>JAZKLR010000669.1:0-606536 GCA_037103525.1 Ganaspis brasiliensis
TTAATAATTATTTTGTAATCAAATTTTTTAAATCGACATGACGAAAGGTAAGATTGTATTATTATATAATAATTTATATAATATAATTACATTATAATATAATTATTATTATTATATAATATTAATATAATAATTATAATATTATAATTATATATATTTATATATAATATATAATTATAATATAATAATTATAATAATTTATATAATATATTATATAATATTATATAATATAATTATATTATAATATAATTATTATTATTATATAATATTATTATATAATAATACAATCTTACCTTTCGTCATGTCGATCTAGAAAAATTTGATTAGAAAATTATTATTAAACCACAGTATTTAAAATTATTGAATACTTAATTAAAATGTATGATAGTCTAATCCATCAACAGATTCCATTGTTTGTATAAAAACTTTGACATTAAAAAAAAAGACAATTTCTGTAGGTTATCCTATATAAGAAACGAGTACTGAAGGTAAGCGTTAAAAGTTACGTTAACAGTTAACGAAAAAGGATATTTTTATATCTGGTTCCTTGGTTGGAGAGAGAAGGTATTTGTTAAAAGTTTACGGAAAAGGAAACTCTCAGCTCATTATACAAATTACCTTAAAATTTAAATTTTATTTCTTAATACAAACAATAGACTACCTGCAGGGTGTCATTATCCTTCGATGAAACCCTTGTATAATGAGGGTCAATGGCTTTAGGAAAAGACAAAAAATTTTCGAGTTTTAATGAAAAGAGAGAAATTAAATTAAATTCTGAAATTTTACCTCATTATTCAAATATTCTTCAAATTAAAATTTTCCTTTCTAAATACAAACAATAGACTAAAAAAGCCAACCCTTGCCTAATGAGTTTTATAATTGGTTTTGGAAAAAAGAAAAAATTTTCGAGCTTCAACGAAAAGAGAGATAAATATATTAGTGCGTGGTATATAAGTACATGGCAGTGAAAGTTATCAATGAATAGAACTTGAGTGTGTATAATGTGAAAGTGAATAATGATACTTATTGTGTATTTTTTATTAAGTGTTTATAATAGAAATGTGTTTAATGTAAAGGGTATAGTATTAATATGCATATTGTTTATTAAGAGTTTATGTTGAATAGTTCTTAATACGGTGAACAAAAAGTGTTTATTAAAGAAATGAACTGTAAGTGATAAATAATAAAGAATAAAGTGACTCTAATAGTAAATATACAGTAAAAATTAAATGTGAAAAGTGACAGTGATTCAAATGAAAGTGTGCAAAATGTGTTGACTAAAGTAACAATATTTAGAAAGTGTTTAAAATTTTTATTTCCTTCTTATTTTTAATAAAGTTAGTGTTATGAAATGCTAAAAGTGTCCAAAAAGTGCGATTGTGGATTCATTAAACAAGTGATTGATAACTGTTTAATAAATAAAATTAATTGTAAATGTTTAATAAATAATAAAGTGATTATAATGTTTCTAAAGAGTCATTACAGTGTAAAAGAAGTGTTAATAATATAATTATATAAAAGAGGTGAGATAAAGATATGAGATAATAGCATGAGACAATCTTATGAGATAAACATGTGAAACAATGAGAGAGATCAGGTAAAGAGATGAGATAATGAGATGATATAAATAGATATGAGATAAACATATGAGATACAGAAACAAAAAAACATTAAGACTTGAAATATAAACATACTTTGATGACATGTAGGATAAAGAGGTCATTATGGAGTTAGATCGTGAGTCAGAAAAAATTCATTTTTTGTTATTTTTTTTTGAAAGTTGTTTCTGAAAAATGAGTTCTCAGTTAAAGAACTTGGAACTTGCATCAGGTGGTAGTTTCCAAAAACAAATTACAGGATATTTAGAAATGTTAGATGAAATAAATAAAAGTAATTAATAAGAATAAATCACAAATTCAAATATTGTTTAGTGAAAATCGACTTTTGGGTCACTGGATTTGCACTTACTATGATGGAAATGAACTTTTTGTTTATGATAGTCTTAATGAGGGTTGTTTAAATGAAGATCAAAGAGAATATTTATGCAAGTTATATCCATTTAAACCTAAGGTAGTTTTTTAAGAGTACAACAACCAAATTTTGTTGATTGTGGAGTATACGCCATTGCGTTTGCTGTTTCTTTATATTTTAATATTAACCCTGAAAATGTTGTATATAAGCATGCTTTAATGAGAACTCATTTGTATATGATGTTTGAAAAAAATGTGTCATCTCATTTTCGGATAATTTTACAAATTTGTTTGAACTTGGAATTGGCAATATCGAATAAAAAAACAACAATAATTTACATGTGAGGAATGTAAAAGATGCGACACAGAAGAGAAAATTAGATTATTAAACTAATGACGGCTTTACAGAAATGAAAGGAGATAGTAGTAGTCCTTCATTACATACAAAAATAGGACAGAAAAAAGTTGTTAATATTCCTGACTAAGAAACTAAAAAAAGCAGTACCAAATATGAAAAAATGTATTGTAAAAGACCTAAGTTAAAAGGAGAGATGGAAAACAGAGACAAATAACAAATATGGAAAGTGTAAATGGTGACAGAATATAAATTTTTGTAAGAAAAAACATGTGAAAAGTGCGTCAAATTCTATTGAAGTAGTAAAAGAAGGTTATTAGTTATTACCTTCTTTTTCTACTAATTTAATTCTAATAATTATAAGATATTAGAAACAATAGTAGTGAAAAGATATTTTTTAGCAGTTCTAATGAGAAAAGTAGAAAAACTAGAGCAGAATATCAGAAATAATATAGTGAAATGATGAAATTAAAATGAAAAAGAATTGATAACAAAGAAACAGAAATATCAGTTATGGAAGATGTATGTTTAAGTAGTGAAACCGATTTAAATTTTTCTAAAAAAAAACACATAGATTTTGCTGTTAAAGAAGGAAAAAGAGATAATAATTCTGATAAATTAATAATTTCTAGAGATTGTAATATAGACAAGTAAAAAAAGTCGTGCAGAATATAAAAAAATATTGAAAGTCAGTTAAAGTATCTTAAAGAAGTAGGAGGAGATGATAAGAATGAGAAATTACAAAGAATAGTTAGCCAGACAAAAATTGTTAACACCTCTAATCGGAAAATTAAAAAAAAGTACAGCAGAATATAAGAAAAAAACTATCGTCAAAGATTGAAATTGAAACAGAAGATGTGCCATGATAAGGATGAAAATAATGAAATACTATATTCAGAAGATATGCAAGAGAAAGATATAAGAACTTATGATGCGAAAATGAAAAAAGTCACGCAAAATAACAAAAACAATAACGTAAAAGATTAAAATTAAAAAGAAACGTAATCGATGAGGAAAAAATAGATGTTTCGGAACATACAGGTAAAAAAATGGAGTCATTTATGCGAATGAAAACATTGATATTCATGATTTTACTTATGCAGAAAAAAATATTAATAGCATACATGTTCCAAGTTATAACGAACATTATCTTGGTAAAATGTCGTTTTTTTTGCAAAAGATACAAGGCTATACATTTTGAGAAAAAAAAGATCAAAAGAAATTAACTTATAATTATTGTTGCAGTCATGGTGGTTTATCGTTGCCTTCAGAAAAATACCCTCATGAATTAAAAAAATTGTTAAATGGATCTCATAAGATATCTGGCCATTTTGGAATAATATAAGACTTTACAATAATTCATTTGCTTTTGCATCTTAAAATGCCAATGTACTTAATTTCAATAATAAAAGGCGGGAACCATTTTGATAAATAATTCAAGGTCGAATTTATAATCAAATCAACAATTTCCTATTTTTTTAAATTGATAATGATCCATCTTTTGGTCAATTATTCCTGTTAGATCCAGAAGAAGCAATTTGCTATAGATTAAACAAACATGACAACGTAGATGTGGATATATTATTTAGTATTGCCAAATTATTGAGAGATTGTAACGCATATACAAAGTCTTTTTTAGTGACGTCTGAGATCATTGAGATAGAAACTGCGTTAGCAACAAAAAAAAAATTTAATTTACAATTTTTAAAGGTGTAATGAAGTTGCTGCTATTTTTAATATGAATGCTGAAGGTTTAATACCAGAGTCTTATGTAGCGATTTATAATACATCGATTCAACAATTGCAATTAGTTAGTCATTTAGATCCAAATGTTGAACCTTGGATATATCCTATACTTTATCCTTTAGGAAGCAAGGGTTATAGTCTCGATACGATTCGTACTGATAGTGACAAACCAACCAGAAATCAAACTGTGTCCAGATCTGCTTATATGAAATATAAAATAGGAGTAAGAGATCATACCATCAATCAATTTTTATATAGTGGAAGAATGTTTTAGCAATGGTTAGTTCATAATTATGTCAAAGTTGAAAAAGTTAGGTTACATTTTTGTAAAAATAATTAAACAAAATTAAGAAATCAAATTTAGAAAGGATTAATTGATCATTTAGATAATCAAGAAATTGAAAATAATGTACATGTTGGAAAGATGTTGATACTGCCTTCAACATTTATAGATTCACCTCGTAACATGTTAAAACAATATTAATATGCAATGACCATTATGTAGCTTTTCATGGTAGACCAGATTTATTTATTACAATGACATGTAGTTCAAAATGGAAAGAAATTTAAGAAAATTTATTACTTAATCAGTCAGCTTCTAATAAACCTGACAAGTTGCAAGAGTCTTTCATTTAAAAGTAAAAAAATTAATCGAAACTATAGTAGATGATACACTATTTGGACAAGTAAAGTCTTATGTTTATGTTATTGAATTTCAAAAGCGTGGTTTACCACACATTCATTTATTGGTTATACTGAAAGAAGGTTCTAAAATATTAAGAGCAGAGAGTGTTGATCGGTAAACTTTTTAAAGTAAGGTTTTTAAATAATATTAGGTATATCATAATTTTTTATAATTACTCCTCATATGATTTTATTCTTTATCTTTATTTTATTTAATCAAAATTTCCAAATGATCACATCAATTTAAATTTATTGCAATGTCTTCTTATCATTAATTTTCTTTCTTTATTATATTATGTATTTTCTTTATTTCACATAATTATACATAAATGAAACATTATTTTAAGAAATAATAAAATTTGGCGTGCGCTTTAGCGCGCGCTTTTTTTCTAGTATTTCTAAAAACTGAAATATTAGAGAAATAAAAACCAGCCCCCTGACACTGTGAGTTAAAACTGACGCCAATCTTGTTATTGGCCTGGTGAGGGCGCCACGTATGCAGTGGCCTTATGTTGTTTAAAATGGCTTAAAGAGAACTTTAGAATTTTGAAAATAATAAAAGAAAATAAATAATTTATATGTTTTTAACTATTTGAACCAAAAATGGTGAAGTGTGTCGCAGTTGGATGTCAGTCAGGGTACGAAAGTAATCGCGAAATTGACAAAGCAGAGCACATCAGCTTGTTTAAAGTGCCAGAAAACCCAAAAATTATTAAACAGTGTCAGAGAGCGATTTTAAGAGATGATATTGAATTAAATTCAGGACATGCAGTTTGCTCAAAGCATTTTAAAGAAGAATACATTATAAGAGAAAAAGAATTTAAAGATAAAGAGGGAAACGTTGTGGCATGGGTAAGTATTATCACTTTTAAGGTTAATATTTTTTGACTCTTGTATGTTTAAAATTTTACTATATTGAACGATATATTTTTATGATAAGTAATGTTTTAATTCTAAATCACAAGTGATAAATTTATCAGAATAGTTTTCAGTTAAAATAAATTAGTTTGCATAATTTAAACTTAACAGAACAGTTAAAATTTTTATTGTAATTAAACGACAATGTAAACTATACTTATATTACACGTTGATGATATTTTTTGTTGTTGTTTTGTTTAATATAAAAAGACGTAATTTTAGTCACTTATTGTACACAATTATTCTTCACTTAAAAACACAAATAAAATTGCAAAAACGTCTAAAAACATTTAAAAAGAAAAAGAAAAATTCGGTTCATTCTTCAAAGATTGCAATACGCACATTAAAATTCTATTAAAAAGAAGATGATAAAAATAGTTTAAATTTATGAATGTGTACCTTTTCAACCATTAGGTTATAATTAATTTATAGAATAATTACTAGAACCCTGCGCCGAGGAAAATTTTACCGGCGGCGGCGTTCAACTAAAAAACAACCGGCGGCGCGCCGATTTTTACAATTGTATACGTATTTAAAAACAGTAATAAGTAAGGAAAATTCATTACTTTAATGCAAAATTTGCAATATTTTATAACACAGGCCGTTTAGTAACGAATCTGTTGATACTTTTTTAAATTCAAAATATACCATATACCAAGTTTCATAAATTTCGGCAAAAATTTTGCATTATCGTCCGCCATAGTTGATCCGCCATTTTGAATTATAAAATATTATAATTGGATTCGTAATAAGCGACCCCGACAAAACCTTTTACACTAAGTTTCATAAATTTAGGCAAAAAATTTGCAATATCATCCGCCATATTGAATCCGACATTTTGAATTTTGAAAAATTATTTACAGATTCGTAATCTGCAACCCAAAAAACCCTATGTACCAAGCCGTCAATTTTTGACGCATTTAAACTTCTTTTTTTTTAAACACTCAGAATAAAATTTTCTAGAAGTTAGCTAAGCCCGATTTTAATTTGTTGTATTATGTATTATGTATATTAATTTTTAACTTTTTTTACAATATCCGACATTTTGCCGCTGCCATATTGAATTTGATGAATTAACTAAAAATCAGTGTAAATTAATTTTTAAAAATGGGTTTTAAATCTGGCAGTAATTACTATATGAAACAATATAGAAAATTAATTAAATTAAAATTAATTTCGGTCTTCCAGAAAAAATTCACAAAAATGTCGAAAATAGACATTTTTGGGACATTTGACCTAGAATTAATCAAAATCCTGACGTGACGGACCATTTTTGACAACAGATTCGTTTTCAGCGCGAAAAATTGTTAAATGCTTACTTTTGAGTTTTAAATCGTAAGAAAAAAATCAATTATGACGTATAAAAATAATTAAAATTTAAAATTTCGATTTTACGAAACAACGCCGGTAAACGCCGACACGCCGATAGGCTATCGGCGGCGCACTGGTGTACGTAGTAAATGAGCAGCGGCGCAGGGTTATAATAATTACTAATTATTTTAATTCAGAGACTGATATTACAGAAATCTAAGATTTTATGTATAACATGAAACTTTCTTTTTTAATTTTGTTTGTTTAACTTTAAAATCTAAAAATTCTTAAATACGTTTGAATTCTTGTTAAAACAAAATAATTTACGGTTAAATGTGAAAAAATATTATTTATTTGGATGTTAGAAATTAGAAGTTATATTTTATAATACTTTTTTAGGTTCCATATCTAAGACCAAAACTGGGAGAGGGTGCATTGTCAAGTTTAAAGCTTTGTCGACCGGAAATCCCCGTTCCGCAACCTAGATCTTTATATTTAAAGCGAATGAGACAAGCTGACAATAATATTGAAATTGAAAGTGATGATCTAAAAAAAATCGAAATTAGATGTTGATCCCACGATAATGATTCAAGAAACGATTGAAAATTTCAGTGAAAACAACACTTTTCCAAATCCATATGATGCAGAAAAATCATCGAAGGATTTATTCATTAAAATTTTTGAAAAAAAATGTTTTATTACATTACTAGAGTCCTGGTCACAAACGAATGTCTTTTTGTATGGTGATAAAGGAATAGCATTTTATGATAGAATCGGTATAAAAAGTAAGAGCGGTAGAATTGATTCCGTTTGTTTAAAAGAAGTTACCGTTGATGAAAATATGTCTATTCTTATAAAAATAAATGTAAAATTGTTTGAACACACTGATTTGAATATTGAAAGTGATCTTTTGCATTCCATGAATGATCTGGAGATGACAATTAAAAGTATTCATGATATTCAAGTTTGCCGTAGATGTCCTGATATTGAAATGAACGAAGAGAATAAGAGACATCTTTATTCGTTTACTTATACTGATAGTTCTAATGCACTACGCCACCGAAATCGCACTGTGATTTTAGATAAGGATAAGAAACGCGAATGTAAATGTTGCAGAACAGTTAAGCAGAGATTGTCTATGAAAATCATCCGTAGACAACACAGTAATAAATCTAATTATTTAAAAACCTATGACTTAAGTCCAGAAAGACAAAAAGAATTGAAATATTTAAGCAAAACAAAAAAAGTAATGAATAGAGCAAAAGAAAGAGCTGAGGTTACTAATCAAGCTCGAAAGAAGTTATTAAGTTCGTATAAAGAACAAATGGCACAAATGTCAAAAGAAAAAATATATAATATTATAGAAAAAAAGGAAAACATAAGTGCAAATGAGAAAACTGCAATACACGAAATTTTTAAAGCTGCTGCAGTTAAGGATTCAAAAGGGAGACGATATTCTGACGAGTGGATCATTCTTTCCTTACTTCTTCATATGCGCTCACCAGTCACATACAGATTTCTTTATGACAACGAAATGTTGCCCCTACCGAATATTCCGACAGTACGAAGGTAGTAGTTATATTAATTATCTCTAATAGTTTTAGTATAAATTAAAATCTTTACATTTAAGTTATTTTATTTTGCAGATATCTTTCCCGCTTGGAATGCCCCTGTGGTTTCGACAAACGATTTTTGGAGATTTTGAAAGACCACTTGTCTGAAAAACCGGAAAAGGAACGCCATGGAATTATTTTATTAGACGAAATGGGAACCAGGAAAAACTTTCTTCTTGACTGAAAGACGATGCAATTTAAAGGCGTGGGAGATTTTGGTTATGATTTACCAAAGGACATAAATACCGAAATTGCTGATCATGGACTTGTTCTTATGTTTCAGCCATTGTACGATGAATATTCCCAACCAATTGCTGTCTTTGCATCTAATGGGCCAACTCCTGGTGACGTCCTGGCAAAATTAGTTGTTGAAGCAATTGTTTTGCTTCAACAAGCAGGTGCAAAAATTCATGGAGTCGTTGCAGACGGTGAATCTCCAAACAGACGTATGTGGGGAGAGATGGGTTGCAGTGGCATAAAAGGAATAGGTATATTTAAAAAATTTGTTGTAAATCCCATTGATGGAAAAAGAAAAATATTCTTCTTCTCAGACCCACTTCATTTAGTAAAAACTACTCGAAATCGTGTACTAGATGGATCAAAATTAAGGATATGCGTTTTTGTTATAATGCAAGATTTCATTGTATTATTTATATAATAATTAATTTTAATACTTTTACATTTATAATTTTTTTTAATATTTAATATTAACATTTACTAAATAGATTCATCCGGATAAAAATTTGATACAGTGGGAGCATATTCAAATTTTATATGAGGTCGATAAATTACAACGTTCAGGCGAAAGATTGTGTCCTAAACTCAGTGACTGCCACATTTTAATTCAAAAGAATAATTTTCTCAAAATGCGTGTTTCTTTAGCTACCCAAGTAAGTTTTTGAAAATCATTAATTTGTAAAATCTTTGTTTACTTTTGTACTATGTTTGCAAGTAAAACAAGTTGATAATATTATCTTTTTGATGTAGGTTTTTAGTAACTCAGTTGCTCGAGGTCTAAGATTTTATAAATCTTTAGAGTTCAGGTTAAATGATTCCGATGCTACAGCAGATTTTTGTGAGAGAATCAATAATATATTTGACGCCTTAAATAGAACTAAAATTGGAAATATTCCTCAAAATCAAGACATTGAAGTATATGCATAATTGAATTATTAGAATATTGTAGATTTATTTTTTTCCATAATATCTATTATAATTTATCATTATATATATATTTATTATTTTTTAGTATTTGCGTGAAAGTATCCAGTGGTTAGATGATTGGGAAAGTCAAGCGGAGAAAAAGTTGATTAACGCAAAAGAATTTTTAACCAGGGAAACTGCTGAAGGATGGCGGATGACAATTCATTCCTTTATAGATTTAGCAAAATATTTGCTTAAAGTTTTAAAGTTTGATTATATCCTAAGTGGTCGAATCAATCAAGATCCTCTGGAGGTATCGTCTAATAATAATGAAATTAATTTGTAAAAAATATTAATTGAAATTATAAACCTTTCTTAAAATAAAGTCATAAGTAGTAAGCTAGAAATTCAGATCCGACCCATTTTCTTAGAATTTTAAACGAATATCTGTAAAAAATTTGACTATTATTCGTCGTTTATGAAAGGTCACACATTGTTCTAGTTCTTTGTTTCATATAATTATCGTTTGAAAGTTTACACTGAAAAAAAATATATACAAAATTTCTATAAATTAGAAACTTTTTTACTTGTCATTTTCCCACATGTGTAGTTATTTTTCGATATTTAATCGCGTTTATACTCAACTAATTAGAAGATCTTTTTTATTTTCTTTCAGTGTAAGTAATCGTTAAAATTCTTAAAAATGGTACAGTTTTTTTGAAGATATATGACTTTTTCTGACTTTATTTGCAGAATCGTAGTCTAGATCTTTTTACCATTTGAATCAATCTTTATTATTCTACTAATAGTTATATAAATAGCACAATTAAGTCAAGTTAAAATAAGAGTAGTAAAAACAAATTGATGTGGATTCGAATGATTTTTTAAAATTCCTCATTAAATATCGTTTTTCGACAATTTGTTTTTTATATACACAAATTTATTAATAAAAAATTTTGACAAATGTGACATTTACTTCAATGTATATACTTTGTAATACCAAAATAAATAGGAATTTACGGTGAAAAACATAAAGAGTTGAAAAAGTCACTTGTTCTTATTTCACATCACTTTATTTTTCTACTAAAAATTAAAAAATTTCAGAAAAATGTAATAAAAATTTAAAAATTTAAATATAACATAAAATAATATTGTTTTAATTTTGTCTATTTGCTTAGAGATTTTTCGAAACAGTTAGGCTTTCTGGCGGCACCAATAACCATCCTTCAACCCCAAGTTTCCTACAGATATATAAATTTTATCATTTTATAGTATTTGAAAGCCACCTCATTCAGGCAATTGTTTTATAAAAGATTACAGTTCTGTACAGCCACTAATTCCATTATCAAGATTAAAAGAATTGTATGAAGCTAAAAATGAGTCTTTCAACTTAATTTATATAAAGAATAAATTGGATAGGGGAGACCGGGGCTATTCGGCTCACTTTTGGTCAGACAGGAAAAAAGTTAGGAAATTATTTTTTAAATCCAAACATGGATATATCATTTAGTAGCCTATCATTTGCACTTTCAAATTTGCAAGGACTTTTTGATTTATCTTTTATAGTTTTAGCTCTAGATAATTTTGAATGCAGATATACCAAATTCTCAAACTGCAAATTTGGCAGGTAAATCGGCTCACCCTGTGGGTCAATTCGGCGACTTTTATTTTTTACGAAAAATAAAAAAGTTCAATAACCTTTATTTTGTAAATATGAAAAGTACCTATATTCTTATTATAATTATGCAGTGATGGATCAAGGTCAAAATTTGGGGGGGGGGACTGGGGCCCCTAAAATTAAAGAAAATTCATTAGACCTTACTTTTTTTTATTTTTTTATAAAAAATAAAAAAGTTAGTACACTCATTATTGGTAATTATTAAAAGTAGTCATATTCTTATCATAATTAAGCAGGGCGGATCAAGACAAAGTATTTTTGGATAAGATGATTAACCGTCGCGTGAGTCCATTTACCCCACCCTGACTTTTGGCACTTTAAAACAAATACAAGTCACATTTGATACATATAAATAAAATAGCATAGGTGTATCGAAAGAGCACACCTGAGAGCATAAAAAAAACTTACCCAAGCAATTAGGCTCGTAAATTAATGTACTAAAAACGTAAAAGTTTGTAAGTAAAAAGTGTACGCGCGACGCATAAAAACATAATACTCTACCTGACACGAGGCTGAATCAATAGAATTACACTAAATTTCGTTTACCTAACTAAAATGTTGAGACCTATATTCTATAGCGACCTTTCCCTCCTAGATTCTAATTAAGGCGTGAAATCGCTAATGAGCCGAATTACCCGCCGGTTCGGATTGCCCCGCTCTCCCCTATTATTATTAAACAAGATGATAATGATTTTTCTGACTTCACAAGTGCAACTGATCATGATTATGATTTAACTGCAGTATTGGATTGCCTACTTTACTTTGTCGCTGGACAAATCTGCAAGAACTTATCGCGATTTTTAAAATGTGAAGTATGTCGCTCTGCTTTCTTTTACTCAAAAGAAAATGTTCTCCAAGTGGAAAATCATCATTTAGCGAAACTTATAACTCTGCATAATGACGAAGAATTACGACATCCCAATAAAAATTTATATAATTTTTTTAAAAAAGTTGTAGCTTCTTTCAAGAGAAATTGTTGCAAGAGTAACGTCTATGACCTTGTAATATGTGATATTACTCAAGAACAACTAAAATTTCCGTGTTCGGAACATGCCAGTGATGTTCTTACTTATGTATTAGACTTTTATTTACAAAATAGAATTAGAGGTTTTATAAAAGGTAAAATGTCAAACACCAAAAAATTAAATTTGACTATGAAGAAAGCTGCTAATCTAGTTTCAACTTAAACAGTTACCAAATTATTAACTAGAAACCAAATATTGTTATTTAAAAAAAAATCTTGAAGATTTTAAATATTACAAATACATAATTACGTGTGTATATATTGAATATGTACATATTTTATATTTATGTTACATATATATTATAAATATATACTGTTTACTTTATGTATATGTATGTTAAAACTGAAAAAAAATGTTTTGTAATATTGTTTTTTGCTAATTAAATGGTTTGCCATATTTGAATTTTATTGTGTTATTTCTTTTTACTACGTGTTTTCACACAAACAAAAAACTGGAAATAATTAAATTTAGTTTTTAAATTTCATGTCAATTTTTTACATTTATTATTTAATTTTCTTATTTATAAACAAACATAAAAAATTTTAATTTTAAAGAGCATAATAAGTAGTTTATTAATCATTCTCAGTTCAATTAATAATCAATAGATTTTATTTTTTAACATAATAAATTAGCTGAAATTTCACGAATGTACTATTACAAACAATTATTTATTAAACTTAACTGAAAAACATTATTTTAAAATATAAGAAACGATTTTTCGCTTTTCATCGCATGTATTTTTAAATATGTAAGGCCACTGCATACGTGGCGCCCTCTACTGGCAAATAACAACATTGGCGTCAGTTTTTCCAACCTCCCAACACACGAGTGTCAGGGGGCTGATAAAAACTATATGACACAAAATAGCATGTTTGGTTAAACCATTTTTACTGAAAACCAAATTAAATTCACTGTTTAAAAAAACTTTACTTTAATATTTCAAATGTTATTCAAAATAAGTATCCTCCATTCATACAAATAAAATTAAAAAACTTACCTAAGATAAAAAAAACAAACAACTATTATTAATTTACAACTTCAATATATATCTTCTTTAAGTGCTCTACTAAAGAAAACGAATAATTCAAAACAAAAATAAAAGAACGCATTTGAAAATTCCCGCAAACGCAAAGATGTCTGAAATGCCATCTAATCTGCATTATCGATAGGTAAGAACTACTCTCTACTAAAACAGGCTTGGGAAACTCATGTCAAAAGTACATAAAAAATTTATTAGGTAAAATGGGATTTCGGTAAAGTGAGATTTAGGGTAAATGCGTTTTAGGTTAAATGGAATTTAGGTTAAATTCGTTTTAAGTAAAATGGAATTTAGGTTAAATAAAATTTAGGTTAAGTGAGATTTAGGCTAAATGCATTTTAAGATAAATGAGATTTAGGCAAAATGGGATTTCGGTTAAATGGTATTTAAGCTGAATCCATTTTAGGTTAAATGGAATTTAGATTAAATGCGTCTTAGGTTACATGGGATTTAGGTTAAATAGGATTTAGGTTAAATGGAGTTTAGGTTCAATGGGATTTAGGTTAAATGGGATTTTGGCTGGATAAATTTTAGGTTAAATGGGATTTAGGTTAATTGGGATTTCGGTTAAATAAGATTTAGGCTAAATGCATTTTAGGTCAAATGGAATTTAGGCTAAATGCGTTTTAGGTTAAATGGAATTTAGGTTAAATGGAATTTAGGTTAAATGAAATTCAGGTTAAATGAGATTTGGCTAAATGGAATTTAGGTTAAATGAGATTTAGGCTGTGTGCATTTTAGTTTAAGTGGGACTAAGGCTAAATGCGTTTTAGTTTAAATGGGTTTTAGGCTAAAAGCATTTTAGGTTAAATGGAATTCAGGTTAAATGAATTTTAGGTAAAATGGGATTTAGGCTAAATGGGATTTAGGCTAGATGAATTTTAGAATAAATGCATTTTAGGTTATACGGGATTTATTTTACATGAGATTTAGATTAAATGAATTTTAGGCTGAATGCATTTTAGATTAAATGGGCTTTAGGCTAAATGCATTTTCGGATAAATGGGATTTAGGTTATATGAGATTTAGGATAAATGGAATTTTGGTTAAACGGAATTTAGGTTAAATGAGATTTAGGCTGAATGAATTTTAGGTTAAATGGGATGTAAGCTGAATGCATTTTAGGTTAAATAGAATTCAGGTTGAATGGAATTTAGGTTAAATGGGATTTAGGTTAAATGGAATTTAGGTTGAATGATATTTAGGTTAAATGGTTTTAGGCCTAATGGGATTTAGGCTAAATGTGTTTTAGGAAATATTCATGCGCTTCATTAAATTTGCATTGAAATAAAGTGATTGATTCGAATTCGAACTGTGTTTGATTAGAAATCTTTGAATAGTTAGAATTCAACCCTTCCATTTCAAACTATTCGCCTTATCTGTACTTTTGGGACGTGAAAGGTAATATCATCTTAAAAAATTAAAATTAAACATTTTTGTTTGAAGGTCTCAGGGGACAACTAAAAAGCCAAAATCCCTACTCGCACTATAAGCACTAGTTTTCGGACAAGTAGCAATGCATTCATGTTTTGTTTTCTGGATGGCAATCTTTTTTCCAAAAATAGTCTAAATGGACTCATTTTCATCTAAAAAGCGTAAATTTTTATTTTTGAGCAAATGTCCAGATGTATGTGTATGTGTGTGAGTGTGTGTATGGACGGATGTGTTTATAGCTTTTTTTGTCGCCAGGATATCTTAAGAACCCTTTAACGGGTTTTAATAAAATTTAAATGACTTATTAAGCTCATCCATATCTAAATTCGGACTCGTGGATTTCTGAAAATACCCAATTTTTACCAAATTTTTTTTCCATGCTGAAAATACAACTTAATGAATACGAAAATCATATTTCTTATCTCAAAACGAATCGATTGACCTTTATAACTTTTATAATTGATAAAAAAAGTCGTAAAATAATTCATGTTTTTTTCATTTTAACCTTTCCAATTAACTTTTATATTGTTAATTTATTACTTCCTCTATGAGTAAGTATGTTCATGAAATGGACATAATTTTCACCTAGTTTCATTTACTTTTTGAAATATTGTATTAATTCATTAGTATTGAATGTCCACTTGAACCGAAAACGAGCAATTTATTGATTGCCAAGCAACTGTAGAATTAATTATACATTATTAAGTTTATGATTTATGATTTCTTGAATTAGGTTTCCTAATGGAGATGTCCTAGTGATAACTTGTGAAGGAAATTGTGGTTTTTACGAGACTGGAGTTATTGGAACTCCAATTTCGTGTGGATACTCTGTCTTAGGGTGGAATCATCCTGGATTCGCAAACAGTACTGCAAGTATAATTTTAAATATATATATATATATATATATGTTCGAAACTCAAAAGCCAAAAGACCGAGCCGAGCCTTTCAGCCTTTGAGTCCATCCGATCTGACTGAGCTCGGTTCGAAAAATTTGAGTCACTTCGGGTTCATGCCGGGCTTTCTTAAATAGCCAAAATTTATCGAGTGCTAAAAAATGTTCGAATTCTCGAATGATAAAATTACCCAAAAATTTTGGGTCTAGACTGAGATTTAAGCATTTAAATCTGTATAACGATAATTTAAGGTCAACACAAGTTACATGTGTGTAAAACAAACATAAATAACATGCGTAGAAATGTTCCAAGCACCAAACACATGCGCAGTTGTGTTCTATGCAACAAACACGTGCATAGTAGTGTTTCAAGCATCAAACTGTTACGTTCCTATTAATTTTCAAAAGTTTGATTAAAAATTTAATTAATATACTTTTTACTGTATATTAAAATAAATATCACAAGTTCAGAGATCAACTACTTGATGGTACGAATATAACATATGATGGATTTCACGTCAAATGTCTACCTAAAAGAAAATTTTGTTTAACCCATCCCAATTTTTTTTTTTTTTTTTTAAGAAACCTGAGAAGGAACAATCCCTGATTCATTTACAAACTGGAAGGCTTTAAACTAAGAGAACAGTCAAAAGAAAGTACATTGACTTTTACTACATAAAATTACAATAAGTTTATTGGTCTAAACACAAGCTACCCTACTGTAAAAACGTGCGTGAGATCTGTCGTAAGAAGGTAGGTATGTACTTATATGTGTACGCATATAAGATCTCAGGTGACATAGAAGAGATCTCGTATAAGATCTTGTGTAAGAACATAGGTACGAACGCATGTAAGTTCTTATATTAAGTTCCGTCATGCGCCGCGTTTAACGTTACTCAATATGAAATTGAAACAGCGTTCATATATGAGTTCTCATCTGCGTACGTATGTACGAACACATGTGCGAACACACGTACGAACTCATGTGCGAACACACCTAAGTATTAAATTAAATATTTTAAATTAAATATATTATTAAAAAAAAATTCTCGCCAACGGGATTCGAGCCCATCTAACCTGAGCCTAAGTACGCCTTGAACCCCTCGGCCACCGTGGTTATAGAAACAACTTTACAAAAGCTTAGTCATGTTTAATACATAAATTTAATTTCTTTGTTGGCCATATTGGATCCGACATTTGAAATTTTAAAAAACTTATGCAAGATTCGTAATCAGCGACCCCGAAATCCCCCGAGTAGCCAGTATTAATCGAATCCGATAAGTTTTTAATTTTTTGTCCGCCATATTGGATCCGCCATTTTGAATTTTCAAAAACTAACACCGGATTCGTAATCAGCGACCCCAATAACCCCTGAGTAAGGTGTTTGAAGCCATTAAAGCGTGAAGTAGTATCAATATTAACTTGTTAACTTTAAGATCGTTTTTCTCGAAATCTTGTTTTAGCACGTAAGCCCCCTTTTCACTGTCCAGGTCACATAATGTTAATAAATTTAATTGTAACAACTGTCCTACAACATATATTGAAGAAACAAAAAGAACTTTAAAAGAAAGAATTCGTGAACACAAAAGGTGAAGGTTCCGATTCTGTCGTCGAACAACACCAATCAAAATCACAACACACATTTGACTTTGATGACGTAAAAATTGTCGACTCTGAACCTAATTATAAAAAAAGACTTATCTCAGAGATGATACATATCAAAGGTTTTAATAACACGATTAATAAAAAAGAGGATATTTGTTTCTTCAGTAACATATATTTTCCGTTATTGGGAAAATTAAATTCTAATTATTGTGTCTCATTCTTTTGATATCATTTAATTGTCGTCGACTTACTTATTAATGTATAATATTTACCTCTGACTTTCAGTTTTGTTGATTGTTTACTCGTTACTCTGTAACTAAGTTGTAAATTCGGAGGAATGTTTTTTATTTTTGTGTGTTATTTTGCTTTAAGAAAGAAAAAAGTGAGAACTGTTTTAGGTGAATTACTTTACTGTTTTTTTCTAAGATTGGTGTTTTTTTGTTTTTAATAAAGTAGCCTGAAGGGAATGGCGAACCGAGCCATCGAAACGTTGCTCATATAAATAATTGTGTTCAATATTATTGCCATCCTATATCGAAAAAATTTTCCTGAAATAGTAAAATATTACTTTTTCAATTAGTATAGTGTTAAAAGAATAAAAGGATAGAGCCAGATAAATGACAACAACAAGAGTTAGAATCACAACATGATTTATTCAGTAAAAGTCACCGAATACAA
Organism: Ganaspis brasiliensis; assembly: GCA_037103525.1. NCBI lineage: Eukaryota > Metazoa > Arthropoda > Insecta > Hymenoptera > Figitidae > Ganaspis > Ganaspis brasiliensis. Next base: position 18,092 of record JAZKLR010000669.1, read on the forward strand.
TTCGTGAGTATTCTCAATTTGGGAGCGATGCTGACGAATCTGAGACCAAGTGATTGCTCGAGGTGGGGTCTCAAAGGTCAGTCGCTGAACAAGTAAGGTAAAGGTGCCGCCTTGAGGTCGAACAGAACTCAACAGGGGACCTCAAGGGGCCCTTTGAACATATTTGCGGTAGAACACTCTTAAAATCTAATGAAGAAATACAACAGACTGTACGATGAACAGAAGGAAGAATATATATATATATATATATAAAATGAATATAGATGGCCATAAACTTACAATACTTAGCTTACCAAGCAGCCTCTATCACGATCAGCATCTGCTCTCAAAATGTCCTGGATGAAACGGAACACGGTCTTGAAAAAGCACTCTCACCACTTTTCTATCACAACGTTGAACACTGACTGCCCGAGTTTTCCTCAACCTGAAACAATTAACCCAGCTTTCCACCCCTCTTTCTATTGATAAAAGGACCCAACTCGAAACACAGGTACAAAGGAACCCATCAATGTCTAACGGAAATTAAGAAAAGGGAATCGGAAGGGAAAGTACGTAAACAGATCAACGGTAATTAGGAGTTTCAGGTATCAGCCATCATTTAACTTCGTTCTAAAGGGAACCTTAATTACGGTTGTAATACAAATAAAATATAACGTGGCTAGAAGAAATTTTCGTATTTGGTACCTTCGCAAACATTATAGAATTTTTAAACATTCCGCCCGCCTTCGTTATGGAATCACGAATTTATTCCGTATGGGTTGGGATAGAAAGGGGGCAGAGCTTCACAATCGGTCGGGTAACTGTACTGGTTTGCGTCTTGAGTGTTGCGACTCTGACCAATCCGTCCTTTCCGGGGTGAACTTGTACGACACGTCCTAGTGGCCACTTCGTCGGAGGATATCTTTCGTCCATGATGAGCACGATGGTTCTCAGAGAAATAGAGTTTGACGACTAATTCCACTTATATATGGCTTGATATCGTTGGAGACATTCTTGAGACTACCAGGTCCAAAAGGTCTCCATCATCTGACGTGAGCGCTGCCATCGACTCAGTCGGTTAACTTTTATTCCCTCCAAGTTTGGTTCTAGAAGAGCGTTCAAGGGATGACCAATTAAAAAATGTCCAGGGGTAAGCACCGAAAGGTCGTCTGGGTCATCAGTAAGAGGGTAAAGCGGTCAAGAGTTAAGAATGCCTTCAATTTGCGCGAGAAGGGTCGCCATCTCTTCGTAAGTGAGCAATGTATCCCCAACGACTCGGCGAAGATGGTGCTTTACCGATTTGACCCCTGCTTCTTACTTTCCTCCGAAATGTGGAGCGGCTGGAGGGTTGAAGCGCCACTTTGTTCCATCATTCGCAATCAGGGAGGCTAGTTGGCAAAGTTCCGCGGAAGCGGTCGAGAATAACTTCTTTAGCTCTGCATCCGCACCTTTCAGATTCGTGCCACAATCACTTGATAGCGTTTGACAGATGCCACGTCGAGACACGAACCTCTTATAAGCTGCCAAAAAGCTTCGGTGGTGTAGTCAGTGACCAACTTCAAATGAATGGCGGATGTTGACTGACAAACAAAAAGTGCAACATATGCTTTATAGGTCTTTGCCGCCCGCCCTGATCAAGTTTTTACGCTAAATGGGCCTGCATAGTTAATCCCCGTGTGAATGAATGGGCGTTTAATCGGACTGACTCTAGTAAAGGGCAACTGACCCATCAGTTGTTGGGCTGCGTTTCTCCGTAGAACAGAGCACTTAACGCATCGAAGAATGAATGAGCGTACAAGTGCTCTGCCTCCGACAATCCAACATGTAGTTCGAATGTACGCCAGGGTAGATTAAGTGGACCCATGTAGGGTTCGAGAATGAGCGTCTGAGATAATAAGTTTCGACAAAGAGCTATCTCGAGGAAGGATAAAGGGGTGTTTGTTGTCATAACTAAGTAGCGAATTACTTAGTCGTTTACCAAATCGCAAAATTCCTTCTTTGTCAATAAATGGCGTTAACCGTATCAATGGGTTTTTCTTTGTCAAATTCTCTTTAGCGGATAAGGCTGCGTATTCTTTTCGATAAGCGTGAAGCTGGGTTTGACGAACCCAGAAGTATTTGGCTTCAGTTACCTCTTCAGGAGTTAATGGAGTACAGATAGATCCCTCAAAGCGGTGACGGAACTTTTTTACAACGCGCTGACACATGGCAGTGATACGAAGAAGACGCGTTAAACTCGAAAAGCGCTCTGCCAAATCCCACACTTGATCCGTATCCGAACGTGCCAGAGCAATCGTCACCTTAGTATTTGATTCCAATGCGGTCTACTGTGGTTTTAAAGGCATGGAATTTGGCCAGTGTACCTGTTCCGAGGTGAGCCACGACGGTCCGTGCAACCAACTCGCGTATGTGGAAAGTTCCTTTGGACTCAGTCCTCGGGATGCACAATCTGCGGGATTTTCGTGGCCAGGAACGAATTTCCACTGTGCTGATGGGAGCGTCTCCTGGATGAAGCATACTCGATTATGGACGTAGTCTTTCCATTTTGACGGATGGTTAGTGACCCAGGTGTGCACAATGGATGAATCGGTCCATAAAAAAATTGGGGAATGGGTTAAATCCAAGCTTCTGCTAACATGAGTAGTTAATCGTGTGAGGAGGGTGGCTGCAGCCAGCTCTAATCTGGGGATAGTGAGCCTCTTTAAGGGGGTAACCTTTGTTTTTGCACATACAAATGCTACTGTGCTGTTTCCAAATATCGACACCTTGATATGTACTACAGCAGCTAGTCCAGTCAAAGATGCATCCGAAAACCCGTGCAACTGATAGGTACAGTTGTTTGTTATTCCAATCCAACGAGGAAAGCGGAGGCATTGAAGATCCGTTAATTGTTGCGTAAATTCCACCCAGCAATGTTGTCGGGAACAGGTTCATCCCACCCGACTCCAATCACACATAGTTTTTGGAGCAGGACTTTGGCTTTGATGGTGACAGGAGCAATGAAGCCAACAGGGTCAATCAAACTGTCGATTTTGGACGAAATTGATCTCTTGGTGAATGGAGTTGCGGGAGGAATCCCCGATGAGAACGTGAATACATCCTCTAACGGCGTCCATAACATTCCCAAAGTCGAGGTCGAGCGCGGCTTGTCGAGTGGAATTGAATTTTCGGTCAGTTGATGGTCTCATGGGATACTATTTAGGACAGTAGGGTTGTTACTAATCCACTTTCGAAGTGGGAAGCCGCCTGCCATGCAAAGCTGTGAAACCTGCTGAACACGATGATCGACTTCTTCAATGGTGTCGCCTCCGCCGAAGATATCGTCGACATATCTGCCCTTGGTATGGATTGGAACGGCGGCTGGAAATTTGGCTCCCTCATCCTCTATTAATTGATTGACAGTACGCAGGGCAAGAAAGGGGGAACAAGCCAACCCATACGTTACGGTGGTCAAGTTGTACTCAATCACCTCACTAGCTGAGTCTTTCCACAAAATTCTCTGAAAACGCCAATCGTCAGGGTGGATCAGGACCTGCCGATACATCTTGGCGATGTCGGTGGAGAAGACAATTTTAAATTTTCGGAACCACAAGAGAACATCATGCAGGTCGGTCTGAAGTTTTTCTCCATTGTGAAGAAACTCATTTATAGACGTGCCATCAGAACTCTTACTTGAACCGTCAAAGACAACCCGGAGTTTAGGGTTTGTGGCAGAATGAGACATGACGCCATGGTGGGGGAGATAATTTACCGGCATTGGTTCAGGGAACTGAGGCTGAACTCGCTTCATGTGTTCCAACTCTTCATAGTCGGTCAGAAAACTGTTATACTCTCGGAATGATAATTGGCCACTGTCAAATCTTCTGTATAATCGATTCAATGATTTCAAAGCTCCCGATCTAGAGTCACAGAAAGAGGGAACGGGGGATTTGAAGGGAAGCCAAACTACATATTTTCCAGAGTCCGTTCTTTGGTGCGTGGACTTAAAAACTCGTTCGCAATCTTCATCTGCTGGTGACAGGGAGGGCTTAAGTGTAGTCACCTTTACTTGTCGCCAAAACCTTTCGATCAACTCATAACCAGTTTTTTCACAGGAACAGTGATAAGTTTGAACCGGTATGGATGACGGAGTGTGATCCCCAAGACCCGACAAGACTCAACCAAAAGTGGTTAGTTAAGCAATTGGATCACCATCTTCTCCCTTTTTCAATCCAGGTTAGATTATTCGGTGCTACCATACCGACCCCCTCTGTTTCTCAAAGATCGTGTTACTAGACAAATCGTGAATACCATAAAAAAACACAATCATAACTCTGACATTTTGACCATAGGTATTAATCTCTTGGTAATATTGTATCTCAGAATTTTACGTAAAATTAGTTTTTTGCAATAATATTTTTTGTTTATGACCTATCTTGAAATTAAGTTAAAAGTGTTGAATTGAGTTCAGAAAAATTAAGGTATAAGTTTTTTTGGTTGCTTGTGGCCTCAACTTTAATACACAATATTCAAATTCAAACGCTTTCATTGACATGAATGATCGGCAAGACATTATGTGAAAATAATGGGGGTGGTCCGAAACCGACTCCCCCCCTTTTCTTGCATTGTAATAGTAACTAAATTATTTTTAATTACCAAATAATATCTATAAATGTATTTTGATAAAATAACAATAATTAAGCTAAGATAATATAGCTTGTTATTAAGATCAGACTAAAAACACTCATTTTTTATTGTAATGATAATTCTTTTACTCTTATTCTGAAAAAGGCCTTAAATAATGTATTTAAATAAAGTAAACGTAATCTAAGTTTATTCTAGTTTGTTGTTTTTTAATTCAAATTACAATACAAGTTAAAAATTTTAGTTGTTTTCGCTATTTTCTGCAATAAAAATAGGCGGTCGGTTTCAGACCACCCTTTTTGAGATTGTCGAAAACGTCAATTTTCGATTTTCTCTCTGTATCTCCCACTTCATGATATCCAGAGCCTCGGCAACCAGTGGGCACATCGAAAAATGATTCCTTTACTGAAAAAAATTTGACCTCAGCAATGAAACAAGTTTTTGGCACCTTTTTGGCTTTTGCCTTTTAGGGGGTCGGTTTGGGACCACCCTCCCCTACGGTGTCTATTTTATTATGAAATTCGAAATTTCAACCCCCTCCCAGGGGGAATAGGTTGTGAAAGATGGAAGAAATTTACTTTTGGGGGTCTTTTTCAATTTCAGGGGCATAGGAATAGACACCGAACTCAACTTTTATAAATTCGAAATTCCAACTACCTTTTAGGCGGTAATAAGGGGTGAAGAAGGGAGGGTATTTGTTTTTGGTAGTCTTTCTGGGTTTTAGCGCCCCAAAAACTATAGAAATAGACACCTTATTCTATTTTTTTTTGAAATTTGAAATATCAACCCTTTGTTAGGGGGTAATAGGGGGTTCAGAAGGGGAGAAATTTGTTTTTGGGGGTCTTTTTCGGTTTCAGTGCTCCAAAAAATATAGGAATAGACACCGAACTCGACTTTTCGAAAAAATTTGAAATTCCTACTCCCTCTTAGAGGGTTATAGGAGGTAAGGGAGGGGGGAATTTGTTTTTAAGGGTCTTTCTCGGTTTCAGCGGCCCGAAAAATATAGGAATAGACACCGAACTTAACTTTTTGTAAAATTTGAAATTCCTACCCCCTCCTAGGGGGTAATAGGGAGTGAAGGGGGAAGAAATTTATTTTTGGGGGTCTTTTTCGGTTGCAGCGGCCCATAAAAGATAGGAATATACTTTTTATTTTTTTTATATTTGAAAAATCAACCCCCCTTTTAGGGGTAATAAAGGGTAAATAACATTTAAATTAGCGCTTTCAAAATTTTTGTTTATTCTATTTCGTTACTTCTATGAAATCAAGGTATTGGCAGGCATTAGAAACATTTTTTGTAGAATATAAAAAAAGAAAACGAAAAAGTTGACATTTTTTTTAGCTGTTTGCATTAACATTAAAAAACAAGTAAAACAAAAAACAAAAATCTACTGTCACAGATCTCTTAAGAATTTATTTATGAATTTAAAAAAAAAAATTGAAAATCCATGCAGCCGTTCTTTCTAAAAGTTGATTTGAACATCAATTTCTGATTTCAAACCACTGTGCAGCGCCCCAAAAAACATAGGAAGAAACACCGAACTAAATTTTTCATGAAATTCGAAATTCCAACTCCCGCTTAGGGGGCAATAGGGGGTAAATAACAATTAAATTAGCGCTTTCAAAATTTTGAACCCCTTTTCAAACCATTCGAATTCAAATTTAAATTTACCACCAAGAGCTCGAACCAAGAGCGTAATAGGCATCGACTAAATAGATGTCGCTTTGCCGGTAAGGTCGAAATCTTCTTTTCAATTACAAACCGACCGGGAATTTTCATCTTTAAAAAAAAAATGGGGAATTTCAATTTCCTCAGCCCTGTTTTGGTCGCTATTATGGGTTTTTTAAAATTTTCCTCGTGTTTTCGCCGCTTGTATTGAGGTATTTTTGAGTTACCGACAGTGAAGTAGCCAATTGTGTAAGATGAATTTCCTACCTTACCGACTGAGCAGTGGATGACGTCACTTCCGGTTTGGAAATTTTAAATTTCCCAAACCTGTTTCGGTGATTTTTTAATTTCCCAACCATGGTTTAGTCGCTTGTTATTGGGGATTTTGAAATTTCCCAACCCTGTTTTCATTGAGATTTTCAAATTTTCTTAGTGTTTTGGCCGCTTGTCAAGGGGAATTTTAATTTTTCAACCCTGTTTTTATTTGTATTTTTAAATTTCCTTGTGTTTATGGGTGTTTGAAGTGGTGATTTTTAAAATTTTTATGTGTTACCGACAGTATTTAAAAGGGAATCCCCTCCCTCAATTGTGTGAGATAAGTTTTTAAATTTCCTACTTTACCGACTTCCTAACCCTGTTTTGGCCGCTTGTAGTGGGGATTTTAAATTTCCCTCGTGTTTTAATCGTTTACAATGAGTGTAACGACCCGAAGTCGTTTCCTGGCTTTGATTTAAATATAATGTTTCCCGGCAATTCTTTTCTCTGGTACCGGCACGCCTAATCAAGGGGAGAGTCCCTTCGGGGGTCTCCGTGTATATTCGGGCGGCTTTGTTGCTCGACACGAAGCCGGTGGCATGCAAGGAATGCGAGACCAGAGAGAAGCGTGCCTTCGCAATATACACTACTAGAGTGCCAAATTATTAAAAACAAACAAATAATTGTATAATTTATAAATAGTGAAATAAAAGTATTGTTATTATGGAATATCTGGTGTGTGTTCAATCCAATTAATACCCGTAGAGCTGAGGTTTAGCCCTACCAGATAAATTATAATCGAGAAGTGGAGATCAACTTCGTCGCATATCGCAAATTGGACCTCGTGGTTTCTGCTGCCGGTAAGTCTCGTTTGACATTGTATTGACGACTCTTCAACTACTACCTGTTTTTTTATTCGCATCTGCTTGTCTCCACTTACAAGGGAAACCTCATTTTGTTTTATGGAATGCTCTATATAAAATATAAAAGTGAGTATTGAAAACTTCGTCCATAAACGTTGTGTCGTCCGGAACGCGTCTTAACCACGTGCTCGGGAACAAAAATAATACTTGATTATTAAACCGCGTAAAAGCCGCCACATTTTTGGCGTCCAACGTAATTTTAAATTGTTTTTGTTAAAAATCGCAACAATAATGTCGCCCATTTAACTAGCCATTTATTTGAAATAAAATTACCTCAAATTTTAAATTTAAATTCCGATTATCATTTTTCGAATATCACGCGTCTAATCAATATGACTTTGAATTTTAAATAATTGAATTAATCACTAATTCAGTTATTACTTAATTAACTTAGTTTAATTAATTGATTAAATTAATTAATTAATTAATTAATTAATTAATGAAATCAATAAAACTTGTTTTATTATTTCTTTTTCATTAAAAATGATAAATTCGTAAAATTAACTTAAAGTTTTTCTTATCAATTTCAAGAATCGATAACAAAATAAAATTTGTTTTCTCCCTTTCCCTTCAATAATCACAATTTTAATTTTTGAAGTTTTACACGCTATGGACAGAAGACTTAGAAAATTTTTCACGATTTCCCCTTAGCGAACTTTCGCTACTTACCAATTCTCATTCGAGAAAATTACAAAAAGAATACAGGGAAATAAAAATTGGAAAATAAAAATAAACGGTGAAATCGCTTTGTTAACAAATCGAAATTAATTAATTCATCGTTATTTTAAAAATCAATAATCAATTTATAATTATTGTAACAATTTCTTTTTAATTTTCCAAAATGACGGGCAATAACAACAAAAAACAAAATCAAACACAAACGAAATCTCGGACTTTCGGTTTCCAGCCATCGCGTAACCTCACTCGTTCACCACCCCCCGGTAACAACCCCAAAATTAATCAGGACAAAGAAAATCTCGACAATAGTGATAACGCAGCGAACCGTGATAACGCTTCCAATTACGACCACGAGCAACGCGTCCCAACCGAGTCACCAGACTCCCCCGAAGGAACGCAAAGCGCTCAAACAGGATCGCAAAGCGATCAGAGCGGAACGGAAAGCGATATCGGCGAATCGCAAAATGATCACGATGGTACGAAACGTACTCACGACGAAACGCCGAAAAACAAATCCCGAACGGGGGGAATTCCAAAAATAGTAATCAAAACACGCCGCGGTAGAAACCCTAAAATTGTCAGAACCCCACTTTTTTCATACCAACTAACAGACATTTTAAGCGGAATCTATAAACAACAAAAAGAGGAAAACAACAATTTTAAAATTTAAATTGAGCAATTGTTGACCACACACCTCCAGCAATCACGCGATGATACTAAAAAGTTTCAAAAAGAAACAAGACGGGAAATTAACGCGGTAAGAACGGATTGTAATCAAAAGATCGAAACTTTTAAAAGTGAAGCTACTAAAGCGCTAAAAGATCTTCGATCACAAACAAACAACGCGATCCAGGCGCTAACGCTACAGGTCACAAAGTTACAAACGAGACCTAACCAGTCACCATGGCGTGATCCACGTTGGGAATCAATTGACAATAGCCTTGGCGTTGGTGCAGATTACGTACCCCCTACCACCTCCCTACCCCCCACTCTTACCACTACAACGGTAACTGCTGCGGGCACCGGAATAGGTACGACAGTCAACGCGGGAACAGCAACGACGTACGCTCTCCCCACCCCTGACTTTCTGACACCATCGGTACGGGCACCAGTACCAAATCGCACCCTACAATTCGCAGATTACCCCACCTATCACACGTGCACACAGTCTACATTAAGTGAACCGGTCACGCATACGCAAATAGCTGCCCCTACCTTCATCCCACCACCAACACCTAGGAACCAAATTCCAAATTTACACAAAATTGTAAAATCCTGGGAATTAAAATACCCAGGCAAGTTGGATGCGGATGAATTTCTAGACGAATTCGAGCGCAAGCTCAACGCTTCCGCTATTAACCCGGACGACGCGCTTCCAACGATGTCCCAAGTTTTTTCGGACTCTGCTTATATGTGGTTCACCACATTCAGAAGCACGTGGAACACGTGGGCTGAATTTTCAGCCAAATCCCGAAAAACCTTTGGTGACGCGAATGACGATCAACAGATCAATAACAAAATTCAGCGCACCGTAAAATTGGAAAAAGAGACCGGAATAGAATTCGTATTTAGAATAGGTTCGTTGTTTAATAAATTGCAGCAAAAGATACCTGAGGAAAACCAACTACACAAAATTTATTCAGCCCTTCACTCGGAGCTAATTTTGCAATTTGATAGGGATAGTTTTACCACCTATGACGGATTAATAGAAAAAATCCGAAAATACGCGGAAAAAATTGCCACAATGCAATTAACCGATAAACTGCGAGAGCAAGACTCGAAAAAAACACGCGCACCACGTGGTAAAAATCAATTATACGCGCTTGAAACACCATCGCCCGAAATTGATGAAACACCACAAACAAACGCGCTACCGGGAACTAAGGCCGAAAACAAAGCCAAACAAAATAAAATTAAGAAAAATCAAAACGAATTAAAACCGGAAACTGATTTAAACAAGATAGAAATCTATAATCGTCAAATTAGCACACTAGAACAAAAATTATCAGGGGGAAAACCGAGAAACGAAAATTCGAAAAAAGATGATAAAGGGGACAATAGAGCACCTGCCCCCTCCCCTCCTACCAACCGCCAGTCGCGTCGATGCTCCACTTCCCGATCGTCACGCTCCTCAGCTTCCGCTTCGTCACAGAAGGGGGGAGAGAGACGCGGATCGTTTCCACGACGAAATTATGAAGCTGGTAACAACCAGCAACGTACACCCCTGTTCATAAATGCTGTCCTTCCGGTTTATTGTTAGAACAATAAACAAACAATAAACCGGAAGGACAGCATTTATGAACAGGGGTGTAACAACGGACGCGGCAATGGTTATAGAGGGGGAAACCGATACAATAACATCATGCGTGGTAACAGAGGTATCTGGGGTGGTTATAACCGTAATTACAATAATCAAAATTACGATTATTATCAGTACACCCCCCACTACCAACAAAACCTTCAACCGCATTTCCAGGGTAGTAATTACGCGCCGCGGCCCCCTTCAGCGCCGCACGCACCTCCGTTGGGTGGTTATAACCGTAATTACAATAATCAAAATTACGATTATTATCAGTACACCCCCCACTACCTACAAAACCTTCAACCGGATTTCCAGGGTAGTAATTACGCGCCGCGGCCCCCTTCAGCGCCGCACGCACCTCCGTTGGGTGGTTATAACCGTAATTACAATAATCAAAATTACGATTATTATCAGTACACCCCCCACTACCAACAAAACCTTCAACCGGATTTCCAGGGTAGTAATTACGCGCCGCGGCCCCCTTCAGCGCCGCACGCACCTCCGTTGGGTGGTTATAACCGTAATTACAATAATCAAAATTACGATTATTATCAGTACACCCCCCACTACCAACAAAACCTTCAACCGGATTTCCAGGGTAGTAATTACGCGCCGCGGCCCCCTTCAGCGCCGCACGCACCTCCGTTGCAGCCTTGGCACGGACATTATAACCAAGAAGCTCCTGTTAATTACGGTCAAAACGCGCCTAACCCGTTTTTGTCAAAAAACGACAGGGACGCCAGGAGGGATTAATTCTCCCTGGCGATACTCACGTAAACACGGATAGACATTTTAACTTAAATGAACCATTAAAATTAAACAAACGCGTAAAAACTGTCAATTGTGGAATTCCGAGCCACAGTCACGCCGCTCAGGAACCAACGTGTATTCCTCGAAACGCACCAACGCTGAATCAAGCGTGTGCCAGCAGGAACTACACTAGTGGTTCCGACAGCGACTACGACGACGAACTTTATACGGAATCCGAGACGGAGTACACCGACTCCGAGGAAGACCTCCCCTCCACCGAACTTTCGAAATCGGTAGGATCGAGCGTCTCCTCGGTGCCGACACTGCACATAGCTAACCAAACTGCCTGCTTATCAGTAGCAGTCAATAAGCCATGCAGAGTAAATAAAGGGCCTGCACCGCCCCTACCGTCAAATAAGCGGATAACAATCATGACAACGGTTAAAATAGGCAATAAGGAATATGCAGCCCTCATCGACACCGGAAGTGATAGAACTTTCATGTCAAGAGAGCTGTACGATTCAATAAAAGAATTAAGAAACGGCGAGCCAATTAGAGATGCGATAACACGCGTGGGCGTACAACTCGCACAACGCGATCACGTCGCCGCGCCCCGTTATTCCACGAAATTTAATGTCGAAATCAATGATTGCTACGGCGAATTATGGTTCGCAATCCTGGACGGTTTGTCATCGTCCTTAATATTAGCCATGGACTTTATAATGTCCTGGAAAGTCATAATTGACGCAATCCACGGATATTGGTCCATAGATGGCTCTAGCGTGCAGCTCCCGTTAACTTCGGCAATTTACGCCCTTAACTCACTGCACTCAATGCAGTTGATCGAGCTGACGCCCGAACAGCGAAGAATTCTCGATGAATTCCTCGATAAAAAATTATCGAACGCCAGTTCGGAAACAGGGGTCACTAACTTAACTACACACGTCATTGAATTAACTGACCCAACGCCTTTTAAACTCAAGCCGTATCGCAGCAGTATGAAAGCAAGTAAAATTATCGACGAACAAATAGATAAATATCTAGAAAAAAAATTTATCGTCAAAAGTAATGGCCGTTACGCAAGCCCAGTGGTCTTGACTTACCGAAAGGACGGTAGACCGAGAGTTTGCATGGACTATCGCAAATTAAATAAAATTACGAAAAAATCCGCGTACCCTTTGCCCCGCATGGATACGATACTAGACGCGTTATCTGAAGCCACTATCATTAGCACAATAGACCTCACGGATGCTTTTCACCACATTCCAATAGATCCGAAGTCACGCGAATATACGGCTTTCGTTATTCCCGGACGTGGACAATTTGAATGAATTCGTATGCCCTTCGGTCTAACCAACGCGCCGGGCACTTTTCAAGCTTTGACTGACCGGTTGAAAGAAAAATTCGTCGAACACATTCGAAAAAACAATTTCCCCGAACGCTACATCGATCAGGTTCACGCCTATCTAGATGACTGGATCATCATTTCGAAAACGTTTGAGGAGCACATCTGGTTGTTAGATATTATTTTTAATATCTTACAAGATGCAGGTTTATCAATCAATAGAGAAAAATCTCATTTCGCTAAACCTTCCGTTGAATATCTAGGTTTTCTCCTCGATCAATAGGCCTTAAACCGAATCCGAAACGCGTAGAACCGATCCTTGAACGTCCAACTCCACGAAACCGCAAGGAATTACGCCAATTCAACGGTTCCGTGAATTAATACCATCGGCACCTGCGCAACATCGCACGCGTACAAGGACCGCTAAATAAATTAGCGAGTCCCAAGGTTCCTTGGGAATGGACAGAGGAACACGAAATCGCGTTCCATAATGTTAAAGAAGCTCTAAAAAATGCCTTAACTCTAAACGCACCACGTCCTAACTTGCCCTTTCTCTTGTATACGGACGCGAGTGACACAGGGATTGGAGCGATTCTCACGCAAAAAGACCTTGACTGTGAATATCTGATTACGTGTCTAAGCAGACCTTTAAGGGGTGCAGAACTCAACTACACCACTACTGAAAAGGAATGCTTGGCCGTAATTTTCGCAATCAAAAAACTCAGTTGTTACCTCGAGGCCACCGAGTTTACGGTCTTAACTGATCACGCAAGCTTAAAATGGCTGCAAGACATCAGTGATCCGCGGGGTAGGCTCGCTCGATGGGCTCTAGAATTGTCGGCTAACCGTGTAACAATCGAACACCGTAAAGGCACGACCAACGAGGCAGCCGACACTCTATCACGGCTCTACGAAGACTTTTTGGAAGGCACGCCCCCGTCAAAATTGCTAACCACTCGTAGCCAATCCTGGTACGAAGAGATGGTAACGCGTGTGCAAAAGAATTCCACTCAATATCAGAAATATAGACTTGACGCTAACAATGATTTGTATTACTACAAACCGAATCTCCTTAAAGAATGCATCGGTGATAATAATGCATGGAAAAAGGTTTTACGTGAAAACGAGATTATCCCAGTCATTACGAGTTATCACGATACGCCCCAATCCGCACATCAGGGGATCAGTAAAACATACCTGTCAATCCTCAACCGTTACTATTGGCCCGGAATGCGCGAAGATGTTAGGCGGTACCTTAACGACTGCGACACGTGTCTTAGGTGTAAACCGGATAACTCTCCACCGCAAGGATTAATGTATCCGCGCAAAATGAGAGAACCGTGGGAAACAGTATCCCTCGACATTATGGGCCCTCCTCCATGATCGAAAACGGGCAAACGTTACATTTTAGTCTGTGAGGACACATACACCCGGTATATAGAGTGCTTCCCACTCTCCAAGGCAGATGGCCCGAAAATTGTAAAGTCTCTCAACACACTCGTAAATCGATGGGGAACGCCTAAGATTTTCTTAACCGATAACGGTACGGAATTCGTAAACCGTAACATCACCAAATTTCTAACAGAAATCGGCTCTGTACAACGAACAACACCGGTATACCACCCCCAATCCAATCCTGTAGAAAGCGTAAATCGAAACTTGAAAACGATGATCGCTAGTTTACTAGGTGAAGATCAGCGCGAGTGGGACTCCCTTCTGGAGAAAGTGCAATTCGTGTATAATACCACGGTACACTCTTCTCTAGGTGTAACTCCGGCTTTCCTAAACTTAACGCGCGAGCCCAGACCTACTGGTGAAAAGACAACTGACGTCACTACTGACGTGACATATGACGAAACTACCAGTGCTTGGCTAGAACGTGTCAAACGTATAGACGCGCTTCGAAAGAAAGTAGAGAACCTAATGACAAAAGCTGGTAAGAAACAGAGTCAATCCTATAATAAGAATCGGAAAAATGATATCCTTTTTGAGCTCGGAGATCTGGTGTTTTATCCCAATAATACCCTGTCAAATGCCGTCCGTGGCTACAGTTCTAAACTGGCACCGCGATATAAAGGCCCAGTAAAGGTTATAGAGAAATGATCACCAATGGTAGTTATTCTTGGCGACATGCATGGCAAAAAGCTTGGAAAGTACCATATAACTGATTTAAAAAAGGCAAGAAGGAGTCCTAGGGTCAATACTACGATGTAAACTCCTTTTTCAGATTAATTCAACATGAGCATCGCCGCTGAAAGCAGTCAAACGCCGCCTTCCAACCTCCCAGAAGTAACGGTAGCGGAATTCTCCTTCACCCCAGCAGACGGTGGGGTAGTATTTTTGGACCCCCTACCGTCAGCGGATAGTTTGGGTCTAATCCTCATAAAGAAAAAAGACCTGGAACAATTGCGCGTGAATCAACGAGTCTTGAGCGAACAACTGCAAGATTCGAGACAACACGCCGAATCAGCTGAAAATTCGACCAAGGATTTACACGCGTCACCTGGCAACTCATCCAATGCCCTGGAGGATTTACTGGAATTGAGTCGTGAAATGCACGGCTTATCTAAACAGCTAAACACTGCCAAGGAGGAGGCAGCTCATCACAAAAAACAGGCCGACCAATATCTACAAAGAGGCATTAAATTGCAGAGTGAGTACGACGCGCTGCTCGAAGATTATAACTACGTAGAAAAGGAGGCTAAGCTGGCCCAACGTTACAAGAACCTCTTTCACGAAACCATGACGGAGGTCTATTGCGCTCAGGCTGAACTGCGCGAACCCCGCTTAAGACCAAGGGCTCCAGAGGGCTGCCTCTATTGCAGTGTTGTGGGACACAGCGCTGCCTCGTGCGATATACCCTACTCCGGCAAATTCTGTCAAAATTGCACCCATCCTAATTTCCCAACCAAGGAATGTCCTTGGCCGCACTTTAAAAAGGGGGATCCTTCGACGCCAGAGCACTTACGTTGTAGACGTTGTCGCCGACCACGCAACCTTCCTGATCTAAACTGCGTTGGCTGCCGAGACAGAATGATCCAGGAGGGTCTTATTAAGAGGAATCGCCTTGCACAAAAGCTCGAAGACCAGATGGCCGCTGCTCCGTCCTCGTATGGCCAGCAGACTGGCAACCAGTCTGTCAGTGGAGCAAAAGGTCTCCCAGGACCATCTAACCCTATCCTAGGAGAAATGACAAGCCGTTGTGAATCAGCTGAGCTCTCAGTCATCCGGATGGTCAACCACGCGAAAATATGCGCCACCTTCACTCAGATGGAGAGCCAGATTGTCGAGCGACGAGCATCTAGCGACGATTCAAATACACCTGGTAATTTAGGACAGCAAGGCTCTCCTTCATCTGACGAATCTTCGTCAAATAAAAAGAGTCAAGGCAATTTGATTGACATTTAATTTCGCGTTGTGTCGTGTCACTTAAGTTTTAATATACAACTGTGATTTATGTGTTCGCTAAGACATCACCAAGTGGTATTTTTCGTTAAAATGTTACCTCAAATAATATTCAAAAAAAAATGTGTTATTATGTTTTACCGTGCCGTTGCGCACTTTGCCCTTTAGGCATTCACCAAAAAAAGAAAAAACAAAAACAAAACAGTGCTTCGCACCAAAGAATATGTTAAATACAATTCGATTAAAAATCAATGTAACAATGACTTCGACAAAATATTTGTTTCACGCGCGTAAGCGCTCATGTTAAATAAAATAAATAGTTTAACATTTACAAGAATTAGTTTTTAGTTATTATAAAGAATACTAAGAGCAGATGCGAATCACTTCTTTATATAGATTAATTCCTTTCTTACATTTGTGTGTTCTTTAATGTTATTTTAACTTCAGTAACCAAATTAGAATTTTGGTTTTCTTTCTTTCCTATAAAACAGGTAGACGTTGGATGGGCCGTTTGTCAGGCGAGCTTATCATTTTTTTTTCTTTTATTTCTAGGTAACAGCAATTTAGAAGGGGGGAATTGTAACGACCCGAAGTCGTTTCCTGGCTTTGATTTAAATATGCTGTTTCCCGGCAATTCTTTTCTCTGGTACCGGCACGCGTAATCCAGGGGAGAGTCCCTTCGGGGGTCTCCGTGTATATTCGGGCGGCTTCGTTGCTCGACACGAAGCCGGTGGCATGCAAGGAATGCGAGACTAGAGAGAAGCGTGCCTTTGCAATATACACTATTAGAGTGCCAAATTATTAAAAACAAACAAATAATTGTATAATTTATAAATAGTGAAATAAAAGTATTGGTATTGTGGAATATCTGATGTGTGTTCAATCCAATAAATACCCGTAGAGCTGAGGTTTAGCCCTACCAGATAAATTATAATCGAGAAGTGGAGATCAACTTCGTCGCATATCGCAAATTGGACCTCGTGGTTTCTGCTGCCAGTAAGTCTCGTTTGACATTGTATTGACGACTCTTCATCTACTACCTGTTTTTTTATTCGCATCTGCTTGTCTCCACTTACAAGCGAAACCTCATATTGTTTTATGGAATGCTCTATATAAAATATAAAAGTGAGTATTGAAAACTTTGTCCATGAACGTTGTGTCGGCCGGAACGCGTCTTAACCACGTGCTCGGGAACAAAAATAATTCTTGATTATTAAACCGCGTAAAAGCCGCCACATGAGGTATTTTAAATTTCCCAACTCTGTTTTAGTCGTTTCTAACGGGGATTTCTGAATTTCCCAACCGTGATTTGGTCGCTTGAAGTGGGGATTTTGAAAAGGGGAATTCCCCAATCATTGTTCTACCTTACCAACAGCCTAGTTCATGGTGTGTTTACAGCATTTTAAATTTCCTGACCGTGTTTGAAGTGAGGTACTTTGAATTACCCAACCATGCTTGAGGTAGGGATTTTAAAATTTCACATGTTTTTAGTGATTTGTATTGTGCATAGGTGCGAAGTTACGCGTAAGTTAGAGTTTTTCACGTAAATTGCGTGAGTTTTTTTACGTTTGTAATATACATCATTTACCCCTACCAACAGAAAATTCATTTTGAAGAAATTCAGGACGTATATACATACGTAAAATACGTCAAAAACCCCACGTAATTTACGTGAGGTTATTATGTGCACAACCCTGGTATTGGGAGATTTGAATTTACCAACCGCACCTGAAGTGGGGGATTTTATTTTATTGGGGATTTTTAGATTTCGGAACCGTGGTTTGGTCGTGTAAAATGGGATTTTTGAAATTCCCAACCCTGTTCCAGTAATTCATATGGAAAAATTTTGAATTTCCTAACCGTGGTTTTGTCTCTTAAAGTAAGGTCTTCTTTAAATAGCTTAGGAAAAAGTCGGTTTGTATTGGGGATTTCTGAATTTCCCGCATCACCGACAGTATTTTGAAAGGGGAACTCCGCAAATCAGTGTTCTACCTTACCGACAGACTAGTTCATGCTGTGCTTGCAGGATTTTGAATTTACCAACTGGGGTTTTGGTCTGTGGAAGCATTTTGAATTTTCCACGTTACCGACAGTGTTTGGAAAGGGTAATTCTCCAATTGTATGAGATGAATCTTTAAATTTCCGACGTTACCGACTTGTCAATTGGAGTTACACTACTACCGCAAGATGGCGTCACTGTTTAATTCCAAAAGAAAAATTCTGTATGTATTGGGGATTTTTGAATTTCCCAACCATGTTTTAGTCGTTTGTATTGGGGATACAAAAGTGGGGACTTTTGAGTTTCCAGCGTTACTAACAGTGTTTTGAAAGGGGAATTACACAACTGATTTTTTGAATTTTTTGCGCCAGTGTCGGTAACTATTTACCATCATATCAGTAATACAGATCCCTGACATGATTTTCAACTCAATTGATATGTCAGAGTTCAATCTTACCGACCGAACAGTGGTTTCCCATTTACCCAAGTCTTGTACAGTTATAAAAAGTTTTTGAAATATCACATCAGTGTAGGTAATGGTCACCCATGCCTTTCATGTTAAATTTGAATTTCCCACAACTTGAATCTGCATTCTTGTTCGATTAAGCCCATTTAATAATGTAAGTATTACATCTGTGCACATTTATTCGTAAAAGTGGAGGGGCATTAGTGTTAACAATGGAAGTGATTGGAGACTTTTTAACGAATCAGAGACAAGTGATGCTTGCGCAGAAAGAGAAGTAAATACATAATTTATCTATTTAATTGTTCTTTAAGTTTTCTTGGCTTTCAGTTATTACTTTCAACTTTTTTTTTCAGCTTATCTTTAAGGTTTAGTTTCAAAATTTTTTTTCTTACAATGCCTTATATTCTAGTTTATTTTCTCTGTATTTCATGTGTTCCAAATTAATGATTGAGGTTCTTTGTTTCTGTCTATAGAAAAAATAAACCAAAAGTGTGTAAAAGGAAATAATGAATTCGGTGTAGTTAAGGGTGTATTCCTATGTTCAAAGCTGTTTTGGAGGCTTATGTCAATATTTTTTTTTATACAAAATAAAATTAAATCATGACAGTTTTTTTTTACAATTTTTTATTTACATGTTCAACTATGTAAAAAAAATTATTAACACTTTTTCTATTTAATTTGTTAATAATATTGTTAATTACAAATGGATATGGAATAACAATACACAGATAAGTCCGTTGCATTTGTCGCTCGGTTCGCAGCAGGCGGTCCTGACCTGTTCTCGGCAACAGGCTATATCTCAGTAAATATTTTGTATTTATGTCTACAATTTACACAGTTCACTCTCAATATAGTGTACTTTCGAAATATGTAAAGAAAAAAAAATCGATTTTTTGAAGCCCGAACATAGGAATACACTTTTAAATGCTGTTGATCGTTTGGAATGTTGCCTACCAACAAAACCTTTTTCTAAATCAAAACCAAGACATCGCTGTAATGTAACAAAAGATTTCCCTGCTATCAACAAAATATGGACTTAAAGTCATCTTGCAGATTGAATCGGAATTTATAACATTTCTGCAATTTACAATTTTTTATTTACATGTTCAACTATGTAAAAAAAAATTTATTAACACTTTTTCTATTTAATTTGTTAATAATATTGTTAATTAAAAATGGCAGCTTTGAAGTGAGGTAGGTGGTTGGTGCGAGTTCTCGTTCCCCTGCACGTCTTCTAAAACAAATAAATCCAGTAGATTATTGTTTTGTATGCTTGTGGTTATCGTCCGTACTAAAATAATACATTTTTATCAAAAAATAACAAAATGGCTGACTTGTAAACAAAAAAGTTTAAAAATCGTGTTTTTTTAATGAACAAAAAGTTGAATAAAAAAAAAATTATTATTAAAATTAAATAATTTTACTACGGACCAGAGCCATGGTTGTACAGAATAACATATTAAAAAAATAAAGCAATCGAATCTATAGTTTCGTTTTAATCACTCGCACCGTTTTGAAAAATGTCATTCTGAGAAAAACGCGTTTAAAGTTGAACAAAAATATTCAAGTATGCTATGCATTAAAAAATGTTTAAAATGGCTCAAAAACGTTTACTTGGAGGTTTTTGGGGTCGCTGATCACGAATCTGAAGTCAAAATTAAAAAATTCAAAATGGCGGATCCAATATGGCGGACAAGAATTTTCAAAATTATTTTGATTGAAATTGAATAAAAGGAAATACAAATGAATTTGCTTAAAACTTTCTACTCAAGGGTTTTTGGGGTCGCTAATTACAAATTTGAAGGCACTTTTCAAAAATTCAAAATGGCGGATCCAAAATGGCCGACAAGAAATTTCAAAAATCATTGTATTTGCTTGAAACTTTTTACTCGGGGGTTTTTGGGGTCGCTGATCACGAATCTGAAGTCAAAATTTAAAAATTCAAAATGGCAGATCCAATATGGCGGACAAGAAATCTTAAAAATAATTGTATTTGCTTGAAACTTTTTACTCGGGGGTTTTCGGGGTCGCTGATCACGAATCTGAAGTCAAAATTTAAAAATTCAAAATGGCGGATCCAATATGGCGGACGAGAAATTTTAAAAATAATTGTTTTTAGTTGAAACTTTTTACTCGGAGGTTTTTGGAGTCGCTGATTACAAATCTGAAAGCACTTTTCCAAAATTCGAAATGGCGGATCCAATATGGCGGACAAGAAATTTCAAAAATAATTCTATTTGCTAGAAACTTGCTACTCGGGGCTTCTTAGGGTCGCTGATTACGAATTTGTTGTTAAAATGTATGTAAATAATTTTATTTTTTAAAAAATTATACTTACATTAATCGGCATTGCCAGGTGCATAGAGCAGACTCTCTGTCTCCTCGTACGTGTCGTTTTCCGCTGGTTTGTTTGCTCTACTTGTGGCCTTCACTTTTTTGATAATTTGGATAATTCTGTATCTTTTTCCGACGTATATTTATTTCCACGAAACTTTCTTTTCTTTTTACCATAACATGCGCGTTTATTGGGGGTTTATTAGGGGGCCAATAATAATTATTAATTAATTATTAATTATTAATTTTACAAATTAATGACCTCCGATTAGAATAAGACAAGATATTAACTATTATTTATTACTTTTAGTTTGTCTAAATAATGTATTATTGTTAATTTATAACTTATAGTTAATAATTTGTCTTATTTTAATTAGAGGCCATTAATTTGTAAAATTAGGAAACAGTTGTGCCCTTCTAGGTGCGTTTGTATAGAATTAATCATTATTTACAACAATTTGTTAAAACAATTGCAATTGTTGTTGTGGTTAATTTTACTGAATACTTTTTTTAATTAATTAATTAATTAATTTGTAAAATTAGGAAAAAGTTGTGTCCTTCTAGGTGCATTTGTAAAGAATTAATAATTATTAACAATAATTTGTTTAAACAATTGCAATTGTTGTTGTGGTTAATTTTACTGAATACTTTTTTTAATTAATCAACTAATTAATTTGTAAAATTAGGAAAAAGTTGTGTCCTTCTAGGTGCATTTGTAAAGAATGAATTATTATTAACAATAATTTGTTTAAACAATTGCATTTGTTGTTGTGGTTAATTTTACTGATACTTTTTTTAATTAATCAACTAATTAATTTGTAAAATTAGGAAAAAGTTGTGTCCTTCTAGGTGCATTTGTAAAGAATTAAAAATTATTAACATTAATTTGTTTAAACAATTGCAATTGTTGTTGTAGTTAATTTTACTAAATACTTTTTTTCAATTAATTAACTAATCAATTTGTAAAATTAGAAAAAAAACTGTGTCCATCTAGGTGCATTTGTAATGAATTAATAATTATTAACAATAATTTGTTTAAACAATTGCAATTGTTGTTGTTTTCATTTGTTTAAACAAATCAAAAGTACAGAAAAATATCTATGCACATTCTTATTCATTGGGTTTAAACTTTTATGGAGCTACTTAGGTATAAAGATATGGAATAACAATACACAGATAAGACCGTTTCATTTGTCGCTCGGTTCGCAGCAGGCGGTCCTGACCTGTTCTCGGCAACAGGCTATATCTCAGTAAATGTTTTGTATTTATGTCTACAATTTACACAGTACACTCTTAACCACGTGCTCGGGAACAAAAATAATTCTTGATTATTAAACCGCGTAAAAGCCGCCACATGAGGTATTTTAAATTTCCCAACTCTGTTTTAGTCGTTTCTAACGGGGATTTCTGAATTTCCCAACCGTGATTTGGTCGCTTGAAGTGGGGATTTTGAAAAGGGGAATTCCCCAATCATTGTTCTACCTTACCAACAGCCTAGTTCATGGTGTGTTTACAGCATTTTAAATTTCCTGACCGTGTTTGAAGTGAGGTACTTTGAATTACCCAACCATGCTTGAGGTTAATATCTATGAACATTTTTATTCATTGGGTTTAAACTTTTATGGAGCTACTTAGGTATAAAGATATGGAATAACAATACACAGATAAGACCGTTTCATTTGTCGCTCGGTTCGCAGCAGGCGGTCCTGACCTGTTCTCGGCAACAGGCTATATCTCAGTAAATGTTTTGTATTTATGTCTACAATTTACACAGTACACTCTTAATATAGTGTACTTTCGAAATATGTAAAGAAAAAAAAAATCGATTTTTTGAAGCCCGAACATAGGAATACACCCTTAAATGCTGTTGATCGTTTGGAATGTTGCCTACCAACAAAACCTTTTTCTAAATCAAACCCAAGACATCGCTGTGATGTAACGAAAAATTTCCCTGCTATCAACAAAATATGGACTTAAAGTCATCGTGCAGATTGAATCGGAATTTATAACATTTCTGCAATCAAGATTTGTCATGTTATTTCAGGATGATCCAGAGTACTATAATTATTAAGATTTAAGACTCTAAGAGATGTTTTTATTTTTTTTTTTACTTCCTAAACTTACATAATAAGTCACTTATAAAGTTAAAGATAGTTTATTATAGATTAAACTAAAGGTAAATTAAATTTAAAGTATAGTTATAGTTGAAGCATATAGTTAAAGTAAAGTTTTATTAACATTAAAGTTAAAGTAACGTTAAAGTATAGTTAAGGGAAAGTTAAAGTAAAGTTAAATTATAGTTAAAGTATAGTTTAATTAAAGTTAAAGTATAGTTAAAGTATAGTTAAAGAAAAGTTAAAGTAACGTTAAACTATAGTTAAAGAAAAGTTAAAGTAACGTTAAAGTAAATTTAAAGTAACGTTAAAGTATAGTTAAAAAAAGTTACAGTAACGTTAAAGTAACGTTAAAGTAAATTTTAAGTAACATTAAAGTAAAGTTAGAGTATAGTTGAAATAAAGTTAGAATATTTAAATCTAATTAAAGGTTAGGTTTTCGCAAATAAAAAAATACATTGAGTTAAATTTAAAAATTATATTTTTAAAAATTTTTAAATATTTACAAAATAGATTCACAATTTTCATAAAAAGATTTTAAAGTAGTATCAACTTCATCCGCTTCTTGAGCAACTACACTTATAAATTGGTTTGGAGGTTTTAGAAACCAATCTTGAAGAATCAGAACATTATTTATAGCACAATTTGCATTTTCGAAAGAATGATGTGTACATGCAGCGGTCGCAGATTCAAATTTTAAATGTGTTACATATCAGATTTCTTAATCCAACTATTATGCAAGTTGTCAAACCCAAGCCATTTGACGTAAACTTCATCTCCACGTGTTTTGAGAACTTTCTCTACAAGGTAAACATCAGAATATTTGACTTTTAAGAGTTCATGATCATAAAATCTACCTTCGATTGGTTGATCTTGGTAATCTTTTAGCTTGTATGTCACTGGTTTCGTTTGTTTAACTCTATCCACCGTGAATATTTCCGTTGTCCAGTTGGGTGTATATCCTTTTTCAAAGATGTTTTTGTATTTGCTGACTCGAACTCGATCACCGACTTTGAATTTTGATCTCTTCAGTGGAAATCTTCTCTGTTTGCTGATACGTTTTAATAATTTCCGCTCATCTTCGACAGTGACATCTTTAGGTTTCATACCAATAGTACGATGTTTTTGATTATTATATTTTGACATAAGAGTTGGTAAGAGATTTAACCATTTGTAATTGCCTTGTCAACTGAATTGAGGCCACATCATATTTTTAAGAGTTCGATTAAACCTTTCAATAATTGATGCTTTTAGATTACTAAAAGTTGAATAGAGTTTAATGTTATATGTTTGCATTAAACTTGCAAATTGAGAGTTGTAAAATTCTTTGCCCCTGTCAGTATGTAAGTTTTTAGGAATACGTCCTTGTACCAAAATAGATTTCATGGCTGCAGAATTATCTTTTCCACTTTTACTTTTCACAGGAACAGCCCATGTATATTTTAAGAATATGTCAATGACAGTAAGCAAATATTTAAAACCTTTATTAGATTTAGAGTAAGGTATCATTTCAACCAAATCGGCTTGCCAGGTTTCATCTATACCACGCATTTGAACTTTTCGTCGAGGATAATTTCTTCTAGCTTGTTTATGAAGTTCCGAGAGTACTGTCAACTTTTTGTCGTCCATTTTCGAGAAGAGTTAATCGAGCGTCCAATTGTTGAATAATTTCTGCGTTTCGTAAAGCCAATTCTTGATTTATTTGACTCTCTAAAATTTTTAATTTTCGATCTATTGAATCCTCAAGGTTTTTAAATAATATTTTACTGTTATCAACTTCAGATCTTATTGAAGATGTAACTTGAGAGACTGTTTTGATCTCGTTTTGAATGATTAGTCGTGCAAGGTTTAAATTTACAGCGTCATGCGCTTCTTCAGCGTCTTGAACGTTACAAAGTTTTTTCTTATCAATGTCGTAATGTCCGTTTTAAGTAAGTTTAAATCTAGTACCAGTAATTCCGCGACTTGCAACAACAAATCGTGCCAGGGAATGTCCAAACACGTCAAAGCTCATTGTGATACTGATGCTTTATACACTTGAAGTCTCTTAATATATAATTCGAGCTTCACGTAGTTCCTCAATAATTGACATAATTTCATTGTTATGACTTGGATTTCCAGCTTGCTGTGATGCTATAAGCAGACGTAAACGATCAACAAGTTCATTTGGATCATCCCAATAGATATAGTCTGGTTTAAATTTTTTCTTTGTTATCATGAATTTAGGTAATTTTTTCTTCAAAGAACCTCCACCTTTTTTCGGAGTACTTTTAAATAACTTTGCAATTATACTAGTGTATTTGGAATTTTTTGAAGTTTGTAAAGGTTTATTTGGACTATAATTCTTTCGATGAGCATTTGTAGAAATAAGAATTTCTTTATAAATTGCTAAATCATTTGAAGTTATGAAAGATTCATCAGGTTTTTGTTTAATTAAAAGTTCAAGCAACCCAGCAGTTTTCAAATAATTTTTTTTTCCAACAATTTTGATATTTGAACCTTCAAAGACAATAGGCGTATCACTAATTATAAATGAACCATTAGGAAGTTTACGCACTTTATAAACCATATCTAAGAAACTTTTCCTATTTTTATTCAACAATAAAATTAATTTATTTGTCAATTGTTCATAATTATCATTACTTTCACTACTCTTTTGTGGAGTTGTGTCAACTACAGTCGCATCCAGTAAACTTGTGTCCAATAAAGTTGAATCATCATCAAAAGCAGTTGAAAAAGAGAAATCGTTATCCTCTTCTTCTTTCTTTACCTTTTCAAGCTTAATGTCTTACAATGGATCTTCTTTTATGTTTACTAATTTTTGAAGTGGTGCGACTATTGGTTGAAAAGTTTCTTTTAACATTTGTTCTTCAGCTTCTTTGCCCATTTACAGTAAACGATGTTTACGTCTAATAGCATCACTTGCTTTTGCTATTTGACGAAGCGTTTCTTGCTCTTTTCGATACATGTTTTTATCTTCACGAATAAAATTATACTAATTTGAAATTAAGTAAACTCTCTATATTTATAGTGTAATGAAACAATCAAATCCTTTGCGATATCTTCCATCATTTAAATTTCTATCCTTATCAATGACAACAAATCCATATTTATCAGCTTTCCAATATTCTGAGCATAAGTCACGAAATTGAGTGTAGGGCATGTCTGTGTTAACATGATCTTCATAGACATGTTTTAGATTTTTTTCATCTTGTCTAAAAAGTACCAATAAATTGACATTGTCTCGAACCAAGTGTTTTGGAATACGAGCATACGTTTGACACAAGTAAAAACTATCAACGTTTACATGTCTACCCATACAAAAGAAGGCTCTTACATTGTCTTGCTTCTCACACGCTATATCATCAAAAATGAATATTGAATTTGGTTTAGCTTCCTTAGGTGATACTACTTCCTCATGCTCTCTGAAAGAAAAGTACTCAACACCGTCTACATTTTTTAGTACATTTTCCAAAAATTTATATTTAGGTTGTTCTAAAGACTTTGAATACAAATAAATGTTTTCAAAATTTAGACCATTAGGATGTATGATTAGAGAAAGGAGAGCGTTTGTTTTACCACAATTGGAGGGGCCGCAAAAAACAGCTCGAATGCTATCTGAAAACAGACTGCCGTGACGTTTAATCTTTTTTTCATTAGTTTCAACGTCAACACTTGTGATTGGTAGTTTAACGGGTTGCTTTGTAAACAACATCTTGATATCGACTGGCTGCCGAGACTATAAATAGCGTGCTTTTATAGCCTTTCAGTCAGTCTCATACAAACTATCAAGATGTGCGTTTGAAATGATTATACATGAAGTGAAGAAAGGTAAAGGCTTAGTCAACCGTGTCATTAATAATTTGCCATTCGAGTTACATTTACCCGGTTATCAGTTTTGTGGACCTGGTACTAAACGACATTGCCTATTCGCAAAATCGTGAAAATATAAACGCAAGAAACGCTGCAGATAAAGTACTAGCCGAAAAAGCGTGGCAACGTGTTTTATCTAAAGATTCTACAATTGGTGAAAGAGCAGCTGCTTTAGCTATATCTGGAACAATAAAGGCTAAATCAACATTAGGTATGGGGGCGCGGAGGAAATCCAAGAAGAAACTAGCACTAAGAAAGGTCGTTGATGCTGACAAAAAGAGTTTGATTCCTGGCAATAATGCTAAACAATTTATTCGGGCAGCTATGATTGGTGCACGTAAAGCAATTAAAAGCGCTGGTGGTAAATCTAAAATTATATGACCTCGAATACTTCCAGTACCTACCAAAGTTAGTGGTGTTTTACCGTTAATTCCACCCAAGCAGCACGTAATATTACATGAATATCACAGTGACATCATTTTGTAATTTTCGTAATATTACGGGGTGATATTACAGTGATATTGACGTGATATTGAAATGTCCGCCTCAAGGTAATATTACAAGTAATATTACAGTGATATTGATGCAATATTACAAGTAATTTTACAATGATATTGAGGTAATATTACAAATATTTATTTATTTCAATATTTATTTTACATTAAATAAAATATTTAAGAAAAATTCGGCGCACATGGGGTTCGAACACGCAACGTTCAACACAACGTGAATACGCCTTGTACCTCTCGACCATTTAGTTCTTAGAATATAGTTCAGAAAGTGTTCTTCATATTGTACCAAAGAGAATTTAAGGTACTACATGAAGAACACTTTCTGAAATACATTCCAAGAGCTATGATGGCCGAGAGATGCAAGGCGTATTCACGTTGTGTCGAACGTTGCGTGTTCGAATCCCGTGTGAGCCAAATTTTTTTTAAATATTTTATTTAATGTTAAATAAATATTTGTAATATTACCTTAATATCATCGTCATATTATCTTAATATCACTGTAATATTACCGTAATATTACTTGTAATATTACATCAATATCACTGTAATATTACATCAATATCACTGTAATATTACATCAATATCACTGTAATATTACTTGTAATATTACCTTGAGGCGGACATTTCAATATCACGTCAATATCACTGTAATATCACCCCGTAATATTACGAATATTACAATATGATGTCACTGTGATATTCATGTAATATTACGTGCTGCTTGGGCAATCTTTTCTGGACTCAGCGCACTGCGTGCTCTTGCTGGTGGAGCATCTGGTATTGCAAAAGCTGTAAATGATGCTCAAACAGCTAAAGAACAACTTGCAGAAGCTCATCGACATAGCAAAACAATGGAAGAAATATCACTTGTAAAAGGGTTACACTTGAAACCCTACAGACAAGGAGTTAGACTTAACATTAAACCTTTAAATATGGGAAAAGGTTTGAAAACTTCAAGGAAGAAAAAAACTAATATTGAAGCTACCTTATCGTGCATTGACGGACTTTGATTTGTTGAAATACGCCAGAACTCTAAAAATACCACATTTTCGTGGAGTTTTTATGCGTAATGAGTTGCCCGTTAAAGGATCCTATCAACATGAGTGAGAAATTATTAATTTGGATAATAAAGAAGGTCTTGGTTCACACTGGGTTGCATATAAAAAATAAAAAAATGAAACAATGTACTTTGATAGTTTCGGCAATCTTCCACCTCCAACAGATCTTATCACATACTTGGGTGATGGTAGCTTCATAAAATATAATCATGTGAGATATCAAAATTATGATACATTTATATGTGGACACTTGTGTTTAAAATTTTTATGTAAACAACTTAATGTTAACAGCAGTTTTCGGCTATATAAGCACATGTAACTTTTGTAAGCTTTAGTGTGAAAACTGACAGCATCATGAGTGATTCATTTACTTTAACGTTAACGGAAACGTCTTCAGTTCTTGAAGCTGAATATTTCCCACCAATAGAACTCAATCCAAATAAAAATTATGTACTTGGTCTTGTTGAATTATTGACTTTTAATTCAATTCCAAATATTGATGAAAGCAACAACAAATTTCATATAGGTTATAACATAATTACTATACCAACAGGTAGTTATGAAATAAAAGATATTGAAGCATATATACAAAGTGCTGTGTCAGATGATTGTACAATAAATATTAAACCTAATAACAATACATTACGCAGTATGATTTTCTCAAATCATCAAATTAATTTTTCATATCCAAATTCTATCGGTACACTCTTGGGATTTACTTCTCAAGAATTATTTGGCAATGAGACACATACATAAGATTTACCTGTATCTATTTTAAAAGTAAATGCTCTACGTGTTGAATGCAATATTACATCTGAAGCATATTTAAATAATCAAAAAGTGCATACAATCCACGAATTCTTTCCTAGTGTTCCACCAGGATATAAGATTGTGGAAGTGCCAACACATGTCATTTATCTTCCGATAGAAGTCAAGACAATACATAATATTCAACTCCGCATTGTTGATCAAGACGGTGATTTGATAAATTTTCGAGGAGAAACTATTACTATTCGCTTACACATAAAATCAATATAATGGGGATTGTATATAATCAAAAAGTTGGAGGAAACTATAAAAGCTGGTCAACATGCAAGAAACAAACCAGTCTAAATTTATCTCGCAGGGTGTTAAGACCTCAGAATCGCAGTTTTCTGAAGCAAATAGGTCTAAAAGTTATACCTCAAGGAAAACGACAAAACAATTATTCTATATATTTTTTGGATGTTGTTGTAATAAAAATGGAAGATCTTCTCAACGTTGCAACTCCAGTAAATTTTGATGAGTCCATAGCTCATTATGAAATTCGAATTGCAGTACAAAATCAAGATTTGAGTATTCTACCAAGCAAAAGCTTATTACACATATTTGGAAAGTTGACTAAAAATAATGGAGTTACTCTAACTAAAAATGTACACTTTAACAACAACGCCATATGTTTTTTATTTGATGAAATCCGCTATGAATTAAATGGTATCGAGATTGACAGATGTAAATACGTTGGACACACTACAACCATGAAAAGTAATGTTTGTCTAAACCCCCCTCAGCTTAACTTTATGGAAAATGTAGGATTTTCAAAAATATCAGATGATTCAAGAATTACTGTGGAAAATGGCAATCTCGATGTAACAATACCACTTGGTATGTTTTTTGGCTTTGCTGAAGATTATAAAAAAATTGTTATAAATGCTAAACATAAACTCATCTTGACAAGGTCACGAAACGACTTAAATGCAATAATTCAAACAGGGCAAACAGAAGTTGATGAAATGTATGAGTATCCTCTAGTTCCAACAAGTTCAAAAGTCATGTGGCAAATTAAAACTTCAACACAATTAGAGAAGCCACGATATGTAATACTTGGATTTCAAACAGGAAGAAAAGATAAGCGT
This sequence comes from Ganaspis brasiliensis, assembly GCA_037103525.1. Classification (NCBI taxonomy): domain Eukaryota; kingdom Metazoa; phylum Arthropoda; class Insecta; order Hymenoptera; family Figitidae; genus Ganaspis; species Ganaspis brasiliensis. The sequence goes on from JAZKLR010000669.1 coordinate 48,272, forward strand.
AAAAGATATGCTTGTCATTTTGATCATTGCAATATTACAAATTTCAAACTCTTTTTGAATTCTCAGTATTATCCTTATGGCAATTTAAATATAAATTTTGATCAAAATCAATATTCACTACTTTATGAAATGTATGCTAATTTCCAAACTTCTTATTATGGAAAAGAATCAGTGCCTGTCTTAACAAAAACAACTTTTAAAAATTTGGCTCCTCTAATTGTAATTGATTGTTCGAAACAAAATGAATTTCTCAAACAAGCGTCTGTTGACGTACGTCTGGAATTTGAATCAACCAATAATATGCCAGCTGAAACTACAGCCTATTGCATCATAATCTATGACCGCATTGTACAATATAAACCAATCAGCGGCGTTGTTAAGAAGTTGCTGTAGAGGGGGTAAGGAAGTGGTGGGGATAAAGAGTATAAATACAGCTTTCGTCGGCCAGCGGCTCATTTCTGTTTCATTATTATACGTTTCAAGATGGAATTTATCGTAGACGTTCATGGCTTTAAAAGGCCTTATAATGAATTTGTTTTCAAGGAGTTGGCCATAATATCTCTTCAGATTGAAACTAAACCACTTGTTTTTCTTTTTTAACCACCTTACCTTTGGAGTAGATTACCTGTACGATACAAGAATGAGAATCGCTGGTTGACACGAAATTACCTTGGAATCGAATGGTCTGATGGAGAAATTCCCTACGATAAACTGCAGCTAATTTAAAAAGAAAATTTGTTAAATGCAAAAACAATCTACGTTAAAGGAGTAGAGAAGAAACAGTGGCTAGAGAAATATTTCTTAAATGTAGTAGATTTAGAAAATTTTGAATGTCCTTCGCTTAAAAAGTTAAAATTTGAATCTGCGACCGCTGCTTGTACACATCATTCTTTCGAAAACGCAAATTGTGCTGTAAATAATGTTCTGATTCTTTGAGATTGGTTTCTAAAACCTTCAAATCAATTTATAAGTGTAGTTGCTCAAGGAGCTGATGAAGTTGATACTACTTTAAAATCATTTTATGAAAATTGTGAATCTATATTGTAAATATTTAAGAGTTTTAAAAATAAAATTTTTAAATTTGAATAATGTATTTTGATTTGAAAAAACCTAACCTTCAATTAGATTTAAATATTCTAACTTTATTCCAACTATACTCTAACTTTACTTTAATGTTATTTAAAGTTTACTTTAACGTTACTTTAACGTTACTGTAATTTTTCTTTAACTATACTTTAACTTTACTTCAACGTTACCTTAACTTTTCTTTAACTATACTTTAACGTTACTTTAACATTACTTTAACGTTACTTTAACTATACCTTAACGTTATTTTAACTTTACCTTAACGTTACTTTAAGGTTACTTTAACTATACTTTAACGTTACTTTAACTTTAATGTTGATTAAACTGTACTTTAACTATATGCTTCAACTATACTATACTTTAAATTTAATTTACCTTTAGTTTAATGTATAATAAACTATCTTTAACTTTATAAGTGACTTATCATGTAAGTTTAGGAAGTAAAAAAAAATAAAAACACCTCTTAGAGTCTTAAATCTTAATATAGTACTCTGGATCATCCTGGAATAACATGACAAATCTTGGTGGCAGAAATGTTATAAATTCCGATTCAAGCTGCACGATGACTCTAGGTCCATATTTTGTTGACAGCATGGAAATCTTTTATTACATTACAGCGATGTCTTGGGTTTGATTTAGAAAAAGGTTTTGTTGGCATGCAACATTCCAAACGACCAACAGTATTTAACTACACGAAATTCATTATTCCCTTCTATACATTTCAGTTTAATTTTTCTATAAACGGAAACAATAAACCTAAATTAATAATTTGGAACACATGAAATACAGAGAAAATAAACTCGAATATAAGACATTGAAAGAAAAAAATTTGGAAACTAAAACTTGAAGATAAGCTAAAAAAAAGATGAAAGTAATAACTGAAAGCCAAGAAAACTTAAAGAACAATTGAATAGATAAATTATATATTTACTTCTCTTTCTGCGCAAACTTCACTTGTCTCTGATTCGTTAAAAAGTCTCCAATCACTTCCATTGTTAACACTAATACCACTCCACTTTCATGATTAAATGTGCACAGATGTAATACTTACATTATTAAATGGGCTCTGTTACGTCGTAACAATTTCTTATTTCATGTTATAATTTTATAGATAAATTGTGTTTTTTATCCATAGACATTTTTGTTAGGACAATTCGTTATTTATACTTAAGAATATAAAACGAAGGTCAGTCAGGAAACATCTTGGACTGAAACTGTAAGTTCACTTTAAAATCTTCGAAATTTGGTTTTATAATATTTGCAGGATTAGGACGGGCGCCGACCGTACTTTGCAGTTATGTTGTAAACCTTTAAATTTCTCTTTCCTTAAATATAACCATCTCGTTAAATTGTCTCCGAGAAAACGTCTACGTCATTTAGGAAAATTTGTCAAGGTCATGACCTTGACAAATTTTCCTTACTTGTCTAGAAAACGTCTACGTCATTTAGGAAAATTTGTCAAGGTCATGACCTTGACAAATTTACCTTACTTGTCAGGTAACCAATGAATCGTCAGATTTTAACTCCCACTACAACTGCTGTCCATCCCCTAATCAGAAACCTTCGAGAGACGCGCACAATTGTCACGTAGATACAAACCAACCTCGAAAGAGGTACTTTAACTTAAATCTATGTAGATTCGCGGCAAACCAAGTTTTCACTGTATAATTCTTTCTCCCAATTTCTCTGTATGTTAAGTTAATTGATTATCACAATATATGTAAATTTAAATAAACATGTTGTGTTGAATTTACTCACCACATCATTAATCAATTTTAACTTAATAAAAAGACTTTTAGTTTTCACTTTACAACAAAACAGGCTCAATCAAACAAGAATGCAGATTCAAGTTGTGGGAAATTCAAATTTAACATGAAAGGCATGGGTGACCATTACCTACACTGATGCAAAATTTCGAAAACTTTTTATAACTGTACAAGACTTGGGTAAATGGGAAACCACTGTTCGGTCGGTAAGATTGAACTCTGACATATCAATTGAGTTGAAAATCATGTCAGGGATCTGTATTACCGATATGATGGTAAATGGTTACCGACACTAGCGGAAAAAATTCAAAAAATTAGTTCCGTAATTCCCCTTTCAAAATACTGTTAGTAACGCTGGAAACTCAAAAGTCCCCACTTTAATATCCCCAATACAAACGACTAAAACATGGTTGGGAAATTCAAAAATCCCCAATACATACAGAATTTTTCTTTTGGAATTAAACAGTGACGCCATCTTGCGGTAGTAGTGTAACTCCAATTGACAAGTCGGTAACGTCGGAAATTTAAAGATTCATCTCATACAATTGGAGAATTACCCTTTCCAAACACTGTCGGTAACGTGGAAAATTCAAAATCCTTCCAGAGACCAAAACCCCAGTTGGTAAATTCAAAATCCTGCAAGCACAGCATGAACTAGGCTGTCGGTAAGGTAGAACACTGATTTGGGGAGTTCCCCTTTCAAAATACTGTCCCCACTTCAGGTACGGTTGGTAAATTCAAATCTCCCAATACCAGTAAGGTAGAACACTGATTGGGAAATTCCCCTTTTCAAAGTCCCCACTTCAAGCGACCAAATCACGGTTGAGAAATTTAAAATGCTGCAAACATACCATGAACTAGGCAGTCGGTAAGGTAAAACACTGATTGGGGAATTCACCTTTCAGAATACTGTCAGTAACGCGCTAAATTCAAAAATCCCCAACACAAACCACAGTTGGGAAATTCAGAAATCCCGGTTAGAAACGACTAAAACAGAGTTGGGGGGGGGGGGGGATTTAAACACTGTCGGGAACACATAAAAATTTTAAAAATCCTCACTTCAAACACCTATAAACACAAGGAAATTTAAAAAAATGTAAAAATCCCTAATAACAAGTGACTAAACCATGGTTCGGAAATTAAAAATCACCGAAACAGGTTTGGGAAATTTAAAATTTCCAAACCGGAAATGACGTCATCCACTGCTCAGTCTGTAAGGTAGGAAATTCAGCTCACACAACTGGGCTACTTCACTGTCGGTAACTCAAAAATACCTCAATACAAGCGGCGAAAACACGAGGGAGTTACAAAATCCCCAATAAAAACAGAGTTGTAAAATTTAAATTCCCCATTATAAGCGGAAAAAACACTGGGAAATTCAAAATACCCAGTAAAAACCGTCTTTTTCTTAGGTGTTTAACAAGTGGCGCCACCTAGCGGTGGCCGCGGGAACTAGGTCGGTAAAACAGAACACCCCCACAGAAACACAACTTTTCACGGTCGGTAAAGTAGAAATCTACATTACCGACGGTCGGTAAGTGAGCCAGAACTCTCCTTGCATCACTACTTTTGGACATCCAGCTCTTGAAATGTATTTCAGAAAGTGTTCTTCATGTATTACCTTTAATTCTCTTTGGTACAATATAAGAACATTTTCTGAACTTCATTCCAAGAGCTAGATGGCTGAGAGGTACAAGGCGTATTTGCGCTGTGTCGAACCTTGAGTGTTCGAACACCGACTGAGCCCAAAGTATTTAAAATAAATTATTTAATGTCAAATAAATTTGTAATATTACCTCAATATCATAGTAATATCATCGTAATATTACCTCAATATCACTGCAATATTATTTGTAATATTACCTCAATATCATTGTAATGTTACTTGTAATATTATACCTTGAGGCTGACATTTCAATATCACGTCAATATCACAGTAATATCACCCTGTCATATTCCCAATATTACAACATCATATCACTGTGATATTCATGTAATGTTACGTGCTGCTTGGGAAGGGTTATATGTATATAACTATTAATATAAATTTTTCTTATTGTGCTTTACTATTTAAAAATATTGCCGAACTTTAAGTTAAATTTCTGTACATTTGGTACTTCAAACTTTAAACTCATTTTTCTCGAAACTTACACTCTTATTTTGACACTATTTAACGAAATAACTTGAAATTTGGACAGCATGTTCCTTGAATGTGTAGTTTTTGTGTAAACTAAGATTTTTCAGATCCATTAATATTTAAGAAATAATATTCACAATTTAAGTTGCAAAATTATTGTTAAAAAATTCAAAAGTCTGTCATTTGGTTATTTTTCAATAAATATTTTTTATCACAGTTTACACGATAGCCAAAATGGTAGAGATTAAGACACTATTTAATTTTTTTATTTCACATCACTGCACCGTTGCAGAGAAAAAGTTTAAACATCTTTTAGAGAGGACCACTTTCGGCAACCATTTTCTAAGACTCCATTAAAAAAAACTTTTTTTTAATTACTTTAAGGGTTGTATTTTATTGTAAAAAAAATGTATGTAATAAATATTTTTTTTACTATAAAAAAAATCTTTGAAAAAAGCTTAAAATCACTGGAATCTCCCCTTAAGTATTCGGAAAATAATATCTGAAGATCAGAGGGCAAACCAATTTCACACAACCTGACAGACAGAATAGAATGGTCAATCATGTCAAATGCTTTAGAGAAATCGAGAAAAGTAACATCGACTTGCTGACCTTTTTGTAAAGCTTCATTACCAGATTAGTAGTGAAACAAATTTTTAGTGTTAAATGTCGTCATTGACAGGTTCAACAAAAATAATAATAAATCTCGAGGCCTCCCGTTGATACAATGCTTATTCAATTGTCAAAAATATATAAATCTAATTCGACGCTCAGTTTAATATGAAGCTAGTTCGTGGTCCGTGTAATATGATTCCTATTCAATGTTGAGAATAATATAATGCTAACTCAGAGTTTCGTTTAAAATAATTAAAATTCAAGTTTACGTTCAATAATAAAAAATTAGTTTTTTTTTTAATTTTGTAGTTCTGACTTTAGATAACTAATAATAATATAATTAATTGATTAAAATTTTAATTATTATATAATAATATAATAATTAATTAAAAGATTAAAAAATTTGTTTTTTTCTATTATTGTACGTAAACTTGAATTTTAATTATTTTAAACGAAACTTTGAGTTAGCATTATATTATTCTGAACATTGAACAGGAATCATATTACACGGACCACGAACTAGCTTCATATTAAACTGAGCTTCGAATTAGAATTATATATTTTTGACAATTGAATAAGCATTTTATCAACGGGAGGCGTCGATCTGCTCTTTCTTATGCAGGGGCGTAGCCAGGCCCCCCCCCCCCGAAATCGAAAAATTCTATTGAAAAAGAGGTTTTTGGACGCAAATTTTTTTTCAAACCCCCCTCAAATGTAAAAAATTTCAGACCCCCCCCCAAATTTTTTACTGGCTACGCCCCTGTTCTTATGTATTACATCATTACTTTAACAATCAACCCATAACATTATCTAATCTCTTATAACAAAAAGAATACATTTTTTTAAGTCCACCAATAACAATATTTTCTAACACACGCACCGAAAGTACAATCTTTCTTACCTGTAAAGAGGTCAGAAAGTGAGTCTTTCCCGGCGACAGGAAGGGAATGTTAAATTTCTTTCCCATGACGTCATTGACAGGGGGGAAATGTACATTGCCTCCCCGTGACGTCATTAACAGGGAGGGAATGTACATTCCCTCCCGGTGACGCCATTAAGAAGGAAACAAGTGTTTCATGATAAATCCTTATGAGAAGTAGAGTTTTATGACAATTACGCATGCAAAATAGCGTTTTATGATAATCACGCATGCGGAATAGTGTCTCATGAGAATTACGCATGCGGAATTGTGTTTTATGATAATGACACATGCGGAATGGACAGAAGCCTAAGCGCATTTTCCGCTGATTGTCACTCTGCGAATGTTAACTAATTTTTATCAGCAAATGTTTTTATACTTTCGGTATACGTGTGTCAGAAAAAATAGTATGTGCAACACGGGAGAAAAGTGATTAACGACTCGTGTGTTTGCATCCCTCGCCTTCGGCTCGTGCTACAAACTCACACTCGCGAAGTCACTCTCTTTCCTCCCTAGTTGCACAATATACTATTCTTTGTCCTACAATGAGGAAAAATTGTTTCTACCACACATGCACGAAAAACTCGTGTTTTTGTTCACGTTAAGCAGGTTAGATACATGATATACTATTCTTGTGTTGTTCGCTTACAATAAAATTCATGTTTTACCTTAAGTATTTTAAGTGATCATTAGTATTTTTATTTCAGAAGTTTTTCACATTATTTTGTTTTAATTATTGGATTCCTATTAATCTCTGTTTTTTTAATACCTGTAGAATATGATATTGAAAATTGGGGGCAAGTTCCCCGGTGAAAAGGCTTTCATTAAATGTATTAAAATGTTTAATACTTCTAATTTGTCATTTTTTTAATAAACAATATTCCAATTTACCAATTTTCTAGTTTATCAATTTTTGAATTTGCCAATTTTCCAATAACTTACCAATTTTCCATTAACCAATTTACCAAATTTCCAGAGACTGACACTAAAACCGAAACAAAATATATTTCATTTTTGTTTCGTTTTTGAATCACAAAACCGAAACAAAATATTATTTTTCTCTGATTTGTGATGGGCCCGAAACAAAAATCTTTAAGCAATTAAATTTTTTTTCACGCCTGAAACGAAAAGGCTCTGAATTTTGTTTTCGTCTCATTACTGAAACAAAAATCCTCTCCGAATTTCGTTTCTGTCTCATGCCCGAAATAGAATTCCGTTCGGAATTTTGTTTTGTCTCAGACCTAAAACGAAAATGAATATTAAATTTAGTTTTGTAACTAGTCTGAAACGAAAACAAAATTAATTTGTACATTTAATTTTGATCGAACGATGTCAGTGACTCTCCGCATCATTCTTCTCCTTAATTATTTTAGGGGTTCTATTTAAGAATCCGTGAAAAGGGAACAGGATTTTGACTAAAAATAAATACATGCATACAAGTACACTATTTAACAAATACATGCGCACTAACGTTATATTTAAACAAATAGATGCACACTAGTGTTTTAATGCACATATAGATGCGCACAAGTTTTCTAATGAACAAATACATGCTCACTACCCGGCAAGAAGGCTGGGACAGTAAGGAATTGAAAAAATTAATTTCTTTTAATGTCTGAATTTTCCTCTTTTTAGCGACTCGCGTAGCGGAACAAATGTTAGTAAACTTTTATTCCTTTTAGTCCATTTTAGGAGTCACCTGAAACAATATTCAGAGGAATTTATCAATTTTTCGGCGACATTTTAATTCCTAACAAAGGAAAAGAAGTGTTTCAAGCTGAATTCCTTTAAAATCATATATACAGTAAAAAATATTTTAAAGCGGAATTAAATGGTAATAAAAAATTCTCAGCGACAAATACTTTTTTTAGCAGACTAAAAAAGATTTGTTTTTTCCATTTTTTAATAAACATATATGTTATAAAATGTTTGTTTATACAATAAGAATAATAATAATAGTTTGATACAATATGATAATAGTATATTACTATATAATAATTGGAAATAAGATAACAGCTATTTACAAAACTCCATTTTGACAATATTATCAATTTCATATATAAGAATAATGACTATTACTTGGTCATTTAAGGTCAAAATGTGATGTTAAAATATATTATCCATCATATTTTAATATTAACAATTTCAATTTGTAGTCTTTAAAATTGCATAAGATATCGTGCGGCAGTAAGAGCTGCAAATGAACTTAGTCTCCCATTTGAAACCAGTGATATGGAGCACGGGTTAGCATCGTTAACATCATTGATTTCTGGGGGGTTTTTTACCCCTATTTGGAATTTTTCGTTAAAACCAAAATGGACAGGCAGGGGGTAAAATTTGACAAAGAATGCCCCACAAATAAATAAAAGCTATGTTAAAAAAAAAAGATTACAAAATTGTCTAATAAATTTTTCTTCATTTTTGATGACATACCATAATTTTAGATAAAAAAGAATGCCATAAAAAAGATTGGCAACCCCCTGAAAAACAAGTTGATATTTCATTGGACTCTCCCCTTAAATATTGAACTTCTTTTACATTTCCACTATTTGCTATTGACAATTTTTTCACACGCTTTTTTAACGATTCGCCACAATCAATCGTGTGAAATTGAAAATGTTTATTTTTTTAAAAAATAAATTTACTAAAATTGACAAAAATTCAATATTCTATTTTTGACAATTTAAGAAAATATCTAAAGATTTGTAAATGAACTCAAAGAATAAAAAATTCGAGGTAAACATACTAAAAGCTAAGAAAATAAAAAACTACGATAAAATAAGTAAACAGCCTACAAAAAGATATACCTGTCGACAATAACAACTGTCGAGAAGGAACCTATAGTACAGTGAACTGAAAACACCTCGAGCAAGAGAATCGCGCTCTTGCTTACCTTTCAGGACGGAAGGAGCAAAAGCGGATGAGAGCCCTTACAAAAGCGTACTACAGAAATACGATTAGGAAATACTACAGAAAAAACTTCATAAATACTATTGCTTTACTACTGGTTTATCTGTAGTAAGTGGTAGCTTTTAAGACGTTTAGTTTTGTAGTGTTTCTGTAGTATTTTTGCACTTGTTCCAATAATGGTTTAAAGGGCTTAAGTGGTAAAGTAGGTTGTTCTTTTTTTCAATACATAAAAGGACAAAATAGCTCCCTGTGAAAACGAAAGGTCTAGTTTTTAAAAATTTCAGTAGATGGAAGCGCAATCTTTTATTGAAACTTGTTTAGTAGTTATTCTAATTATTAAATGAAAATTCGTTAGTTAGGTATATTAATAATTTTCTAAGAGTATTTTTTTTATTTAATGTTTTTAATTTATTAGTAAATAATGAGACAAACAAAACCTTATAATATTTTTAAATAACTTTCAATACATTAATATAAACAATTAAACTTTTTGCACCGTATTAAAAGCAACCTAAAAAATTACATTCTAATGTAATTAATTTGATAAAACTTAAAGCTAATCGAAACTGAGAACGAAAATTCTTTCATTTAGTAGGCCATGACAGCGACCTAATCCTCACCTAATTTCAAATTTGTCGTTTCTCGGTCCTATCATTTTCTAAGGTGGAATTAGTATAAACATAAAAGTGACACAGGGTTATGTTTTCGTTTATTTATTGCAAATTATATTTATAAATAATTTTTCTAACGAAAAGTAATATTTAGCTATTTTTTAAAAACAAAAAGATCACGAGGAAGCGACTTGTTCACTCCCTATTTCTAATAAATCTATTTTCTAATCAATTTGTTAATTTATTTTATTGTTCCGAATCAAGAAACAAAAAGATTGAAATTAGGTGAAAATTAGTTAGCTGTCATGGTTTAAATGGAACTATTTTTGTACTCAGACTTGATTAGCATTAAAACTATGGAAAATAAGAATTGGCGCAGTGCTACACCAGGACTGTCAGTGTTGGCATAATGCTGGTAAGTATAGCCTGGTGCACAGGTTTAGGAATATCCTGAAAATTTTCTAAGAATATCTTTGAGATTTTTTAGAAATATCCATAGGATATTATGGGAATATTCTTATGATATTTTAAAAATATCCTTAGGATATTTTTGAAATATCCTTGGGTTACTTTTAAGAATATTCTGAGGATATTTTGAAAATATCCTTATGTTATTCTAGGAACATCCTTAGGATATCTTAGGCATATCCTATGGATATTCTTAGAATATCCTTAGGGTTTTCAGGAAATGTCCTTATGATGATTTTGAAATGGATATCCACAAGATGTCCTCCAGATATCCAGTAAATATTTAATTCGAATGTGAAATATCCTTACCAGGATTTTTTCAGGATATCAGGAAGAGCGTGAATTTCAATATCCACTGGATATTCTAAGGCTGTCTATCAAGCTATTTATCAAGCCTATTGGGAAAAATTCTCTTTTACATTTAATAACAAGAAAATCATTTTTAAGGTTTTGGAATATTATTTTTTAATTCGCATAAATCGCTTATTAAATATCTATCGCTTTCAACACATAGCATTTTTAGTAATGAACGAGATGAAAATATTAACGTTATAACACTGTGTGACAGTGAAAAATTACTTTGAATCGCACCTAGCCTAAGTTGTTCATCATGAAAAACAAAAAAAATATGTCCATTAAATCCCCCCCCCCCCCATATCCCTAAAATTTCATTTTAGAGCGAAAATACAGTTTTTCTGACATTTTTGTATAAAATATACTGTTTCTTCGTCATTTATGGTTTAATTAAATTTTTTTTTTAATTTAAAGCTGAAAAGCAAGGCTTTCTATACCTAATAGAGATTTTATGTTAGTAGAATAGGTCAGCTTTGGATCACGATTCTGATTGGTCGAGGGGCGTGGCTTAGGGTAGGAGGAGGGGTTTGGGAATTTTGGTTAGCCAATCAGAATGGTTTAAACCGGCTGGTTCGTGACTGTGATTGGTTATTTTTGTGGGTGTGGAAGGGGAGGGGTAATTACTTGTGCGTCGTGAATAGAAAAATAACAGGTGTTAGGGGAAATAGAAAATGGCTGAAAGGAGTTTGGTCCAGGGGGGGGGGGGAGGGGGTGTGGTGGCTAGACAAAGAACAGGTGTTGAATTGGAAACGTTTGGAAAATTGAACAGGTGGACTACCCAGGAAGTGAGTGACCCTTGAATCGTAAATTTTCAAGATAGGTTTTGAGGGTTAGGAGTTTTAAAAATGAATACAACAAAATACGTATAAAAATGGTATTTATTAATGATTGTAAAAAAGCATTGTTTACATATAAAGAATATTGTACTGTATAATTTTGAAAAAGTATAAATTATAATGCATGACGAATAGCGTTGAAAATACCTTGAGCTATATAGTCGTTGTATACAAAAGTGAGTTCAAGAAATGCAATGTCAAAATAAAGTTCAATAAATGTTTTTTCTAATTTTTGTTCGACTTGTTTTTTAAAGAAATCGGATTTAATATGCAAAACTTCTTCAATAAAATCATAATTATGAAAAACAATTTTTTCTGATAAAATAAAGTCCGTAACACATTCAATTAAAGAAACTGTACAAATTTTGATATTATTTAATAGACGTTCTAATCTGCGGAAACGTTCCTCAACACACACAATAACTTTTTTTAGTCCTTCAAACGATGTTTTTTGCATCACTATTGTGGGTGTGTAAGTTTTGACCCTCTTTGATTCGTCAGAAGTAATATCTTCCTCAGCAACAGCGTCGAAAATAATAGCTTTTGATCCATAGGCACTCGAGAACACAAGACGGTATTTTCCCAAATTGGCACCATGCTCATATAAAGGGGACACTGTGTTTGAATCCTCAAAGTAGGAGGAAATAAGATCGAGTCATTCTTGAAGAGAGGTCCATGTTTTTGAATCAAAAGTGATCCCTTGTGTTGAACTGCTTAAAAGTTTGATAACTGGTTGTGCAGTAGAATAATCCGGCTGTAGTTCAATCCCGACAAGAATCTTTTTTGTAAACGAATTATTTAATGCGTATATGCTTGGTAGTAAAAGAGGTAGATTTCTTCTTTTTGGAGCGTCATCTCGAGTCATGAAAATTCGTTTCGAAACAGATCGTGTAATAGTTTTCCTTGGTGATGTGATAAGAGGTATGTTATCAGTAAATTCGGGTGACTGTGCTTCAGTGTCATTGTAAGCTTGTGACATTTGTGAAGACATGGTTTACACTTTGAGTTTTGTAAACTAACTGAATTAAAAGCTTACCTAGCCCTCTTTTTATACAAAAAAAACCTATGGTAGGGGTAACAAAAATGGGGGGTAAATTAAAAAAACACATGTTCTTCCAGGTGTGTTATACGTGTTTTAGTTACTTATAATAGCTACGCTCTGCAACTGTCTCTGTAAAGTGTTAAGGTAAGTGTAATAAAATTGATTGTTTATAATTTAATTAAGAAGTAATAGCATAGTATATGTGTGTAGAATAACTAAATATCATAAAAAACGGATAAAATAAAAAAATTTTAAAATGTATAATGTTAAATAATATTATTTTAGAAATAAAGTGTAGTTTATTTTACATAAGTTTAGGGATGTAACAGATGATAAACGAGAATTTGTTAAGACGTTTAATGGTTTTGAAAAGGAATAAAATAATAGTTTTGAGAAAAAGTAATAATAATAGAAAAGGAGGTGTGTCTAAAGTATCGAGGTTTGTAATAAAATTACCTCTAGACCATGAAAAAAATAAGATGTAACAGGTGAATGTTTTTACGGATAATAATTTCGGTCGATATCAAACAAAAAGTGGAAGTATAGGTGTCGATTAAGCGGAAAGTTAAATAACCGAAAAACATAAAATGTTGAAGTTTATGAAAAAGTATTGTCTTTTCTTGAAAATAAAGAATCGGTCAAAGAATGAATTGTAAGGAGAGATGGTCGTAAGTTACAGTCAAGCCATCCCCAGGTCACTGAAATTGAAAGAGATGTGAAAATCAACTATCGAGTGTGACAGCGCCTCAAGAGAATGCGTAGGGTAGTGACCCTCCTATTTTTTAATTTTCCGTGTGTTTTAGGAATAGTATGAAACTGTAACCTAGAAACTAGTTTCACTAATACAATGACATGTATATAGGCCCTTTTTTGAAAAAAGTCTAAAAGACAACTGAAAAGTCAGTTTTCTCTGAGTCTTCACGATGTCGACATCGCAAGAGATTCTAGCCGCGGTTGAGATTTTATCCTCCGGTTTAAATAATGAGTTGTGTGCAAAAATTTTTAACGCAATATTGGAAGGATGTGAAAGTTCTTAACTTTTAGAGCTGGCAATAAAAATGCCAAAAAATATTCCTTTACATTAACAGTAAAAAGCGTGAAAGATAATCGAGGTAGGGGACAAGCGGTTGTCTAGAATAATAGAAAAATCGGGAAAAAGTTCCTTTTAAGAATTAATAATAAAGACAACCTTTGCTTGCCTAGAGCATTAGTAGCCGCACGTATTCACGTGGAACGAGGACAAATTCGTAAAGGTGAGTTACACGCTCAGTGGGAGTCCATCAGACATCCAGAGAGAAATACTCAGCTTGAAAAAGCAACAGCTCTTATTAGAGATGCTGGGGTGGAAATACCTGAGGGTGGTTGAGGCTTAAACGAGATCATAAAATTTCAAAAATATTATGCTCGTGAAAGAGTAGCTATTATCATACATGATTTTACTTGTTTTGGCACTGGTAAAAAACCATTGTATTACAATGACACACATGAAATAACGGATAGTGGTGAAACAGTTAAATATAATTTGCATATAATGTATTATGCCTCAGACAAACATTATGACACAATTTTAAATTTAAAGGGTCTCGCAAGTACAAAATTTTTCTGTGTACCATGTAATAAAAGTTTCAAACAGCCAACAGGTCACACTTGTTCAAATAAGTGCAATTCTTGTTTGGTATCACCACCTTGTGAAACAAAAACGGAGAATGCAGATATTGAGGAATTACAATGTGACCTGTGTAGAAGATTTTTTCATGGAGTTAATTGTTTACAAAAACATACAGTGAAAGGATCTTTTACACCGCAAAGTAGCGTTTGCGAAAAACTGCGAATTTGCGATGGTTGTGATCGTTTAGTTAATCACGGTACCGAAAACAATCATGAGTGTGGTCGTGGTTTTTGTAAGATTTGTTTATGCAAACGCGATTACAATCATGATTGTTTTATGGCTCCAATAAAATATCAAAATAAAAAAAAACGAAAAACCAGTGAGTTTCGTTTTTTACGATTTTGAAACGCAGCAAGATAAAATTATGAAAGATACACCCAATATTAATATTCATAAGCCTAATCTGTGTGTAGTACAAAGAGTTTGTACTGTTTGTATAGACGAAGAAGATATTAATATACATTGTGACAAATGTAAAGATCGACAGATTATCTATCGTGGTGCAAATGTTGTTTGCGATTTTGTCAATCTTGTGACAGAAAAACAAACTACATTTGAGAGTATTGTGTGTATAGCACACAATGCTAAAGCATTTAATGCGCAATTTATATTAAAATTTTTAGTCGAAAAAGAAGGTGCGCAAACAAGACCTTCTGTAATAATGAATGGTACAAATATTTTACTAATGCAGATTGGCCAAACAAAATTTGTCGATGGCTTAAATTATCTACATTTACCTCTAAGTGCCTTACCTAAAGCATTCGGTTTCTCTGATATTGTGAAAAAGGGTACATTTCCGCATTTGTTCAACATCCCTGAGAACAGTGAAAGTGACAACGGTGAAGGATATAAGGGTCGTATACCTGAAGCCGCCTTTTACGCACCAGACACAATGAATGCTAAAAAGCGTGAAGAGTTTTACAAGTGGTACGATCCTCTGTCTAAAGACGTCAATTATATTTTTAATTTTTGGAGTGAATTGATAGATTATTGTGTCAATGATGTCACAATTTTACGTCTTGCTTGCGTGTCCTTCAGAAAAATATTTTTTGAACGTGGTGGTTTTTGTCCATTCACAAAATGTGCAATAATTGCTTCGGCATGTATGACATTGTTCAGAAAAAATTTTTTGTGTAAAGACGTTATAAGTATACCTCCTAACAAAGGATATCGTACATCTAATAATCAATCTAAAAATCCATAGAATGGTTATTATGGATGGAGCATACATTAGGTAAGAATATAATTCATGCCGGTAGATGTCGTGAATATAGAACAATGGAAGGAAAACTGGTTGATGGGTACTATGAAGATCAGGGTTCTCGCCATGTTTTAGAATTTCACGGT
This sequence comes from Ganaspis brasiliensis, assembly GCA_037103525.1. Classification (NCBI taxonomy): domain Eukaryota; kingdom Metazoa; phylum Arthropoda; class Insecta; order Hymenoptera; family Figitidae; genus Ganaspis; species Ganaspis brasiliensis. The sequence goes on from JAZKLR010000669.1 coordinate 64,032, forward strand.
TGTTTCTGGCATGGCTGTGTCAAATGTTATACTTTAAATAGAAACAAGAGGTCTGGAAACAGAGACAGCCCTGCCACGAGGTACGAGCGTACCCGTGTGAAAACAAAAAAATTGCGCTCAGCAGGATATGTTGTAACAGAAATGTGGGAGTGTGACTTTAATTAATTAAAAAAAGAAAATCTAGATTTGCAAAATTTTTTGAAAAATAATGTAGTAGTTAAAGAAACACCATTAAACCCTAGGGATGCATTTTTTGGTGGTAGAACAGGTAATACTGTCTGTTATTATGATGTAAGAGATGGTGAAAAAATATTTTATATAGATGTTTGTTCGATGTACCCTTACATATGTAAAACAGGCAAATTCCCTGTAGGACATCCTGAGCTTTACATTGGTGATGAATGCAAAAAATTGTTTGGTGAAAACTTAACAAATTTTTCAACCATTGAAGGTTTAGTTAAATGTCATGTATTACCACCAAAAAAATTATTTCACCCGGTTTTACCTATACGCATGCATTCAAAGCTGATGTTTACATTATGTCGTACTTGCTGTGAATTATTGCAACAGACAGAGTGTAAACATGAGTCTGAATTGCGTGAAATTGAAGGTACATGGGTTTCTGAAGAATTAAAAAAAGCAATTGAAAAAGGCTATAAGTTGATTAAAGTCTTTGAGGTATGGCAGTACAAAACTGTTCAATACGATTCGGAAACTCAAAAAGGTGGCCTCTTTGCTGACTACATAAATATGTGGTTTAAACTGAAACAGGAGTCTGGTGGCTGGCTCACTGAATGTGTAGATGATGTATCAAAACAACACTATTTAAGCGAGCATTATAAGGTCGAGGGTGTTCGATTAGACCCTAGTAATATAGCGAAAAACCCTGGCCTTAGATCAGTTGCTAAATTATGTTTAAATTCATTTTGGGGCAAATTTGGGCAAAGAGAAAATTTGCCTCAAACTAAAATTGTAGAAGAGCAACAGCGCTTAATGGAGTTGTTGTGTGATCCGCAGAAAGTTGTAAAAAATATTTTACCTGTGAACAACGATGTCTTGTATGTCACATATGGTAATGAGGAGGGCACATCGCTGTCAACCTCGTTCACAAATGTGATCATATCTGCTTATGTGACAGCTCAAGCAAGGTTGAAACTGTACTCTTATCTTGAAAAATTAGAAAAACGTGTTCTATATTATGACACGGATTCGTGTATATATATAGATCACGTAAATAATAGAAACGAATTTAAACCTGAAATAGGCCGTTACTTGGGACAAATGACAGATGAGTTAGAGATGGAATATGGGCAGGGTAGCTATATTGAAAGTTTTGTTTCGGGAGGACCTAAATTTTACGCATATAAAGTTGTTGACAGCAGTAGTAACATCCATTATACGTGTAAAGTTAAAGGTTTTACATTAAATTATGAAAACAGTGAGAAAATTAATTTTAATAGTATGAAAGAAATGATTGTCAACCAAACACAGACATCTGTCAATATTTCTTCTCGAGTCATTCGGCGAACACAATATCACGAGGTGGTAACGTGCACAGAAAATAAAATTTGTAAACCCGTTAATAATAAAAGAAGACGTCTAGAAAATTACGCGTCTGTGCCGTACGGCTATGTAGAATAATTTTTTAAATATTTTTAAAATTTGTTGTAAAGTTACAAATTTAGTAAAAAAGAAAAATATCTCTCTCTCTCTCTCTCTCTCTCATTTTTTGGGAAACCTTTTCTCTCTACCTGTTGTTGTAATCTGCAGAAGAAAAATTTTTAATTGTTAGTTGAAAAATTAATTTTTTAAAAAAATTTTAGAAACATAATATGAACTCTGTAATTAATAGATAAAATAATAGAATTTTTCTTTCCAGCAGCAGTTTCAATGGTCGAAGAATCCATTGAAAATTGGGGATCGAGGCGTGAAGTCGAAGATTGGCCACTGTATGGGTCCATAAACCGCTTTACCAATGACGCTGTGATTTATAACGATGTTTTTATACCTTGGGACCAGACATCAAATTCACCTCAAGAAAAATAATATGCTAAAAATTGTAAGATACAGAAAATAAGTTAAAAATTTTAAATATTTTTTCAATTAAAAATTTTGAATTTAATTTAACATTTATTTTAAGATTGAAGTTTTTAAGCTTTGTAAAAAAATTAATATTTCTTTTTTTTTTTACTAAATAAAAATAATTTCTAATAATGTATATATGTACTAATTTAAAAAATGTTTTATGAAATTTATGGTAAAAATATTTTATGTACAATATGTTAAATAATAAGTATAATATATAAAATAAAAATTTATTGAAAGAGAAACATAACTTTGATACATTGAATAAATTCATTGATATAAGGAAAATGGAAACACATCACTGGTAAGATAAATAGGTCTACTACTCAAAAAACTGGTGACGGCGGCGGCGGCGGCGGCGGTCCGGAGACGCGGTTTAAGAAGCTTTTAAAAAAACGCGAGCTTTTTAATTTTTTTGAACGCTATCAGCTTCACAACAATTGAAGCTTATTTGTCAATTGCTAGCAATTTTTTATGTTACAAGCTGATTCTTTGTTATTAGCTAGCGCCATTTAATTATTTATTTATAAACTCCAAAAAATTTATTAAATTTCAATGAACAATATTGAAATGAACTTTATAGAAAATTATTATTTAAAATTATTTTTAATAGAATTTATTTTAATTTTATCTTTAATATATTTTTAATTTTTAAGAATATTTATTTCTTTATTTTTTTATTATTATATATTTTATAAACTCAAAATTATTTTTGCATTACAATTCTAACAGAGGTTCTCAACTAATTTTCAAATTATTTTACGCATGCGTTAAATTACTCTGTTATTCTATATAAAAAGAACAATTTTGTTTTAAACTTGTAATTGAAAAAATGTCATCCTTTTACTTCTATGATTTGTGGTCCAACAGGCTGTGGCAAGACGTTTTTCGTAAGAAAATTTTTAAATAATAAAAATTTAATGTGTGATGTTATTTTTGAACGAATTATTTTTTATTATTCTGAATGGCAAACAATCTATGCGGAATATGGTAGAGAAATTGAGTTTAAAGAAGGTTTACCACAAGCAGCCGATTATTCAAATGATACACGCCCTAAGTTAATAATCATTGACGATCTCATGCGAGAATCTTCAAATAATACAATCATAGATCTTTTTACAAAAGGAAGTCACCATAAAAATTTAAGTGTTATATTCATTTCACAAAATCTTTTTCATCAAGGCCATGGGCAGCGTGATATTTCTTTGAATGCTAATTACATAGTTGTGTTTAAAAATCCAAGAGACAGAGCACAAATTCAACATATGGCTAGACAAGTCTGCCCTGAAAATTCTCGTTTTGTTCAAGAAGCTTACCATGACGCCACTTCTCTAGCTCACGGATATTTACTCTTCGATCTCAAACAAACAACACCAGACAATTGCCGTTTCAGAACAGCCATTTTTCCTTCCGACCCCTACCATTATGTTTATATACCATCAAAAGGTATAAAATCAAATAAGAGTACAACTTGTGTGCCAGTCATGCAGTTGTAATGAAGTCGAAAACACGTAAAATTATAGGCGGCAAAAACGCTGCAACCTTGCGCGCTTTGAGTCTTTTAGACACTCAACAACGTTCAGCTATTCTTAAACAAGCCAATGTTAAGCTTATAAAATGTATCTGTGAATGTGCTTTAAATATTTTACATGGAAATGTACCCCTAAAAAATTGTGAGAAATTAAAACTTAGAAAACACAGACAAAAACTAAGAAAACTAATTGAAAAAAAAGGTACTTGGAAAACGAAAAAACAATTTATTATTCAAAAGGGTAACGGTTTTTTACCACTTTTAATAGCACCTATCATAGGGTCTTTACTTTCTAGTATATTTTCACCATCAACAGTATCGTCGTAAATGTGTATTGAAATGGAACATGCTAGAAAAATGGTTCTTGTGTCTCACGATCGTTTAGAACAAATTGAAAAACAACAACAAACACAAAATCAGCTTAAAAATAAAACAAACCCTTTTTTATCAACTACACAAACACCAGGGAATACCTTGACTAGACTTGATTCAGAAATGAGAAAAATTTTATACTCGCCATTTCTTAGTGATGAGCATGAAAAATGGCGTTTGTACCAACAAGTATTACAAAAATTTTTATATTTTACCGAACAAACACGAGATCCCCTCCCATCTACAATAATAGGATCTAAAAACGATAGTAAACCTAATGACGAAGATGAGGGTCGTGATACTGTAGATGAAATGATTTTACCTGTTGAGGATATAATAGCTACTATTCCAAAAACATATAAAAATAAAGGTATTCTTTTATTGGAAAAGTTACAAAGCCCTGACATTAAATCAAGATTCTATTGGGATAGAAAAGGAACTGTTTTTATCGACAGATATCGTATTGAAGGTACAAACATTATTAATCTTATTAATGATGCTCTTAGATACAGGAAATCAACCACAGTACAAGGTAGAAATGATTTCTCAAAATTTTTACAACAAATTAGTATACCAAGAGAACTCGTTGGCAATCAAGAGTATTCTAAAGTACCTACTCTCAGCGTAACGACACCTTTAAGAAAATCAACACCTTTTACCAAAAAAAAGGTTAAAAAATCCAAAGAAAAAAGTGGAACAAAATTCAAGCAGGTATGAATCTCTTATCACGGATGATGATACTATTGAATGGTCGACAGATAACGAAGAAGAAAATAAAAAACCTAAAAATAAAAATTGGATTCCTTTTTCTCTTTCCTTTAAATAAAAACAAAAAAAGATAATGGATAATCTGAATAAAATTTACTACAATCCAGCGCACCCTGCTTCCTATTCAGGGGCAAATAAACTTGTAAACTTAACGCGTAATAAAATAAATCGAAAAAATGTTGTAGATTGGCTAAAAGGTGAAGATGCTTATAATTTACATAGACCTACCAGAAGACCCTTTCCTCGTGCTTTTTATAATATTGATAACATTGATGCCTTCTGGGAGGCTGATTTAGTAGATTTACAATCTTTGAAAAAGTACAATAATAATTACGCATATTTATTGGTTGTGATTGATGTTTTAAGCAAATTTGCATGGGTTAAGCCAATGCGTAATAAAACAGCAACAGAAGTAAAAAATGCTTTTGAAGAAATTCTCAATAAAAGCAATAAACGCATTCCTGTCTGTCTTCAAACAGATAAAGGAAAAGAATTTCTTGGCTCTAGTTTCCAAAAAGTTTTACGCGATCACAACGTCAAATTTTGAACTGCTAGAGATCCAACTGTAAAAGCAGCTGTTGTAGAGCGTTTTAACAGAACACTGAAAGAGCGTATGTGGCGTTATTTTACACATAGAAATACACATTGTTATATAGATGTTTTACAGGACTTGGTAACAGTTTATAATAATGCCCATCATTCTAGTATAAATATGCAGCCATCTGAAGTATCCATACACAATTTATCTACAGCATATGCTAATATCCGAAAACGATTTCCAAAAGAAAGATATACTGTAAAAAGATGTAAATACAGTGTGGGCGATTTAGTACGTATCAGTCGTGCTAGAGGTCTCTTTGAGAAAGGTTATGAAGCTGGCTGGACTGAGGAATTATTTATTATGACACGTGTTATAAATTGTCGAGAGCTTTCTCCTACTGTCTATGAGCTTAAGGATTTAGGTGGAGAAAAAATTGACGGTGTTTTTTACGAACAAGAATTGTCAGATGTCAAAAATAAAGATTTACAGAACGAGGAATTTATTATTGAAAAAATAATTCATATACGAGGGCGTGGTTCTAAAAAGCAAGCTTTTGTAAAGTGGACTGGCTATCCTGCTAAATTTATCTCCTAGGTACCATTTTTTGATTTAAAATTATTACAATGAATAAAGATCAATTTTACGTAATTCTACCTAGTGATAGTAGTATGAAATACTTTCCGGATAACACCATTACAAATTTTACAACTCAGCTACCTCAAGAAATACGATTACAAGGACGATGGTCTGTTGCCATTACAGAAATTCAATTTCCTCGATCTTTTCTACACATACGTACAGCGCCTCTACTGGAAAATAGAATAGTACTTTTATCAACACAGCAAAAAAATAAAACAGTTGTACTAAAACAAAACTTTGATTTTTTCAACGAATTTGAAAATAAGGAACTCAATGGCCGTTCTGTTTTAGAAAAATATCCGTTACCGATAAGAATTAAAAAACCATCTACTTTTTTTGATAACCGTTATGTACTTTTAAAAAAAATCTGTACTGAGAAATGTACCATGCCAGGTCGCCATTTTCTAGTAGTCAGCAGAAAAATTTCAAAAATACTAGGTTTTGAACCCTTGGAACTTTTACCCCTTGACGCATACAGAGCATGTCAACCTCCAAGCCTTTCATACGGTTTACCGCAAAAACTATTCATTTATTGTGATATTTGTGAACCCAGAATTACTGGTGATGTTAAAACACCACTATTACGCATTGTACCTGTGGAAACTAAAAATTATTTGTATGGCTCAACACATGTGACCCACTTTTCAATACCTCATTACATACCTGTTTTAAACACAACATTCAGAACAATAGAAATCGATATAAGGGATCACTTGGGCTTTCCTATACCATTTGAATCTGGCTCATTGACAGTGACACTTCATTTCAAGAAAACAGAATAAATCTTTCTTTAAAATGAGTCATTACGAAAATTATTATACATCACAAGTTGGTGGTGGTGGCGTGTCACAGGTATATGTTGGCTCACCATATCAGAGAGGTCATGGATTGGTAGTTTTCTCGGAGGCCTCTTTCGTCGTGTTTTACCTCTCTTGGCACGGGGTGCCAGGACAATAGGCAGAGAAGCTTTTTACGCAGGACTAAATGTTCTTGAGGACGTTGATAAGCAGGTTCCACTCAAAACATCTATAAAACAACGCTTTCAAGAATCTGGTGAAAATTTGAAACGACGTGCTATGGAAAAAGTACAAAATATTATGAGTGGCTCTGGTTATAAATACATAGGTTTATCAACAAAGACTTCAAAGAATAAAAAAAATAAATCGAAATCTGTAAAAAATAACACTAAGAGAAAAACAAAGTTTGATATTTTTGGAAAAATATAGAAACTTTTTTACAAAATGTCTTTTCTACATTCTCACTCTTGTGAGTGTTTAAAATCCGAATTGGACCTTTTTACTATACCACCAACTCAAACAGCTATAGAAAATTCACAATGGGTTCACTACAAACCTGTTTCATCCCTAACAGACGACTCACCAATAGAATTTGTCGTTCCAGGCCAGGGAGATGAGTACATTGACCTACCACATACTATGCTTAGTCTTAAAGTTCGACTTATTACACCAACTAGAACCAATGAGAATGCTGATGATATTAGCAATGTAGGACCTGTAAATAATTTATTACATTCAATGTTTAACCAAATTGATGTCTACTTCAATCAAAAACTTGTCTCGCCACCAAATAACGCATATGCATATAGAGCATACATTGAAACTTTACTAAATTATAATTACGTTGCAAAAACAACACATCTCACATCAGCACTATGGGTTACTGATACTGCTGGTAAAATGGACGATGTTGATGCAGAAAATAAAGGCTTAGTTAACCGTCGAAAATATCTAGGTGATAATAAAAGGATTGATATGATTGGCCATTTACATTGTGATGTTTTCAATCAAGACAAATTTCTTCTCAATGGTGTAAACTACGTTTACGACTTGTACGCTCAAAAGACGCATTCTGCTTAATGGACCCTACAGGCGCATCTTACTTACACATAGAAGAAGCATCTTTACTTGTTCGTCGAGCAAGTATTAGTCCCGGCGTCTTAATTGGTCACGCTAAGGCGTTAGCCATAGGCACAGCCAAATATCCTATTACAAGAGTCGAAGTGAAGGCCCTGTCTCTCCACTCTGGTATACAAAGCGAAACTCTAGACAATGTCATCTTGGGTCAATTACCTAAAAGAATTATTATCGGTTTCGTTGATAATACAGCTTTTAATGGTGTTCGAAATAAAAACCCTTTCAATTTTAAACATTATCGTATCAATCACTTTTCACTATATGTTGATGGTATGCAAATTCCTTCTAAACCTTTATTAACAGACTTTGCAAAAGATAAACTTTATGTAGAGGCGTATCAAACTTTATTTACTGGAACCGGTATACATTTTCTTAATGAAGGAAATAATATTAACCGTTTTGATTATGCTAACGGTTATTGTCTTTTCGCTTTTGATCTAACACCTGACCTATCTGCCCACTGTTACTCACATTGGAATCTTATAAAACATGGCAGCTTAAGAATTGAACTTCGCTTCGATGAGATGCTTACAGAAACTATAAATTGTATTGTTTATGCCGAATATGACAATGTTTTAGAAATTGATGCATCCCGACAGGTTGTAACGGACTTCGGAGCATAAAATTCACTGATCTTTAAATATTAACCACAAAAACCATCTGTTACCCAAGGAATTAAAAACGACATTTGGTAAAAGATATTTTTTCAAGAGAAGGGGAAACCATTATATCTAACCCTTATATAGACCAGTGTTCAGTCTACGCTTTTTGTTTGTCTCAGATACTTCGGAGTGTGAGTGCATAACCTTAAATTCAGTTTTTCAAATTTTGACTTCATTAACCATTTACAAACTACAATGGTTGACTACGTTATTGACATCCAAGGATTCAGAGATATAGATGACCGATTTATGATTAAAGAAGTTGCTGTAATTTCACTAAATCACAAATTTTTTGGACATTGGATCATTGCACCACCTTACTTATTCTCCGAGTTGCCATCTAGTGCAAGACTTCAAAATAACTGGCTTACATGTTACTATCACGGTATTGAATGGTTTGAAGGCGATGTTTCCATGAAACACATGTATGCTAATTTACGCGATATTGCAAGAACTGCTGGAAATATTTACACAAGAGGTGTTGAAAAAGCAAAAATTTTACAACAAATAACAAGTAGACAAATTATTAATGTAGAGCTTTTAGCTTGTCCATCCTACAAACAATTACCTGAAAGTCGTGTTTACTGTTTTCACCACGGTATTAAAAAAGAAGAATATTTTATTTGTGCTCTTAATAATGCGGTTAAACTAAAACGCTGGATGGAAAAACAAAAAAAAGAAAAAAAAATTAGAAAGGAACATCAACTGTGTAATGCCAAAAAAATTAGAAAATTTAACATTTTTTCAAATGAAAAATCAACCTCGCCACCACCTCCATATATACCGGAATTTATTACAACCAGTCAAGACAATACTTGCAATATTTCATCCGCAGAAGCAACACCAACAACAACTACAACTGCTACATCCACTTATGCCAATTACGAGGATATAGAACAAAATAATGAACAGCCTTCAAATCTTACAGTCTCTACGACTAATAGAGACACATACCGTTGGAGTTGATCCTGCTGACAAAATACCAACATTTCTCACAAAACCTGCCGCCATTATTATCAACACCGATGACCACACAAAGCCTGGTACCCACTGGGTTGCTATGTACTTCGCAAGGAGCGAAGAATCCACGTACTACGACAGCTATGGTCTACCGCCTTTTATTCCTCAACATCTGGATTGTTTACGAAGAAACATGTACTATGTATTCGTAACTATTTTATTATAATAATAAACGTATTTAAATGTCAATTTCTGCTTTCTTTTTATTTAAATGTGTACACCTTTTTCTTTCAAAAATATATTTATCATTTTTAAAATTCCTTACCCTCAAAACCTATCTTGAAAATTTACGATTCAAGGGTCACTCACTTTCTGGGTGGTCCACTTGTTCAATTTTCCAAACGTTTTCAATTCAACACCTGTTCTTTGTCTAGCCACTACACCCCCTCCCCCCTGGACCAAACTCCTTTCAGCCATTTTCTATTTCCCCTAACACCTGTTATTTTTCTATTCACGACGCCATTATGGTCCACAAGTAATTACCCCTCCCTTCCACACCCACAAAAATAACCAATCACAGTCACGAACCAGCCGGCTTAAACCATTCTGATTGGCTAACCAAAATCCCCAAACCTCTCCTCCTACCCTAAGCCACGCCCCTCGACCAATCAGAATCGTGATCCAAAAGCCCAGACGCCCATGCCCCGCCCTAAGCCACGCCCCTCGACCAATCAGAATCGTGATCCAAAGCTGACCTATTCTACTTATGTTTCAAGTAAAATTAACGGTAGAAAAAGAGTAAAAAATGTTGGAACATTGTCAATTTTTTAAAATTTTTTTAACTTTGGCAATGATTTATGGACCAATTTTATTAAGAATGATATTTCCTGTGATGAATTATTTTATGTGTATTTAATTCTCGGTCGAATGAGCTTTTTACATTCTCATCCTAAATGAGAAGGTATTAAATTTGTGCGATTTTGAACTTTTGCTAAAACCTACATTTCTCGACGTTTTGAGACCTCCTGATTCCGAAAAAATGGGTTTTACGAAAGTGTCTGTCTGTCTGTGTAAAAATTTTTGAAATCCATTAACTTGAGTACAAATTCATCTATCAATTTGAAATTTGGTATGCGTTTTAAGTGACCAAAAATACAGATCGAGTTCGTTGGCCAGCTATTTTGGACCAAAAATGTCAAAAATAAAACATTTTCAAACTTCAAAAAAAAAAAAAAAATTAAAGAAAAATTTTCTCTATTTTTTTTCTAGAAGTACAAGAAAAAACAAACAAATTTCATTTATAAAAGTTTTTGATATAATACAAACCCAAAAGGATATGAATTTTTTAAGTTTTACAATTGTGTAAAAGTCTTGTTTGAGGAGAAGAGGGGGGGGGGGGGAAGTGTAAATCGGTTAGCAAACTGTTGACGCATTCTCATCTTACTAAACTCAAGTAAAAATTAACAAGAAGCTAACTATTTAACTGCTAAAAACCTTTAAAATCCTCAAAATACACGTTATATATGCAAAAAATAGAACATAATATGGGAAAATCATATACAGAAACACTATTATTTTTCAAAAAAATAAAAAAATTCCCGGTTTTTTCTTCCTATTTACTTTCATTGATCACAACTAATAAAACTGCATCAAAAAATATTGACTTTTTTAAAAAATTTTGTAAATTTTGAATAAATTCATTTTTACATTCTCATCCTAAATGAGAAGGTATTAAATTTGTGCGATTTTGAACTTTTGCTAAAACCTACATTTCTCGACGTTTTGAGACCTCCTGATTCCGAAAAAATGGGTTTTACGAAAGTGTCTGTCTGTATGTCTGTCTGTCTGTCTGTCTGTCTGTGTAAAAATTTTTGAAATCCACTAACTTGAGTTAAAATTCATCTATCAATTTGAAATTTGGTATGCGTTTTAAGTGACCAAAAATACAGATCAAGTTCGTTAGCCAGCTATTTTGGACCAAAAATGTCAAAAATAAAACATTTTCAAACTTCAAAAAAAAAAAAAAATTTAAAAAAAAATTTTTCTCTATTTTTTTTCTTAAAGTACAAGAAAAAACAAACAAATTTCATTTATAAAAGTTTTTGATATAATGCAAACCCAAAAGGTTATGAATTTTATAAGTTTTACAATTGTGTCAAAGTCTTGTTTGAGGAGAAGAGGGGGGGGGGAAGTGTAAATCGGTTAGCAAACTGTTGACGCATTCTCATCTTACTAAACTCAAGTAAAAATTAACAAGAAGCTAACTATTTAACTGCTAAAAACCTTTAAAATCCTCAAAATACACGTTATATATGCAAAAAATAGAACATAATATGGGAAAATCATATACAGAAACACTATTATTTTTCAAAAAAATAAAAAAATTCCCGGTTTTTTCTTCCTATTTACTTTCATTGATCACAACTAATAAAACTGCATCAAAAAATATTGACTTTTTTAAAAAATTTTGTAAATTTTGAATAAATTCATTTTTACATTCTCATCCTAAATGAGAAGGTATTAAATTTGTGCGATTTTGAACTTTTGCTAAAACCTACATTTCTCGACGTTTTGAGACCTCCTGATTCCGAAAAAATGGGTTTTACGAAAGTGTCTGTCTGTATGTCTGTCTGTCTGTCTGTCTGTCTGTGTAAAAATTTTTGAAATCCACTTACTTGAGTTAAAATTCATCTATCAATTTGAAATTTGGTATGCGTTTTAAGTGACCAAAAATACAGATCGAGTTCGTTAGCCAGCTATTTTGGACCAAAAATGTCAAAAATAAAACATTTTCAAACTTCAAAAAAAAAAAAAAATTTAAAAAAAAAATTTTCTCTATTTTTTTTCTTAAAGTACAAGAAAAAACAAACAAATTTCATTTATAAAAGTTTTTGATATAATGCAAACCCAAAAGGATATGAATTTTATAAGTTTTACAATTGTGTCAAAGTCTTGTTTGAGGAGAAGAGGGGGGGGGGGGAAGTGTAAATCGGTTAGCAAACTGTTAAAGCATTCTCATCTTACTAAACTCAAGTAGAAATTAACAAGAAACTAACTATTTAACTGCTAAAAACCTTTAAAATCCTCAAAATACACGTTATATATGCAAAAAATAGAACATAATATGGGAAAATCATATACAGAAACACTATTATTTTTCAAAAAAATAAAAAAACTCCCGGTTTTTTCTTCCTATTTACTTTCATTGATCACAACTAATAAAACTGCATAAAAAAATGTTGACTTTTTTAAAAAATTTTGGAAATTTTGAATAAATTCATTTTTACATTCTCATCCTAAATGAGAAGGTATTAAATTTGTGCGATTTTGAACTTTTGCTAAAACCTACATTTCTCGACGTTTTGAGACCTCCTGATTCCGAAAAAATGGGTTTTACGAAAGTGTCTGTCTGTATGTCTGTCTGTCTGTCTGTCTGTCTGTCTGTCTGTGTAAAAATTTTTGAAATCCACTAACTTGAGTTAAAATTCATCTATCAATTTGAAATTTGGTATGCGTTTTAAGTGACCAAAAATACAGATCGAGTTCGTTAGCCAGCTATTTTGGACCAAAAATGTCAAAAATAAAACATTTTCAAAGTTCAAAAAAAAAAAAAAATTTAAAAAAAAAATTTTCTCTATTTTTTTTCTTAAAGTACAAGAAAAAACAAACAAATTTCATTTATAAAAGTTTTTGATATAATGCAAACCCAAAAGGATATGAATTTTATAAGTTTTACAATTGTGTCAAAGTCTTGTTTGAGGAGAAGAGGGGGGTGGGGGAAGTGTAAATCGGTTAGCAAACTGTTGACGCATTCTCATCTTACTAAACTCAAGTAAAAATTAACAAGAAGCTAACTATTTAACTGCTAAAAACCTTTAAAATCCTCAAAATACACGTTATATATGCAAAAAATAGAACATAATATGGGAAAATCATATACAGAAACACTATTATTTTTCAAAAAAATAAAAAAACTCCCGGTTTTTTCTTCCTATTTACTTTCATTGATCACAACTAATAAAACTGTATCAAAAAATATTCACTTTTTTAAAAAATTTTGGAAATTTTGAATAAATTCATTTTTACATTCTCATCCTAAATGAGAAGGTATTAAATTTGTGCGATTTTGAACTTTTGCTAAAACCTACATTTCTCGACGTTTTGAGACCTCCTGATTCCGAAAAAATAGGTTTTACGAAAGTGTCTGTCTGTATGTCTGTCTGTCTGTATGTCTGTCTGTCTGTCTGTCTGTCTGTGTAAAAATTTTTAAAATCCATTAACTTGAGTAAAAATTCATCTATCAATTTGAAATTTGGTATGCGTTTTAAGTGACCAAAAATACAGATCGAGTGCGTTAGCCAGCTATTTTGGACCAAAAATGTCAAAAATAAAACATTTTCAAACTTAAAAAAAAAAAAAAAAAAAATTTCTATTTTTTTTCTTAAAGTACAAGAAAAAACAAACAAATTTCATTTATAAAAGTTTTTGATATAATGCAAACCCAAAAAGATATGGATTTTTTAAGTTTTACAATTGTGTAAAAGTCTTGTTTGAGGAGAAGAGGGGGGGGGGGAAGTGTAAATGGGTTAGCAAACTGTTGAAACATTCTCATCTTACTAAACTTAAGTAGAAATTAACAAGAAACTCACTATGTAACTGCTAAAAACCTTTAAAATCCTCAAAATACACGTTATATGTGCAAAAAATAGAACATAATATGGGAAAATCATATACAGAAACACTATTATTTTTCAAAAAAATAAAAAAACTCTCGGTTTTTTCTTCCTATTTACTTTCATTGATCACAACTAATAAAACTGCATCAAAAAATATTGACTTTTTTAAAAAATTTTTGAAATTTTGAATAAATTCATTTTTACATTCTCATCCTAAATGAGAAGGTATTAAATTTGTGCGATTTTGAACTTTTGCTAAAACCTACATTTCTCGACGTTTTGAGACCTCCTGATTCCGAAAAAATAGGTTTTACGAAAGTGTCTGTCTGTATGTCTGTCTGTCTGTATGTCTGTCTGTCTGTCTGGCTGTCTGTGTAAAAATTTTTGAAATCCATTAACTTGAGTAAAAATTCATCTATCAATTTGAAGTTTGGTATGCGTTTTAAGTGACCAAAAATACAGATCGAGTTCGTTAGCCAGCTATTTTGGACCAAAAATGTCAAAAATAAAACATTTTCAAACTTCAAAAAAAAAAAAAAAAAATTTTCTATTTTTTTTCTTAAAGTACAAGAAAAAACAAACAAATTTCATTTATAAAAGTTTTTGATATAATGCAAACCCAAAAAGATATGGATTTTTTAAGTTTTACAATTATGTAAAAGTCTTGTTTGAGGAGAAGAGGGGGGGGGGGGGGAAGTGTAAATTGGTTAGCAAACTGTTGACGCATTCTCATCTTACTAAACTCAAGTAGAAATTAACAAGAAACTAACTATTTAACTGCTAAAAACCTTTAAAATCCTCAAAATACACGTTATATGTGCAAAAAATAGAACATAATATGGGAAAATCATATACAGAAACACTATTATTTTTCAAAAAAATAAAAAAACTCCCGGTTTTTTCTTCCTATTTACTTTCATTGATCACAACTAATAAAACTGCATCAAAAAATTTTGATTTTTTTAAAAAATTTTGGAAATTTTGAATAAATTCATTTTTACATTCTCATCCTAAATGAGAAGGAATTAAATTTGTGCGATTTTGAACTTTTGCTAAAACCTACATTTCTCGACGTTTTGAGACCTCCTGATTCGGAAAAAAATGGGTTTTACGAAAGTGTCTGTCTGTATGTCTGTCTGTCTGTCTGTCTGTCTGTGTAAAAATTTTTAAAATCCATTAACTTGAGTAAAAATTCATCTATCAATTTGAAATTTGGTATGCGTTTTAAGTGACCAAAAATACAGATCGAGTGCGTTAGCCAGCTATTTTGGACCAAAAATGTCAAAAATAAAACATTTTCAAACTTAAAAAAAAAAAAAAAAAAAATTTCTATTTTTTTTCTTAAAGTACAAGAAAAAACAAACAAATTTCATTTATAAAAGTTTTTGATATAATGCAAACCCAAAAAGATATGGATTTTTTAAGTTTTACAATTGTGTAAAAGTCTTGTTTGAGGAGAAGAGGGGGGGGGGGAAGTGTAAATGGGTTAGCAAACTGTTGAAACATTCTCATCTTACTAAACTTAAGTAGAAATTAACAAGAAACTCACTATTTAACTGCTAAAAACCTTTAAAATCCTCAAAATACACGTTATATGTGCAAAAAATAGAACATAATATGGGAAAATCATATACAGAAACACTATTATTTTTCAAAAAAATAAAAAAACTCTCGGTTTTTTCTTCCTATTTACTTTCATTGATCACAACTAATAAAACTGCATCAAAAAATATTGACTTTTTTAAAAAATTTTTGAAATTTTGAATAAATTCATTTTTACATTCTCATCCTAAATGAGAAGGTATTAAATTTGTGCGATTTTGAACTTTTGCTAAAACCTACATTTCTCGACGTTTTGAGACCTCCTGATTCCGAAAAAATAGGTTTTACGAAAGTGTCTGTCTGTATGTCTGTCTGTCTGTATGTCTGTCTGTCTGTCTGGCTGTCTGTGTAAAAATTTTTGAAATCCATTAACTTGAGTAAAAATTCATCTATCAATTTGAAGTTTGGTATGCGTTTTAAGTGACCAAAAATACAGATCGAGTTCGTTAGCCAGCTATTTTGGACCAAAAATGTCAAAAATAAAACATTTTCAAACTTCAAAAAAAAAAAAAAAAAATTTTCTATTTTTTTTCTTAAAGTACAAGAAAAAACAAACAAATTTCATTTATAAAAGTTTTTGATATAATGCAAACCCAAAAAGATATGGATTTTTTAAGTTTTACAATTATGTAAAAGTCTTGTTTGAGGAGAAGAGGGGGGGGGGGGGGGAAGTGTAAATTGGTTAGCAAACTGTTGACGCATTCTCATCTTACTAAACTCAAGTAGAAATTAACAAGAAACTAACTATTTAACTGCTAAAAACCTTTAAAATCCTCAAAATACACGTTATATGTGCAAAAAATAGAACATAATATGGGAAAATCATATACAGAAACACTATTATTTTTCAAAAAAATAAAAAAACTCCCGGTTTTTTCTTCCTATTTACTTTCATTGATCACAACTAATAAAACTGCATCAAAAAATTTTGATTTTTTTAAAAAATTTTGGAAATTTTGAATAAATTCATTTTTACATTCTCATCCTAAATGAGAAGGAATTAAATTTGTGCGATTTTGAACTTTTGCTAAAACCTACATTTCTCGACGTTTTGAGACCTCCTGATTCGGAAAAAAATGGGTTTTACGAAAGTGTCTGTCTGTATGTCTGTCTGTCTGTCTGTCTGTCTGTGTAAAAATTTTTAAAATCCATTAACTTGAGTAAAAATTCATCTATCAATTTGAAATTTGGTATGCGTTTTAAGTGACCAAAAATACAGATCGAGTGCGTTAGCCAGCTATTTTGGACCAAAAATGTCAAAAATAAAACATTTTCAAACTTAAAAAAAAAAAAAAAAAAAATTTCTATTTTTTTTCTTAAAGTACAAGAAAAAACAAACAAATTTCATTTATAAAAGTTTTTGATATAATGCAAACCCAAAAAGATATGGATTTTTTAAGTTTTACAATTGTGTAAAAGTCTTGTTTGAGGAGAAGAGGGGGGGGGGGAAGTGTAAATGGGTTAGCAAACTGTTGAAACATTCTCATCTTACTAAACTTAAGTAGAAATTAACAAGAAACTCACTATTTAACTGCTAAAAACCTTTAAAATCCTCAAAATACACGTTATATGTGCAAAAAATAGAACATAATATGGGAAAATCATATACAGAAACACTATTATTTTTCAAAAAAATAAAAAAACTCTCGGTTTTTTCTTCCTATTTACTTTCATTGATCACAACTAATAAAACTGCATCAAAAAATATTGACTTTTTTAAAAAATTTTTGAAATTTTGAATAAATTCATTTTTACATTCTCATCCTAAATGAGAAGGTATTAAATTTGTGCGATTTTGAACTTTTGCTAAAACCTACATTTCTCGACGTTTTGAGACCTCCTGATTCCGAAAAAATAGGTTTTACGAAAGTGTCTGTCTGTATGTCTGTCTGTCTGTATGTCTGTCTGTCTGTCTGGCTGTCTGTGTAAAAATTTTTGAAATCCATTAACTTGAGTAAAAATTCATCTATCAATTTGAAGTTTGGTATGCGTTTTAAGTGACCAAAAATACAGATCGAGTTCGTGAGCCAGCTATTTTGGACCAAAAATGTCAAAAATAAAACATTTTTAAACTTCAAAAAAAAAAAAAAAAAATTTTCTATTTTTTTTCTTAAAGTACAAGAAAAAACAAACAAATTTCATTTATAAAAGTTTTTGATATAATGCAAACCCAAAAAGATATGGATTTTTTAAGTTTTACAATTATGTAAAAGTCTTGTTTGAGGAGAAGAGGGGGGGGGGGGAAGTGTAAATTGGTTAGCAAACTGTTGACGCATTCTCATCTTACTAAACTCAAGTAGAAATTAACAAGAAACTAACTATTTAACTGCTAAAAACCTTTAAAATCCTCAAAATACACGTTATATGTGCAAAAAATAGAACATAATATGGGAAAATCATATACAGAAACACTATTATTTTTCAAAAAAATAAAAAAACTCCCGGTTTTTTCTTCCTATTTACTTTCATTGATCACAACTAATCAAACTGCATCAAAAAATATTGACTTTTTTAAAAAATTTTGGAAATTTTGAATAAATTCATTTTTACATTCTCATCCTAAATGGGAAGGTATTAAATTTGTGCGATTTTGAACTTTTGCTAAAACCTACATTTCTCGACGTTTTGAGACCTCCTGATTCGGAAAAAATGGGTTTTACGAAAGTGTCTGTCTGTCTGTCTGTCTGTGTAAAAATATTTGAAATCCATTAACTTGAGTAAAAATTCATCTATTAATTTGAAATTTGGTATGCGTTTCAAGTAACCAAAAATACAGATCGAGTTCGTTAGCCAGCTATTTTGGACCAAAAATGTCAAAAATAAAACATTTTCAAACTTCAAAAAAAAAAAAAAAAAAATTTCTATTTTTTTTCTTAAAGTACAAGAAAAAACAAACAAATTTCATTTATAAAAGTTTTTGATATAATGCAAACCCAAAAAGATATGGATTTTTTAAGTTTTACAATTGTGTAAAAGTCTTGTTTGAGGAGAAGAGGGGGGGGGGAAGTGTAAATCGGTTAGCAAACTGTTGACGCATTCTCATCTTACTAAACTCAAGTAGAAATTAACAAGAAACTAACTATTTAACTGCTAAAAACCTTTAAAATCCTCAAAATACACGTTATATATGCAAAAAATAGAACATAATATGGGAAAATGATATACAGAAACACTATTATTTTTCAAAAAAATAAAAAAGCTCCCGGTTTTTTCTTCCTATTTACTTTCATTGATCACAACTAATAAAACTGTATCAAAAAATATTCACTTTTTTAAAAAATTTTTGGAAATTTTGAATAAATTCATTTTTACATTCTCATCCTAAATGAGAAGGTATTAAATTTGTGCGATTTTGAACTTTTGTTAAAACCTACATTTCTCGACGTTTTGAGACCTCCTGATTCCGAAAAAATGGGTTTTACGAAAGTGTCTGTCTGTATGTCTGTCTGTCTGTCTGTCTGTCTGTCTGTCTCTCTGTGTAAAAATTTTTGAAATCCACTAACTTGAGTTAAAATTCATCTATCAATTTGAAATTTAGTATGCGTTTTAAATGACCAAAAATACAGATCGAGTTCGTTAGCCAGCTATTTTGGACCAAAAATGTCAAAAATAAAACATTTTCAAACTTCAAAAAAAAAAAAAAATTAAAAAAAAATTTTTCTCTTTTTTTTTTCTTAAAGTACAAGAAAAAACAAACAAATTTCATTTATAAAAGTTTTTGATATAATGCAAACCCAGAAGGATATGAATTTTTTAAGTTTTACAATTGTGTCAAACACTTGTTTGATGAGAAGAGGGGGGGGGGAAGTTTAAATCGGTTAGCAAACTGTTGACGCATTCTCATCTTACTGAACTCAATTAAAAATTAACAAGAAGCTAACTATTTAACTGCTAAAAACCTTTAAAATCCTCAAAATACACGTTATATATGCAAAAAATAGAACATAATATGGGAAAATCATATACAGAAACACTATTATTTTTCAAAAAAATAAAAAAACTCCCGGTTTTTTCTTCCTATTTACTTTTATTGATCACAACTAATAAAACTGCATCAAAAAATATTGACTTTTTTAAAAAATTTTGGAAATTTTGAATAAATTCATTTTTACATTCTCATCCTAAATGAGAAGGTATTAAATTTGTGCGATTTTGAACTTTTGCTAAAACCTACATTTCTCGACGTTTTGAGACCTCCTGATTCGGAAAAATTGGTTTTACGAAAGTGTCTGTCTGTATGTCTGTCTGTCTGTCTGTCTGTCTGTGTAAAAATTTTTGAAATCCATTAACTTGAGTAAAAATTCATCTATCAATTTGAAATTTGGTATGCGTTTTAAGTGACCAAAAATACAGATCGAGTTCGTTAGCCA
The DNA here is from genome assembly GCA_037103525.1 of Ganaspis brasiliensis. NCBI lineage: Eukaryota > Metazoa > Arthropoda > Insecta > Hymenoptera > Figitidae > Ganaspis > Ganaspis brasiliensis. The sequence continues at coordinate 84,172 of JAZKLR010000669.1, forward strand.
GCTATTTTGGACCAAAAATGTCAAAAATAAAACATTTTCAAACTTCAAAAAAAAAAAAAAAATTTTTCTATTTTTTTTCTTAAAGTACAAGAAAAAACAAACAAATTTCATTTTTAAAAGTTTTTGATATAATGCAAACCCAAAAAGATATGAATTTTTTAAGTTTTACAATTGTGTAAAAGTCTTGTTTGAAGAGAAGAGGGGGGGGGAAGTGTAAATCGGTTAGCAAACTGTTGACGCATTCTCATCTTACTAAACTCAAGTAGAAATTAACAAGAAACTAACTATTTAACTGCTAAAAACCTTTAAAATCCTCAAAATACACGTTATATATGCAAAAAATAGAACATAATATGGGAAAATCATATACAGAAACACTATTATTTTTCAAAAAAATAAAAAAACTCCCGGTTTTTTCTTCCCATTTACTTTCATTGATCACAACTAATAAAACTGCATCAAAAAATTTTGATTTTTTTAAAAAATTTTGGAAATTTTGAATAAATTCATTTTTACATTCTCATCCTAAATGAGAAGGTATTAAATTTGTGCGATTTTGAACTTTTGCTAAAACCTACATTTCTCGACGTTTTGAGACCTCCTGATTCCGAAAAAATGGGTTTTACGAAAGTGTCTGTCTGTATGTCTGTCTGTCTGTCTGTCTGTCTGTGTAATAATTTTAAATTTAAAAAACCAATAAATACATACTCTAAATACCATAAATTATCAAAATTTATCAAAAATTAAAATTTTTAAGGTCAGATTTTAAACTAAATTATAAAATGTTACAGTATTACACGATAATATGTGGTGACCTGTTTTGAATGATTCATGATTAATAAAATTTTCTACAATCTCATTCTTAATTTGAAATTTTTTTTTTAAAATTTGTTATAAACTAACTAAAATTAAAAAAAAAACCCATCATAAAGTCTCTTTCTACATGCACTTTCAAAAAATTAATTTTAAAAAATATATATATTATTGCAGTGTTTTCTTAAATTTTAAATAACTTTTGATATAATAAAGATTTTTTATTTTTTTTATATAGTTTTAAATGTAATTTTCTATAAAATTTAAAAATTTTATCACTACTGTTGCACATTTCTTTTTTTTTAATTTTTCTAAAGCTAAAGTGAAAACAAAATAGTATACAAATTATAATGAAAAACATTTATAAAAAATATTTGCAAAAAATTGGAAATAATTTATTCATTATACTTTTAAAACATATTTTTCTGACTAATTCTCATTTAAATATATTTCATTTTTTTGTACTCACTTTAACTTCAGGAAAACTAAAAAAGAAAACAATTGTGTGACAATATTGATGTATTTTTTAAATTCTATTACAAATAATGTTTGAAATAACACCAAAAACAAAAAAGATCTTTATTATATTAAAAATTAATAAACATTAAAAAAACGCTGTTGTTTACACTTTCTTACAATAGATTAAAAAAAAAAAAAAACAACTTGATCTTAGGCACATTTTATTTAAAATTTTTTTTTTTTAATTAATTAAGAGGATCACCCAATGTGATAGGTTCTAAAAATCGAATTTTTTTTTTTCATTTATCGCACCTATAACATATGCAGAATATGTTAGTAAAGTGATTTAAACATATTCGTCGCTGTTAAAAATTTTTCACAGTGAGAAAGTAAGATGTTCGAGCGCGCGGTCAAGCTTTCAACGAAGTGTGTTACTGAAACTTTTGTGTCGCTTCTGTTTTTTATCCGCGAATTTTATTATTACATACACATATATATAACAGCTTTTTTAGTAATATTTTGGAATTCATGGCTTTATTCGTACTTAAACTTTGAAACACATTTTTCTCAAAACCACATTTTCCGAACTGGCGACCATGATTTTTCAAAAACGACTTAACCGATTTCGTTCAAATTTATAGAGTATATTCAGCTCATGTGTGGCTATCGCCCGAATCAGGGTAATTGAAAAAGGTCAAGTCGTTTTTTAATATACAAGAAAATAGACTCAAAAAATCGCGTTTTTTAAAAACAATAATTCAAACCCGCGTAAAAAAATCAATTTTTAATATTTTAAAAATATCCTGGTTCCGGCGATAGCCACATAACCACAGATTAAATTGCTATTTCATTTTTTGATTTCTGTTCAGCCATTCATTTAGAATCGTGGTCGCCGATGTACCACTTTTTTATCACCAAAGCCTCTTTACAGTGTTATAAGTCGTAAATATTGAAATATTTTTAATTGAAACAATTTTTATTTGTAGTTAAAATATCACTAAATATATGAAAAAAAGTCCGAAGTTCTAAGTTTTCATGGTTCTGAAAAAAAAATTTAAGAAAAAAACGCTTAAAAACGGCCAGTCACATCGGGTGACCCCCTTAAAGAGAAAATAATTTATTCTCAAATTAGATAGAAGAAAAATTAATTAATATGCATCACTCAAAACAAGTGGCAACATATTATTGACCGCTACTATTTATCATTTACATTGAATTAGCCATTTAAAATATTTTAAATCTGCTTTCATTTTTATGATCAGAGACTTCATTATTCCATAAATATAAAATTCCTTATTCAAAATTTTAAAATTTCTTAAATTTTATGCATGTCTGCCACATTTAATATGCAATTTTAAAATTTCAAAAATTGTTTTTACATTAATAATTAAAATTTAGACACCCTAAAATGTCTTAAAACTGAGGATCAAATAAAACTCTTCTTTTTAGAGTGTTGATATAAACACATTTATGTGTTTATATAAAAAGTCTAAGTTTACATTTTTTCATATATAAGAAAAAAATAATTATAATTAATAAATATTAATTACCTCCAACTCATTGTAAAATTTATCTACATTTTCATTGAATACAGTACAGCGAAATTCCCCTGCTTTATCTAACAAATCTAAATTAAATAACTTTCCATTGTTAAATCTTTTTATTCCACTTTTATTGGTCACTCTCACTCGAAGAGTGCAGCTATAAAAAAAAATTAACTATTCATAATTCTTGAAATAACAATCACACCATAATAATTCATAATTAATCGATTTTTATTATTTCTAATTTCAATATGATTCTCACAAATTTCTAAATTTTGCTTTCAATTAATCTTTTATTTCTTAAATTAAAAATTTAATTTATTAAATTCCAAATTATTTCATTTTGCTTTTTTCCATATAATTTAATACCGTCAAGTGGGACTATTTTGTGCGCCGTTATACTATTTTGTGGACGCAAAGTTTATACTAAATAAAATCTTTATATTCAGTTGTTTCAGTTTACTACTTGGTATACATTTCTCATGATACATAGACTATAGATAATACTTAATGAAATTACTTAATTCTTTATCCCAAATAAGAAAAAAAACGTAGAATCGTGAAAAACAAGCTAAAAACATTTCAATGTTCTCAAAATTGTGTATACACCTGCGGAAGTTTAAAAGTATTTATACAAATATTAATAATACACCTGACTCTCTTTATACGCAACTCTTCGGACTGGGTCTTTCATATAGCGAATTGTAAACAAACGCTCGAAACGTATTGTCCGTTGCTACCCCTCTTATGTCTTTGTCCCTACATGCTCGACGCTCAACTCTAATTCCCCATTCTTCTTATTCGCAGAATGTCATATTTCGAACCTTCATATAAAGAGAGTGCAGTGTACTTGTTGACAATGTACTTGTGATAATGTATACGTGATACGCTAACTTTTTATTATATATTTTCAGAAAAATTGTAATAAAATGAAATACCTGGATTTGATGGGTTATTTTGTACATTCTTTAAAATTAAGTTTTTTTTAATAATTTGATTTGTAGTTAATAAAAAATACTTTATAATTTTGTTTTGAAATATTTTTTTTTTATTTTCGTTATAAAAAACGAGACATAAGTATAAAATTTAAATTTTACACGTACTGCCATAAAAACCTCTACAAAATAACTATAATAGGGTAAGTGCATTAGTTGCTGCGGATGCTTCAGTTGCTGCGGTTTTCAGAAAAATATTAATAATTTCTATTTAAGAATATGTACCTTTCTCAAAATGTGTAATAAAATTATTCTAACCTTTACTTAATACAATTCCATCAAAAATCTTATTTTAACTATTATTAATTTATAATTATTTAAGTTTAAATTATTGTTCTCGCAGCAAATAAAGCAAACAATTGGTTTGTATATGCTTCAGTTTCTGCGGGAAATCTAATCTCCAATTACACGTTATTCTGACCGCAGCAACTAACACGCATCAACTGACTCAAATCCGCAGCAATAGATACATTTGATATTACTTTCAATTTCTTAATTTTGTTCAAATAATCAATTTTTATGGAGTTTTGATGTTTCAATAAATATCTAAATAACACAAACTACTCATTTAATAACTCATAAGTTCATTGTCATCAATTAAAAATCGGTTTGTGCACAAATAAGCCCAAGTTGACAGTAGTAATTTCAATAATTTTTATAATTATTTTTTAAAAACCAATTTATAAACAATAATATTATATATCTAAATACAAATTTAATTTAACTTTATATAGATAATTAACAATTTAACAAATTACACTAATTAACAGCAAATATCAAATTAATTAATCAATATTTGAAACTTCCATTATTCATAATGAGTTCGACTTTTGCAATATAGTATTTAACGTTTGTTTATAATAAATAATATTTCCACAATGATAATAAACATAACAATAATAAAAACATTAATATTAAAATAAATAATTATATTAAATATAATTGAAATTAAATTATTTTATTTTCATTTTGTGTATATAAATAACGATTTACTTAATTATTTTTATAATTACAAATATTGTAGACAATTAAATTAATTAAGGACATTTACATACCTGTTAATTTGTGTTTCCAATTGTTTAAACGTGAACATTCTTTTCTTTGAATTATTTTTTAAATTTGAAACTTCACTCATTTCTACACTTCTTCCTTTCGTTCTTGGACTTAATATGTTCGCGGACACTATATTACTGAATTCTATCAATTTTCATAATACCCATGATAACTTTCTATAACTCTGCATTTTCAAAATACTGACTACTTATCTTTGAATACAACATACACAAAACATATTATTAAGTAATGAAATAATAAGATATAAATTCAAATTTAATTTACCTTGAAATAACAACAACATTTCCTAAACACATTATAAAAAAATATAATGAGATTTAAATTTTAATTACATTTAACTATCAGCTTAATTTGTTATCCTTACTAAAGTAAATTTTGAATTAGACAGTTGAAATTATTAAACTGAGAATATAATTTTATAATATTCACACACACAATTGAAAAAATGATAAATAGTTAAAACCATGAATTATAACAATTATTATTATTATTGAAAAATTTAATTTTAATTAAATAACACTTTTTTAATTTATTATTAATAATTAATTTACAACAATTTACATATTCCATCATATTGATTATTTATTCATTTTTTGTTAATAATAATTATAATTGCTATTATTACTATTATTATTATTGTTATTATTGTTATTATTGATATTAACAAATAATAAACTAATAATAATAATACCATATCATCATATTAAAAAAAAAATTGGTGATAAACAATGTGTCTATTAATGTAAAATGTTTTTCTAATAATTTCTATTGCAATAATAAATATTTTTACATACAAGATTATAAAATTAGTTAAAATATTTTTAAGTACTCCTGTCTATGAAAAACTAGATTAAATTTGTTTAATTTAGTTTAAAATATTTAACATTATTTTAAATAATATTATAAAATTCAAAATAAAAATTTATAACTATAATATTAATTACAAAATCAAATAAATAATTTCCAATATTACTGGCAATATTTTTTAAAACAATATTTTTGAGAATACTAGATATTATTTTTAAAATAAAGCAAATAAAATTTTAAAAATTAATTTTATATTTCTAAAAAAAATTAATAATTAATTATAAAACAATTTGAAAATATATATTATTATTACATAATACATATTACAATTTACTACTTTTTAAGTTATTCAATTATCATATTCTTTTAAAAATTGGCCGCATCGACTTAAGATGAATTAGAATATAGATTATTAAAATTTATAAATTTATAGATTTATATATATGTTCAAGAATACATAAAGTAAAGAAATATATAAAAGAAATAAAAAACAAGCGAGCGTTAGCGAGCGAGGGTTGTTACGCTAGTTTTGAATAAATTCATTTTTACATTCTCATCCTAAATGAGAAGGTATTAAATTTGTGCGATTTTGAACTTTTGCTAAAACCTACATTTCTCGACGTTTTGAGACCTCCTGATTCCGAAAAAATGGGTTTTACGAAAGTGTCTGTCTGTATGTCTGTCTGTCTGTCTGTCTGTCTGTGTAAAAATTTTTGAAATCCATTAACTTGAGTAAAAATTCATCTATCAATTTGAAATTTGGTATGCGTTTTAAGTGACCAAAAATACAGATCGAGTTCGTTAGCCAGCTATTTTGGACCAAAAATGTCAAAAATAAAACATTTTCAAACTTCAAAAAAAAAAAAAAAATTAAAAAAAAATTTTTCTCTATTTTTTTTCTTAAAGTACAAGAAAAAACAAACAAATTTCATTTATAAAAGTTTTTGATATAAAGCAAACCCAAAAAGATATGAATTTTTTAAGTTTTACAATTGTGTAAAAGTCTTGTTTGAGGAGAAGAGGGGGGGGGGGGGGGAAAGTGTAAATCGGTTAGCAAACTGTTGACGCATTCTCATCTTACTAAACTCAAGTAGAAATTAACAAGAAACTAACTATTTAACTGCTAAAAACCTTTAAAATCCTCAAAATACACGTTATATATGCAAAAAATAGAACATAATATGGGAAAATCATATACAGAAACACTATTATTTTTCAAAAAAATAAAAAAACTTCCGGTTTTTTCTTCCTATTTACTTTCATTGATCACAACTAATAAAACTGCATCAAAAAATATTGACTTTTTTAAAAAATTTTGGAAATTTTGAATAAATTCATTTTTACATTCTCATCCTAAATGAGAAGGTATTAAATTTGTGCGATTTTGAACTTTTGCTAAAACCTACATTTCTCGACGTTTTGAGACCTCCTGATTCCAAAAAGATAGTTTTTTTTTTATATAAGTGCTACATTCGTCTTGGTTGAATGGAAAATTTGAAATTCGCCTCTCAGCCTTTAGAAACAGTTTTAATATTTTGAAATTTAAATATTTGAGTGAATTGAAGTTCTTTTAAATTTAAAACATTTGTGAATAAGTAATATTATGTGGTTATTAGTAATATATTAAGAATAAATTTTAAGTAATGAATATTTTAAGATCACATTTTTGGCATAAAAGAAATAATGAGACAGGCACACAATAGAAATACACACTAGTGTATTTCTATCTGATTTATTGTGCTGAATCCAAATCTGAAGTCAGAAGTTTTAGATGGACAAAATTTTTTGGGTTAAACTTAAAAACTGTTGATAAACACGAATTAGAGCAAATTTCAAAAAAAAAAATTCGCTTAGACACTACAATAGTGTATTTCTTTTTGATTTTGGGTGCTGAATTCGAATTTGAAGTCAGAAGTTTTGGATTGGCAAAATTTTTTGAAAATACCTCAAAAATTTGCTCAATAACACGAATTTGATTCCATTAAATGGAAATAAACGAATTGAATTATTCCAATGTATTTTTTCCTTCTGCATCTTAATCTAAAGTGAGAATTGTCTCTATTTGGGTATCAATAGATTCGTTGAAAAGAACTGCATGTGCACTGCAAAAACATGGTATCTTAAATTGGACAAAAATGTCTTAAATTAAGACATTTTTGGTGTCTAAGACACGAAAAATGTCTTATTTTAAGACATTTTTGAACAATTTAAGACACCTATTTTGCAGTGTAATAGTTATAGTTTAAATCATTTTTTAAAATTATTTACAAAAAAAAAAAATTCTAAGAGTAACGGATTCCTCTCATTTTGATGCAATTTGACCTCTTCTATATGGTCACTAAATTATCCCTTTCTATTTGAGAGGATTTTCCTTTTCTTTCTTCTTTTGTCAAATTTACAAATTTCACATATTATTGTAAAATTCATAATTTGTCACAAACTTGATATTTTTTTACATAAAAAATTTACCCGTTTTAAAATTAGAGTATATAATTTCCCGAATATATCTCAAGTATCAGAATTTTTTATTATTTTTTAATTCTTTATACTATTAAATTAGGTTGAAGTTAAACAAAAGAGTGGCTATGTGTCAAAAATCCTTTTGCTCTCGCAAAATTCTCTTACAAATTGAGTAATAATAGAAGAGGAATATTCCTCTGCTAACGAGATAATTTTTTTTTGTGTTTGTTGTAAAAAATTGTTATTAAGATCTTAGAAACTCCAGAAAATGAAAGAATACTTGATAAAAACTTAAGCAAAGTGCTTTGCGTAGTCCAAAAATCGTACAAGGCTTCGAGCTCGGGTATAAGATCAGAAGAAAAAACTTAGGCAAAGTTACTCGCGTGTTATTTGTATCAAAAACGTGGTCAAAGCTGAGCGCTGTATACGAAATAAAAACTACGCAAACGCCATGCTTGCATTTAGAAAAACTCGCATTTCCCTTTTTTTCATATAATTTGTTTAAACAATGAACTTTTGATTTCATAATTAAATAGAAAATTATCATTTTATACACAATGTGAATTTAAATTCAATAATTTTTTAATTTTTATCCGGGTACTTAATGCTAACAATTTTTCTTGATTTTCTCAGTTCTACCAAAATGTCATTTCCCTAAGTTTTTCCTTAGTACGGCAGTGTACTATCTCGGCGATTTCATTTTCCTATTTTTGCTTATATTCGTGTTCTTGAGCACTTCACTGCAAAAAGAGGCGTCTTACGGTAAGACACTTTCGGTGTCTTAGACGGCAAAGATGTCTTGTGTGAAGACGTTTTTCACGTCTTAGACACCAAAACCGTCTTACCGTAAGACGTTAACAAGACACCTTTTTTTGCAGTGTTGGATCTAAACTCAACAAATCAAGCCAATCTGACAATTCTAACTCCACATTAGGTACACTGAAAAAAATGTTTAGTCATATGAACAAAAATTTTGTTGGCTTAACCAAATTTTTAGTCATGGCAACAAAAATTTGGTTGGCTCAACCAAATTTTTGTTGATATGACTAAACATTTTTTTCAGTGTATTAGTGCGAAAAATTACATAGCAATACACTAGTGTATTGTCTTGTCTATGACACTTTTTTTGGGTGCTTTTGTAATTTATTATACTGCACGCAAATAAAGTGTCTATATTATTTTAAAAATAAAAAAAATACATAGGAATAATTTGAGGAAAAAAAGCGTGTTTAAAGTATTAATACTTACTGACATATTGTGTTAACGTACAATTTCTGTTTGTTAGACATTGCTCTTAATTGTATTCTAAATTTGAGTTTAATACTATATTGATTTGAAGACTAGTCTTACTCAATCATTGAATTGTATCGAGGCAGAAGTCAACTAATATCAATAAGTTCAAACAGAAATTGTAGTGTATTTTAATGACATTTAGGTGCAACAACCCTTTGCTTTGAAGATTTAAGTAACTGAGATTTTTCTTTTCTCTCCAGTAAATCGCAAATATTCCGGAAAGTATTAGTATCGAGCGCGAAGCGCGAGTGCCGTGATGAGAATGTATTCCTTAAAGGCGTAGAACTTTAAGACAAAAAAAGTTTTACATTTTAAGTGAAAACCCAATTTAGAATAGCGCTAAACAGGCCAGATTAAACTGGCTCATGTCGTAGGGAGAGTATTTAATTTCGATAACGACAAGCATGCATTACATGGTCGAAGCGTGCAGCCTGACGAGAAGATTAATAATGATCGGAGTGCGAAGCACGACGTTCATTCCAAATACGGAGCGCGTAGCGCGACGATTACTAAAACTTCGGAGCGCGAAGCGCGACGACGACCCTCGCGCGCCCCGAGGCGCGCTGAAACTAGCGAGCGAAGCGAGCCCTGCGCGCGAAGCGCGCGATGAGAATGTGACGGAGCGCGAAGCGCGATGTCAGATTTTTTGAATTAAATTGGTGATGAATTGACTGAGTTAATGCATTTTCTGTCTTTACTTTTGCAGTATTTTATTTAAGCAAAAAACAGTACTTACTTCTATTTTCCTTCTTTAATTGTTGCAAGTGGTACTTATCATCATCTAACAACTTTTTTATACTTATTTTAATAAATTTCGGTAAAATTGTGAAAATTAAGAATGTCACCAATATTTTTGAACGTTAATTTTCCCGAAAAATACTGCGAAAGTAAGGACAAAAAAAGCAATAACTCAGTCAATTTATCACCAATTTAGTTAAAAAAAAAAATTTCATTCGACGCAGAATTAAATACACTTTAAATAATTTAGCACAGAAAAAATTATTCTAAATAAAATTGGTTCGTAAATCATTGCCAAAGTTAAATTACCGGGCAAGTGCGAGTCGGACTCGCGCACGTAGGGTTCCGTCCACGAACTTAAAAATGGATTGAAAACATTTTTTTAGTTATTTATTTTTAATGATTCATTTCAATAATTCCTTAGTTACTTATTATTTGAATTATTTGAATAATAAAAAATTACAACCATAATTTTGTTACTTTTATTAAAATTTATAATTTTTATAAGATATTTATAAGATTTTTATCAAATTAAAAACTTCCAGGCAAATAGACCGAGATTTTTTATATAATTTTAAATTTTAAGGAAAAAAAAAATTTTTAATTTTAAACTTTTAAAGTAATTTAAACATAAAAATAAACATTTTGTATAAAAAAATAATCTGAAACTATAAAATATTGTAGCTGTTTAGAAGAAAAAATTTGTTTTTGGTAAAATTTCAGTTTTTTGAAAAAATGTTATGATAATAAATTTAAACCACAATTTTTATGGTTTTATAAAAAATTCTGCATAAAATTACACATTTTTAACCAATTCCCAACCTTTCAGGATAAATACGCTGAGCTCTAGCATAGGGTTTTTTTGTCATTTTTCAACTTTTCATTAATAACTTTTGAAAATTAAGTCCAGCAACGTTCGCTATATTTTTCCTGTAATCTACACGTAAAAATACCTAGGTATACCAAATTTCAAACCTCTAGGTCATATGGTTTGGAAGATAAGGGGGGGGGGGGACACGTTTCTTTTTAAAAAAAAAAGTTTTTCCTTGACAACGCTATGACCATCACCTCCAATCATGTTCTCTATATTTTTCCTAAACTCTACTCGCGAAAATACATATGTGTGCCAAATTTCAATACTCTAGGTCAAATAGTTTAGGAGATAAGGGGGGGGGGGGGGGGGGGTAAATAGGCATTTTAATGCATTTTTTGAAAAAATCTTGTTATTTCCTTGACAACGCTATGAACATCACGTTCAATCATGTTCGCTATATTTTTCCTGTAATCTACACGTGAAAATACATAAGTGTACCAAATTTCAACTCTCTATCTCAAATAGTTTGGCCGCTTGGGGGGGGGGGGGGGTAATGGTTTTGGGCGACGGACAAACGAGTGAAAACATAAGGGTTCCGTTTGGACACTTTGTGTACGGAACCCTAAAAAATTATAAAAAAGTGACAATTTTCCAACTTTTTTACTTTTTCTACCGTAAATTTTATTTGAAACATAAAATTTCTGTTAGGTATAGAAAGCTTTGTTTTCTTGCTTTAAATTAAAAAAAATTTGAATCAGACCAAAAATGACGAAGTGATAGTATATTTTATACAAAAATTGCAGAAAAACTGTTTTTTAGCTCTTAAATGAAGTCTTTGAAGTGGAGGGGGGGATTTAGGTCCGATTCAAAGTAATGTTTCTTCGTAATTTTTTGTAACACAGTGTAATTATTTTAGAATTAGATTGAGTTACTTTGTTTAAGATAAATTATTAATCCTTATGTTAATTAATTAATTCTGTTGTTTTCATTAAAATATTGAAGTATTCAATTCTTCTAAAAATTTTATTAAATTAAGAACTAAGGAAACAAATTGATTTTAATATTACTAGATCAAAAACTGCGCGCTACGCGCGCCATGTCATGGTGTCATTTTAACATATGAATAAATAAAGGACAGCTTATAGAGTATGATGTAACGGGAATAGGGTTGTAATAATTATATCACTATTGTTCTGAATTCTATTTTATATTTTGTCTCGAAAATCCTTAGAATTACCTGAACTATCAATAGAAAGGTCTGTTTAACTTGAGCTTCTTTAAACGTTGACTAAACATTAATTTTTCACAGTTTTCTCTTTTTTGACAATTGTTAAAAATAAATTGTAAACATATATCAGAAGAAAAAAAAATAGCATTTACAAAAAAATGTTATTGAAGATAGATCGATATAATATATGACAAATGCAAGTTTGGTAAATTGAAAGTTCGAATAAATGCAAGTTCGGTCATTTAAAAGTTCAGTCAAATGCAAATTCGGAGATTTTAAAATTCAACCAAACGTTAAGTGATTTCAAAGTTTGGACAAATGCAAATTCGGGTGTTTTTAAATTTTAACAAATGTAAGTTTGGTTATTTTAAAGTTCCGACAAATGGAAATTCAGGGATTTAGAAGTTCTTACAGTTCTAAATGTGGGTAGTTTAATATTTTGCTAAATACGAGTTCGGTGATTTCAAAGATTGGAAAAAATGCAAAAGTGTTCGGACAAATGCAACCACAAGTTTGGAGTGTAGAAGTACAAACAAATACTTTAGCCCTAGGAACTTCAATAGATAGATAAAATACGATTTCGAGAAGTTGAAAATTTTAAGAAATGCAAATCGCAAATGCGAGTTAAGTAATTTTAAATTTATAACAAAAACGAATTCGGGAAGTTAAAAGTTAGGCCAAATGCAAGTTCTGATAATTACAAATTCTGACAAATACAAATTAAGAGAATTACGAATTCGGATAATTAAATTTCAGGCTATTATAAGTTCGGTCAATTAGGTTTTGGAGGTATTACATGCGATCCAATAAAAGTAATTTTATAAAATATTTGAGAATATTTTGTTTACGGTATTTCGCTGAGAGAGCGATTGGAGCTCAGGAATTAGACAAGCTCTATTTGACATAACTTTTAGCTACAAGACAGTTTTAAAAACCGTGATTGGTTGAAAGGCCAACATTGTGAAGGAATTTTAGATTTTGTAAGCTTAATGTATGTTTTTACAAAAAAAGGGGTGTGAACTAACCATCATTGAGCCCTAAATGTGTTTTCCGTCTCCTAGGACCGAGCGAATTGAGCAAAAAAAACATGTATGATGCCTCGATTATACTAATTATGAAAGAAAATTTTGAAACTTTATAGCTATATGCATCTATTGACAGCAACGTTTTATTTAATGACGGAATAGAAAAAAATTTAATTTTTTCAAACACTATAAATAAACAAAGAACATGTAAAAATAAACAATTATTTTGCATAAGTAGGTTCCTCTTATTCTTTATCTGTTATGGATCAATTTATTTTACTCCATAAACAATTAAATCGCTTTCATCAAATTTTTAAAATTTAGGTTATGTAAACACTTTGACTTAAAATCAATTTTGGCCACTTAATATTCACTACATATATTTACAAATTTGTTAAAATTAGTTTACCTTGTACTAAATGTACAAGGTAAATAACACAACATATATATATATATATATCTAAGGAAAGTGAAAATATCACTTATTGCTAAATGAAAATTTTACTTATTCATAAATTAAAAAATTGTACATTCATTAAAAAAAGTTATGTTTTACTTAGTCATATATTTATAGAGCAGTGAACCATCTCTCTTCGAACATCCACAAAAAGTAAGGTGCGCGATAAATTAAAATAAGTTTTGGAATCATGTTTTATTACATATATTTACCTTGCAATAACAGCCATACTTCGACGTACGTATTACTTTAGTAACAAATCATAATGACTAAACGAAAAAATTATTATATTTAACACGCGACAAAAATATTGGAGTATTTTTTTTAACAAATAAAAAAGTGCTTGTCCTTTTGCTTTCTAAATAAACTTGGTAATGAAAACACCCTTTGAACTATTACTCTATGTATCATGACATGCTAACTGACAAATAACCAGACCTATAAGTGAAAGAGATTCAAAATGTCGAGAAGTAATCTATATCTCCTCATGATCTATCTCTCCTCGAATTACCCTATGACTATTTTTTAATTAATTTAGTTGTTTAGAAACGGAAATGTCTGTAATTATTTATAATTATAATTAAAAATCTAATTTTAAATTATTTTCTTTTTTTGAAATTTAAAATTTTAAATCTATTAAATTTTAATCTTTAATTAAAGTCGAAATTACATTCTAAATGAGCTATACAAAAAGTAATGTTAACTGTAATATAGAAACTTATATTTAAATTTCATGACAATATAACAATATATTTCATAATTTTATTAAACCTATTAAAAAATTTCTTTATAAACATAATTCTTAATATATTTTTCACTTCTTTGATTACCTAGATATAGTTTAACTAAATCAAAAGAGCGAACCCTTGACAATGATACATACAATTGACCCTGATTAATTATATATTTTCTTAAATCAATTGCAATTTTATGAAATGTCTGTCCTTAATATTTATTAATAGTAATAGCGAAGGCTAGTTTGATTGGAATTTGTCTTCTCTTGAATGTAAAAGGATAAAAATTCTCACAATATAATAATATACGATGTATAAATACAATATTCCCACACTTATCTCCGGTCAATATTTCAGCTTTAATTACATGATTTGGTAAATCTAACACCAATAATCTTGTTCCGTTACATAAACATTTATTAATGCTAAGGTTTCTAATTAACATTACAACTGAATGTATTCTCAAATGTAATAAATGTGGTGGTAAACCAGATGGCGATAAAGTGTTTAAATATTCTGGTAAAATCACATCAAGATTATTAACATTATCAGAATTATCTATAGATTTAATACTTTTATATACTTTATCTTTATCGTTATCTAATAACAATACAATTTGTTTGTTAGTGTTATTAACATTAATATTTCTAGGTGCCAAAATAGCATCAAATGACAATTCTTGAAATTTTTTCTCTTTAATCAAGTGTTCATACGTATTTCTTGCAATATCAACATTTCCTTTTTCAATAATTCTTTGTAGTAAATGAACACAATCTTTAACATCATTATTTGTACCATTTCCTATTTCTAACAGAAAATCTATAAACTCTGTTTCTTCTGGTAAATCTCGCATGTTTTCAGATAATGTAAATATTAAAAATTTCTTTCTCAATTTACTCTTTTTAATAAACAAGTTCATAATTTAATATTTTGTACCTCTTTCTTTTATTGGTAAAACTTGTCTAAAATCACCTCCTAAAATGATTATTTTACCACCAAAAGGAGTATCGATTTGCATGATTTCTCTCAATGTTCTATCCATAATTTCTAAAGCATACCTTGGTGCCATTGCAGCTTCATCCCAAATAAAGACATTACAACTTTTAAAACCAAACCTTCTTTAGACTGTAGTTTAATACTGGATGATAAATCACTATATAACGGCACAGGTAATCCCAATACTTTGTGAACAGTTATATCCATAGAAAGTAAAGTTGCAGCTATTCCTGTAAAAGCCACATTACAAACATTTTTACCTTCACTTCTTAGTAAATGCCACAAAGTTATGTACATAAATGTCTTGCTAGATCCTCCAGAACCATCCACATATAAGTTACGACAAGTTTTTTTGCCACAATTATTTACTGATATCTCAGCTGAAATGTAACGATCAACAACTTCTGGTGATAATAGTTTAGAATAAGTTGCCAAAATCACCAACAAAAGAATATTGGGTAATCCCAATTTTTTTAACAAACAAAATACTGCTAGTTATATTAAGTTAATTGTATACAAATCCATGTAACTAAAAAAATAACTACAATATATAGTTTACAATTTAAAAAGCTACTATTTCAAAATTGCAGAAATATATATTTTAAGAAACATAATAAAAAGCAAATCGATAATATTCAACGATAAAAACATATCCGCACAGCTTTCTATAAACTATGCACCTGCGCAATGGCATCCTTAGGTAGTTACGCATGCGCAGTAGTTTTCTCTTAACTCTAGACATGCGCAGTTGTTAAAATTTGGACGATCAATGACAGTTAAACTATGTCCGAGCCAAAAGAACATAGAAAAACACATTAACAAAAAAGTCATATACATTGTGTAAAACATACAATTTTTAAGAGTAAATTGCACATACAACATTTTACACATGGAAAACAATAAAATTTTATTTTTCAAAGGACTTAAAAAAAAAAACCTGAACCTACGCCTTGAAGCGTCTACAGAAATGTCTAGTGTCTCTCTCAATCTTGAACCTACCTAATGCATTTGTCTCTCTCGCTTGCACAGCGTCTACAGAAAACAGCTAAGTAATTTCTTATATAGGATTACCATGTACTATTTTGTGAATTCTTGGAGAACTTTGGAACTCTTTATATAAAGTAAATTAGTAAATTTCTAAAGGGATTTTTACACAATAATTAAATGGAAGATTTTCTGAAAGTATGTTAATGAAATTTAAACCCCCTTCAGTACCCCCAGAAAATTGTCTATTAAAGTATGAAAGATTAAAAACTTACAGAACAAAATTTGTTATATTTTATAAATATTTTAAAGAGGAAAAGAATACATTTTATAAAATTAAATACATTTTAAACATTTTTATTAGTTCTTATCTTCAATAATATAAATTTTGTTCGTAAATTTCTTAAATTTCTTAAATTTTAACATTTTGATTAAACATAAATATTGTTTTCTATTATTGGTCATTAATTACAGTAATAATAAAAAAAAAACACTGCGCATGCGCAATTTTTAAATTTCACAAGAGCACATGTGTGACTACTACAGTGCATCACTGCGCATGTGTAACAGCAATAATGAACTAATGAACATGCGAAATGCCAGGATGTCGTAGTGCGCACATTTAGACAGTGGTAGTGCACTACTGCGCTTGTGCAACAATATGTTGAGCATGCAAAAATGTTAAATGTAATTTGCCCGAGACCAATAGTGACAGTGCGCATTGTTACACATAATAATAACATAAGAAACTGTACAGTTCAAGTTGCCTATTAGGGAAAGCAGGTGAACTTTGTAGTGTACGACGACAATACATTTTATGGTGGAAAATACAAAATTTTAATTAATTGTCTCAAAAAATTATTGAAAAGAGTGTAAAATCAAAAATATGAAAATAAATACATTGAGATATGGCAGGTGTCCATCTTGGGCTACATGACATCATTTTTTGAGCCCCAGTAAAAATTTTTGTACAAACACAATATTAGTAAAATCATATTAGAAAATTATTATACGATAAATAAATAATATTATAACCTTAAGTACTTATTCTAAATCACAAATTTAAATAACGATACCAACTTAAGAAAAAACTGCAACAAAACTTTTTTAGACGAAAAATCAGGTTGTATGTGTAGAACAAAAAAAACTGTTTTTTTCTTCAAATGCGCATCAAAATCTTCGTCTATATAAACAACAAAAATGATAGAAAACACAAGGCGCTGTCACCTTGACCAAAAATTTTATACGAAATGTCCATCTTGGCGCCCTGTCCAATTTAGGGGCCCTCTACCCTTCATTTACAAAATAAACAACCTAGAAGGTTATGTTTGACCTGTAAACAAACCTACTTCATTTTATAAGATTAACACTTACCTTATAATTTTACTCTAAAATAAACTTCGGACATGACAATCACTTATGCATATGTGCATATATGTATATGCGTTGGTGCATTTAATTACTCAAAACGATATTCACATCACACATGCAGAGGTTTGCACATAGACGCCTCATAATAACAATCTGCATTCCGTCTCTCTCAATTTCGGGGATAAAGGAAATAGAACAAACCAATCAGAACTTGCTTTCCAATATAAGCAATTATCTGATTTGTCTATTCTGGTCGATTTTTCTAAACCCCCTGAACCTACGCCTTTGAGCGTCTACAGAAATGTCTAGTGTCTCTTTCCATCTTTAAGCTACTTAATGCATTTGTCTCTTTTCCTGTAGACGTAGTGTCTACAGAAATGTCTAGTGTCTCTCTCAATCTTTAACCTACCTAATGCATTTGTCTCTCTCGCTTGCACAGCGTCTACAGAAAACGGCTAAGTAATTTCTTATATAGGATTACCATCTACTATTTTGTGAATTCTTGGAGAACTGTGGAACTCTTTATATAAAGTAAATTAGTAAATTTCTAAAGGGATTTTTACACAATAATTAAATGGAAGATTTTCTGAGAGTATGTTAATGAAATTTAAACCCCCTTCAGTACCCCCAGAAAATTGTCTATTAAAGTATGAAAGATTAAAAACTTACAGAACAAAATTTGTTATATTTTATAAATATTTTAAAGAGGAAAAGAATACATTTTATAAAATTAAATACATTTTAAACATTTTTATTAGTTCTTATCTTCAATAATATAAATTTTGTTCGTAAATTTCTTAAATTTCTTAAATTTTAACATTTTGATTAAACATAAATATTGTTTTCTATTATTGGTCATTAATTACAGTAATAATAAAAAAAAACACTGCGCATGCGCAATTTTTAAATTTTACAAGAGCACATGTGTGACTACTACAGTGCATCACTGCGCATGTGTAACAGCAATAATGAACTACTGCGCATGCGAAATGACAAGGTGTCGTAGTGCGCACATTTAGACAGTGGTAGTGCACTACTGCGCATGTGCAACAATATGTTAAGCATGCAAAAATGTTAAATGTAACATGCCCGACACGAATAGTGCCAGTGCGCATTGTTACACATAATAATAACATAAAAAGTTGTACAGTTTAAGTTGCCCATTAGGGAAAGCAGGTGAACTTTGTAGTATACGACGACAATACATTTTATGGTGGAAAATACAAAATTTTAATTAATTGTCTCAAAAAATTATTGATAGAAAACACAAGGCGCTGTCACCTTGAACAAAAATTTTATACGAAATGTCCATCTTGGCGCCCTGTCCAATTTAGGGGCCCTCTACCCTTCATTTACAAAATAAACAACCTAGAAGGTT
Source organism: Ganaspis brasiliensis (assembly GCA_037103525.1). NCBI lineage: Eukaryota > Metazoa > Arthropoda > Insecta > Hymenoptera > Figitidae > Ganaspis > Ganaspis brasiliensis. The sequence goes on from JAZKLR010000669.1 coordinate 103,342, forward strand.
ATGTTTGACCTGTAAACAAACCTACTTCATTTTATAAGATTAACACTTACCTTATAATTTTACTCTAAAATAAACTTCGGACATGACAATCACTTATGCATATGTGCATATATGTATATGCGTTGGTGCATCTAATTACTCAAAACGATATTCACATCACACATGCAGAGGTTTGCACATAGACGCCTCATAATAACAATCTGCATTCCGTCTCTCTCAATTTCGGGGATAAAGGAAATAGAACAAACCAATCAGAACTTGCTTTCCAATATAAGCAATTATCTGATTTGTCTATTCTGGTCGATTTTTCTAAACCCCCTGAACCTACGCCTTTGAGCGTCTACAGAAATGTCTAGTGTCTCTTTCCATCTTTAAGCTACTTAATGCATTTGTCTCTTTTCCTGTAGACGTAGTGTCTACAGAAATGTCTAGTGTCTCTCTCAATCTTTAACCTACTTAATGCATTTGTCTCTATCGCTTGCACAGCGTCTACAGAAAACGGCTAAGTAATTTCTTATATAGGATTTTGCATCCTTTATGGGTTTTTCCATCGGCAAAAATCATTTTTTATTGCCGGAAAGGCCCAGAGACCCGTGCTCCAGATTTATGATACCACATTTTCGTTTTCGGATATTTTCAAGTCATAAAATTAAAACCCGTTTTTTTGTCGACATTTTCAAATTTTGAAGATTATAAAGGTTTAATAAATATTCGAAAAAATAAAAGAACGTAAAGGAAATCTATTGTTGATCGTTATTTTAATATAAATAATATATTTCGATTTAATCGTTCGTAATTTACCGCTTATTATCTACTGACATTAATTAACGTTGTTTTAGCATAAAAGTTTTAATATTTGTCCATTTGTTCATAACAATTTGTTTAAACAATTTGTAATGTAAAATTTGAATATTTAAAACATTCTCCACTTACCTGAATCTTTTTTTCTGATAAAAGTTTTAATATTTGTCAATTTGTTTATAATAAATTTCTCAAACAATTAGTTTTCTAAACAATTTATAATTCGTCTTGAAATTTAAAAAAATAGACTTATTTTGTTCTAAGCGATGTCGATGTTATAAATTAGTTAATTTAGATTGTTTAAACAATATAAACTGAATTATTTACTTGAATTAACAAATTAAGTCATTTATCTTCAAAATTAAAAAAAAAGAACAAATTTCTTTTCTTCATAAATTTTGATGTTATGAATTTGTTAATTTAGATTGTTTAAACAATAAAAACTTAATTGTTTACTTGAAATGACAATCTTATTAATTCGTCTTAAAATTTTAAAATAGAATGGATTTGTTTTCTTCTCTAATGTTGATTTTATGAATTTGTTCATTTAAATTATTTAAATAATTAAAACTAAATTATTTACTTAAATTAATAAATTAGTTCATTCATCTTGAAATTAAAAAAAAAAAACAAATTTGTTTTCTTCATAAATGTTGATGTTATAAGTTTGTTAATTTAGATTGTTTAAACAATAAAAACTTAATTGTCTATTTTAAATGACATTCTATTTCATTTTGTCTTGAAATTAGAAAAAAAAATTATTTTTTTCAAAAAGTTAGCAAACTAGAGCTTATATATAATTTCAAAATACCACTTGCACATATGTAATTGTTAATTATTTCATTATGATACCTAATTTTCTTTTTGTTTTGTGTCAGCAACACGGAACGGAACAAAACTTTTTTTTCGTTTCGTTCCGTTTCCGTGCACAACTCTGCTATAAATTAGTAGTTTGCTACTATGAATTAGCGAAAAGTGAGCCAAGAATTTGACTAAATTTTTAGTAGAAAACTATTAACTTTTTAGTAGAAAAATACTAATTATTTAGTAGAAAACTACTAATTTTTAGTATAAAACTACCAATTGAAATACCGTCAACCGGGCCTATTTTGTGCACAAAACCGCTCTTTTTTCACTCTATGCTTTGTTAAAATTCAGAATTTGAAAAAATTAAGAATTGAACTTTTCAGTTATGTTGTAGACATCCTTCTGAAGGTGTCCTATGAGTTAGCCGACAAGAAATAGTTATTTTCGTATCAAGGGCGCAAAACAGGTGATTGCAGCGAGGGCGAGATTAGGAAAACCGAGGGGAGCTGAAGCGCCCGAGGCGAAGCCGAGGTCGCGGGAGGATCGCCGAGGTTTTCCTAATCTCACCCAAGCTACAATCACCTTGCGCCCGTGGTGCGAACAACGTTTTTTGTCCTACTTGCATGGTAAGTATGGCATTGAGGGCACGAGCGGCAAAACCTTCAGCTAATTAACAACTAATGAACATGTTGTATAAATGCCATAAAAATGTGTGTGTCATAGAATAGTACTGCGCATGTATAACTCTCATAAAAAACTACTGCGCATGTGTAAACATCATAAAATGCTAATGCGCATGTGTAACTATCATAGAAAACTACAGTGCATGTAATACTAGCATAAAAATTACTGCACATGTGTTCATAACTTTTGCGCCCGCTTCTATGACGACAGCGAGCGGGAAAGTATTTTGCGCCCGCTTCTCTGACGTCAGCGGGCGGGAATGTATTTTGCGCCCGCTTCGATGACGTAAAATAGTATATTAAGCAACAAGGGGTTAAGGGCAGTCATTTGTTTACGCTGATGTTTGTGTACGAGTGACAGTCGAGGGCGAAGCCCGAGACGTAAACGAGTACTCAAACATCATTGTAAACAAATTGGACTGACTTTAAACCCGTGTTGCTTACGATACTTTTTATTCCAAAGGCACAAGCTTGGTGCTTTTAAATGTTTGTAGGTTAGGGTCTAAATGCATTCACTTGTTTGACCGTATAAAAATGGCGGCCATTTTTGCCCTGTGGTGAAAAATATGCATGGATCAGCTGTTCATTTTTTCCCTAGGGAAAAAATGGAAGCCATTTTTACCCGGTCGAACAAATGAATGCGTTTAGACCCTGCCTACAGGCATCTAAAAGCGCCATGTTTGTGCCTGTGGGATAAAAATATTTTTTTTCGTAGTAATTGTTTAACTAATTTGAAAGTAAAACTTTGAAATTTTACAAAAATGGAGATTTACAAAAAAAGTTATTTTTTTAAGTAAATCTTACTTAATAAAACTTCTACTACATTTCTTGAGTTATTTTAAGAAAAAAAGTTACAAAATTAACTTGAAAAGCATGTAATTATTAAAGTTACATTTTTGAGGTTTTTAAGGCACCGTGTGTAAATTTTAAATTTTATGCTTATTTCTCGGTTTTTATAACAAAAATAAGACAAACATGTTCTAAAACTAAATTCTAAAGTATTTTTCATTAACTACAAAACCAATTTTTAAAAAATAATTGATTTTAAAGGATGCACAAAATAACCCACCAAATTCTGATTTTTTAGTTTTTTACACTTTTTTCTTAAAATATGCAATAAAAAGTTAGTGCATCACGTATACACCATCACAACTAAATTGTCAACAAGTATTATTAATAGTTTTAAAAAAACTTTGAAACTTCCGGAGATCTAAACAGAATTTTGAGACCTTTGAAAATTTTCAGCTCGATTTTCACGACTTTACGATTTTTTTTTCTGATTTGTGATAAAGAATTAAGTAATTTCATTTAGTACTGTCAGTATATCAGAAAATATTTATACCAAATAGCAAACTTAAACAACTATATATAACGATTTTATTCATTAAAAACCTCGCGTGCACAAAATAGCACCATGGCGCACAAAATAGCCCTACTTGACGGTAGTGAAATTTTACTTTTAAAATAAGTTGATTTTTTAACTATTTTAATTAGTAGTTTTCTAACAAAAATTAGTAATTTTCTACTAGAAATTAGTAGTTTTCTACTAAAACATTAGTAAAATTTTTACTATTTAATAGTAGCAAACTTTTCACTAATTCATAGTAAAAAAACTACTAATTCAGATTTAGAGAATACAAATCATTGCTAAAAAGTCATAGTTTGCAAGCTATCTGCAAAAAAAATTTCACCTTTTTTTTCAAAATTGTGAAAAAATTTGCCACCCCCGGAAGTCGAAAACTCAAATCAATCGCCTATCGATTAAAAAACAAATTGGTCATGCTCTAATTTTCGCTTTTATTTGTCTTTTATACGCCCCAGTGACTGGACTATAGGCCCACAGCCCTCAGATACCTGGCGCTATATTGTGGAATCTGTCATTTTTTCATTTATGGCTTTACTCTCAAATCCTCTGAAGGATTTTAAGTTTACTACTTCCACATGTTTTTAAAGAAAAATTTCTGGATCTTCATAGAAAAAATAAATATTGTATTATAGGGGAAAATAAATGTGTTCTTTTGAATATCTTTGGACCAAGTATCTAAATCAAATTGGTTAAAGCCTACAGAAATATTTTTTCCTAAACTCAATGCAAGTATTTTGACAAATTTTCACTAAATAAAAATTATGTTTACTTCATGGTAATTTAAATTTACTTCCACTTTCCACAAACTAAAAATTAGTTTTTATCATGAAAATAAAATTAGATAAAAATTGTTTTTAACAAATTTAGAAAGGTCTACTTCTACCATTTTTAAATAAAATTATTTTGAATCAACATAATTTGCCATTCACGCATTGTTGAATATTTTGTGTTTTTTTAAAATTAATACAAAATTGAATTTTTTATCTAATTATGTAAAATAATGGCTTATTTTATTCTTTGAAACATTTTCTATAATTCTAATCATAGAATTTCATTAAAAATGTATTGTTTAGAAACAATATACAAAACACAAAAGATAATATTTTTTTGGTTTATTACTTTTTAACTAAACATTTCTGATAAAATTTTAAGAGTAGATTTATAATTTTTTTTTGTTTTTTTTAATTAATTATACACTTGTTTTGCCCATACAAGTGCTCCTCTTGAATTTTTCCTTTTGATTAATTCTTTTTACATACTTTAAATAGAAGTGAGTAGATTTATATAGATTGTTCCGCAAAGAACAAAATGAGCCTTTGCTTAACATAATTGGATAAAAATTGCAATTTTTCATTAGATTTGAAGAAAAAATACAAGGCGATAAATAATGCGTTAATGACAAAATATTTTAATCCAAAATAATTTTATTTGAAAATTGTATAAGTACAAAATTTATAATAAATAATTACATGACAAAAAACGTTTGCTGAAAATGTAAAGTTACTCTATACCGACACAGACAGTTTAATTTATCATGTTACAGTACCAAATATTTATGACTATATAAAAAGAGATTTGCATAAATTTAATACATCAGACTATCCTGAAAATAATGTTTACGGAATACCGCTTGCAAATAAAAAAGTTTTAGGTCTGATGAAAGATGAATGTAATGGTAAAATTGTATTTGAATTCGTAGGTTTAAGATCAAAATTATATTGTTACAAGTTATGGGGAGAAAATAACGCTGAAAAGAAAGCAAAAGGGGTAAAACGCTCGACTTTAAAAACTATAACATTTAATGATTATAAAAAATCTCTTTTTTCATATGAAACTATTGTTAAATCTCAACATTTAATACAAAGTAGAAAACATGAGGTAAATACTATAAAGCAAGACAAAATTGCTCTTAGCTGGCAAGACGATAAAAGAGTCTTGAGTCCAGGTAAAACTGATACCCTTCCATGGGGTTATAAAGAACAAGATCCTATGGAAGTGGACGATGTACAAATTTAGAAATGTAAATAAATTTAAAAACATTATTGAAAAATATTTTTTTTCACTCTTATAAATTTCATAATTTTTTCATGTTGTATATTAAGAAAAATACAGCGATGCTATATCTCCAAGTAAAAGAAGAATATTTTACAATTTTTAAGCAACAACACAGTCTTATGCTTTTTATCAAGATAAAAGCTAAAACATTACACTGGAGCTACATCTTAAATATAAAACCTTACGCTTAAACCTGAAAGGGAAAATCTTAGCACCATAGAAAACCGACATAATCCTACAGGAAATCTAACCTCTTCAGTCAACTCTCAACTCCAGAAAGAATAAAATTAACGATCAAAGGTGTATAGAGAAGAAAGGATCAACAGAATACATTTTTAAAAAATCATAAATTAATATGTAAAATAAAGCAAAATTTTTTTCACACTTAGACGCAAACACCTACACATACACACATACACATACTGAAACCAACACAGCTTATGTAATGCTGAATTAATTAATAAAAAATTTTTATATTGTACTATATACTTTGTTTTTTAATTTCCCTTCAAAGAACCATTGACTAGTTTCTATTCTGTTGATCCTTTCTTCTCTATACACCTCTGATCGTTAATTTTATTCTTTCTGGAGTTGAGAGTTGACTGAAGAGGTTAGATTTCCTGTAGGATTATGTCGGTTTTCTATGGTGCTAAGATTTTCCCTTTCAGGTTCAAGCGTAAGGTTTTATATTTAAGATGTAGCTCCAGTGTAATGTTTTAGCTTTTTTCTCGATAAAAAGCATAAGACTGTGTTGTTGCTTACAAATTGTAAAATATTCTTCTTTTACTTGGAGATATAGCATCGCTGTATTTTTCTTAATATACAACATGAAAAAATTATGAAATTTATAAGAGTAAAAAAAAATATTTTTTAATAATGTTTTTAAATTTATTTACATTTCTAAATTTGTACATCGTCCACTTCCATAGGTTCTTGTTCTTTATAACCCCAAGGAAGGGTATCAGTTTTACCTGGACTCAAGACTCTTTTATTGTCTTGCCAGCTAAGAGCAATTTTGTCTTGCTTTATCGTATTTACCTCATGTTTTCTACTTTATATTAAATGTTGAGATTTAACAATAGTTTCATATGAAAAAAGAGATTTTTTATAATCATTAAATGTTATAGTTTTTAAAGTCGAGCGTTTTACCCCTTTTGCTTTCTTTTCAGCGTTATTTTCTCCCCATAACTTGCAACAATATAATTTTGATCTTAAACCTACGAATTCAAATACAATTTTACCATTACATTCATCTTTCATCAGACCTAAAACTTTTTTATTTGCAAGCGATATTCCGTAAACATTATTTTCAGGATAGTCTGATGTATTAAATTTATGCAAATCTCTTTGTATATAGTCATAAATATTTGGTACTGTAACATGATAAATTAAACTGTCTGTGTCGGTATAGAGTAACTTTACATTTTCAGCAAACGTTTTTTGTCATGTAATTATAATGAAAATCATAAATAATTATTTTTGAAATGTCCAAGATCGAAAACCCTATATACATTGGTTTATTAAAGAATACATGCAATTTATCTATTTCTATAATGACCATATCTTCCCCAAAAACTGTGCTGCTATTAAAATTTGGCTGTGCAATTAAATTTTTAGCTCCATACCTCCCTTCCCATTTTGTTACTAATCTAACATCTTTATGATTTCTAACATTTTCCATGGTTTTCCCGAAAACTGAGTTATTCATTAATTTATAAAAATTCTTTTCAAATTCATTGACTGATTTTTTTCTCATTTCAGTATTTAAATCTATATATGGTTTAAGCCACGGCTTTTGATTAACTTTCAAAACTCTATGTATTTGTGTTAATTTCATTCCTAATACTATATATTGTTTTAAGTTTCTATAATGAACTATATATTTTTCTTTTGCTAATAAACTTGTAATTAATTTTTCACAATTTGAATTTGGCGGTGTAAAATGGTGTGGGCAAAGTGGTAAATCTTTATGTAAATCATGAAGGTTAATAAGATAATCTAGATCTACTTCGAGAATATATCCTTTATCTGAATCATCATTAATGTTTGAAAAATCCATTTCAGAAAAGTCTTCAACCCATTCAAAGTTGTCATAAGGTAAATGTTCGCTCATGGCTTTACCATACTGATTATTAATATCCAGATACACGATATAAGATTCTGGATTAAAAGGATTAAACTCTTTCCCCATAAATCTATTATTTGCTTTTGCATATCTATTAGAACATTGTGAAACTCCACCCCTTATTCCCTTTTCAATAAAAAGTAACATCTTAACATCAGTTATTAACTTTAATTTTATTTCGGTATATTTAAGCATGGCGTCGAATGCCAGTCCTGGCGCATTATAGTAATGTAATGGATCTAATTTATAAGTTTTCAAACCAGTTTTTCTAAAATTTTCAAAGATGTCTGCTAAAAGCAAAACATCTGTTTTTAAATATAGGTCAGAATATTCACCCAAAGTTTGCAAGTTAAAGGTTTCCCAAACATTACACGCGTGTTTATAATTTTCTTCCGAAATACCAGAATTGTTTCATTTCGAATAAAAAGATTCTTTTGTTGGTAGTTTATTTTCTTTTAATTTATCCCAGCTGTCAATATATTCATAAGGAAATACCCCCTTTCTTGTTAGTAAATTAAATTCTTGTTCAGTTTTACAAAAGAAATAGTTGCTCGATTCGATGTCGATTCGATATCGATTCCATCGACAAATCATCAATGATCGAAATGCAATATGATTTTGATGTAAAATCGATGTTACATTAAGAGGCGCTGTATGTACTGTTTTTTGCCAAAAAAGCAGAGCGCGATTAATTTTTAATAATTTGGACACTGAATTCACAAAATTTCCAAAATATGTAAATCGACGTCGAACCGAAATCGAATCGATAAATTTTTTTTTTCTCCAGTCATAGAATATTTTTAAAATATTTCAATAGATGTCGAATCGAAGTCGAATCGATGAAAGTTTTCCTGGCAAACTTGCTTTTTGCACTGAAGTCATTTTGGCTTAGTTTTTTACTTTTTTTTTTTTTTTTTTTAAAGTAATAAAAATCTTTAACTTGAAAACAAAATGCTCATTTACAAAAATAATTAATTATTTAATTAACTTTTTCAGTTCTTGATTTCATATTTTTAATAAAAAAATTGTTTTTTATATCTTTGAGGAATATACATATATATGAATAAATTTCTGTAATAATATCCATTTAGTAAATCTTTCAAAATAAATTATACCATATTGAATAAATAACGCATTTAGCAGTTCAAGTTTAATCTAAACTCATTTCCGTTGTAACTTTTTCATATAATTTTTTCTTAATTTGCATAGCATACAAATTGAATTAACAAAGAAACTGTAACAAGTATTCATACACGTTGGACTGGGTATTTAAAAAAAAACTTACTACAATTACAAGTTACTACAATAAAAATAAGGTAACAGTTAAAAATTTTAAATACACTGAGATCTAGAATTATGCAATTTAGATTTTTTGAGATTCATGTCCGTTTCCAAACTTTAGGACACCCTATACATAGGTATATATGTATATTCATTTACATAAAAAATTACAAATACATATACATATATATATAAGAAAAATTGAATTTTTCTGAAAAATGAAATTGAAAAATCGTATATTTTTAATTTATTTTGCGAAATCTTGCTGAAAAGATCAGCTAGGATTTCAAATCCAACTGATTTGTGATATTCACATCAAACAGAACACTTCCTCATTAGCCGATTTTCTCGTCACACGCGAAAAGACTTCTGCGCAGATCTCTGTCCTCTGCCTAGATCCCTAATACCAGCGCAGAAATTCAAATCTCCCGCGCTCGCGCAAACGCTGATCGATTTAGTGAGTTAGAACCGGCCTAGCTTATCTACTTGAAATTTTTTTTGTTTCACAAAAATTTAAATTTCTGACAAACTAACGATGATTTTTTGAAGTTCCTATGCTTGTTTTCAAGATAATTTTCTAATGAATAAAACTTTTATGTAAGCATTCAAATGCAATTTTTATCTTAGAATATGCAGGGCTGGGAATTTGGACAAAACAATTTATAAAAATTTGAAGACATTATATTGACATTAAAATAATTTAAAATTTTAATAAAGATATTACATTATTGTTACCCGAAATTTGTTAAAAATTACTACTTTGTTATATTTTATATAGCTGTATTTGACATCAAGACGTTAATTATAATTTTTCTATCTCTTTTGGTCCAATTTTCAAGCCCTGCGTATTCTAAGAAAAAAATTGCACTTTAATGCTTATATAATAGTTTTATTCCTTAGAAAATTACCTTGAAAACAAACATAGGAACTTTAAAAATCCATCGTTAGTTGGTCAGAAATTTGAATTTTTGTGAAACAGTAAAAATTCCACTTTTTTATATATATTTCAATGAAAAATTGACTAAATCGCTTCAATCAGGTCTTATTTTTTTTTAAATTTCATCTACTTTTAGGAAATAAAAATAATTTTTTTTTTTAAATTATACTTTGTGCGCTTAAAGAAGTTGTTCAATTCTTAAAAAATGGGTGGATTGGCAAATTCGGCCGGTACTGTAATTCTATTTTAAATTTAATTTCATATACATGTATATGAAGCATTATACAGAAATTTTTAACAGTGTAAGATTTATACAAGTTAAGTTTAAGAAAGAAATATACTAATTGTCAACTGCATCCATAAATAACATCTTTTTTATAGCACAATATACAAGAATTCCATTGTGTGTGTTTAAATGTAAATTTGTTTATTGTTTACAAGCAATTTGAAGGAGACAGTTTATTATATAAAAAATTCGAAATTTAATTATTAATTTTTGATTTACAAAAATAATAAATTAAATGTTGAAATATTAAAACTTTTATGCGTGTTTTAAGTTCTTTAAATAGTTGTTAAAAAAAATTTTAATAATTTATTTTAGTATTCAATAGTTAGTTAAATTTGACCGCAAGAAGAAAGTTTTCGTCCACTGTGTGGACTACAAAAGTTTATGGATATTATTTTTAGATTTTAATCATTTTAACTGTAACTGTAACTGTAGTAGTAACTGAACAATATTCTTATATATTTTTACAAAGGGAGCACCGTATCCTGCACAAGAAGAAAACGCAATTGATTGTGTTTTACAATTCGCTATCGATCATCTTGGATTTCCAGAAGAAAAAATAATCTTACATGGATGGAGTATAGGGGGCTATACTGCTACTTGGGCTGCTATGAACTATCCAAATATAAGAAGCCTGGTAATATATTATTGAGATGAAATTAGCTTTATAATTAGAGTAAAAGTCAACTGATCGATATATATTGTAAACTGTGAAGCCCTGTAATAAGAGGGTTATTGAGCAAGCGTTTTGGCTAGTTGATCAAGCCCTCTGCTCAATTGTCCTAACGAAATACGGACAATTGGGCTGGTTGCTCATTCACCCAATGCATTGAGTCCGATAATCCACAAGGTATTTCGAGCTTAAAACTGGAGAAAAAGTGACTCAATATTGATAAAACACTAAGAAACGTTAAATTAAGCATAAATACACAAAATTAGATAATAAAAATACGTATATTAAGAATAAATAACATTTCAGAAAAGTCGTGATTTATTGACACACCAGGGAGCAGAACACCTGACTAGCAGAATAGACGTAGCCAATCACAATTTAGTCTCTCGCGGTAGAAAGATTTTGATTGGCTACGTCTATTCTGCTAGTCAGGTGTTCTGCTCTCTGAGTGTCAATAAATCACGTCTTTTCGAAAATGTTATTTATTCTTAATATACGTATTTTTATTATCTAATTTTGTGTATTTATGCTTAATTTAACGTTTCTTAGTGTTTTATCAATATTAAGTCGCTTTTTCTCCAGTTTTAAGCTCGAAATACCTTGTGGATTATTGGACTCAATGCATTGGGTGAATGAGCAACCAGCCCAATTGTCCATATTTCGTTAGGACAATTGAGCAGAGGGCTTGCTCAACTAGCCAAAACGCTTGCTCAATAACCCTCTTATTACAGGGAGAGGAAGTCACTGATTATACTAACAGTCCCAGTAAAGAAAAAGCCTAATAATGAGTAATCCAGCTTATCTCAAATTATTCTAAAAAATACTACTAATGCAATGCATTCTTTTATCAGTGTCTTAAAATACCTGTTTAATTACTTTCATTTTCCCAACAAACAGGAACTAAAATTGCGATTTAATTTTAGTAAACTGACTGTCATACTAGGGAAAAACTGGAACACTATTATTATTGGTATACTTACGTAATTTGATGCGCTGACTTCGAAAATCATAGTAGAAATTGGCGACTAGATCATCTTCATGGTAAAAATCATAAGAAACCATAAAAATTGAAGTTTTTTGCATTTATCTCTTTAAATATTCAAAATATCGAAAATTGCTTTATACAAAAATTGTACGTTTCATTAAAACACACATTTTATCTGTAAAACATTTTTTCCTTAAACCGATTAGTTTATGAGAAAAATGAAAAAAACTAGAAATCACCATAAAATCAACCTATACACACATTACATCAACATTAAAGAAATACAAATCATCACACTTATTCCTCAAGTAATTTGTTGCGCTGATTACGAAAAGCATAGTGAAAATTGGCGAGTTGATCATTTTCATGGAAAAACCCATAAAAAACCATAAATCCTTAAATTCATTGTTTTTTGCATTTAACTCGTAAAAACCGCAAAATGTAAAAAAATGTTTTTGACAAAAGTTGTAGAGGGCCTTAAAGTACATATTTTAGAAAGTATACATTTTTTAACAAAAATTAATATTCTTCGAGAAGAATTTAAAAAATATGGGAGATCAATATATTAAATCTTTAGAGTTGGTTTTCCCGTTTCGGGGGGCTCAGCCCCCCGAACCCCCCCGCCGCGATTTACTAAGGGGGGGTTGGGGTGCCCACTGACTGTGGAATATGGCCAACAATTCTACGTAGTTACGCAATGTAATTACGTAATTACGACTGAGTGTAATTTAATGTTGACGTAAAGTGGATATTTGGTCTTATTTATGGTGATTTATGTTTTTTGCAATTTTCTCGTAAACTAATTAGTTTTAGTAAAAAATGCATTTAACATAAAATATGTATTTTTGGGAGATCTACAGCTTTTGTAAAAAGAAATTTTTGATATTTGTAATATTTAAAGAGATAAACTCAAAAAACCTAAATTTTTATGATTTTTTATACATGTTTTTTACCATGAAGATGGCCTAGTCGACAATTTTCACTATGATTTTCGTAATCAGCGCATCAAATTACGTAAGTATACCAAGTTTCATCAGAATCGGAGGGTTGTCCTATTCGGAACTGCACCCAAAAAAACATTCCCTTTAATCGACGCAACGCAAATATACAATTAATAAGATTAATACCAACAGGTAATTTATTTTTCTTTCATATAAATCCAACAATTTTCTTAGCACTTGTGAGATCAGTATTTTCGAATTAAACAATGTTTTTAACACACACAAAATTTTTTCAAAATATGTCATATTAAATATTAATTATCGGGTCAAATTTTCCAAAAAACAGAATTAATTTTCATTCAAATTAGAATCTCTTTTAAAAATGAAAGTAACTTTGTACCTAGGATTATGTTTTGTTTTACGTACGAGCAATGTTCGTCTGTATGCGTGCAGCTTTGATCGATTGACTACTAAATTTCAAACTTTCGGCGAAGAAAATATCATTCTTACGAATATAGAAAATATACTTATTCACAATCATTTTTTCTCTACCTAATTCTTTCATACAAAATGGATGATTTTTTCTTAAATTGGCTACTAAATTTTGGTAAAAAAGAGATTATCTATATTTTTAATAAACTTATATATTAAATAAAATATTTTGTCAAGTGACCACTTTTTCCCCACTTTGATAGTCAGTTTACTAACATTAAATTGCGAGTTTAACAACTAATAATCTACAAAGTTTTTTAGTGCAATTTTAGGGCTACAAAAAATACAAAAAATTATAAAAATGCTGACAGCCATCGGTCAATAATAGCTTACGAGAAACATCATATTACGAAGCTTGCTTTATAAGTGGTTGTATTTATTACTAGCTTTCGAGCCCGCCTTCGGCGGGCACGAAATCTAGTGGCGTGCCATCAACAGTATTTTTTTACAAAAAGTATGTTCTGACAGAAAGAATTTTTTGTTAAAAAGTATTTTCTTACAGATAGTATTTTTTGATAAAAGTGATTTTCTGACAGAAAGTATTTTTTGCCAATAAGTATTTTCTAACAAAAATTATTTAAAAAAGAATTTTCTAAAAGCAACATAGTTCTCTTCCAAAAATTATTAAATTCTAATATATTTTATTAGATATACTTCTTATTAGCACATACCCGAACAGCACCGGATGTTCCAGCAATATTAGCAAGGTAGAGGCAAGGCATTTTTACTTTGCCTCAACCTTGCCAAGTTGTTGATCTGATAAAAATACGCATGTCATGATGTAAAATTTTTTTTCATCAAAATAAATATTTTTCAAGAAAAACCTAGCACCAAATTAGCCTGGATCCCATTCAGCCTAAAACCATCTTGCCGAAAATGCATTCGGCCTAATCCCATTTACCCTAAATTGTATTAAGCCTAAATCCCCTTTAACCTAAAACGCATTTAGCAAGAAACCCATTTAACCTAAAATGCATTCAGCCTAAATCCCACTTAAACTAAAATGCATTCAGCCTAAAACCCATTTAACTTTAATCCCATTAAACCTAAAATGCATACATCCTAAATCCCATTTAACATAAAATGCATTCACAGATTAAAACCCATATATTCTAAAATGCATTTAGCCTAAATCCCATTTATCCCCAAAAGCATTTATCCTACATCTCATTTAACCTAAAATGAATTCAGTATGAATCCCATTTAACCTAAATCTTATTTAACCTGAATACCATTTAACCTAACTCTTATTTAAACTAATTCCTATTTAAATTCAATTGTATTCAACCTAAATCCCTTTTAACCTCATATGCATTCATCCTCAATCTCATTTAACCTAACATGGAACCATCATAAACCCCATTTAACCTAAAATGCAATCAGCCTAAATCCCATCTAAACAAAAATGCTTTTATTCGAAAACCCTTTTAACCTAAAATGCATTGAGCCCAAATTCTATTTAATCTCAAATGCATTCATCCTAAATCCCATTTAACCTTAATCCCATTAAACTTAAATCCCATTTAACCTTAAATGCATTCAACCTACATCCCATTTAACCTAAAATGCATTCAGCCTAAATCCCATTTCACCAAAAATGCATTCCGCCTAAATCCAATTTAACCTAAAATGCAATCAGCCTAAATTCTGTTTTACCTAAAATGCATATAGCTTAAAAAAATTTGGCCTAAATCCCATTGAACGAAATTTATAATGTAAAATTTAGGCTAAACGGGATTTAGGACAAATAGTTTTAGGCTGAAGGCCTTTTTGGATTTAATGGGTCATAGTCTGAATGCATTTTAGGTTGAATGAGATTTAGGTTAAATGGGATTTAGGCTTAATGCATTTTAGGTTTAATGGGATTTAGGGTAAATGAAAATTAGGTAAAATAAGATTTATTATGTTTAATGGGTTTTAGGCAGAATGCTTTTTAGGTTAAATGGTATTTAGGTTAAATAAGTTTTAGGTTTAATGTGTTTTAGACTGAATGCATTTTAGTTTAAATGGGATTTTAGAAATGTAATTTAGGTTAAATAAGATTTATTATGTTTAATGGGTTTTAGGCAGAATGCTTTTTAGGTTAAATGGGATTTAGGTTAAATTGGATTGAAATTTAATCTATTGAATTTTCTGGTTTTTTTTTAACCCAAAAAATTCAGCTTCAACATTTTTTTTTGCATTGTGTCATCTAAAATTATTTTTATTAATATATTTCTTTAAATTTATTGCAAAATGTGTTGTAAGAAACAACAAAATTAATGCAAAAAGATTAAAAGCCATCTAACACAAAGTCAGTAATATAAAAAAATGTAGGTTTTTTAATTTCTTTGACCCAGAAACCAATTTTATACTTATATATCTTAGTTATACGATATTTTTTGTCAAATCATTCTAAAATATGACGAAATAACAAGTAATATTCAATTATAGAAAGTTTATCGGCAGTTCATAAAAAATGCATAATTTAAAAATTTTCGATTTTTTGAATTTTTTGAAAAAATGTATATCTTTTTTTCTTATCAACATTTTTTAAGTCTGTAAGTTTATAAACCTAACTTGGGTCAAGACCTAACACTCTGCCAAATTTGGTTTCAAACGGTTCAGCTGTTTCTATGTGATGCGCGAACAAAGGTTCTGTGACATACATACATACATACATACATACATACATACATAACATACATACATACATACATACATACATACATACATACATACATACATACATACATACATACATACATACATACATACATACATACATACATACATACATACATACATACATACATACATACATACATACATACATACATACATACATACATACATACATACATACATACATACATACATACATACATACATACATACATACATACATACATACATACATACATACATACATACATACATACATACATACATACATACATACATACATACATACATACATACATACATACATACATACATACATACATACATACATACATACATACATACATACATACATACATACATACATACATACATACATACATACATACATACATACATACATACATACATACATACATACATACATACATACATACATACATACATACATACATACATACATACATACATACATACATACATACATACATACATACATACATACATACATACATACATACATACATACATACATACATACATACATACATACATACATACATACATACATACATACATACATACATACATACATACATACATACATACATACATACATACATACATACATACATACATACATACATACATACATACATACATACATACATACATACATACATACATACATACATACATACATACATACATACATACATACATACATACATACATACATACATACATACATACATACATACATACATACATACATACATACATACATACATACATACATACATACATACATACATACATACATACATACATACATACATACATACATACATACATACATACATACATACATACATACATACATACATACATACATACATACATACATACATACATACATACATACATACATACATACATACATACATACATACATACATACATACATACATACATACATACATACATACATACATACATACATACATACATACATACATACATACATACATACATACATACATACATACATACATACATACATACATACATACATACATACATACATACATACATACATACATACATACATACATACATACATACATACATACATACATACATACATACATACATACATACATACATACATACATACATACATACATACATACATACATACATACATACATACATACATACATACATACATACATACATACATACATACATACATACATACATACATACATACATACATACATACATACATACATACATACATACATACATACATACATACATACATACATACATACATACATACATACATACATACATACATACATACATACATACATACATACATACATACATACATAACATACATACATACATACATACAATACATACATACATACATACATACATACATACATACATACATACATACATACATACATACATACATACATACATACATACATACATACATACATACATACATACATACATACATACATACATACATACATACATACTCTGATTTTATTAATATATATATAGATTTGTGCGTTGTAGAAATTAAATTCGATTAAAGACATACTATATAACTCTAATTCAATATTTACTGCTTGATACAAAGGAAAATCATCATTGTGTACTGATGATATACAAAGAGGACCATTTGATGCCTCATTTGTACCCTCATTTGTGCACTTCTTTGTGGACACATTCGTAGACACATTTGTGCCCTCCTTTGTGCCCACATATAAAAAAATATGAAATAAAAAAAGTATTATTAATCTTGGTTTACACTATATTATTTACAAGTAGTTGCCCTAGTTAATTTTGAAATCTTAGCATTACGAAGAAAATTTTTAAAATAAATTTGGAGGTATGTGGATACGAACCCGGGTTCGACGCATGCAACCAGATAAACCCTCAAGCCTAACCAACTGAGCCATCTCGACTCACTGTTTTAACCAAAAACATTTTTCTCTTAAGCTACAAGTGCAGCAAGGTATTTACGGGACGCATGATTAAGTTCTAAAATTTATTATCTAGAAATTCCATTTTATAGAATTTCATAAGGTAGAATTTTTTTGTAGCCGAAATTTCAAATTTTCGAACTTGTTTTCAATCGAATTTAAATGAATTCGAATTTTTACCTAACAGAATGTTTAGGTCACCAAATTCATATTTAACAGAATTTTTATTTAAAAGAATTCCAATTTAAACGAATTTTAATTTAGAAAAATTTTCATTCTACAGAATTTTAAATTAATCGAATTTTTAAATGCCAGAATATTCATTTGACCTGTTATGTCTGGAAGGGACTAACTACAATTTATTTATTTTAATATTTATCCCTGATTCATTTACAAAGCCAGGAGGCTTTGAACTAAGGGAACAGGGCAAAAGAAAGTCCACTGAACAATGCGTCGGAAAGCGTAAGTTCATTTATTTATCTAAATTACGTAGATCGTGAAGTTGAAAGGATGAGAGGAAGAATCTTCTTTAAAACCTGAATACTTGTTACTAGTTGCCACAATAACTGGAACAAAAGCAACTTATTAGCCTAAGGCATCAAATCACGGAAGGCAAAATTAGAATGTAAAATCTTACTCTTATAGTGAATCTGCAGAGTGTTAGTTGTCCCTTCAAAGTTTCCAATGGCAAGTTCGTGAGACACCCAAAAGTAATTTATAGACTGCAGTGGTCTTGGACTCAAGATGACGTAGAAAGTGAAAGGGTCCCAGCCACAGGAAAAATACTTGTAAAGACCCAAATCCAGGTTACGTTGCAGGAGGATAGTTTGTAGATCCTAATCGTCTTAACTTTCAGAGTAAAATTCCCTTTCAGCCAGAAGTCGTTAAATAGAGATGAGAATACTGATGAAGGGTCAATGATCCACAATTCTTCGATTCAAAGATTCTTCGAGGCAGAGATTCAGGATGAAGGGGTTAATAAAAGGATGAAGGATTTAGATTGGTTGCAGGGTTAAAATGAGTTAAGTTGATTGAAAAGTTAAGGATTAATTTTGTTGAAAGGGTTAAAAGATTAGGAAGTATTTAAATTGGAAAAAGGGTTAGATTGATAAAACGGTAAAGGATTAAATTGATTACTGACAAGTTATGTCAGGAGTTCTTGCGCTTCCACTAATTTTAAACTTTCAGTTTTTCCACAATAATACAGTTTCACAATTATAAGTTTTACAATTAGTTCACACACTCGCTACTACTACTAGCGATATTCAAAGTTCGAGTACCGAAGACAATTTTGCAAAGACAACCGGAGGTGACCGTGGCGAAGAGAGAACTATTCAAAACGATAGGTTCGATTATAGCGAGTTCCTCGGAGTCAAAATTTAAGAAATCAATTCCATATAATTATAGAGTAGAATTTGATTATAATGTTGCCGCGATACAAGACTTATATTGGCGCGTTACGAGACCGATACTGGGCAGATACAATATTCGCGGATATAGAACCGTTATAGATCTTAAGGAACTTCGTTGCGACTCCGGTGATGGTAGCTGAGGAACTGATTTTTCGTTTTCGCAAATTTGTGAAGAAACCTCGGTTTCTTTGTATTTTCAACCCCTCTAAATTTTGCGTGGGTTTTAGGCTGTTCGCACTACAAACCACGAATGGCACCCGTTCGTGGCATCAAGCACGACTTTTATTTTATTACATATCTTTCAGGGTGAAATCCAAGAGTTTTACTAGCACAATAAACTATATGACAGTATTTTATTTTAGCGACTCAGAACTCCAATTTATTTAAAATTAATGTTTGTTTTGTGGAGATGCTGGGTTAATAGATTCAAATGTTGCGGTCCTGGAGGCCATGTGATGTCTGCGCTTGCGCTCTCGTTGGATCGACGAGACGCTGGTCGAAACAGAAAAGGCATGGCATTCCTGGATTTGCAACAGTACCATAACCTGCGATATTAAATTTGTGTTAAATTTTATTAATTAAACTTAGTCGACTTTCCAATTTGATATTTATTGTGAGTGTGAGGATCAGCTGGTCAGCGAGAGAGAGAAAGATCTGATTAGCAATATTTTAAGTCGACTGAAACTGTAAGTAGATCTCTTTTAAATATACCATATTTGTCGCCAAATATATTTGTCTTGTTACTGGGTTCACCCATTTTACCCCCCTGATTTCTCTGTTCTTTTGAGTTAGTATATTTATTTATTTATTGATGCTCATTATAAATATGTCGAACTTATGTCGACAGGCGCTCGAGTATTAAATTCATAAAGATAAATTTTGAACCCTTACAGCTCTGAACCCAGCCGCGTGAGGTGGAGGAATAGTTTAAACGTAGTTTTAAAGTTAAAATTTAATTTGTTAATATAACAATTATTCCTGTTTCAATTGGCGCCCAACGTGGATCACGTTGGGATTATTTATTTAAATAATTTTTTTTTGTAAAATTTGTGAAATTTTGTTTTATGGAATATTCTATTTTCGTGAAGTTAATTTTGAGTCTCGAATGGTCGATGTTTAGACTTTTGTGTTTATGTTTCTTTGTGTGTACGACCTTCGACACGTTGTTTATATAATTGGCGACAAAGAAATAACTTGAATATTTCTAGTTGAGTTTCCCGAATATTTTCCAGATTTGAAAATTGAAATTTTACATGAATATTTTAGTGAATGTGAATGTGTGTAATTATTTAAAAAAAAAAAAAAAAAAAAAAAAAAAAGAGAGCTGTTTATGAAAATTTTGTTAAAAATTTATTAGAGAAATTATTTATGGAATTTTCGTCGTTTTACGCAATCCAGGAATCAAAAATTTTGCTACTTAACAATTGTTGTTTTGTATTATTTTGGACGCTTGAAAATTTTGTATCTTGCTACAATAGTTCGACGTTCTGAAAATTTATGTATTGATTGTATTTAAAATTGACTGGCTGCATCTTGCTTCAGCTTGTCATTAAGTTATATGTATTAAGTTGACAGATTTATTTTATAATAATTTGACGTAAATTTGTTAGTATCTTGCTACAACAATTGCCATTTATTTTATTTTGTGAAATTCTTCTGTTGACGAACAAATAGATAGAAAAATTTGGTTCGAAAATTATATTTTGAAAAGTTGAATGGTTTAGATCCTGCTCTGACCATAAGACTTTATAGTGAATTCATTTATCAAAATTAAAATAAACTTAAAGTTTTTATTTAATTTTTATTTTAGTAGTTTTTTTAATTAATTAAATTAATTTTTTTTTGTTAAGGTGCTCTTCCTAGCGTATTCTATTTTGGTATTTCGAGTCGAATGTAAATTTAGAATTTTTTTTTTTTTTTTTTTATTAAGGAGGATAATATTGTACAATTGAAAGTTTATGTATTTATTTATTTTTTTAATTCAATTGTATTTATCTGAATACCTGGTTTGTTATTAGTAGCAAATATGAATTGCTGCATTCAATTTTATTTTAAATCGTACTCTGTGAATAGCATAGAAACTATTATTTGAGACAACTCTATCCGGGACTGGCGTTGGCACGGCGTTTCCTTGTTATCGGGTTAAGATTGTGCCGTCCTTAAAGCGGTTTATTGAAATATTTTAAAATAAAGTTTTTTTTCTTTTCTCTTCTTTCTATTTTTTTTTCTCTTTCGACCGTCAATTGGGAATATTAAATTAAGTACAAATTAAAATGCCGGTCGGACATTCACCCCCACCACCAATGGAGAATCAAGAACAGAGTCATTCTCGCGATTCGACAGAAACTGTGATTGAACAGTCGGGTCAAACTGACGACCAGAGCGATGGAGATTTTTTAGGATTTCCTCCACCGGGAACTAGCGGCACAATGCCAAACGGTCAAATGGGAGAGAACAACAGAGGATCCCTTGATAGCGTTTTCTCTGGACCGGGCGCCGGAAGGGGAAGGGGTAGAACAATTCTTACCCCCACTCCTACTTATTTCCAGTACTCGTTTGCTTCAGTCACCAGGGAGGTGGGAGTATTAAGTAACGGGTTGGTCAATTTAAGTAAAAAAGTTGATGACAATATTGTTGATCTACAAGGTAAAGTCGATTTGCTTTTGCGGCATTTACAATTATCCAATACCGGACGGTCCGAAGGGGGAGGGGATCGCGAAGCTCCGTTATTAAATAATGCTGAAATTAACAGACCCTTTCAAAAACAAACCGAACAAACTCATCAAGGTGGGAGTAACAAACAAACCCTTGTTACGCATATTCAACAAAATGTCAATACCGATCGACGAGCTGGATTGAATCATGGATCCCCAAGTGATTCAATCGGGCCCCGCGGGGGATTGAGTGACCCCATGCATCACTCAGTTCAGACAAATTTTCGGAATGATGAGCGGTTTTATTCGAGTCCTGAACAGCAAAATGCTGGTCCAACATCTTCCGCAGAACCTCCTAAAGTTCTACGTTTAGTAATAGGAAGACTATTGCCGGACGGAAGAATAGTCGACGAAGAAACATTGATCACCGAAGATCGTTATCAAAGGTTAATAAATAATGGACAAGATCCATATTTTATGAACATTCCTGATGCCGCGGCGGGACGAACGAATGAGCCGCGAGATTTTTCAAATTGGCAAAATCAAAATGAAAATATCGGAGAGCGACATCCGCGAAGTCGTCGTGATCATAATAACGAACAGACAGTGAGATTCAGTTCAAATCGACGAACGGGATCACTGTTTTAATGGCGTGATGACGACTCGAGCGAAGATGAACGTATGCCAAATACGCGTCAACGAGTAAATAGGCGGGATAACTTTTCATCCATGAATGTTTACGGTGAGAATGTGGACTCGATGAAGATTGGAAGGATCGTTGCGTCATGGAAAATTTTGTTTCCAAAAACGGAAAGGGATCCAGAACAGTTTTTATTGATTCTAGAGGACCACCTGAACACGAGTGGTATTTTTAGGGATTATTTTGTTCCATATCTGTCGAAGGTTTTCGAAGGGCCTTATAAGGCATGGTATTTTGTGAATAAGGAATCGTGGAGCACGTGGAGAGAGTTCGCGCGAGCATTCCGGTATCAATGGGGGGTAAAGAAAGATGACGCGGATTTACTCCTTGAAATTCGGGACCTTAAATTAGAAAAATCGGAAACACTGGCGGAATTTGCTTGTAGAGCGCGCCTTTTGTTTGAGCGAATGCAATATCCGCCCGTGTTCAGAGAACAACTTAAGCAGATATTGACCAAATTTGATCCTCGACTAACGTTTGAGATATTGAATTTAAATCTAAATAATTATAATGATTTCCTGCACTACGTAAGTGAACGCAGTTATTTATATCGTCGCGCTATTGATTCTCAACCTAGCAAAGTAAGATTTACAAGACCTAGTTTGAATGTTGCTCAAAATTATGAGGATTCCAAAACTGAGCCAGATAACGTCGACTCAAATCCGGATGAATCAGGCGACGATTCAACTGTCGATTTGAAGGCAATTGGCCAGAAAAGTTCGTCAAATAAAAATAATGCCAATTCGTCGACAAAGGTTAAGTCTTTAACTCGAAATAGATTAGAAAACAATTTGAGAAGATTTAATGATCAATGGAATAAAACCGGTTCAGGTAATAAGACTTTAGATTCGAATAATACGGAGCGACCTCGGACTTTTTCGCAGCCATTTGACCGTGAGCGAATGATTTGCTTAAATTGCGGTGAAAAGGGTCATGGAGCCAGAAATTGTGACTCTGATCCTCAAATAGTTTGCTGCATCTGCAGGAAGATAGGTCACTATAATAAAGATTGCCCGGAGTGGAAGGGAAACGAGAAAAGCCCTCAGTAATGCCTCCTCGTTTAACTGAAAATAAGGGCACAAAAGAGGAAGTATCTTCTTGTAGTGAAAAAGGCATAAATAAAGACGACAATATTGAGATGATTAAGGATTTTGATTTAACAAACATAGTAAATAAAGAGGGTCAAGACCCCTCATATTTAGAAATACTCGATGAAGTTTCGTCTCAAATTGACAGCGAAAACGAAGAAATTGAGAACTTGATCCGCGAATTAAATATAAATGAGGACGACAGAATAACTAGTATGTCGATTTCTGTCGATAAGGAAAATACGCTAAACGTGAAACAATCGTGTGATGACGAAATAGTCTCTTATAGAACTTGGAGGCCAAGTCTTTTGCCCCCTCATTTCCTTTACCGATTTTCTCAGCGGAGAATTTATTGTTCAAATGGCCCTTTGAGAGAACCAAAAATTAGGGTTAGAATTCCGGTTGAAATATCTATTTTTGGGGAAAAGGTTAAGGGAATAATAGATAGTGGTAGTGAAAGATCGTTTTTAAGTGGTCCTACATACGAAAGGGTAAAACACCTCCAAATCAATGAGTTAGGAAGAGATTCGTCGTCCACAAAAGGCGTACGCTTAGGCGATAAAACGATCGTTAAGTCGAAGGGAGGTACGGGATTTGTCATCGACATTGGAGATGTTTATGGTCCACAATGGTTCAGCGTGATAGACCATTTGTCTAATGATGTAATTTTGGGAATGGATTTTTGGCTAAACTTTAAAGTTATACTAGACCCATTTTCAAAGACCTGGACCCTTGGCGGAAGAGAGCATCATTACCCGCTTGCTTATCGTTATGATAGCCTCAATGCTTTGCAAACACTTTCGATTGATGAAAGTGAAAATTTAAAGAATTTTTTAGATAGCGAGTTTGATAAAATCGATAAAGAGTCGACAGGATTAACTGACCTAGTCGAACACGTCATAGAATTAAATGATAGTAAACCGCATCGTCAAAAACCTTTCCGTCGAAGTGAAATAGTTCGTAAATTTATCGACGAAGAAGTAGATCGGTTACTGGAAAAGGGTTATGTCCGTTGGAGTAATAGTGAGTGGGCATTTTCGCCAGTAGTTGCGCCGAAAGCCAACAGTGACTTGACGAAAAAGCCAGCTTATTCACTCCATAACATGAGATCAATCTTGTCTCAGCTACATCAGGCGAAATATATCTCGACACTCGATATGAGTGAAGCCTTCCATCAGATTCCTATGGAAGAGAAAAGTCGAAAATATACAGCTTTTGTAGTAGAGGGAAAAGGATTACTGGAATGGGTTAGAATGCCTTACGGTCTGACCCTCCGTCTACATTCCAACGGCTTATGGATTCCCTTAAAAGAAAAATGCAAGATTTGATTCATAAAAGAGGCTTGCCTAGTAAATGGATAGAACAGGTCTTTACATATTTAGATGACTGGATAGTAGTTAGCCAGGATTTTGAAGAACATCTTAAGATTCTGTCTTTGGTTTTTGAGGTATTCCGCGAAGCGAAGTTGTTAATAAATCGCGATAAAAGCAGCTTTGCTTGTAAGGAAGTAAAATTCTTAGGTTATATAGTCGACGAGTTAGGAATGAGACCAAATCCGGAAAAGGTCCAACCAATTATCGATTTTCCAGTACCCAAAGACAGTCTCAATTGCGCCAATTTAATGGAATGGTAAATTGGTATCATAGGCATTTGAAAAATATAGCCAAAATACAAGGTCCTTTAAATAAGCTGACGAGCGTAAAAGTTCCTTGGAAATGCACTAAGGTCGAACAAAAGTCCTTCGATGACGTCAAGAAGGCACTTATTGAAACCCCTCGACTTTATGTGCCTATACCGGGTGAACCATTCCTTTTATATACAGACGCTAGTGATTTTGGTCTTGGCGCCATTTTGGTCCAAAAAGATCCAAATTCGGATAAGGAAATCCTTATCGAAGTTTTGAGTCGACCGTTGAGGGGTGCAGAATTGCACTACACGACGACTGTGAAAGAGTGCTTAGCAGTCGTTTGGTCCGTTGAGAAACTTAGATGTTATCTTGAGGGTATGACATTTAAGGTGATCACAGATCACCAAGCTCTCGAATGGTTGCATGGATTGAAAAATCCTGTAGGACGGCTTGCGAGATGGACAATTTACCTTTATCAACATAATATGTCAGTTGAGCACCGACGAGGAACCTTAAATGAAGCACCAGATGCGCTTTCTCGAACAAAATAGATTCGTCGATTGGAAAATAGAGAACGACGAACTATTTTACCATCGCCCGGATTATGAGAAGGCATTAATAGATGATATTAATCCTTGGAAAAGGGTTATTAAACCAGATAAAATAATGAAAATATTACATGATAACCACGATCTGCCTCAAGCAGGGCATTTAGGAAATGATAAGACACTCGATAGAATTCGTCAAAATTATTATTGACCTGGTATGTCAGCGGATGTACGAAAATATGTCGAAGAATGCGAAGTTTGCGTAAAGGTTAAATATAATCAACACCCTCTTAAAGGAAAGTTATCAACTCGGTTTTTACATTCTTCTTGGTATCAGTTATCGGTTGATACAATGGAAACGCAGACTCGAACATAAAAGGGAAATATCGGTGTTATTGTGGTAGTCGACTTGTATACTAAATATTTGGAATTATTCCCTATTCGGAGAAAAAGTGGGAAAGCAGTAGTTAAAGTTCTTGACACAATATTTGATCGTTGGGGAACTCCTAAATCGATAGTAACGGATAACGGTAAGGAGTTCGTAAATAAAGAAGTGGGACCATACCTGATAGCTCGAGGAGTTAAGCAAGTGTTTGTGCCACTTCGACACCCTCAAGCTAATCCGGTTGATCGCCGCGTTTCTTAAACATGATCATAAAGAGTGGGACGAGAATTTGTCAAAATTCGAGTTAGCATATAATTCGGTACCGCATGCAGGAAGTAGGATATCACATTTTTTCTTGAATCACGGTAGAGAGGTAGTTTTTAAACGTGATGCAATTTCGCCTGAAAAAGATGAGGGTCAAATTCTGGACGATTCAGTTGTTTTTTGGATCGATAGAATGAGAAAAATTGACGAGTTACGACATCAAATTGAGTTAAAATTAAATAATTATTCGGATAAGCGCCTTGCCATCGCGAATGTAGGTAGATCGGAATTAATTGAGGTTAAGCCAGGTATGCAGGTTTATTATCCAAATAAAAAATTGAGCAACAAGGCGGAAAATTATTCTGCTAAGTTGGCGCATAAGTATTTGGGTCCTGTTTTAATCAGTAAAGTTCTGGGTTCGTCAACGGTTGAATTGGTCGACAAATCTGGAAAGTGTATAGGGAAATATTGTGTAACTGATATAAAAATACCTCGAAGAAGTCTCCGTAATTTGTGATTTTCAGGTTAAGACGAGGAGTGAAGAAGATGTCGACTTCAAGCCGAGTGGATGGCCTTGTCTCTCTCATGGAGAGGATGCAACTGCAAAAGGAGGAGATGGAAAGATCCATGCTCGAATTACAAGCTCAGTTTGAAGCCAATAACTTGGAATTGGAGAAAGCCTTATTGCAGGAAGAGTTAGAAAGGTCGACTGAAGGTGAATTACCTGAGGTATCCTGTTCCTTGCCGCCTAGAACTCCAAGCCAGGCGGTGGAGGAATTTTTGGACGACGACGACTACAAGTCGGTAGCTTCAACGATTTACCGAGTTTACCCTAATTCTGGAGAAAGATCGGATCGCCTTGCAGCAGAGATCCATTCCCTCGTCGATGAATTGAGGAAAAGGAAGCCACCTCAACTGAAATTGAAGACAGTTGCCCGAGTGACGTCGAAGGATGTCCATGAAGAAAATTTGAAACGAAAACGTATAGTCAACATTGGACATCCTTACGAAATCAGTAAGTCGACTGGGAAACCAAAAACGATGGCCGAAGAAGTCGGAACACAGCTGGCGCCATCCGTTAAGGTTAATCCTGCACCGTTTGTCTTGCCCGATTTCGATCAGGTTCTGAAGGAAATGGGAGTTTTAGAGCTGGTAAATCCACGAGGCTCAGTACAACCTTTATATTTCGTCGACAGTAGGATCATAAGCCAGGAATTGCTGAAGGGCTTGATTAGAAAACGGGAGGAGCTTCTTGTAGCTGCTAAGGACGCCAAGAAGGTGGACGTTGGGACACAGACCTATGTGACCACGATGGGGAAGAGATTTATGACAGGATGCGTGAATTGCCGAGCTCCTGGACACGGTTTCAGAAACTGTAAGCTTCCTTACAGGTCCGGATTCTGCACGGTCTGTGGTGCAGACGGATTGGATACCGTCGACTGTATCCATCCACATGGAATAGAGCATGAGCTAGCTCTTGGAAGGTGCCCTGGGTGCAGTATGCCAGAATACTTGTATTATCCGGAGTGTCCAGACTGCAATATTCGACATGCAGGAATTGTCGATTGGCTGCGCCTGAATTACGCAACCTGGCCTGCATTTTTGATTCCCGAAGATCATCGATATCTCGTCGATGGAGAAATTGACAACCTGAAGCGTCGAGCAAAGGCAAAGTTCGACGATTCCAAAGACTTCCCTAATCGTATCAGGAGTTTCCTGATTAGGGAAAATGCGTTGAGCAAAGTCGACCCAAGAGCCAACGAAGCTGGCGTGAAGTTACCTCCTCAGTTGTCAGAGGAAAAACGACGTCGAGCAATGGAGGCCCTGTTAACTCCGATAGTTCGAGACTCCTTCGAGAAGATAATGAGGGACAGGCCGGAACTCAACGACGGACAAGAGATAAAAATTATTGTGCCGACAAAATATAAGCACTTACGGGAAGATTAAAATTGTCGACGAAGACTGATTATAGTCTAAGATAAATTTATATTTTTATATGTCAAATTTAATTTACAGATAATAAACCAAAGTTTCACAAATTTACTTTTTATATTTGGCAAAGGACATAAGGTTGTCAAGGGATCTATGTGTTTTTTATTTAATTTGATTGTTTACCTTTTCAGGACATTTGACTAAAGTTTTCAATCTGTTAAAGAACTTTGTTTGTTTTAATTTGAAAATTGTCGTTATATCGTCACCTCTGAAGAGGGAGAGTGTGACAGTATTTTATTTTAGCGGCTCAGCACTCCAATTTATTTAAAATTAATGTTTGTTTTGTGGAGATGCTGGGTTAATAGATTCAAATGTTGCGGTCCTGGAGGCCATGTGATGTCTGCGCTTGCGCTCTCGTTTGATCGACGAGACGCCGATCGAAACAGAAAAGGCATGGCATTCCTGGATTTGCAACAGTACCTTAACCTGCGATATTAAATTTGTGTTAAATTTTATTAATTAAACTTAGTCGACTTTCCTATTTGATATTTATTGTGAGTGTGAGGATCAGCTGGTCAGCGAGAGAGAGAAAGATCTGATTAGCAATATTTTAAGTCGACTGAAACTGTAAGTAAATCTCTTTTGAATATATCTTATTTGTCGCCAAATATATTTGTCTTGTTACTGGGTTCACCCATTTTACCCCCCTGATTTCTCTGTTCTTTTGAGTTAGTATATTTATTTATTTATTGATGCTCATTATAAATATGTCGAACTTATGTCGACAGGCGCTCGAGTATTAAATTTATAAAGATAAATTTTGAACCCTCACAGCTCTGAACCCAGCCGCGTGAGGTGTAGGAATAATTTAAACGTAGTTTTAAAGTTAAAATTTAATTTGTTAATATAACAATTATTCCTGTTTCAACTTTATTATTAACAAGATCTTTGTTAGTAAATCCTTGTTAGGATCTAAATAATCCTTATTAGAAACTAGATAAAAAAGTCACTCGAAGGTCCTTAATTTTGTATGCCCTTTCTAGTACGAGATTCTTAAGAGATTACTGATAAGAGATCATTGATTCATATATTAGTCATTCTCTAAAAAAAGCCACCGAAAGAATATTTTTTTTACGTTAATGATACATGTTATAGTATACATAAAAACTAATATTATATATAAAAAGTAGGATTTAGGTCTGGGTAATGTGTGGTTGCCATATTATAAGAGTTTAAATTTTAAGGCAGCATAATTTTCAACTAACAATAACTTTTTTCCTATTCATTGAATTTAAAAATCTTATGGGTGCTTTTTATGTAGAATTTTCCAAACTTTTAAATTATACATTTGCCAATTTTCAAAAATTTATTTTTGAGAAGAAAAATGCAAAAATCATTTTTCAATGGCATTTTTTACCATTTTTTACCGATTTTTTTTTAAATTATCCAGATATGTGCCTTATTTATTAAGATTTTTACACCTCAAATTGCATTTTGGGACAGCAAGGTGTATATGAGCTACAATTGAATATTCACTACAACACAACTCACTAATTTGCAACTTATGTTCTCGTGCGACCTATAATAATTCCAATATTATTAAGAACTGTTCCAGAATTATTTCAGAATGATTTACAACCGTTATTGCGACAGCTAAAGAATATTAGATGTGTATTAGTGGGTTGTGCCAAGTGAGAATTCAATTTTAGCTCTTATACTCCTTGCTGTCTCAAAATGCCATTTAAGGAGTATAAAGTATATTAAATAAGAAACATTTCTGGATAATTTAAAAAAAATCGTAGGGGGAGGAGTGGTAAAAATTTTGTATACCTATACAATTTTTAAATTCAGTGATTATGAAAAAAGATATTAGCAGTTGAAAATTATTCTGCAATAAAATTTAACCCCTGATAATAAGGGCAACCACGCATTACACAGACCTAATACCCTACTTTATACAGTCCGCCATATTGGATCCGCCATTTTGAATTTTTGAAAACTAATGTCACATTCGTAATGAGCGACCCCAAAAACCCCCAAGTAATAAGTTTCAGTTGATTTCAAGTAATTTTTCAAAAATCGTCCGCCATATTGGATCCGCCATTCTGAATTTTTGAAAACTAATGTCAGATTTGTAATTAGCGACCCCAAAAATCCCCGAGTAACAAGTTTTAGACGATTTCAAGTAATTTTCAAAAATTGTCCGTTATATTTGATCCGCCATTTTGAATTTTTGAAAATTAATGTCAGATTCTTAATTAGCGACCCCAAAAACCCCCGAGTAATAAGTTTCAGACAAACGGGAGTTTATTTCGTATATCTTAGATTATATAAAAATCATTTGACTGATGGTTTGCGACAGCTATTGACTTTTCTATTTCAATGTTAAGCATTGAAATAGAATTAATTAAGCATTGTTTGTCCAAATTCGCAGCCCTGCATATTCTAGGATAAAAATTGCACTTGAATGCTTATATAAAAGTTTTATTCATTAGAAAATTATCTTGAAAACAAGCATACGAACTTCCAAAAATCATTGTTAGTTTGTCAGAAATTTGAATTTTTGTGAAACAGTCATAATTCCACTTTATTTAAACATATTTCAATGAAAAATGGACCAAATCACTTTACTCAGATCTTATTTTCTTCAGAATTTTATCTACTTGTAGGAAATAGAAATAAAAAAATTTTAATAATTATACTTTGTACGCTTAAAGACGTTTTTCAATTCTTAAAAAATGGGTGGACTGACAAATTCGGCCAGTACTGTACATTTGAACATTATGAACATTATGAACATTTTTTAACCAAATATCCTTATTTTAATAGATTTTTTATCCCACAGGCACAAACATGGCGCTTTTAGATGCCTGTAGGCAGGGTCTAAACGCATTCATTTGTTCGACCGGGTAAAAATGGCTTCCATTTTTTCCCTAGGGAAAAAATGAACAGCTGATCCATGCATTTTTTCCACCACAGGGCAAAAATGGCCCCCATTTTTATACGGTCAAACAAGTGAATGCATTTAGACCCTAACCTACAAACATTTAAAAGCACCAAGTTTGTGCCTTTGGAATAAAAAGTATCGTAAGCAACACGGGTTTAAAGTCAGTCCAATTTGTTTACAATGATGTTTGAGTACTCGTTTACGTCTCGGGCTTCGCCCTCGACTGTCACTCGTACACAAACATCAGCGTAAACAAATGACTGCCCTTAACCCCTTGTTGCCTAATATACTATTTCTTATCTAGCACTTACAGTTTTGGCCCCGGAATTAATGAATTAAAACACTGACATTAAGAAATTGTCTTTAAACTACTGTATAAATTATTCAATTCTTTCAACTCCTTCGTCCCCCGGTCGTTGGCAAACGTAAACTTTCTTTCCCTTTACCTGAAAAGTAACTAGTAACTACATTATTTTACCCAAAACTCTTCACATATGTATGTTTCATGACTTTGACAATCCTCCCTCATCCTTTGATTTACAAATTGTAGTTAAAAGAACGTCACCCTCCTGCTTTAAATTTGTAACGCAGTTTATGGAACACCTCTAAAATTCGCATGCCTTCGTCAAAAGTTCATTGGTAAAAGATAAGGAAAAAAATTTTGCAATAGTCATTTCTTATGGTCCAAAAATGGCTCTTTCAAGTTTTGCAATAAAAAATAATGTATGTTTATAAATAAACAAATTACAGTCCGTTTTTTAATAAAAAACACGATTTTTTTAGATTTTTTTTATTTATGAATTTTTTCGGACCCTTTATGGTAGAGGAATATCTCTGGGGGTTATAAATAACGTGTCAAAAATGGAAAACCTAAAAGATAGAGCTATTTACAGACTTTAATTTCAAAATGGCGACCACAAAATGGCGACTGAATTTTAATTTTTATTGCAAAATCATAGTCTTGTGTACAAAATCAGAAAACAATTTTCTATTTTCATAAAACTAAGTACCTAAGGGTTTTTCGGGTCGCTGATTACGAATCTAAAGTCAGATTTCACAAATTCAAAATGACGGATCCAATATGGCGGACGAAGTTCTGAAAAGTCATCGGATTCGCTTGAAACTTGTTACTCGGGGGTTTTTGAGGTCGCTGATTACGAATCTGAAGTCAGATTTCACAAATTCAAAATGGCGGATCCAATATGGTAGACGAAGTTTTGAAAAGCTATTGGATTCGCTTAAAACTTGTTAATGGGGGGTTTTTGGGGTCGCTGATTAGGAATCTGAAGTCAGATTTTGAAAATTCAAAATGGCGGATTTAATATGTCGGACGAAGTTTTGAAAAGTTATCTGATTTGCTTTAAACTTGTTACTCGGGGGTTTTTGAGGTCGCTGATTACGAATCTGAAGTCAGATTTATAAAAGTCCACATGCTGATAAATATTTACAACTGGTTTGTTTCATTTTTTGAAAGTCTTGTCTCAGTATTAATTTTTTTAATTGTGAATATTATTAATTTAGATTGATGATCAGCGATCCCGGAGACCTTGAGTATATGGTGGATCCAATTTAAAGGATAAATTTTATGAAATCGATCTGATTTTGTTTATTATAATCACCCGTTGTTGTTATTATTATTATTATGAACAAATAAAATAATATAAATTATTAGTTATAAACAAAACATAATTTTAATTACTTTATTGTTGCATTAATACTTATATTTTTCTCAACTATATTTGGGCAATTTTATTTCTAAACGACTACCTTTAGAAGCAATTGCGTATTTCTGCCAATTTAAGACAATTTTTAAATAATTATTTGTTCTTCTTACTAAGGCCAAATTACTTTTATAATTTCTTTTAAAACTACTAATTACAAAAGTAAATTTGCCTTGGTAAGTAGAACAAATAGTTATTTAAAAATGGTCTTAAATTGGCCGAAATTGGCAATTGTTTCTGATGGTCGTTTAGATATAGAATGACCCAAATATTGATAGATCTGAAAAATATAAGTATTAATGCAACAATAAAATAATTAAAATTATGTTTTGGTTATAACTTATCATTAACATTATTGTATTTGTTCATAATAATATCGGGTGATTTACATATTACGCGATAAATATTTTATGTTGCTCAGAGCTCCCTCATTCCCTTTGATGATACTTTTTCTACTGCAATTTGAAATTAAGCGTGATATGATAATTTGTTTTTAAATTTTGTTTAAAATCAATTTCTTTTATTGCACTCTGCCAAGTCTGTAAAAAAGTAATTCTAAAGATTATAAGTATTCAACGAATAAAATTTCGGACTTTTATAACAGTTTATGTTTTATTGCTAAGAATGTTAATTATATTGTTATTTATTAAAATTCAAATATTTTTAAAAAGAAATAATTTTTAAAGTGGAAATTAAAAAAGCTTTAATGCTGATTAACACTTTTACCAGCTTGCTAGATATTTTAAATCATAATGACTTTTAAAATTATCCGCCAAATAATGACTGCAGATTCTGCCGCTAGAGTGTGTCTTTCTCACAACAGACCAAACTTCCTTTCTATTACAAGTACTGTCTATTGCTCATACATTTTCTTACTTCATCTAATTAGATATTATTATCGCAGGTTAGTATATTGTTTTTATCATCATATGACAGTTTAAAAAATCTGACTTCAGATTCGTAATCAGCGACCCCAAAAAACTCCCGAGTAACAAGTTTCAACCGAATCCAATAACTTTTAAAAACTTCGTCCGCCATATTATATCCGCCATTTTGAATTTTTAAATCTGAGTTCAGATTCGTAATCAGCGACCCCAAAAACCCCCGAGTAACAAGTTTCAAACGAATCCGATGACTTTTCAAAACATCGTCCGCCATATTGGACCCGCCATTTTAAATTTGTGAAATCTGACTTTAGATTCGTAATTAGCGACCACAAAAACTCCCGTGTAACAAGTTTCAAGCGAATCCGATAACTTTTCAAAACTTCGTCCGCTATATTGGATCCGCCATTTTGTTTTTTAAAAATCTGATATCGGATTCGTAATCAGCGACCCCAAAAACCCCTGAGTAACAAGTTTCAAGCGAATCCAATAACTTTTTAAAACTTCGTCCGCCATATTGGATCCACCATTTTGTTTTTTAAAAATCTGATATCAGATTCGTAATCGGCGACCCCAAAAACCCCCGAGTAACAAATTTCAAGCGAATCCAATAACTTTTCAAAACTTCGTGTGCCATATTGGATCCGACATTTTGTTTTTTGAAAATCTGATATCAGATTCGTAATCGGCGACCCCAAAAACCCCCGTGTAACAAATTTCAAGCGAATCCAATAACTTTTCAAAACTTCGTCTGCCATATTGGATCCGACATATTGTTTTTTGAAAATCTGATATCAGATTCGTAATCGGCGACCCCAAAAACCCCCGTGTAACAAATTTCAAGCGAATCCAATAACTTTTCAAAACTTCGTCTGCCATATTGGATCCGACATTTTGTTTTTTGAAAATCTGATATCAGATTCATAATCAGCGACCCCAAAAACCCTTAGGTACCTAGTTTTATGAAAATAGAAAATTGTTTTCTGATTTTGTACACAGGACTATGATTTTGCAATAAAAATTGAAATTCAGTCGCCATTTTGAAATTAAATTCTGTCAATAGCTCTATCTTTTAGCTTTTCCATTTTTGACACGTTATTTATAACCTTCAGAGATATTTCTTTACCATAAAGGGTCCGAAAAAATTCATAAATAAAAAAAAATCTAAAAAAATCGTGTTTTTTATTAAAAAACGGACTGTAATTTGTTTATTTATAAACATACATTATTTTTTATTGCAAAACTTGAAAGAGCGATTTTTGGACCATAAGAAATGACTATTGCAAAATTTTTCTCCTTATCTTTTACCAATGAAAAATAATATCAAACTTCTTAAAAAAAATTTTGTACATCCCGTCCTTAAGGGGTCAGTATGAATTTATTTTTTAAAAAAATTTATTTTTCATTAACATCAATTTCGTATACTATATACCTCTAGAAATAAGAATAAAAACTAATATATAGGTAGTAGAGTTCAAAAACATGCTAAAAAACGCGATACTGCAGAAGCATAAGGCGCATAGCATAGCAGTAAAAAATTGTTTAAACAAATGTCATTATATAGCATTATCAGTAAAATTTATTATTTGATAATATACAGCAATGGTAGAGAAAAGTATTGATGTATTTAAGTCATTTTTACCTTAAAAATTAAAAGTACAATTGAATATTTATATTGCTTTGACCAGCGCGAGCAGCCCTTGGTTGCGCGAATGTTTAATGGGTTAATAGTGCGAATTGTTTGCGGTCGCAGAATTTTTGGCTGTGATGTATAACTGCATATATCTTGAAAAAATTAGCAGTTACGATTTAGGTCAATATAGCTTTTTTATCAGGGAGATTTGTAGAAAAAAAATACTATTCAAAAGATTGACACAATGTAAGTTGATAATATCGTCCTGCATGCACGGTGTGTTTTTGAGGATATGTGATAATTCTAATATGCTGCGGTATAGTGGACTTCAAATATGGTTTTAGTAACCCTAAAAACCTAAAGTAATCTTAATCAGTCGTCCTTATTAGAGAGGAAATATAATTTAGTTCGGCTAAGTCTCAGTTACTACGATTTTTTTAGGTTAGTTTTTTGAAATTTAAATTTATCGTAGTTAATCGTTAAAGTGAAAATTCTTCCGAGTTTTTTAAAAAAAAAGTTAAAATCGGTTGAGAATTAAGCGCTAAGGTGAATTTTGTCAAAAAAATCGACACTTCTCTCACTGTGCGCCGACGCGGCGAAATTGAAAAGAAAAACTTTTTTTTGCTTCTGTTGAATTTTTTGTTGTATCTTTATTCTAAGGTTACCCCCCTCACGGACACGTGAGTGTGCGGGAGGGGTACAGTATATCAAAATTTTATATTTTGAGGTAAATGTCGAGTAAGAGTCATTGAATCCACACATTAGCCACTAGAGAACAGGGTGGATCGAATAACTCCAAAGGTCACTTAGGGTAATCAATTCAAATTTTTGTTTCAAGGACCTTCCTAGGTGAGTGTGGAACTCAAATAAAACCTAAGGGATCCGGAAAGCATACAAGTATGAAACAAAGAGGTAAGTGGACAGGATGGTCTGGGTTAGGGGTCAAATAAAGGTCAAGCCAGAGCCAGGCTGAAAAGTCCAAAGCCTTGGAAAATAAGCGACAGGGCTATGATGAGGTTAGGCTCGTTTGCTTGTCAGAGGGAGATAAGTTCAAAAATGAGCCTTCGATTCAGGTAAGAGAGGAGACTGGGATTAGAATCACGCGAATAAGCAAGAGCGGATTGACTTCGGCTAGGTCCGGGAGAGTTGAACGTGGTTTTTGAGAAAACACATGTTGGTAAACAAACCTCTGGGATTTCGCCGAAGCTAACCGTACCTGATCGCCAGGTACGCGAAAAGTCCGCAAGTATAAAATCCGCGAGACACTCTCAGTACGCACTCAAAACACCATTTGTCATTTTATCGTCGTTTACTTTGTAATTCATTAATCGCTGATCTCTTGTAAAATTACTTGTTTTTATTGCTGGAAAACACGAAGTTTAGTCTGTAACTTTGCTTTGATTATTACTTGTAAACCCAGAAGCAAAGCACAGTTCGCGAGCCGCTCCGCAAAAACCAACACAAAACCCACACACTAGACGACGAGGCCGACGTAGAGGATCCGGACGTTCGATGCCACGATCGTTAGTCAGCTGTTCGAAATTTGTTGACATTTGGCCAAGCAAACGACTTGGATTGAAGCTAGTTCCAAAAGTGAGCGCCTGTGGTCAGCAGCAGACAGGCGGTCGAGAGTATAACCCGGGGCCACCTACTGGCAAACGCAGGAACCTACGTTGCGTGCGCCGGACCTCGAAAAACTCGGTGTGTACTGAGACGTCAACTGGAAAACCTGTGTTTCGTTTGTGCAACGACAACTCGAAAGAAAAGAACGAAGTCTCGATCCTGTTCTTAGGACATTTTGATGGACGATCTCCGGGAAATGATGCGGCGGTTGGAAGGTATTGTGTTGAACCCACAGTCACGCGCGAGTGTTTCTCGAGTAACGAAACTGTGTTTGTCTCTTTTTCTCTCTCTCGTACGCGAGGAAATACATGCCGTAAGATAGGAGCTAGCTGACCGGTACTCAGACCAGAGTATCTTAACTCCAGAGGAGGCCTGGGTAGAGATCTCCACCTGGCGCAGAATAAAAATAAATGGGCTTCGCGATAGTCTCGCAAGTCGAAAGAGTAAGACTTGCGAGTCGGGATCGCTTAGTCGCCATTATCCCGGCAAGAAGAAGTAAATTAAATGGAATAGAAACGTGTCTTTCCAAACCAATCTCATTTTTGAAAGTTATCGTTTGAATTCCAAACTTAGTCGAACGTGGATTAAAAAGGGATTGAAATGTATACAGTGGATTAAAAGGTATTAAATTGATTACAAATGGTCTAAATTTAAGTTTCACTAAAAAACTGAAAAAACTATTATTTTATCAAAAATTAATTTGAAAATTTCAAAGCTACTAAAATTTATTTCAATTAAAAAATTATCACATCGTTTTTACCGGATTTCTACGTTTAATAAGACCACATACGTATATGTGGTATATTATTCCACGTATATTATACGTGTGTATAATTTTACCATTTTCTCAAGTTTATAGATTTGCAGCAAACTTTCTGAAAGTTGACGACACTTGAGGAAAGGTTGACAAAAAGAAATAAATTTCTTAAAATAAATGGATATTTCTATAAAAAGGATGTAAATTGTGAGGTGAATTGAAAAATTATATATACATAAATTTTAGGTTATGTTACTAGATAATTCGACTATCAAGTTTAGGTGTTGTGCGGGGGTAGAGTATCTTTTTTTGTAACATACTATGTAGAATTACAGACGGCAAGTTATAGTACTATTGCCCACAAAGTAAAAATACACACCGGTTGTCGTACTACCATAAACAAGTAAAATTACAAACCGGCGAGACTGTTCATTTACAAATCAAAGTAAAATTACTACGTGAGACGAGGTGAAACAAATTTACTACGTTGGACGTAGTAAAATTACTTATGACTTGTAAAATTAATACGTAGAATGCTGTAAATAAACTATTATTTTAGGTTAATAAAACTTCTGAGACGAAGTATATATACTGTGACGTTATTTTTTTTGGTCAATCCC
Organism: Ganaspis brasiliensis; assembly: GCA_037103525.1. Classification (NCBI taxonomy): domain Eukaryota; kingdom Metazoa; phylum Arthropoda; class Insecta; order Hymenoptera; family Figitidae; genus Ganaspis; species Ganaspis brasiliensis. The sequence goes on from JAZKLR010000669.1 coordinate 142,242, forward strand.
GTCACAAGGCACAGGCCAAGTAGATTGCTTAAGTTTAGAGTATTTTGGGTTAATTCTAGAGAATGTTTAGGCTTTAGTATGTTTGGTAATTTTTGTTAATATTTAATTTTGAATTTTTACGTTTAATGATTTTGTATTTTTGGGGTTAAAAGAATAAGTCACTTCTGTGTTTTTGTTGCTTTTTGCTTCTCCTGATTTTCAGTTTGAGATTTATTTTTGAGTTGTAATTTTTGCTGGAGTTTTTGGGACTTTTCAGTAGATTGGCAGATGTCCAGTTGAGATACTGGCGCTCCATTTAGATGGGGTTTAGGTTGTGACATTAGAGGGTTTTAGTTTTTGGGATTTGTGTTCGTTTTGGGAATTTGCAGACCTTTCCTGGGCGATGTGGCGTCGTCTGGGGGAGAAAGCTTTTGGCAGGCCTCCGTGGGTAAATTGCCACATTTATCCTGCGGTGGAAGCTACTTTTGTTACCCTGTCATAACCTGGATCCCAGGAGAAGCAACTACCAGGGATTTCTCGCCTTAGATTAGAGTCATTTTGAATTTAAATTTAGTGCAAAGTAAATTTCTGGGAATCCTAACGCAATCTATGAGGCGAAGTGCTTACTAATTGCTAGAAGTACTAGAAAGATCTCGTCACGTGACCCCCGAATAATATATGAGTTTGTGTGTGAATCAGAATCGCTCTCTTGCTCCCGGATCGTCATCGAGTGACCACCTTCAGCTTACGAGCTACCAGCATGTGAACGCCGATAGCGTCCTTTTGTAAGCTACAGTTTTCCGCTTTGGTTCTAGTCGTCCAGTCTTGTTACAGTTTTGGAATATCGTTTCTAATATTCGAATTCCAATTATAATACAGAATTGAGTTACAGTTTAGTAAGTCTTATTTAAATTTGTGAATAAAGTCTGTGAGCTTCAAAACGAGTGTGTGGAGTAAAGGTATGATTCTCGCCGAAGTAAAGTTTCTGTAAGTTTTTATTTTATTTCATTTCATTAATTTGACGGTAAATGCTCAAGTGTTGAGCCCCGATCAACAATTCTTGTCTAACCAAGTTAATTCAAAATATTAAATTACCAGGATCGTTATTTTGACTTTGTAAACTACTTTTATTATTACTCGTAATATATTCTTTTTATTTTGATTAATTTAGAGTCTTTATTTTGTGTTTTTGAACCTATAAAATGCTCCATTCTATTCTCGGGAATCTGATCCCGACCCTCTCTCCACAACCTGCCTAACTGAGCGACACTAGCACGTGCTTAAAATCTAGTTAATAATGCTTTTGTTTAGTCGATCTTATTTAAGTTTCTTTGAATTTATTGTGGATTTTGATTTTTGAGATCTTGAGATTTTAGTCCGGTTGACAATACCGGCGATACAAAAATTGTCTGGCGCCCTTCCGGGGATCGCCTAGACAAATTTAGTAGGGAACTAGATTGCACATGTAACGATAGAGTCTTTAGAGTTTATTGGGATTAAGGTTATAATTGAGTAAATATTGAGAAACTGGTAAGGGATTTAAGTTTCGATTAAGTTACCGCTATTTGAAGATCGATTTCTTTTATTTATTACGGAATTGTGGAAAGTAGAGTTTTAAGACTACTTTTGATTTATTGTTTAGAGTTTATTCGCGTTATAAAATAGCGCCGATAATATGTGAGTCAAGTTTGGAGAATTTATTTAGTAGCTTTTAGAGTTTGTTGAATAATAGAGTAAAGTTTAATTACTGTGTTTATAGAGAAATATTTCTTTACAAACTAATAAATATTATTATTATAAATATTATTATTAACCATAAACAAGAATTGTAACTTGCAGTATTAGCCGAAGTAATTTCGAGCTTATAGTAACGATAAAATAATGTTGGAATATTCCAGAATAATAAGAATTCGCTCCCGTAGAAAATCAAAAATCGGTAAAAATTTGCTACAGTCTAATACTTGTAAATTTTGTATTATTACAGTATAATAATTTGTTATTTAACAATTAAATGCTCTAGTACAAATTGTCTAAGTTCAAAATTTTTGCTACAGTTTAATATTGGACATACTATCAAAGTATGACAATTTGTCACTAAATAATCCTTTAGATCTGAAATTTGCTCCAGTATAAAAATCAATTTGAATACAGAAATTTATTCAAAATCATCCGATATTATTTCAAATGAGTTACAGTTCAAAATCTGCGAATTTTACTGCCAAGTGTAATTTATTATTTATAGTATTCAGCTTTAGTGAATTAGCTCCAGAGACAAAAACAAAAAGAAAGATAAGGGGTCTGCAGTAACCGTTTTTCTAGTGTAAGAATAAAACATTGGTTGTGTTAGTAGAAAATTTTATTCTCAGGGGACTGCCCAATAAGGTAATATTATTAAAGTCAACGATCCGAAAAATACTATTCAAAATATCTCAGATAAACCGGATACGTTTCAAAATTCTTCACTCAAAAAAAAAAAAAAAAAATGGTTGGTGTAATTAGTAGACGGGACTGTTGCTTGTCGTGAAAAGTTGACTCATCGATGCAAAAGCGATCTAAACCTTTGAAAGATAGACGAGCCATAATCGTATCTACTCGGTCCATATTAAAAATGCTATTTTGAATAATGTAATATTAAATTTGTGGATTTTTGTATTGTCTAGTAATATTATTAAAGTCTGAATTAAAAACTTTTTACAATAAGAACGTTTAGCCCAATGAGAAACAAAGAGAAAAGTTGAACTCGCGTAATTATAAAATCCAAAGAATATTTTTGAATTAGTGCGTGAAGTGCGCGTTGTTCTTAACTTTGTCCAAAGGGTATTTCTCCCTATTGGCTCAACGTTACAGGCCCGAAATGAAACGACCAATCAGCGCCACCCTGAAAGTAAGGGGCGAGAGAGAACTCAAGCCGACACGTAAAACGTAGTTCATTTTTCGGAAAAGTGTTTCGCCATTTTAGAGTCTGCTCTTGCTATCTGCTCCCGAATTTGAGAATACAGGACTGAAATACCACACTGAACAAATTAAACCGAGCACGAAAGGAATAAAGAATTTACTTCACCGTTCTGCTGATCCAGTAAGTGTTACTTGTAGACAACAATACCCGTAAAACCTGTTAATAAAATGACTCGCGACGCGACTCCATTGTCCACGTGTTACATTTCGTTCCCCGCGTGTAGTTTTCCTTCGTTCTTAGTGCGACTCCCAGTGAACTGTGAATTCTCTTGAAATATCTATAAAGTGTCAGCTAAATTAAATATTGTTTCAATTCCCCTTATTAACCTTAATTTTTAAGTTATTCTGGCGATTCCCAGCTGACTGGACTTCTTTTTATCCTGGAATTCGAATTGCTCGTGGAGGAAATTCACACGGTTTGTAACCCACTTTCCTTAAACATAACCCTAAATTACCCCGTAAAGTGATAAAGTCATATATCACAGTGAATAGAGGATATAAGACATTTCAATTTCCCTAATAAGACAAAACTAACCGGATTGGAGTGAAGTTAAATAAAATAACCTGAATTTTAGTTTCATATACGGTTTTTCAATTCGACGGAATGAAAAGTCTCACTAAAATGTTTAATTGCAGTTGTCAAATCACGTGTCTTCTGAGCTACCCTCCTCTCGGATAAGTAAACAAGCAAAAATAAAAGGGAAATTTCAATCAATTTTATCCTTTAATTTACGGTTTTTCAAATCATCTAAATGATAAATTAAAATTTTGTTAGTTTATCTATTCCCCGACCGTTGCACCCCGACCGTTGGAAATTTAATGAAATGTCAAATCCTAACCGTAATTTAAAACATGATATCGTGAGAAATTTTGAATAATTGGAATTATACTTGAATTTTATAAAACTTTGAACCCCTCGCTTATTTTCAACTTTTTTGTATTTATTTTTACGTCTGTAATAATAAACAAGGACAAAAGAAGGAGTCCTTAGTTACATTTTTTTTAATATACAATCTCCTAGATGATCTGAATAACGCGTTAGAATTTTATTAGTTTATTCAATTCTCGACCGCTGCTCGAAAATTTTATAATATGTCAAAACCTAACCTTAATTCGATTCATAGTAAACTTTATTGTGATAATTCTAAATAATCGGAATTAAAAATTGTTTTTGGTAAACTTTTAATATATTTGATCCATATCTTTTTTTTGTTCCTTCCTTTCTTTACGTCATAAATTATGAGCCAAACAAAAGCGGTGTCTTTAACTGAATCTTTTCGTTAAAAATGCGGTGCTATAGTTCATCTAATTAACAAAGTAAAATTCTATAAGTTTTTCAATCTTATTAAATCTGTACTAAATTATAAAATCGGTTAAACTTCAAACTTTAGTGACACCTGCTACAACTGTTTCTTTAATAAAAAAAAAGGAGAGAATTATTATATGGTGTGACTTAATTTTAAATCTTTTAATATTTTTTTTTTATTTATAACCAAACAATTGAAAACCTTATTTACTAAAGACCTGATTTCCATTTGTTGCAATATCAGAATTTCACAATATTAAATGTAGAAGGGTTGTACGATTATTATTTTTTTGTATTTAAAATTTTTTTGTTTGCGTGTATTTGCTGAAACTTTTAATATTCTGATTTTATGGTTTTCAATTTGTTTTGTTGATGGTTTAAGTTTAGTATCTCTTGAATCAAACTTGTATTAATCACAATTGAGGAAAATTATCGTATTCATTTTTTTTTATTTTTTTTTAACAATCCGAATGCAGTTAAGTGCCATAATTTTTGGCTAGTTCCAGAGTTTGGGCTTCACCCTTAATCGGGCCCTGTTCTATTTACCTAATCAACCGCTACAGTTGGTTACAGATTTAGATTTCTAGCTAAATTTGGGATTTTATCCCTAACTCTAGTTTGTTAAAGACAGGCATTCCACGGTTCACCGAAGGATTAAAGCTCAAGTGATTCCCCGTTCTCGCGATTAAATGTTCTAGTCTTGGCTCCAACCAGTGATGTTGTTACAGATTAACAAGTTCGCGTCACGATGCCTAGTTGTGATCTGGTTGATCCTGATCCCATATCCGAGGAGGCGCCGACACAAGAAATAGACTTCAAGGAAGCAGTCGTCGACTTAGTCGTCTTAGACTCCGACGAAGCTGCAGGAGAGGAAGGCGAAGCTGAGATCCCTACAGCCAAGGATGAATCCAATTCAGATTCCGATGACGTAACCGTAGTGTTCGACGGATCAAGTGAAGTAGTTGGGAATCCAATAGCTGAGGACGATCCACGGACCGACGACGATGACGATAGTTTGTACGAATCGGCCCCATCCTCACCATTAACCGCAGCAAACCCAGATGTAACTCTAGAGCCTTCCACTACAACGGGACTAAATGAGCAACCGAAAGAGTCAGCCAACCAGGTCAATGGGTCTGATGACGTTACTTGTCAAACGATCAATGACGTGGATATCGTATCGGAGGCGAGACCTCCAAACTTCGGTAATAGTAGAAACGTCAAGACGAAAACTAGAGTACGAACTTGTGACCGAGGAGTGCAAGTACGTTTCCTGGACTATATACCACCTATTCGGCTAGATATCGGGACCCAGACAGGTCCTCCCTACACGACCATTCCTGTTCGAGCTGTCCCAATCCCAGATCCAGTCTGCTGTAGTTGGCATAAAAAAGAGTCAGAAAGAGAGGTTACATCAAAAGGCCAACAACATAATCCGAAGGTAGTTCTTAGTAACCAACCGGTTACAGGATCAAATGAAGCAGCTACAGTCCAACCACCAGTCAAGTCACAGCCTGGAGGTAGTCGTCCTAAACAAAATTATGATCAGTCCGAGTTCGAAGATAGGCAACAAGGGCCAAGTAGTCAACAGGAAACTCGTAGAGATTCCGTAACCTCGAGATCTATCGGCTCAAGTCATGTCAATAGGTCAGCAGAGCCACAACCTGGATGCAGTTGGCACGATCAACCTAAGCCCGAATCTAAACGGCAGGGGCAAGATATTTAGCGTAGAACTGAAAGGGATTCTTCTGTTCCAAGATCCAGCTGTTCTATGAATACTGATAGGCCGGCTAACCCACAATCTAGTTGTATTGAACGTGGTAAGACTAAATACCAGCTAGAAAGACAAAGACAACAGTTCGATCGTGAACCTAGGTGTGCAGTCCACGTCGAACAGCCGATTCAACAGCTACCCCCTCATTGTGTACCAGGTGTTGGGACCCTGAATAATAGAGTACCGTTGGACCGGTTATGCTGGAACTGCCGTCGAGCCGGACATGTTTACAGTAATTGTCCGGAGGCTAGAGAAGTCTTCTGTAATATGTGCGGTCGACGAGGCTACACCGCAAGGACTTGTCCACGTTGTGGAGAAATCTGGAGAGAGATGGGTCCCTACGTACCAGACTAGTGGAAGAAACGTACCGTCGTGGAAGAAACGTTCCACGACGCCCGAGAGATCAGCACCAGGAACCGGAAGAAGATCAAGACTGAGGCAGCAACTGTCTTATTTGGAAGTAGAAGGTTACCGCTCCTTATTCTGTCAAAGGTTTAGTTTATTATTTTTTTCTCTTCTCGGGTTTATTTTTTTTATTGTTTTTGAAATTTTATTTCCTCCTTTTCTTTGTATTTTTACTAATATCCGAGAAGTGCCCAATGATAATTTCTATTTGGTTTAAAAATCATTATTTTTTTGTATAATCAGTTACCTCATCATTAGGTTCATCGTTAGCTAAATGAATAATAGTTTCCTTTGTGGATTATCTTATGATTTAATTAAAAATTAACCAATCCAGGGTATTAAAAATTAACCAATTCATGGTATTAAAAAAAAAAGTTAACCAATTCATGGTATTCAAAAAAAATTTACCAATTCAGGGTATTAAAAATTAACCAATTCATGGTATTAAAAAAAAAATTAACCAATTCATGGTATTATAAAAAAAAAAATTTATATATTCTTTAGGTTAAAACGTTATAATAATTTTTTTTAATTTTCTATCGCGGTACAGCAGTGTAAAAATAACCACCGACCAACCAAATGTTAGCGAATTCATATTCTTAAGCACCTTCAGTGTGCTACCGTCAAGCATCAGTGCGATTTTTATAACAACGTTCTAATAAGCAAAAAGCCTATTATAATTATTTTTTTTTGATAACAATTGTTACGAGTAAATAACCCTAAAGTCTTAAATGGCGTTCGAACGCCCTACCGATTGCAGTACTATTGTATTTATTAATTAAACGCTACAGTTAAAAGAAAGTTCCTCCGTATTTTAAAAGTGTAATAATTTGTTAAGTGAATATTGTTTGAATAAAGCTACAGGTTAATATTATCATTTATTTTTGCAATTGTGATCGACCGGTGTACAATGAAAACGGCTCTGCCATTAATCTGATCAATTTATAATCACTTCTTTTGCTTCACTATTTCTGTAAGTCTTATTTTACTCTGATTATTAGTATAAGATCATAATCAACGAACTCTTCGGCTAAAGATTATCGCCACGATTTACAAAAAAAAAAAAAAAAGCTCCAGATCAAGTTAATTACCTTTTCTTCACTTCTGTTACAGTCCTAATTATATTTCTAAACATTTTTTTTATGTAACATAATTATTATAATTATTATACTACTACGTCCAATTAATTATTCAGTATTTCTTTTTATAATTAGAGTCATGAGTATTTTATGCTGTATCATTAATTAATTAATTAGTTAAGTTTTGTATTTTTTTTTGGTTGAGTATCATTGAGTATTACGTATTTAATTCCGTATTAAGAAATTATGTAAGCTCTAGTTCAAAGACTTTTTCGGGGAGAGGCGAGTTGTGACGTTATTTTTTTTGGTCAATCCCGTCACAAGGCACAGGCCAAGTAGATTGCTTAAGTTTAGAGTATTTTGGGTTAATTCTAGAGAATGTTTAGGCTTTAGTATGTTTGGTAATTTTTGTTAATATTTAATTTTGAATTTTTACGTTTAATGATTTTGTATTTTTTGGGTTAAAAGAATAAGTCACTTCTGAGTTTTTGTTGCTTTTTGCTTCTCCTGATTTTCAGTTTGAGATTTATTTTTGAGTTGTAATTTTTGCTAGAGTTTTTGGGACTTTTCAGTAGATTGGCAGATGTCCAGTTGAGATACTGGCGCTCCATTTAGATGGGGTTTAGGTTGTGACATTAGAGGGTTTTAGTTTTTGGGATTTATGTTCGTTTTGGGAATTGGCAGACCTTTCCTGGGCGATGTGGCGTCGTCTGGGGGAGGAAGCTTTTGGCAGGCCTCCGTGGGTAAATTGCCACATTTATCCTGCGGTGGAAGCTACTTTTGTTACCCTGTCATAACCTGGATCCCAGGAGAAGCAACTACCAGGGATTTCTCGCCTAAGATTAGAGTCATTTTGAATTTAAATTTAGTGCAAAGTAAATTTCTGGGAATCCTAACGCAATCTATGAGGCGAAGTGCTTACTAATTGCTAGAAGTACTAGAAAGATCTCGTCACGTGACCCCCGAATAATATATGAGTTTGTGTGTGAATCAGAATCGCTCTCTTGCTCCCGGATCGTCATCGAGTGACCACCTTCAGCTTACGAGCTACCAGCATGTGAACGCCGATAGCGTCCTTTTGTAAGCTACAGTTTTCCGCTTTGGTTCTAGTCGTCCAGTCTTGTTACAGTTTTGGAATATCGTTTCTAATATTCGAATTCCAATTATAATACAGAATTGAGTTACAGTTTAGTGAGTCTTATTTAAATTTGTGAATAAAGTCTGTGAGCTTCAAAACGAGTGTGTGGAGTACAGGTATGATTCTCGCCGAAGTAAAGTTTCTGTAAGTTTTTATTTTATTTCATTTCATTAATTTGACGGTAAATGCTCAAGTGTTGAGCCCCGATCAACAATTCTTGTCTAACCAAGTTAATTCAAAATATTAAATTACCAGGATCGTTATTTTGACTTTGTAAACTACTTTTATTATTACTCGTAATATATTCTTTTTATTTTGATTAATTTAGAGTCTTTATTTTGTGTTTTTGAACCTATAAAATGCTCCATTCTATTCTCGGGAATCTGATCCCGACCCTCTCTCCACAACCTGCCTAACTGAGCGACACTAGCACGTGCTTAAAATCTAGTTAATAATGCTTTTGTTTAGTCGATCTTATTTAAGTTTCTTTGAATTTATTGTGGATTTTGATTTTTGAGATCTTGAGATTTTAGTCCGGTTGACAATACCGGCGATACAAAAATTGTCTGGCGCCCTTCCGGGGATCGCCTAGACAAATTTAGTAGGGAACTAGATTGTACATGTAACGATAGAGTCTTTGGAGTTTATTGGGATTAAGGTTATAATTGAGTAAATATTGAGAAACTGGTAAGGGATTTAAGTTTCGATTAAGTTACCGCTATTTGAAGATCGATTTCTTTTATTTATTACGGAATTGTGGTAAGTAGAGTTTTAAGACTACTTTTGATTTATTGTTTAGAGTTTATTCGCGTTATAAAATAGCGCCGATAATACGTGAGTCAAGTTTGGAGAATTTATTTAGTTGCTTTTAGAGTTTGTTGAGTAATAGAGTAAAGTTTAATTATTGTGTTTATAGAGAAATATTTCTTTACAAAATTAAAAGGTGGTTTAAAGAAAAAAAGATTCGTTACAATACACACTAGACGTATTAATCACTTGTGTTAAATAACACTCGCAAGTTTTTGTACACAAACTTTTTCTAACATAAATACTATCCTGCAAATCTGAGCACAACGCACTCTTTTGATCCTTCGACTATAGTTTATAAAGCCCTAAGCACAAGTGTTTCACGAAGATAATGTGTGGGATAGATTTCATTTCTATCTTCTAAACGGAATAAAAATGAAGTCAATTTGGTCATTTTAAGTTAAAAAATGTGGTAGGATTTATTTGTTTTTACTTCTATTCGACAAAATGAATTGAAATGTTTAAAAAATTAAGTTTTTCTTTTTAATTCATTTAAATCAAAACAAGCCACATTAAAGGGAATTAAAGTGTCCACAAACTTGGAAGATGCTCTGACGGTATTAAATGGCGGCTCTGACGGCTTTAATTTCATCTAACATTTCTAAATATCCTGTAATTTGTTTTTGAAAACTACCACCTGAATAAAGTTCCAATAATTCCTGAAACTTATACATGTGATTGTCATTTAGCATTTCCCAATTACGAATATCCTAATCTTTATCATTTAAATTGAAATATCTCTTCTTTCACTGAGAAATTATTTTTCAAAAACAACTTAAAAAAAAAATTAACAAAAAATGAATCTTATTTTTTATGTCTCACGATCTAACTCCATAATCACCTCTTTAGCCTACATGTCATCAAAGTATCTTTATATTTCAAGTCTAAATGTTTTTTTGTTTCTGTATCTCATATGTTTATCTCATATCTATTTATCTCATCTCATTGTTGCATCTCTTTACCTGATCTCTCTTATTGTTTCACATGTTTATCTCATCACATAGTCTCATGCTACTATCTTATATTTTTACCTCATTTCTCTCATTCTTTTATCTGTTTATTTCATATCATTGTCTCATGTAATTGTCTCATGTTATTGTCTTGTGTTATTGTCTTATATCTTTATCTCACCTCTTTTATATAATTTACACTGTAACGATACTTTAAAAACATTATAATCACTTTATTATTTATTAAACATTTACAATTAGTTTATTTATTAAACAGTTATCAATAATTTGTTTAATGAATCCACAATCCCATTTTATGGACACTTCTAGCATTTCATAACACTAACTTTATTGAAAATAAAAAATGTAAACACTTTCTAAATATTGTTACTTTAGTTAACACATTTTGCACACTTTCATTTTAATCACTGTCACTTTTTACATTTAATTTTAGATGTATATTTACTATTAGAGTCACTTTATTATTTATTATTTATCACTTACAGTTCATTTCTTTAATAAACACTTTTTGTTTACCGTATTAAGAACTATTTAACACAAACTCTTAATAAACAATAAGCATATTAATACTATACACTTTCACATTAAACTAGTGATGCACTTGAGCGAGAAATCTGAGAAATGAGCGGTAATGAGATATTTTTTCGTTCTTTTGTTTCAAATCTCATCTCATCTCGTCTCATTTAAACGATATTCTCAAAATATCGTTTTATTCGAGCAACTGACATATATTGTACCAACACATGAAACGATTGTATTAGGATAAGCAATAAAATGTCAGAAACAAACTGACACCAACTGACAGTATAAATAAAATAATGTAAACAGTGTATTACTTTTTTATTAAGTAATATAAATCTTGTAATATGATACATAATTGTATTGTAGAGAAATTTTATAAAAGTAATTAGTTCAAGTAAGTAAAAAGGTAAGTATAAATGTTCTCTCATTATTAAAATCCTATATCAGTAATTTAAAATATAGAATATATATGTTAAACCTAACCCTAACATCTTTTTGTATAAAGCTGCTGAACATATTTTTTCAAAATAATAAAACAAACATTAAAGCAATTTATGTCAATTTAAATATATAATTCTTTTAATACCTATTATATTATTTTTGAATGGCAATAGTTAATTAAATGAGAAATTACGCTTGTAGGTTAAACTGGTGGAGTAAATGTAAAATTCTTTCCTGATTATTCAAATATTTCAAATTTTTTCACTTCTACTAGGACATGGAACGATGTTTATAACGGATGAAAGTAAGAAAAAATATATAATATCTATTACTTAATCTTATTAATGTAAATGTAAAATAAATTGTGATGAATAAAATTCGAATTGTAAAAAAAAGTATAAATATGAACAAAAGCGATTGTAAAACTGTAATGAAAAGTCTTTTTGAATAATAAATATGTAGTTTTTTATGCAAATTGACGTTTGGTTTCATTTTATTAACAAATTTTGTCATTTAATCATATTCTATAAATGTTGCAAGTGGAAATTATATTGTAGTTAAAACTATGTTTGACATAAAGAAAATTTCAATTTAAATGTTTGAGTACATATGAGAAAATATTTAATTTATTGAAAACACTATAAATATGCAAAATTACATTTATTACAATATCAATCATATTTGATCAATTAATACAATAATACCTACATAATGATCATTTACAATAAAAACTCACAAACTTATCAAGAATTAAGAAAATATTAAATACATACAAATTTAAAAAGTTTAATACTAAAATAACAATGATGTTTATTAAAATAACATGATTCTTCAAAGTGTCGAAAATAGGTTGGTTTTTTTGGTCTTGACTTCTAGCCATGAAATACCTTCTGGATAATAATTTTTAAAACATTTTGGATTTTCTTTTGCTTTAAATTATATTATATTATCATTGCATGTTCTTTTGCGTAAGAGTGAATAAATTTAAAACATAGTTCTGGTTTAAATTTTCAGGAAGAAATCCAATCTTGAATATTTTAACCTGTAAGCACAATTGTTAAATTTAAATAAATAACTATATTACCCTTAAATAACACAGCCCACAAAAAAAAAAGTGTCATGTACTTTTGACCGAAATACCCTAGCCCTATGTATTTTGACGCGCTGAACACGAATCTGAAGTCCTTTTTGCTCCATCACGTCAGGATTTTTTTCTAACCTCAAAAAACATGTCGAATTTTGAGAGGTAGGCGATTTTTTAAAAAAATTTATGGATTTACTTCAAACTTGGTATCTGGGGGTTTTTTGGGTCGCTGATTACGAATCTGAAGTTAGATTTTCAAAATTCAAAATGGCGGATCCAATATGGCGGACGAATTTTGAAAAAATTTGAAGATTTACTTCAAACTTGGTATCTGGGGGTTTTTTGGGTCGCTGATTGCGAATCTGACGTCATATTTTCGAAATTTTTATGAAATTTGGTATCTTCAGGTTTTTAAGTTGCTGAGTGTGATTTCGAAGCGAGTTTCTCACATTTTCAAATATGACTTCTATTTCAATTTTATCATAAAATATTCCTTGGTAACAGATTGGATATGTTTGGTGCAGAAGCCAAATAAGAAAGTACATTGTTCCATTCTGCATCTTATTCCTGATAAATCTTCAAATTTTTTAAAAATTCGTCCGCCATATTGGATCCGCCATTTTGAATTTTGAAAATCTAACTTCAGATTCGTAATCAGCGACCCAAAAAACCCCCCGATACCAAGTTTGAAGTAAATCTTCAAATTTTTTCAAAATTCGTCCGCCATTTTGAATTTTGAAAATCTAACTTCAGATTCATAATCAGCGACCCAAAAAACCCCCAGATACCAAGTTTGAAGTAAATCCATAAATTTTTTTAAAAAATCGCCTACCTCTCAAAATCCGACATGTTTTTTGAGGTTAGAAAAAAATCCTGACGTGATGGAGAAAAATGGACTTCGGATTCGTGTTCAGCGCGTCAAAATACATAGGGCTAAGGTATTCCGGTCAAAAGTACATGACACTTTTTTTTTTTTTTTTGGGCTGTGTAATATACTACAGTAAGTATTAAGATACGTTTTTCAAAATTTAAATTTACACTGGTTTAAATAATGTTCCTTCAAATATTTAAAAAAGCATATTTTTTAGCTTCATATACAAAAAATGTTGTGGTTAAGTTGATAAAAATTTAATATTTTGTTTCACTAATACAATATTTAGTAAATGAACATTTATACTTACTTCTTTCCTTCCTTAAAAATTCTTTGTAAAACGATTTAAATTATAATATAACAGATTTATGTGTTCATAAAAAATATAATACATTGTTTACACTATTTAATTTAGTGTTATGGTTATTTCGTTCTTTTAACTTTTGACAGATCAGAAAATGAGAATTCACAAGAGACTGAGACGAGATGAGACGATCAAAACAAATGAAAGATTGAGATCCTCACTTTCGATCATACTTCTCACACAACAAAAATGATCGAGATTACTGAGATTCTCGTCTCATCGTGCATCACTACATTAAACACATTTCTATTATAAACACTAAATAAAAATACACAATAATTAGCATTATTCGCTTCCACATTATACACATTCAAGTTCTATTCATTAATAACTTTCACTACCATGCACTTCTATACCACGCACTAATGTATTTATCTCTCTTTTCGTTAAAGCTCGAAAATTTTTTCTCTTTTCCAAAACCAATCATAACACTCATTATGCAAGGGTTGACTCGAAAACCAATGGGCTTATTTAGTCTATTGTTCGTGTTTAGAAAGAAAATTTTAAATTTGAAGAATATTTGAGTAATGAGGTAAAATTTCAGAATATAATTTATTTTCTCTCTTTTCAATAATACTCGAAAATTTTATCTCTTTTCCTGAAGCCATCAACCCTCATTATACAAGGGTTTGCTCTAATGATGATGACTCCCTGCAGGTAGTCTATTGTTTGTATTAGGAAATAAAATTTAAATTTCAAGGTAATTTTTATAATGAGCTGAGAGTTTCCTTTTCCGTAAACTTTTAACAAATACCTTCTCTCCTTAACCCAGGAACCAGGTATAAAATATCCTTTTTCGTTAACTGTTAACGCTTTTCCGTTAACTTTTAACGCTGACCACCAGTACTCGTTTCTTCTATAGGATTATAAAATTCATTTTCAGATATTGGATGCAACCTTTGATGACGTCCTGCCTTTAGCTACCTCCAAAATGCCACCTGTTATAGAAAGTATAGTTCGCAGTACAATACATCAGTACTTTAATTTAAATATAGGCGAACAACTTGCAAGGTATTTATTTCTTTATAATTTATTTAATTACATAAATTAATATATATTCTATTTATGTTTAATTTTAAGGGTCCGTCCATAAACTACGCTGAGAAAATAAGATTATTAAATATAACCAATTTTTAATTAATGTAGCCGAGGGAGGTTGTTGATATAGCACCTGCAAACAGTTTAGTTGATTTTAGCCAAATAATTCTTCGAAAAGGCTACTGTTAACCTTGAAGTTCGATTGTGATTACCGGTATCTTGTTTGTTTTGTTCCGAGTCCCTTAACCTAGATATTTATACTACTTGACTTGAGGCTTATTTTCTCAGTGTATACGTAGTCCTAAATTTGTCACTCTTTGACCCCTCCCCCTCCGTAGAAAACATAATTTTTAAAATGCTTTTTTCAGTGAAATGTATGAAATGGAAAAAATTATGGCTCATTTTGTAGGAAATTAAACAGACTTCAATGTAATGTGTTTGATTTTTAAATTTAAATTAATTTTCATCGAGAAAACTGAAAATGAAAAATTTAAGTTCATTTCTCATGACGTTTAAATAAGGCTGTGCAAAAAACCCGAAACTCGAATTCAGATCAAGTCGATTCAAGTTAATTCAACTTCGGGTCGAGTCGAGTCAGCTTGATTCATTTGGAGTTGAATCGAGATCGGGTCGGGTTCGAGAACAATAAAAATCTCGAAAATTTTTCAAATTCTCGAAACTTTCGAGTTTTTGAAGTTTTCGGGTTCTTAAATAGGTTCGGGTTCTCGAATATTTTGGGATACTTGAATATTTTCGAATTCTTACTGTACCGGCCGAATTTGTCAGTTCACCCATTTTTAAGAATTGGAACACTTCTTTAAGCGTACAAAGTATAATTATTAAATTTTTTTATTTCCTAAAAGTAGATAAAATTCTGAAGAAAATAAGACCTGAGTGAAGTGATTTAGTCCTTTTTGCATTGAAATATATTTAAAAAAGTGGAATTTTTACTGTTTCACAAAAATTCAAATTTCTGACGAAATAACCATGGTTCTTTGAAGTTTCTATGCTTGTTTTCGAGGTAATTTTTTAAGAAATAGAACTATTACATAATCATTAAAGTGCAATTTTGATCTTAGAATATGAAGGGCTTGGAATTTGGACAAAACATTTTATAAAAATTTGAAAACATTATATTGACATAAAAATAATTTTAAAATTTGTAATAAATATATTATATTTTTTTTTTTTGAAATTTGTTGACAATTACAACTTTGTTATATTTTATGTAGCTGTGTATGGTATAATAGACATAAATTATAATTTTTCTATCTTTTTTGGTCCTAATTTCAAGCCCTGCATATTCCAAGATAAAAATTGAACTTTAAAGCTTCTATAATATTTTTATTCCTTAGAAAATTACCTTGAAAACAAACAAAGAAACTTCAAGAGACCATGGGTATTTCGTCAGAAATTTAAACTTTTGTAAAACAGTAAAAATTCCAGTTTTTTAAATATATTTAAATGAATACAACTTCATACTGTAACTAATTAGTGTAGATACACATTCTGTACATCTAAAATAATATGTTTTATATATACCCAGATAACCACGCGTACTAATCCAAAATACCCGGTATACCAGCTCCATACTTGGCATGTAGCTTCGCATTGTACTAGTATTATACGAGTATAAAGTAATTATCTTGAGATACTTGCATTAAAATGGCACAGTACTAGTATGTGCATACTCTTTTTTATTCAACAGTAAGATGTACTGGCACTGTACTTGTACAGTGCTCTTAATAAGTACTCAAACTGACAAATTATTTTTCAAGATGGCGGATTAGTACAACTGTGGTACGACTCCATATTTATTTAGTACGCCGTACTAAGTGAAAATATTGAAGTTTCCATTTATTACATACAAGTGTAATACTAGTACGATACTAATACGTCGTACAAATGTCATAAAAATGTAATAAAAATGTACATACGTACTAGCACTATACTAATTTAGTATCAGTACTTCGAAAATCAGTACCTTTATACACGTATGGTACTAGTATATAGTGCGAAGGTACATGGCGTGAACAGTAATTTAAGAGTTTTTTCAATATTTGCAAATAACTTAATACTAGAGTTAAAATAGTAATTCTTAAATATGTCAAATGAGTTTTTAGGTGAACAAGAAATTGTTCTCATGACCTTTTTATCCAAATATTTTACGATTAACCAATATTCTTTTTTAAAATCTATATTAATGAAATTCGGTTAATTAGCGATGAATGTGTTGTTCCAAAAAATTTGGAGAACAAAATTATTGTTAATTTCAAGCTAAAAATTTGATTTATTTTCACTACTTGTATAGGAAAACTGTATTGTACAACAATATTTTATTCTACAAACATGTAAACACAAACCAACCTTTAAGCTTAACTATTTTCTTGGAAACATAAGAATTTTAAGATTTAATGAATGTAAAGTAGATTTTTGTCATTATTAAGGTTCCGTACCGTAAAACGGAACCCTATTAAAATCACTATATGTGTCCGTTTTCGCACCCCCTCTAACTTCTAAACTATATGAGCTAGAGACTTCCAATTTGGTACACATATGTAATTTCACCTTGGATTTAGGAAAATGATATGGAAAACGCGATTCGAGCTCATTAACATGCCAAAATCCAGGAAAAACCACTTTTTTGGCCCAAAATGCAAAAAAATGACCATGTCCCCCCCCCCTAATCTTCCAAACTATTTGACTTAAAATGCAGAAATTTGGTACACGTATGTAGGTTTATGTGTATGTAACAGGAAAATTATAGAGAACTTTCGAAAAGGCGGTCTTCCTAGTGTTTACTAGCCAAAAAGTACAATTTTTTGAAAAAATAAAAAATTACGATGTCCCCCCACTAATCTTCCAAACTATTGTACTGAGGATGCTGGAATTTGATACACGAATGTAGATTTACGTGTAGATTACCTTTAGATTCATAAAGGTGGTCTTCATAGTGTTTACTAACCAAAAAGTACGATTTTTTGAAAAAAATTCGAAAAATTGAGAATCCCCCCCCCCCCCCCCCCTTATCTTCCAAACTAATTTACTTAGGATGCTGCAATTTGGCACACGAATGTAGATTTACGTGTAGATTACAGGAAAATTATAGAGAACTTTTGTAAAGGCGGTCTTCATAGTGTTTACTAGACAAATAGTACGATTTTTTGAAAATAATTCGAAAAAATTACCAGGTCCCCCCCCCCCCTAATCTTCCTAACGAATCCACTTAGGATGCTGAAATTTGGTACACGTATGTAGATTTACGTGTAGATTACAGGAAAATTAAAAAGAACTTTCGTAAAGGCGGTCTTCATAGTGTTTACTAGCCAAAACGTACGATTTTTTGAAAAAAATTCGAAAAAATGACCATGTCCCCCCCTAATCTTCCAAACTATTTTACTAAGGTTGCTGCAATTTGGTACACGAATGGAGATTCACGTTTAGCTTACAGGAAAATTATAGAGGACTTTCATAAAGGCGGTCTTCATAATGTTTACTAGCCAAAAAATATGATTTTTAAAAAAAAATTGGAAAAAATTACCCGGCCCCCCCAATCTTCCAAACTATTTTACTTAGAATGCTGCTATTTATTACACGTATGAAGTTTTACGTGTAGATTGCAGGAAAATTATAGAGAAATTTCGGAAAGGCGGTCCTCATAGTGTTTACTAGCAAACTAGGTGTGAATTCTGTCCATTCCATGGACACTTCGCTTCCAAGAAAGCAAAATAATTTGCTTCCTCATAGAGGAAGCAATAAATTTATTTATAACATAAAAAATAATAATTCAATTTTAAATTAATTATTATTTATTTTTATGCAAATAAGTAATAATAATAAAATAATAATAAATCAATATATATTTTTTTTTTCTATATTCCAAAACTTTATTTATTTATTTATTATAAATAAATGAAGTCAATTATTAGTCAATTATTTTTAGTCAATTCGTTTTGAGACAAGGAATATGATTCTTTTAATTCATTTGTTTGAATTTTTAGCAAGAAATTTTTTTTTGGCAAAACACGAGATTTTTCAATAAAAAAAAATTAAAAATTATGAATTAATACGTGAGTTTTTAGTCAAATATAAAATTTATATAGGTCACTCGATTTGTTTTGAGACAAGGAATATGATTTTGTAATTCGTTTGGTTGGTTTTTTAGCATGAAAATTTTTTTTGGCAAATCGCGAGATTTTTCGATGAAAAAAAATGAAAAATCATGAATTATTAATTAGGTTTTTAGTCAATTATATATTTTATATAGGTCAATCAATTCGTTTTGAGACAAGGAATATGATTTTATTTGGTTGAATTTTTAGCATGAAAAATTTTTTTTTTTATCAAATTTCCAAAAACGAGATTTTTTGATGAAAAAAACTAAAAAATCATGAATTATTACGTGAGTTTTTGGTCAATTATATACTTTATATAGGTCAATCGATTCGTTTTGAAACAAGGAACATGATTTTTTCATTCATTTGTCTGAATTTTTATCATGAAAAAATGTTTTGCCAAAAAACGATATTTTTGATGAAAAAAGGTGCTCAAAAAAATTTGATTGGGTATTTTCAAAAATCCCTGTGTCCAAATTTAGATATTTGTGAGCTTCATATGTCATCCAAATTTTATTAAAATCCGTTGAAGCGTTCTCGAGATATCCTGGAGACAAAAAATTTACCACATACACACACACATACACACACACACACACACATCTGGACATTTTCTCAGGAATGAAAATTTGAACTTTTTAGATGAAACTGAGTCTATTTACACTATTTTTGGAAAATCGAAAATCTTAACGATCACAACGCTTCCTCTATGAGGAAGCAAAAAGTACGATTGTTTGAAAAAAATTCGAAAAAATTAGCATGCCCCCCCCCCCCCCTAATCTTCCAAACTATTTTACTTAGGATGCTGCGATTTGGTACACGTATGTAGATTTACGTGTAGATTACAGGTAAATTATAGAGAACTTTCGTAACGGCAGTCCTCATAGTGTTTACTAGCAAAAAAGTACGATTGTTTGAAAAAAATTCGAAAAAATGACCATGTCCCCCCCCTAATCTTCCAAACTATTTTACTTAGGTTGCTGCAATTTGGCACACGAATGTAGATTTACGTTTAGTTTACAGGAAAATTATAGAGGACTTTCATAAAGGCGGTCTTCATAGTGTTTACTAGCCAAAAATATGATTTTTTAAAAAAAATTGGAAAAAATTACCGGCCCTTCCCAATCTTCCAAACTATTTTACTTAGGATGCTGCTATTTGGTACACGTATGTAGATTTACGTGTAGATTGCAGGAAAATTATAGAGAAATTTCGGAAAGGCGGTCCTCATAGTGTTTACTAGCAAACAAGTACGATTGTTTGAAAAAAATTCGAAAAAAATTAGCATGACCCCCCCTAATTTTTTAAACTATTTTAATTAGGATGCTGCAATTTGGTACACGAATGTAGATTTACGTGTAAGTAGTGTATCAGGGCTAGTTCTAAAACATAGTTCCGATGTTCGCCACTGTTTCACTCAGTCGGTATTACCGTGCGTCGGTAAGGTAGATTTTATATTTGTAATTATTTGTTATTGTTGTTAACTTTTATCTTGAAAATAATTTACATGTCTTTGGTACTATCACGTACAATCTGCTACCCCTTCCCCCAACCACCAGCCCAACACTAATCTAGCATATCTTTTTATTGTAACTTTTCATCCAACACCCCACCCCACCCCACATACCAAAACTAATGTATTGGGATTTGAATTTTAAAAATACCACCCACTTTGCATATATAATCTGTAATTTCAATAATCATAATGAAAACCACAAGGGATCGCTGAATCGTGAGATACCGCGCAGTATTAGCGGGGTGGATTGGGGGTGGTCCGCGCTGGGCATGACTCGACACATGGTGGGCAACGAGATGCGTGTGGCCAATGTCAACGTTGTTTAAAGTTTAGGTAATGGGGCTGTCGGTAATTGTCACCTCTAGATTGCGCTAGTTTATTCTCCATCGGTAAGGTAGATTTCGTATATGTTAGAATTGCGTAGTTTTACCCTCCGTCGGTAATGCAGATTTCTGAATTATCTTGTGTCGGTAATGGTCACCGCTAGATGGCGCAAGTTTGATAGTTTGCATAAACATTAATTGGTTGTTAACTTTTATCTTAGAAATAATTTACATGTCTTTGGTACTACCACCCACAATCGACCACCCACTGTCCATTTAATATATGTTTTCAATGTATGTATCATATGCCTAACATCCCCCCCTCCATCCACCAACCCACCACCCATTTAGTATATGTTTTCAGAGTAACTAATCTATTCCCGACACCACCCACCTACCAAACTAATGTATTGGGACTTAAATTTTTAAAATACAACTATGCATTGAAGTTGTTTAGCTCGTAATAGGGAAAATTTATCAGCTCGTTATAGAGAGCGCTCGTAATATCGAAGGTCGTTATAGTTAGATTTAAGTGTATATATAGTTGACAACGAGAGTAGTGTAACAGGGCTGGTTCCAGCTCACAGTTCCGATGTTCGACACCAGGTGGCGCTGTTACCCTCAGTCGGTATTACCGTGCGTCGGTAAGGTAGCTTTCGTAAATGTTACCATGTGCGTGGATTTACCCTCGGTCGGCAATGCAGATCTCTGTCGATAATGGTCATCGCTAGATGGCGCTAGTTTGATAATTTGCATAAATAATATATTGTTGTTAACTTTGGTACTACCACCCACAATCTACCTCCCCCACCCCCCCTTACCCACCTACCAAACTCAACACTAATCTTGCATATCTTTTCATTGTAACTATCCACCCAACACCCCACCACCTACATACAAAAACTAATGTATTGGGACTTGAATTTTCAAAATACGACCCACCACCCACTTTGCATATATGATCTCAAATTTCAAAAATCATAATGAAAACCGCGAGGGATCGCTGAATCCTGAGATACCGCGCAGTATTATGGGGGGTGGATTTGGGGTGGGCCGCGCTGGGCCTGACTCGGCGCATCGTGGGCAACGAGATGCGTGTGGCCAATGTGAACGTTGTATAAAGTTTAGGTAGTGGGGCTGTCGGTAATGCTCACCTCTAGATGGCTCTAGTTTATTCTCCATCGGTAAGGTAGATTTCGTACATGCGAAATAATTATTAGTACATAATAGAATAAAAATTAAATGTTTTTAATTCATTACCTGCTTTGAAATATTATTCTTCGTGAAACAAATAGCTTCTGAAATGATTTTATTTGTTTTATATACATAATTTACGGAAAAATAATAAAAACCACGAGTTAAATGAAAACTATGCATTGAAGTTGTTTAGCTCGTAATAGGGAGAATTTATCAGCCCGTTATAGAGAGAACTCGTAATATCGAAGGTCGTTATAGTGAGATTTAAGTGTATATATAGTTGACAACGAGTCTTCTTTAATATTTCTAATTTCATTTTTTCCAGAAGTTAACATTAACTTTTCGGATAATTAACTATAACTTTCCCAAAAGTTAACTTTAACTTTTACAAAAGTCAACTTTAACTTTTACAAAAGTCAACTTTAACTTTTCCAAAAGTTACCGTTAACTTTTTCGAAAGTTAACTTAAATTCTTATGGGATTTACATGTTAATTGCATTTAACTTTTTCACAAGTGAACTTTTCCAAAAGTTAACTTTAACTATTCCAAATGTTAACATTAACTTTTCCAAAAGTTATTTTTAACTTTTTCGAAAGAAATCTCTAAAAAAATTGATGCTTTGAGATTACTATATGGTTAATTTGTTGTCAACAGTTCTGCTAGTCAATGATTAAAAATAAAATGTTATGTAGGACATACACAAAGAAATTTGAAAAGAAGAATTTACGAACATAAAACAAATATCACTTCAGATTTTCCTTCAGTTATTTCATTACATAGAATAAATACAGGCCATGATTTCGATTGGGATAACGTTGAAATCATACATAAAGAGAATAACTTAAATAAACGAATGATAGCTGAAATGTTTTTTATAAAAAAAGAACTAGAGAATAATACATCAATCAATAAACAGACAGATTCTGGTGATTTCAGTAGTTTTTACAAAAATTATTTATCGTTCATATAATTTTACTCCATCACAACTTATTTTCATTTAAACTGTATGAAATATTTCTGTTTTCATCTGTCTTGCTTCTTATTGATTGTATTGATCGGTTTCACTCACTCTTTATATTGATTCTTGGACATGTGGTAGAGTTCGAATAAGAAATTTAATGAGCCATTAGTGTTAATTAGATTGCTAAACAGAACGGTAACTTTATGGTTACGAAAAATTTTATAAAATATTTAAAATGACAAAATCTAATTATTTATCAAAATTCCACTTTTATAGTGATGTATTTTTTAATATTTTACTTTTGATTGTGAATTAACACAAAGTAAGTGCCTGATTGTGCTTTTATAAAGAAAGTGTTGTGTTGTTTACATAATTTATATTTAAAAATTGTTAATTTGTAATTTTTAGTTGACACCAAAATAAAGTTTCTGAAGATGATGACGCACATGGTCATCGAAACGTTAAAATAAAAAAATTGAATTTTTTATTTTTAATCATTGACTAGCAGAACCGTTGACAACAAATTAATTATATAAATTGCTAGTGTATCATAACAAGACCTTTAAATCTTAAAACTATTACTATATGGTTTGAACATATGTTGATCTTATAAATTTTCATTAATTATTCAAATTACGAATTGTAAATTTTTTTACCTTTATCAGTTTGTAAATTCTTTGGAACTCGAATTTCCGACGTAATATACGTAGAAAACCAGAAAGCTTGGTAATTTACATGTCAAATGTGTAATGGTTCGTTTTTTAATTCTACCTAGTTTAAGGTAAGGATTAATTTAGGAGTGAAGCTGAATAAAGTGAAGACCTAAATATAGTGAATGTTTGGGACTCGATACAATGAAGAAAATTATCCCCACTGGAAGTCAACCTGATATAAAACGGTTTTGACAATTACAAACGTTTATAAACTTTGTTTAATTTTATTTCGTTATTTTTAAAGCATCCTGCAATTTTCTTATTTTTTCACTTTTCATTGAAGTTCTAAATATGTTTAACTTGACCTGAACTTAAAATATTAACATAGCATAACCTAAAAATATGACACGTGTTTGTATAATGATACTGATTTTCAAAGTACTGATTCTAAATTGATATAGTGCCAGTATGTATGTACCTTTTTATTAGATTTGTACAAAGTACTTGTATCGTACTAGCAACCTTGAAAAATAAATTGGAAATTGGAATACATAGTAAGATTCTAATACAAGTACAGGGCCAGTACATCATACTGTTAAAAAAATGCAAATACTGGCACTCTACCATTTTAATGCAAGTAACTGAAGATAATTACGTTATACTCGTATCATACTAGTACAATGCGTGGGTACATACATGGCACGTGATTAAATGTACGTGAACTGACGTATGCTACATTATGTAGAAATGTAGAAAGGTATATTATATAGGTAATATACGTTCATGAGGAATATGACAAACATTAAAAAATGTCAGAAATTTTTTAAATTTTGAGAAGTGATATTATTTGGTACAACAAAAACAGCATGCAAAATATGAGAATTTTTTGCTAAATAATTTAGATGTTAAAATTATTTATTTATCATGGTCTCTTATGGAGAAACGGTAACCAAAGTATTTTCAAAGTAAATTTCTAAAAGATATAAATGCCAGATTTTCTTGGAATAATTGTATTTGAAAGATGAATATTTAAGGTTTAATAAATTGGAAAAGTTTGGTCACCTTACAGATCATTTAAAAGCAAAAATGTTAAAAATACTAATAAATTCTCAAGATTCTTCGAATTATTCAGTCTAGATGCGGCAACGCTGTAAAGCTGTCAATTGCAGTAAAGAACGTAGGTTACGTAAGTTAGGTTTGAGTCAGGTAAGAAGTTTCGGTTACAAGCGCGCTAAATTCAAATTCATTAATATTAAAGTTTTTTCAATTTACTTCCAGATTGTCAATTATTATTTATTTATAAATATTTAAATATTATATCACTCATAAATTACTGTAGACATTTCTTTTAACTGTCAAGTCAATTTTACTGTGATTTTCACGTGTTTAAGCGCAATAGTTTTCAAAACTCAAACAAGCAATCTAAACCTCCGATGCTCAAACGCTGCTACCAGTCTTTGAAAAATAAAACTTAGATATGACACGTTGTTACGCTTTTGAGGTTAATTTGGAATTAAAAATAACACTTATATTTACACAAAAATAAATCTGATTATTGTATATTGCGATACATTTTAGTTTATTAAATATTAAAATACGCTATTTACCATAAAGTTAAAAATAAATACGGAAATAAATTTCCCCAAATTTTGTTTTCTTAGGTTTCCGAACTGTACAGTTACTGTCAAAAGTTTTGTTTTCTTCTGACAAACATGCTAATTTCTTATACTAAACATTAGTTTAAGTAAAAAATATTGACGTTTTAGTAATAATGAGTTAATACTTTATTTATTTTTATTTTAATTTTAAAGATATAACGAGGATTAGTCAAATCTCAAGTATATATTTATATTGTTTACTTTAAGTATTATTTAAAATTTTGAATTTCACGCTGAAAATCTACATAAAATAGGCATAATGATATCGGACACGTATTGTATTGCTGAACATATGGTATAAGGCATTTCAACTTGTGACGTACACTACCGGTCAAAATTGTGGGACCACTTACAAAAATGGGATTAAAAACATGATCGTCTTAAAATGTTTATAACTCTGTTAGATATAAGCAAAATAAAATTTATCATAGTCCATTGAAAAGCTTATAAAGTTTTCCAATAAATGGTCCTATTTTAAAGCTTTTTTGATTAATAGAAACTGAGATTCAATGTGATAAAGACAGATGAATTTTTCGATTTTTGTGAATTTTTATTGTTCAATTTTGGCAGGCTGAATTTTCTGGAAAAGTACTTGGAAAAATTTTAAAAATCAAGCTAAATAAATCCTTGAACTTTTAACTTCAGAATAAGTCAAAGAAAACTTAAATATCTTGACTAGTTCTAAAGTTATAAGTATCATACAAAAAAACGCAATGATTCTAGTGCTTGCTCCACTTTTGGATGCTTAATACACTGCAAATAGGCAAAGAGGGGAGGAAACGAAGGAATTGATGCGTTTTGTTCTTAATACACATATACTTCGTTCACCCCAAGTGGAACGTACTCAACTCTTTTGAAACATTTGGAAGGCGCGTATCTTTTAAGAATAGGTAGGAAAGTACGTATCTTTAGTGGTGTTTTCAGAAACTACTCATGTTCTGTAGGTACAAAAACTACACTGAGAAAAATGGCTGTTCATGGATATTAAAACTTAGTATCAAGATATTTATCCAGAAAAAGTATTGAGTAAAGTTGATGGATTTGAGTACTTTCTATATAGTGAGCATGAAGAAGTGCTTTCGCCTAAAGATGCTAAACCAACTTTAACTTTTTCTAAAGTTACCTTTAACTTTTCTAAATGTTAACTTTAACTTTTCCAAAAGTTAACTTTATTACTTATGGGATTTGCAAGTTAATTGCATTTAACTTTTATGGAATTTACATGCTAATTTTTACAATCACCTTCCATGACTGTTAAATTTAAGTTTTCTAAACTTTTCTGAAAGTTAGCTTTAACTTTTTCGATTTAATAAAACGACACTTTCGGACTGAAATTTGGATGTTTATTTACTAGAAGTCCAACGTTTCGAGAACTAACTGTTCTCCTCTTCAGGGACTATAATTTAAATACATATAAAAAAGTTTTTTTACTAAACATTGATAAAAATACAGTCAATATTCAAAGACAAAATTATAAATCACAATAAAAAAATAAAAAATATAAAAAATACGATTTTACAATTTTTTGATAAAATTAGTTGATGTAAGAGAACTCTTACCTAGAGTTAATACAATCCATAGTTTATTTATAATCCTGACACATAACTTAAACTTCAACTTGAAAATATCAAGTATGTCAAAAAAAATTTTAAAATTAACAGTTGTCACATAATTAAAATTTATAGTGACTGAAAATTATAAAACTAATAAAAGACCTCCTTTTTTTAAACAGTTATCCCTCAGAATTTAGTAACAAACATATAAATAAAAGATTAAATTAAATAAAAAATCCAAGAACACTTACTTCTCAAAACGTAGATAATAACATAAAATCTTTTGTAACGATTCCGTATTATGGCCTAATTTCAGAAAATATAAAAAGATTATTATCAAAATATAATATAAGAACAATTTTTAAGGTTTATTCCAAACTAAATAAATTTATTAAACTAGGTAAAGACCAATTAAAATCAATAGACAAACCTAACGTTGTTTATAAAATCCCGTGATCTTGTGGAAATTGTTATGTTGGTCAAACCAGCAGACCATTGAGAATCAGATTAAAAGAACATAACCATAATTTTGGCTATAATGAAAAATACCATAACGTAATCAGCAGACATAGAAAATTAAATAATAATACGCCTCATGAAATTCTTTGGGAAAAATTTGAAATATTGCATAATGAACCTAATGAATATAAAAGACTTTTTGCAGAAATGGTCCATATTAAAAAGGCAGGTGATAACTGTATAAATGTAAAAAATGATCTGGAAAATTTTAATACATCATACAATGCTATTCTCGAATTTTTAAAATAAATATTATTTCAATATCCTAATTAAATTCTTATAACGATTCAAAATATTATTAAAATTTGTATTGTGCATTCAAAACCTTAATATTTACAAATACTAATGATTGGTCTCTAAACTTGATAGGTAAAATTATCATTAACAAATTTCTCAGTTTTAAATTTGACAAGTGAACTGAACAGTTTATAATTTTCAGTCACTATAAATTTTAATTATGTGACAACTGTTAATTTTAAAATTTTTTTTGACATACTTGATATTTTCAAGTTGAAGTTTAAGTTATGTGTCAGGATTATAAATAAACTATGGATTGTATTAACTCTAGGTAAGAGTTCTCTTACATCAACTAATTTTATCAAAAAATTGTAAAATCGTATTTTTTATATTTTTTATTTTTTTATTGTGATTTATAATTTTGTCTTTGAATATTGACTGTATTTTTATCAATGTTTAGTAAAAAAAACTTTTTTATATGTATTTAAATTATAGTCCCTGAAGAGGAGAACAGTTAGTTCTCGAAACGTTGGACTTCTAGTAAATAAACATCCAAATTTCAGTCCGAAAGTGTCGTTTTATTAAATCTATAATATTCTCGGACGTAAAAGGATTAAAATTTAACTTTTTCAAAAGATAACTTTAACTCTTAGTTAATAGATTATTAAGAAGATACCAAAAACTTACTAGAATTTGAAATAAAACTAAAAATCTGTGGAAAATGCATCGTAGTCAGTGGTGTAGCAGGGCGGGGGGTTATGAAAGTTAAATTTAACTGTTAGAGTGGGAGAATGTTATCACAGGAGTTATAGGTTGGTGGTGGTAGAAAAAGTCGTAGATGGGTGGTCTCGGATGTTGGTTAAGCTGGCGGGGGTGGCTGGCGGTGGGGGGGTAGGTGGAAGGGGGGGGGTGTTTTACCTTTTCTGAACAGCCATACGCACTGGGCTTTCTACCAGAGGTCCTTTTAACAGATGTTCGTCCATCAGAGGTTCTACAACCAAACGTTCCCCCACCAGAGCAGCTTCCAATATTTTTAATCAATTGAATTGTACCTTTTTTGTTTAAAATCTTAATACAAGCAATGTGTATAGCTTTCAAAATGATTTTAAATGCAAATTAAACTTTTTCAAAGAAGTTAATTAGTTTTATTTTCTATTAAATATCATAATTTAACTTTTTAAATGAAAATACTAACTTTTATTTATAATGTAATTACATGTTCTAATATGAGGGGTGAATAAAGGAAAAGCACTTTATATGTAAATTTTGTTTTTATTGAACCTTTTTTTTATTTATTTATTTTCTTTTTATTTACAATGTTTTAAAATTAAAGTGTTTTAATATTTATTATATTAATAGTCAGGGAAGGTGATTATAAAATGAGTTAAAGGAGAAGAGGGAGTAATACAAGATAATATCAAAAATAGCATAGAAAAGATTAATTGTATTTATACTTTATTTACATTGTCATCAAGATGGTATGTAAATCTAATTTTATCACTTCTTAACTCAATTCTAGGACGTTGCTTATTTATATATTTTAATTTTAAATTTTCTTCATTTGTTGATTGTTTTAAATAGTCTAACTTAGTGCGATCCCTAATTAATGATTTCTCAAGTCTTGTAGGCAGGAAGATGTTGAATGCACCATCTAATTCTACTAAGATTTTAGCTCCAAAGCCGGTGCTAACTTGGTAAATTTTAGAGACGTTGTACATACATTCAGGAGTCAATGCTGTAAGCAGTTTTAAAGGGATGCAACCCTCTATGCATTCAGCTTTGTTGTATTTGTTGAGATGCATGATTGTTAAATCTCTGCTGGAACCTGTAAACAGAAAAAAAAAATTTAGAAATTTATCCAGAGGAATATAATAATGGATTGCAAAATTTTAGATAGTTAGAAATACTTACAGAGCTACTCTAAGGAGTGTTCAACTTCTACAAAATTTGAAAGTGATGCTGCTTCTGCTGCTGTTTTAGTCTGTAACAGATATGTCTCCACTTGGCTTCAGATCCTTCTTATATCTCTTGAACCCCACTCTTTCTCCAATTTCCCACTCTTCTTACCCCCACTTTGTTGTTGCGCGCGCAACCCCTCTTTCACAAGTCTATCCACTCGCACAGGACCCCGTTAACCGCACGCGTATCTATTGCGCACCTTTCACTTTTGAGACTGCTAATGATATGCAAATTAGTTCTTACATAACACTGTATGCAAATTAAAAGGGTTAGCATTTTAAGTTAAACTTGGCGCGATTCGATTGCAGCGCCGTCTATCAGTAGTGTCCGGTGTGCTAACTCACTAAAATGTCTGTCGGTAACGTAAAACTCTCACTAACAACAGACTAAAAGCCCGCTCAAAAGTAGGGAAATTCCCGCTTGAAAGTTGGTTAGTAACAATGATGTTCTGTTTAAGGGGAGGTTCTCATTGCCGCTTTTTAAAAATTCAATTTTTATTTTTTCCATATTTCGAAAGCTACATGTGCTTAGAATATGTCAGTAAAAGGGTATTTGAGTCCAAAAAATATTAACGTTTATATAGTGTCTGGAACGTACCGACGTCCCGTGGTATTTACGTGGATTCAAAGGTTTAAACATGCTTTTCTCAAAACAAGATTTTTTATAAGTGTATAATCTGAAAGCTATATATGTCTAGAATATGAGGGTAAAAGGATATTTTAGTCCAACAAATAATAACAATGCAACAGCATTTTGAAAACATCAACAGCCCGTGCATTTACATAATCAAACGCTTTTTTTTCGAAACCAGCTTTCTCAAACTGGTGGGCATTCTAGCATCTAAACTTTTTAACCAATAAACTTATCCTTTTGGGTACTTGCACCCGATTATTATCATCCTATTCTTTAGGATGTCTACTTTATAAAATTTTTTGGTTTATTGTAATAGGATAAAAATTGCAAAGTACAGAATGCCCACCAGACGTATCATTTCGAAACAGTAGCGTATCTAGAGGGGGGCAGAGGGGGCAGTCGCCCCAGGCACCAACCTCGAGCTCAATGCATTTGGGGGCGGCAAATCGATAAAATTATTTTCAATAAGGGGCGGCAAAAAATACCTTTTGCCCCGGGCGTCAACAATGCTGGGTACGCCACTGTTTCGAAAAACTTCGCTCAGAAGATTCGCTATGTTAGCCGACATTTTGAAGTTTTATGAAAATGAAAAACATTTTTTAAATGCTCAAAAATACATGTATATTTGCAGAAAAAATATAGATCTCTGAGTCTTAACTGTCTCCTGCAAAAGTGGGTCAAAATTTTAGCTGTTTTTCGTCGCCGCAATGAGAACCTCCCCTTAAACATTGTTTAAATAAAATTTAAAACGGATTTGAAATTCATAACGGCGACTTTAAAAACCTTTGGATATCAAGTTTTATAAAAATACAAGGTCGCCAGTTTAAATAAAGGGTAAGTGGGGGTAAAACTTTAAAATGGCGCGCTTGAAAAACCTAAGAGTGAGGGTAAAATTTAACTTCCCACTCAAAAGTGGGAGTAAAATTTAAATTCCCGCGCAAAAGTGAGGGTAAAAATCCAAAATGGCGCGGGGAATCTCCCACACAGCGCCATCTAGTCGGTAACTAGGGTAAAACAGATTCCTACCCGGTAAAAGAGATTTCTACTCGCGACCGCTAAGGCAGATTCCTGCAGGGTAAGTGGCCCAGAATCGGTATAGCTCTACTACTAACATTACTTTAGGTTAAACAGTATAACATGAACTACAAAAAAAATTTTTGTCAAAACGATAAGGGCTCAGTTTGGGCCCCCTAAGTCAGCGGGCCTCCCCGCACCGCAGGGTTTAGCAGGGGTGTAGTTACGCCACTGCAAGTGGATCATACTTCCAATTGTTTGAAATCTTATTATGAGCAATGTAAATATTGTTTTATTCGATATTAATCTCTTTAATAGCAATGTAACTTGA
The DNA here is from genome assembly GCA_037103525.1 of Ganaspis brasiliensis. Lineage (NCBI taxonomy): Eukaryota > Metazoa > Arthropoda > Insecta > Hymenoptera > Figitidae > Ganaspis > Ganaspis brasiliensis. The sequence continues at coordinate 173,646 of JAZKLR010000669.1, forward strand.
GCTATTAGCATTAAAATAAGCCAAAGAAAATTAAAATATCTTGACTGGTTCAAAAAGATATAAGTTGTTCACGCCAAGTGGAATGTACGCAAGTGTTTGTCAGAATTTGGAAAACGCGTAACTTTTAAGAACGAAGCAGAAAGTACGTATCTTTGAGGAAAGGCTTAGAAACAGTGCATCTGTGTACACTGAGAAAATGGAAATATTTAAACATAATATTTTAGACATTCAAATTAATATTTTTAATATCTAGGATTTTAAGTTTGAATATCAAGATATTAATATCTTGATACTAAGTTTTAATATCTAAATATTTAATTTTAATATCCATGAACAGCCATTTTTCTCAGTGTAGTTTTTGTACCTACAGAACATTAGTAGTTTCTGAAAACACCACTAAAGATACGTACTTTCCAACTTATTTTTAAAAGATATGCGCCTTCCAAATGTTTCAAAACAGTTGAGTACGTTCCACTTGGGGTAAACGAAGTATATGTGTATAAAGAACAAAACGCAACAATTCCTTCATTTCCTTCCCTCTCTGCCTATTTACAGTGTATTAAGCATCCAAAAGTGGAGCAAGCACTAGAATCATTGCGTTTTTTTGTATGATACTTATAACTTTAGAACTAGTCAAGATATTTAAGTTTTCTTTGACTTATTCTGAAGTTAAAAGTTCAAGGATTTATTTAGCTTGATTTTTAAAATTTTTCCAAGTACTTTTCCAGAAAATTCAGCCTGCCAAAATTGAACAATAAAAATTCACAAAAATCGAAAAATTCATCTGTCTTTATCACATTGAATCTCAGTTTCTATTAATCAAAAAAGCTTTAAAATAGGACCATTTATTGGAAAACTTTATAAGCTTTTCAATGGACTATGATAAATTTTATTTTGCTTATATCTGACAGAGTTATAAACATTTTAAGACGATCATGTTTTTAATCCCATTTTTGTAAGTGGTCCCACAATTTTGGTCGGTAGTGTACGTCAAAGGTTGAAATGCCTTATACCATATGTTCAGCAATACAATACGTGTCCGATATCATTATGCCTATTTTATGTAGATTTTCAGCGTGAAATTCAAAATTTTAAATAATACTTAAAATAAACAATATAAATATATACTTGAGATCTCACTTATCCTCGTTATATCTTTAAAATTAAAATAAATTAATTATTAACTCATTATTACTAAAACGTCAATATTTTTTACTTAAACTAATGTTTAGTATCAGAAATTAGCATGTTTTGTCAGAAGAAAACAATACTTTTGACAGTAACTGTACGGTTCGGAAACCTAAAAAAACAAAATTTGGGGAAATTTATTTTCGTATTTATTTTTAACTTTATGGTAAATAGCGTATTTTAATATTTAATAAACTAAAATGTATCGCAATATACAATAATCAGATTTATTTTAGTGTAAATATAAGTGTTATTTTTAATTCCAAATTAACCTCAAAAGCGTAACAACGTGTCATATCTAAGTTTTATTTTTCAAAGACTGGTAGCAGCGTTTGAGCATCGGAGGTTTAGATTGCTTGTTTGAGTTTTGACATCTATTGCGCTTAAACACGTGAAAATCACAGTAAAATTGAGATGACAGTTAAATGAAATGTCTACAGTAATTTATAAGTGATATAATATTTAAATATTTATAAATAAATAATAATTGACAATCTCGAAGTAAATTGTAAAAACTTTAATATTTATGAATTTGAATTTAGCGCGCTTGTAACCGAAACTTTTTACCTGACTCAAACCTAACTTACGTAACCTACGTTCTTTACTGCAATTGACAGCTTTACAGCGTTGCCTCATCTAGACTGAATGATTCGAAGAATCTTGAGAACTTATTAGTATTTTTAACATTTTTGCTTTTAAATGATCTGTAAGGTGACCAAACTTTTCCAATTTATTAAACCTTAAATATTCATCTTTCGAATACAATTATTCCAAGAAAATCTGGCATCGATATCTATTAGAAATTTACTTTGAAAGTACCTTGGTTACCGTTTCTCCATAAGAGACCATGATAAAGAAATAATTATAACATCTATATTATTTAGTAAAAAATTCACAAATTTTGCATGCTTTTTTTGTTGTGCCAAATAATATAATTTCTTAAAATTTGAAAAATTTCTGACATTTTTAATGTTTGTCCGGTTCCTCATTATCGTATATTACCTATATAATATACATTTCTACATTTCTACATAATGTAGCATACGTCAGTTCACGTACATTTAATCACGTGCCATGTATGTACCTTCGCATTGTACTAGTATGATACGAGTATAACGTAACTATCTTCAGTTACTTGCATTAAAATGGTAGAGTGACAGTATTTGCATTTTTTTTAACAGTATGATGTACTGGCCCTGTACTTGGATTAGAATCTTACTATGTACTTCAATTTCCAATTTATTTTTCAAGCTTGTTTGATTAATACAACTCTGGTATGTAATACTAGTACGATACAAGTACTTCGTACAAATCTAATAAAAAGGTACATACATACTGGCACTATATCAATTTAGAATTAGTGCTTTGAAAATCAGTATCATTATACAGTAAGTTCTTGATAAAGTGAAGTAGTCGGGACCGGAAGGACTTGATATAGTGAATATTCCATTTTTCATTCAGCAGTTCTCCTCTTTTCCTTTTATCTATGTGTGAGTTGATTGCTATGCTTGCACAAATTGTACAAACGTTGTGCGCGTAAGGGGAGTATACAAACACGTGTCATATTTTTAGGTTATGCTATGTTAATATTTTAAGTTCAGGTCAAGTTAAACATATTTAGAACTTCAATGAAAAGTGAAAAAATAAGAAAATTGCAGGATGCTTTGAAATTAACGAAATAAACTCAAACAAAGCTCATTAACGGTTTTAATTGTCTAAACCGTTTCATATCCGGTTGACTTTCAGTGAAGATAATTTTTGTCATTGTATCGAGTCCCAAACATTCACTATATTCAGGTTTTCACTTTATTCAGCTTCACTATATCAAGAACCTACTGTACTCGTATAGTAGTAGTAGTAGTAGTAGTAGTAGTAGTAGTAGTATAATGCAAAGGTGCGTGGTACGCACAGTAATTGTACGTTAGTTATCTGGGTAGATATACATTATACATTTGACATGTAAATTACCAAGTTTTCTACGTATATTACTTTCGGAAAAGTTAAAGTTATCTTTTGGAAAAGTTAACTTGTGGAAAAGTTAAATGCAATTAACATGTAAATCCCATAAGAATTTAAGTTAACTGTCGAAAAAGTTAAAGTTAACTTTCGAAAAAGTTAACGGTAACTTTTAGAAAAATTACAGTTGACTTTTGTAAAAGTTAAAGTTAACTTTCAGTAAAGTTATAGTTAACCATCCGAAAAGTTAATGTTAACTTCTGGAAAAAATGAAATTAGAAATATTAAAGAAGACTCGTTTTCAACTATATATACACTTAAATCTCACTATAACGACCTTCGATATTACGAGTTCTCTCTATAACGGGCTGATAAATTCTCCCTATTACGAGCTAAACAACTTCAATGCATAGTTTTCATTGAACTCGTGGTTTTTATTATTTTTCCGTAAATTATGTATATAAAAAAAAATCATTTCAGAAGCTATTTGTTCCACGAAGATTAAGATTTCAAAGCAGGTAATGAATTAAAAACATTTAATTTTTATTCTATTATGTACTAATAATTATTTCGCATGTGAAAATTTGAAAATTAATAAAAAAGGAAATTGTTTTTTTATAAATTCATTATTGATTCATTATTGTATTATTGTTGTTTCATTATTAATTTATTATTGAATCATTGTTGGTTCATTGTTTATTTATTATTAAATCATTGCTGATTCAGTATTGATTCATTATTGAATCATTATTGTTTCATTATAGATTCATTAGTGAATCATTATTGAATCATTATTGATTTATTATTTAGGCTAGACCGAATATGTATACATCGCTTGAGTATCTGTTCACATTGGCCACGCGCATCTCGTTGCGCACCATGCGTCAAGTCAGGCCCAACGCGACCCACCCCACCAATCCACCCGCTAATCTCGCGAGGTATTTTACATTCTACGGTCTTCTGCGGTATTCATTATGATTTTTTGAAATTTGAGATCATATTTGCAAAAGTGGGTGGTGGGTGGTGTTTTAAAAATTTAAGTCCCAATACATTAGTTTTGTAGGTGGGTGGTGGGTGGTGTTGGGAATAGATTAGTTACTCTGAAAACATATACTAAATGGGTGGAGGGGGGGATGTTAGGCATATGATATATACATTGAAAACATATACTAAATGGACAGTGGGTGGCTGATTGTAGGTGGTAGTACCAAAGACATGTAAATTATTTCTAAGAAAAAAGTTAACAACCAATTATTGTTTATGCAAATTATCAAACTAGCGCCATCTAGCGGTGACCATTACCGACACAAGGTAATTCAGAAATCTTTATTACCGACGGAGGGTAAAACTACGCACATGCTAACATATACGAAATCTACCTTACCGATGGAGAATAAACTAGCGCCATCTAGAGGTGAGCATTACCGACAGCCCCACTACCTAAACTTTATACAACGTTCACATTGGCCACACGCATCTCGTTGCCCACGATGCGCCGAGTCAGGCCCAGCGCGGCCCACCCCAAATCCACCCCCCATAATACTGCGCGGTATCTCAGGATTCAGCGATCCCTCGCGGTTTTCATTATGATTTTTGAAATTTCAGATCATATATGCAAAGTGGGTGGTATTTTGAAAATTCAAATCCCAATGCATTAGTTTTAGTATGTGGGGTGGGGTGTTGGGTGAATAGTTACAATGAAAAGATATGCTAGATTAGTGTTGGGCTGGTGGGTGGGTGGGTGGTAGAATGTGGGTGGTAGTACCAAAATTAACAACAATATATTGTTTATGCAAATTATAAAACTAGCGCTATCTAGCGGTGACCATTACTGACAGAGATCTGCATTACCGACCGACGGTAAAAACACGCATATGGTAACATATACGAAATCTACCTTACCGACGCACGGTAATACCGACTGAAGGTAACAGTGCCACCTGGTGGCGAACATCGGAACTATGTTTTGGTACCAGCCCTGTTTCACTACTCGTGTAGATTACAGGAAAATTATAGAGAATTTTCATAAATGCGGTCTTCATAGTGTTTACTAGCCAAAAAGTATAATTTTTGGAAAGAAATTCGAAAAAATGACCATCTCCCCTCCTCCCAAAATATAAATAATTAAAATCTTTAACTTAATTAGTTATAAACAATTAGGTCAGTATATTTGGCATTTTATTACGTGTGTGTAAATTAAGATTATTAAATTAAGACTTAGTAAAGAATAAATTTATGTAATAGGATATTTTTTAAACAAATTTTGTTAACAAGCACAATACTTTCTAATTTTTGTTAATTCAAATATAATTTTAACGAAAATGCAATTTAACAAAAAAAAATTCATGAATTAAAGGGGAATCACATAAACAAGGTCTGAAAATGAAAACAAATTTAAATGTTTTTTCAAAGTATTTATGAACATTTAAATCTCTATATATTTGTCATTTTAATTATGTACATGAACTTTATGAACTTATGATATATAAACATCAATAGGGGAGAGTGGCCATCAATGTACCAGCTTTTTCAATGAACCATTTCAATTTTCTCAGAAACAATTAAATAAAAATTCTCCTAATTTTAAATATAAATGAAGTTTGCGTAAACACACTACGTCCATAAATTTGAGACATGTGGATTTATTCTTTATAGAGAAAACTGAAAAAAACTGTTTCTGATGCTCTGAAGAAAAAATTTACCTAAAATACAAACACGTTTTTTAATTGAAATAAGGCAATTTAAAAATAAATGAACTTACGATTTATTTTGTATCGGGCCTGAACTACAATATTCTAATGAGATAAAGATTTTGAAATATTGCATTAAGTTATAAAAAACCATTTTTGTTGCAAATGTCATGTTGATTCAATGTACCAGGGAACAATGAACCACCTGGAATTTCAGTGTACTTTCGATTTCCAGAGTGGTATGCCTGATTATAAAACTAGGCATGCGTACAGCATGTGACAGCGATTGTTATCAGTACTCTTCTCAACATAGCAAAACTAAAATGCCATTTTAGCTAGTTAACTTCAATTTGAGGTATATTTATGTTATACATTATCAATTAAAAAGTGTTAAGTAATAATTTTTTATAGTATTTGATGGAAAATAAGTTTTTTCACAAAGTGAAAATTGCAATATTATTATTGTTGAACATTTTTAGTGTTTTTATAGAGGTGGTTCATTGTGTACCCAGGTTGTTGAAAATGAAAATAGCGTGTTAGTTTAGAAAAATCCTAAATTTTATTATTTAATCAAAATAAATCGGGTATAATATGTGTGCATTACCTAGAGAAGTGTTGTAGTTTTATATTGATGCAAAGAAGTGCTTGAAATTAGGGAAATTGAATAAATACTATGACCTTGAAAAAAACCCTGTACATTGATGGCCACTCTCCCCTATATAAAAAATAAATAAAATAAATTAACCAATTCAGTTAACAAAATTATATTATATTTACTGCATAAATAATTGAGTAACAAACACTTAACTTTATTAAAGACGTAGATCGGATCTAATTACTTTAGATCTTAGAATTCTAAGCATTCTACATCTTTTAAACACCTCAAAAAATAAAAATTTATATTTTTTATTTATATTCATGCAAATTATTAATAAAATTTTCAACATTTAAATCATCTGCAAAACGCATCATAAAGAATGTTTTAAATATTTGTTAATTATTTTTAAAGAGATCGGTTTTAGTGAACACAATGCATTAATAAAAACTATTATCTACATATGAAATTCCAAATATACTAATTTAATTGTTTATAACTATTTAAGAAAAACATGTTAATTAGTTAACATTTTTAGACGTTGTTAGTGATATACTTCTCTTTTAGTTAATATAATTTTCGTTGATAATATTGCATCTGCGTAGAAATTAGATTTCTATAAAAAAAATTGAAATAATATTTAATTTGTTAATTAATATTGTTTAAATAATATTTTTCCACATAGAATTTTATTATGCAAAAAATATAATTTTGTTAAGTTTAATTCATAAGTACGTCAACGGAGCAAAAATGACATTTTTATCATCAAAATTAGAAAAGATATACATTTGTTAACTAAGATTGTTATAAAACTATTATTAACTAATTATTTTACAACTACTTTGCCTTGTAAAAGAGAAAATGTTTTTATTTATGCAAATATTTATGTTTTATACATAAATATTTTCATTTGAACATAAAATGCCAATTATAAAAATTTAATTGTTTATAACTAATAAAAAAATTATTTTAATTACTTTACCCATTTAGACATTGTTTGTGAGGAGCACCCCTTATAGTTAAAAAAATATTTGTCGATACAATACCATTTCCATAAAAAATAGACTTGATTAAAAAAAAAAATTCTTGTTTTTATTGTTAATTAAAAAAAATTAATAACAATATTCAAAATTTGGCTCATATAGATCGATCCGTAATTTTATAACCTTTCATATAAAAAAAAAACTTTAAAATTGCGTGAAATTTGTGACCTGTAGACGAATTTGTCCACGACCACTTAGTTTTGCCCCACTGTGCAACGGGAGTCGAGCCCATCTAACCTGAGCCTAAGTACGCCTTAAACCCCTCGGTCACCGTAGTTATAGAAACAACTTTACAAAATCTTAGTCATGTCTTTCCAGAGGAATTTATGTATTAAACATGAATAAGATTTTGTAAAGTTGTTTCTATAACTACGGTGGCCGAGGGGTCTAAGGCGTAGTTAGGCTCAGGTTATATGGGCTCGAATCCCGTTAGGGAGAATTTTTTTTTAAGAATATATTTAATTTAACATATTTAATTCAATACTTAGGTGTGTTCGCACATGAGTTCGTACGTGTGTTCGCACATGTGTTCGTACATACGTACGCAGATGAGAACTCATATAAGAACTCTCAATTTCATATTGAGTAACGTTATACGCGGCGCATGACGGAACTTAATATAAGAGCTTACATGCGTTCGTACCTACGTTCTTATACATAAGATCTTAGACGAGATCTCGTCTATGTCACCTGAGATCTTATATGCGTACACATGTATTTTACATGTTAACAACACGTAATTGAAAATTCATATTGTTATTGAAAATTTAAGAACATGTAATTAAAAATTTATATTGTTATTGAAATTTCAAGGACCTGTAATTGAAAATCAAAGAACATGTAATTGAACATATATACTGTTACTTATACATAACAATGGGGACAATGGGAGTGAGAGAGACAGAGGAGAGGTGTGGGGAAAGGGGAAGGAATTGACATTTTGGGCCAGACATCGTGACGTCACAGTCTGCGTGTGAGAGAGAGAAAGAGAGGATGAGTATCGTAGAGAGGGTAAGAGAGAAGGAAGATAGTGGGTGTGTTGGGCAATTATGGGAGCCAATCAGAATGCGTCCTATAGTTGCCCAAGCATAAAACTAAGAGAGTGGGAGTAGTGGTAGTGGAGGCATGAATGGAAAAGGGTGGTATTGAAATTATGGGACCCAATAACAAACGTTTCCCAAAAATGCAGAAAAGAATGGATGATGCAATTCTGTGAGGTGCGAGCTAGAGAGAGAGAGAGAGAATGGAATGTCGTGAAAGTCAACAAGTCTTGTTCTCAACGTTAAAGCGTGAGCGCTAGGGTGGCGGTACGCTATTGTATTAGATAAAGGGGGGATGGCGAAGAATTAGAATAGAGAAAAAGGACTACTTGCTATGCTTAGCTGTTTAGCTGGATGGAAGACAGACTTACAAATGCAAAATATCATTCTCGAATATTACGAGAAGTAGAATTTTAAGAGTTCAAAATTTTTACTGAAAATTTTAATACAATTGTAAAACAATTAAAATTAAATAGTACAATGAAGAAAAATATTAATAAAAAGTAATGACATTATTTATATTAAAGAAAAAAAATCAACCTACCTTGAGGAATTGAACCCTCGGCGCTTCTGGTTTTTGAGCACAAGAACAGCTACGAGTATAGTTGTTAGAAATAGTGACTTAGAAATATAAGTTCGAAATTCTATTCTATAATATCAAATTAGAAATGAAATGAAATGTTTCAAATTTATTAAGATAAATTAAAAGCATAGAAGAATTTAACATTTGAAATATTTACATGTAATTAATAATTTTTTTAAATTATAAATTTTTTTTTATTTTAAAATCTTTAAAAATTTTCTACTAACTTACTCTAATGTTGGGGATAGGTGAAATAAAAAAGTTATATATAGTCTTACAATATTTATTAATTTTTCACACACACACACACACACACACACACACACATACATAGATAATTAAATTGTAATATAATAATAATAGTAATAATTCATAATTTTTAACCTAGTTACCCAAATAAGAATAATTAATATAATAAGATATTTTTAAGTATAACTATCGATAAAACTATGACTAGACATTTATGACGCATGATATATATATATATATATATATATATATATATTAATATAGACAAGACCGACCACGTGAGGAGAGAGACAACAATAACATCGATTAAAAGTATATATTCATGTTATTCTTTTAAAAATTACATCTAATTAAATCGAGATATATAATAAAAAGATAATGCATTTCTTAAGCTTAGTTAGACAAATAAGTGTAATTAATATAATAAGATATGTTATAGGTTGAGCGACGACAGAATTACGATTAGATATTATGCATAGGTAATTATATTTTAATAAACTACACAAACCGCGCGAGAAGAGTGACAAAAATAACATTAATTTAAACTACAGTACAATTAATTAGCATTTCGAGACGAGCATGATTGAATACAAGAATGAAGGTGATTATTATTAAAGTGAGAGTGAAAATAATAACCACCTTGAAAACTGTGTAATTTTTCAAACATATTATTATTATTATTTTTATTAATCTTATTCAAATTTTTTTTATAAAAACAATTAGCGATAAAATCATTTTTTACAAAATCTTTAGAAAAAAGATTAACAAAATCACACAAGCTGACACCACTGCACATATAAAAAAGAAACATAACACAAAACTGACCACATACATCAGAAGAGAAACTTTGTAATTGTTCTGTGTTCCACTGGTAGAAGGTACAGTTTCGACGCAGACAATCAACATGTTCAGGAATATGAGGCGGAAGACCGTAGCTGTCGAAGAAGGTTCCTCTGCCATGTTGATCAATAAAGATGGCGATCCAGTGAGCGCCCGATTTTCGATAGCCATCAGTATTAATTATAATTGACACCGGTTTCATCAAAAGGTTAGGAATCCTATCCGCTGGAAACACCCCAGTGGTACTCCGAGGAATCACTTGTAGAAGTTGTAGAATCTGTAGACTGTTCATGATTGTCTTTTTTTAAAAATGGTGCACCAAGTGATGGAAAATTTTGAAGAAGTTTATTCACTTCATTTGTAGTAGTAGTAGTAGTAGTAGCAGTAGTAGTAGTAGAAGGTTTCTTTTTTATTCCATCACATATAATTCCAGCATCTTTTAAAATATTTTCATCAAAGCTGACCTTTTTTATTTTCTTATTAAACATCGGTAAACAATTTTTTGTTTTTGGTGTTGGATTTAGTGTTTCTTCTCCACCATATTCTGCCACATCAATTCCGATTTGTGGTAACATTAAAACTTGTTCCGTTTTTTGCTGCAATAACCACTTTTTTAATTTAAAAGCGTTATTTACTGCACATGTATAAGATTTTTCCTTCTTAAAACCATGATGCAGACAAAAACCGCCGGATTCTTGGAGTTTTTTAAAACTTGGACAATTATATAGTTCCAAGTTTATAATTTGACGGCTCATCACATTTTGAAGAATTTTAGCCTTTTCTTGGCCACGCGTATAAATTTTCCCCGCTGTTTTTGCCACAGTACGTAAGTTTGCATGTAGATATTTAAGAGCAACGTCACCTTCGAACCACTCAATTCCATGAAATGATCAAGTTAACCAGTTGTTTTGTTCTTTTGCACAATGACTCAATTCAGTAAATGGGTATGGTGGTGTTGCAATCCAATGTCCAATGAAGTCCTCGTTTAATGCGAGCACAGCCACTTCTTTTTCAATAAATTCACCTTCCACGCCACGAAAACCCTGGATATCGACAACGAAATCCATCACTTCACAACAACAACAATTTGATAATTTAACGCACAGCTACCGTCCTTACTGTTCAACGAAAGTGGTAGAAATGAACCTGTCTTTTTCGGTTTATATACGTTATAAGGGTGATGCAGTACTGTGTGATGTGGCATAGATAAAGAAAAATTTTAAATTTCAAATTACACATGTGTGTATCATGTGGTGGGTTATATTTCGTGAATAACTTAACTCCCAAAATCAACAATAACCTGTCGTGACGAATCTATTTCCAACACGTTGTCATACTCAGCATAAACAATACAATTTACTGTACTTGTCAATGGTACCGCAAAGTGAACTTCAATTCTCAGACTTCCACTTTTTACAAGATTCCAATGAGAATAACAGTTTGCAGAAAGATCAGGTGTAAGATCAAAAGCAAAAAGACAAAAACCTTCACTGTAATCAAATCGCTTAATATCATTACCTTCGTTGAGAAAATGTATACCGGTCCCAGTAAAGAGAGTTTGATAAGCCTCCACATAAAGTTCTTTTTTACTAAAATCAGGTTGTAATGGTTTAGATGGTATTTGCATACCATCGACATATAGTGAGAGAAAATTAATTGAATAATTTTGAAAATTAAATGGGTTAAGTTTAGTGTTACCGTTAAAGGCTTTATTATCAACAAACCCAATTATTATTCTTTTAGGCAGTTGACCAAGAATGACATTGTCAAGAGTATCACCATGTACTCCGCTGTGTAAAGTAAACGACTTCACCTCAACTCGTGTGATTGGGTATTTCGCCGTACCTTGAGAAAGTGCTTTTGCATGTGCAAGTAAAATACCAGGGCTTATTTTTGCACGACGAACAAGTAGAGTAGCTTCTGCAATGTGAATGCTACATTCACCTGTTGGGTCCATGAGAACAAACGCATCTTTTGTACGTACCAAACGTAGTCTCACTTCAACACCATTTAAAAGAAATTTATTTTGATTGAATACATCGCAATGTAGATGACCAATCAAATCTATTGAATCACCATGAGTTAAATATTTTCGTCGTTCATTGAACCCTGTGTCCTCTGAAGTGATATCATCCATTTTTCCGGCTGTATCGGTAATCCATAGCGCAGAGGTAAGATGACTGTTTTTTGCTTGTGGTCCATAATTAAGAAGAGTTTCCAAATAAGCTCTATATGCATACGCATTATTTGCTGGCGAGACAAGTTTTTGGTTAAAATATACATCCACCTGATTAAATAGTGAATGTAGTAAATTATTTACGACACTAGCCAGCTGCAACGTTTCTTTCTCTGTATCTGTTTTTTTCAAAGTATGTAAATCAACACGAATACTAAGCATGGTGTGTGCAAGATCAATGTATTCTTCACCATGTCCAGGAATAACAAATTCTATTGGGGAATCATCGGATAAAGAGGAAACAGGCTTATAATGAACCCATTGTGAACTCTCAATAGATGTTTGTGTAGGTGGTAATGAAAATATATCTAACTCAGTTTTTAAACACTCGCAAGAGTGAGAATGTAGGAAAGACATTTTTAGTTTTATTTAGTACCAAAAATATCATCAAATTTTGTATTTTTTTTTCTTGATATTTTACGTTTCTTTCCTTTTTTCCTTGTTATTCGTTTTTTAATTTTTTTTTAGGTTTTTTATTTGTTTTTCTTCTAGTTACTTTTTTTCTTTTTGTTTTTCTTTTACTCTTTTTGAGATTACTTTTTTTTCTTTTACCTCCTTTTTTCCTTACAACTCTTTTACGCTTGACACTTGCTTGTCCAAGTACTTTATTCAACTGAGCTCTAAAATTTTTGGCATAAATTTTATAACCAGAACCATTCATAAGATTTTCAATTTTATCAATAGCCTTTCTTTTTAAATTGTCTCGACCCTCCTAAAATCGTGTTTGGATTGCTTGTTTAAACGGTATGCTATTCTCAACATCGTCTAAAGTGTGAAGACCAGTGCGTAATGCTTCTCTACCAACAGCTCGAGCACCCCGTGTCAGTACAGGTAATACACGTCGAAAAAGTCCTCCAAGAAAACTTCCAATCCCATGTCCTCTCTGATATGGTGAGCCAACATAAATTTTTGATATTCCACCTCTACCCACCTGCGAAGTATAATAATCGATATAATGAGCCATTCTATTTAATCAATTTTTTTAAAATGTAGTGTCACAGTCAGAGTACCAAACTCAAATGGTATAGGAAGACCAATATGATCTCTTATATCAACCTCTATTGTACGGAATTGCGTACGGATAAGAGGAATATAATTTGGAGGTGATAATTGTGTAACCTGAGTAGAAGCAAAAATATAGTTTCGAGTATCAACAGGTATAATTCTTAAAAGTGGTGTTTGTACATCGTGACGTCACAGTCTGCGTGTGAGAGAGAGAAAGAGAGGATGAGTATCGTAGAGAGGGTAAGAGAGAAGGAAGATAGTGGGTGTGTTGGGCAATTATGGGAGCCAATCAGAATGCGTCCTATAGTTGCCCAAGCATAAAACTAAGAGAGTGGGAGTAGTGGTAGTGGAGGCATGAATGGAAAAGGGTGGTATTGAAATTATGGGACCCAATAACAAACGTTTCCCAAAAATGCAGAAAAGAATGGATGATGCAATTCTGTGAGGTGCGAGCTAGAGAGAGAGAGAGAGAATGGAATGTCGTGAAAGTCAACAAGTCTTGTTCTCAACGTTAAAGCGTGAGCGCTAGGGTGGCGGTACGCTATTGTATTAGATAAAGGGGGGATGGCGAAGAATTAGAATAGAGAAAAAGGACTACTTGCTATGCTTAGCTGTTTAGCTGGATGGAAGACAGACTTACAAATGCAAAATATCATTCTCGAATATTACGAGAAGTAGAATTTTAAGAGTTCAAAATTTTTACTGAAAATTTTAATACAATTGTAAAACAATTAAAATTAAATAGTACAATGAAGAAAAATATTAATAAAAAGTAATGACATTATTTATATTAAAGAAAAAAAATCAACCTACCTTGAGGAATTGAACCCTCGGCGCTTCTGGTTTTTGAGCACAAGAACAGCTACGAGTATAGTTGTTAGAAATAGTGACTTAGAAATATAAGTTCGAAATTCTATTCTATAATATCAAATTAGAAATGAAATGAAATGTTTCAAATTTATTAAGATAAATTAAAAGCATAGAAGAATTGTTTTTCTTCTAGTTACTTTTTTTCTTTTTGTTTTTCTTTTACTCTTTTTGAGATTACTTTTTTTTCTTTTACCTCCTTTTTTCCTTACAACTCTTTTACGCTTGACACTTGCTTGTCCAAGTACTTTATTCAACTGAGCTCTAAAATTTTTGGCATAAATTTTATAACCAGAACCATTCATAAGATTTTCAATTTTATCAATAGCCTTTCTTTTTAAATTGTCTCGACCCTCCTAAAATCGTGTTTGGATTGCTTGTTTAAACGGTATGCTATTCTCAACATCGTCTAAAGTGTGAAGACCAGTGCGTAATGCTTCTCTACCAACAGCTCGAGCACCCCGTGTCAGTACAGGTAATACACGTCGAAAAAGTCCTCCAAGAAAACTTCCAATCCCATGTCCTCTCTGATATGGTGAGCCAACATAAATTTTTGATATTCCACCTCTACCCACCTGCGAAGTATAATAATCGATATAATGAGCCATTCTATTTAATCAATTTTTTTAAAATGTAGTGTCACAGTCAGAGTACCAAACTCAAATGGTATAGGAAGACCAATATGATCTCTTATATCAACCTCTATTGTACGGAATTGCGTACGGATAAGAGGAATATAATTTGGAGGTGATAATTGTGTAACCTGAGTAGAAGCAAAAATATAGTTTCGAGTATCAACAGGTATAATTCTTAAAAGTGGTGTTTGTACATCGCCTGGTATACGTGGCTCACACACATCACAGTAGATAAACATTTTTTCAGGTAGTCCTGTTGTCAAGCTAGCAGGATGATTTGCATAACACGACTTCACGGGTAAAATTTTCTTAGGTGAAAAACCAAGAATACGAGATATTTTTTCACTTATAACCAGATAATGTTCACTACCTAGTTTACAATCGTTTTTACAAATTTTCTCTACTCTAACATATCCGTTTCCATCATCGTTAAAAGTTAACATTACATGACTTTTACCAATATCTGTCTGGTTTATCGCTGTAATAATATCTTTAATTTTATTGTATACACCTGGACGAAAATGCGAGACAATAGGACGACGCCATATTCCACTCAGCAGATGTTGAGGATTGTAGTTCTCTCTAATACTATTGTCATTAATCTCATTCATTTCCGTTTCACTTTTCATGAGAAAGGGCAATTTATATTTTTGAAGTATATTTTCTCCATCTATAAATAATTCATCCACATTTTTATTATAATTTTCTTTCACATTAGCATTTGTCACGAGTGTCATTAGAGCAATACGATTTTCAATTTTCTCGGAATTGTCATCTCTTACGTGTAAAAATGTACGAGGAAATTGTATTTCAGTAAGCGCAACAGCCCAACGGCCACTTAATCGAATCTCATGTGGTAATTGTGTAGTAAAGCGTGTTGTTGTATTATGTGGAAAATATTTCATACTACTATTACTTGGTAAGATTAAATAAAATTCATCAATTTCCATTGTAATGCTTTTTATTTTATTTTATTTTTTTTAAATCAGAAGCAGGTATCCATGAATTAAATTTTTTAGGGTAACCCTTCCACTTTACAAGTAATTGTTTTTTTACACCGTTACCCTTACTTCGAATTATTTTTTCAATAATAAATTTAGTTTCTCTCAGAAGATTGTCTCTTTTAACAGCTGATAATTCTCGTACATAAAAATGCCCATCTATAATCTCACCGTCCAAGTCTTTCAATTCGTAGACTGTAGGTGAATTTTCTCTTTTGTTAAAAATACGATTTATGACAAAAATTTCTTCAGTCCAACCTGCTTCATAACCTTTCTCAAACACTCCTCTTTCTCTACTGATTCTCACAAAATCACCTACCTTATATTTAGCTTTTTTTTCACCGTGTAATGCGGTTTTATCGTATTTTTTTACAATATTCAAATAAGCCTCTCTTGCATTTTTTAAAGTCACAGATGACGGTCGCATTTTTGTAGCTGTATGACGTGTATTATTATAAGCAAGTACAATTTGTTGTAAAACATCTACATAACGATGTGTATTGCGATGTGAGAAATACCGCCACATACGTTCCTTAAGTGTACGATTAACTCTTTCAACAATTGCTGCTTTATGATTTGGATCACGCACAGCACGAAATCTTATTTCATGTTTCAATAAACATTGTTGAAACTCTTTAGCTAAAAATTCTTTCCCTCTATCACTCTGAACACATTGAGGAATCCGCTTTCCGCTATTTTGTTTAAGAATACGTTCAAATGCATTTTTTACCTCATTTCCAGTTTTATTTTTAAGTGGTTCAACCCAAACATATTTACTCAATACATCTATTACTACAAGAAGATATACATAATTATCGTTATAATCTTTCAAGTTTTTTAAATCTACGAAATCAACTTCCCAAAGATCATCAATATTTGTAACATTATAAAATGAACGTTGAAATTTACGACGTGTAGGAATATGTAAATTATAGGTGTCTTGACTTTTTAACCAATCAACAACCTTTTTTCTTGATATTTTACCGCGTACAGCTTGTACAAGTTTTTCAATACCAGAATAAGATGCTTCATGGGAGGGATTGTAATATATTTCTTCTAGTATTTTCATTATTTTAATAAGAGAGAAAGCCATCCACTACTTTCTCTTTTTTTCTTCGCACTCTGTCTTACACGGTTTCTACTTCTACTTCTTCCTCGACTAGAACCATTGTCTGATGAACTGTCGTCTTCTGTTAATAGTGTATCTTGAAAAGTTGAATTTTGAACCGGTTCCGTTTGAGGATGTGTGTTTAAAGACGATTGTTGTACATTCTTTTTCCAATATTCAGTATTTGACACAATTTCACGTGAAATACCAACCCCTTGAAGGAAAGTGGCAAACTGAAGTCTTCCTATTGGATTAACTCTTTTTCTATTTCTTAAAGCATCATTTAATAAGTCAGCAATATTTGAATTTTGCAATTGTTTTCCATCAATAGAAACAACACCACGTGCGTCCCACTTAAAACGCTGTTGTAAATCTGGTTTAACGGGACGTGAGAGTAGTATTGCTCCTTTGAGGTTAAAAGTTTTTGGGACAGTAGCAAGAATGTCTTCAACGCTCATTGATGCATTATTATCAACATCTTCGTTATTGTTATTATTTTTTTCTGTTGTATTTTCTGGTTTACTTTTAACACTACTGAAAAAAGATATTTTTGTAATACTTGATGGTACATTTTCCATTTCTCACGTTCATCTTTTAAAAAAGGTGAGTTTAAAATTAGACTCATTTCATCGTCAAGACGAGTCATAACATTTCCAGGTGTCTGAATAGTAGCTAATGGTAATTTATAAACGTTTTCAGTAACAGTATTATCTTTTTCATTATTTGCTTTCATATTATTCTCCACCCCAGAATTGTTTAGAAAAACATGTGGATTACCAAAATTTGGTGAAGAAGATGATTGTTTTTGTATTTTTTCAATTTGTTCGCTAGGAACTAAAACCATTTTTCTCGCGTGTTCCATATTTTAAAATATTAAAGTAACTTATGTGAATAGATTTGATAGAATATTACCGACAATTGGTGCCAGTAAAAGGGGTAAAAAACCTCCACCTTTTTGTAAAATAAACTTTTTTTTATTTTTCCAGTTTCCTTTTGCTTCTGCTAATTTTCTCAACTTTTGTCTATGTTTTTTTAATTTACGTTTTTCCACTGTTTTAAGCGGTATATTTCCAGCTAAAATATTTAATGCACACTCGCAAATACACTTAATAAGTTTAGAATCAGCTGCCGCTAGAATTGCTCGTTTTTGTTTAGTATCAAGGTGATATAATGCATTTAAAGCAGATGCGTTTTTCACACCAATACATTTGCATATATTAGACGCCATTACAATCTTACAACTGGTATCTGTTCGTGTCCATCTACTCTTTTTATACTTTTCAGCGGTAAATAAACATACGAAAACTCATCACTCGGAAATATATTCGTTCTAAAACGACAATTGTCGGGCGTAGACTGTTTTAAATCAAGAAGAAGATAACCATGTGGTTTTGAAGTAGCATCGTGATAAGCCTCCTGTAAAAAACGTGGATTCTCTGGATAGATTTGACGAGCAAGATGTTGGAATTGAGCTCTGTCACGTGGATTTTTAAATACAATAATATAATTCGCATTAAGTGAAATATCTCTTTGTCCATGACCTTGATGAAATAAATTTTGTGTAATAAAAATTACACTGAGATTCTTGTGGTGACTACCTTTAGTGAAAAGATTTACAATTGTGTTATTTGAAGATTCACGCATAAGATCATCGATAACAATTAGTTTCGGACATTTGTTATCATTTGAGTAATCAGCAGGTTGCGGTAGTCCTTCTTTAAATTCTATAGTTTTACCATACTCAGAATAAGCAGATTGCCACTCTGAGTAATAAAACAAAACACGCATAAAACGTGTATCACACATATGTTCAACATATTTTAAAAAATGTTTTACAAAAAGTGTCTTTCCGCATCCTGTAGGACCACAAATCATTGATGTAAACGGGTGTTTCCAGCGTGTATCCATTTTTTACACTAACAAAAAAATTATTGTGTTATTCTTTTTATACTTTTTCAGAAATTATTTCTCAATAAGCTTATTAATAAACGCGCGCATTGTGCGGAACCCTATAAGCTGAAATTGGTTCCGCACACGAACCAGGTTTAATAAGCTTATTTAAACCTGGTACGTACGCCTAATTTAAGCTTGTTTTTGGCGTAGCGTATAGCTTGTCTCATATTAGCTTATTTGAGACGAGTTCCGCGGACCGACGCGCGCGCGCCGCCGCCGCCGCCGCCGCCGCAGTCGTCTCGCCACTTATCTCCACTGAAAATTTGAAATAAAAAACTTTTAAAGCAATTTGTCGGAAAGTTTCAAAAATATTAAAATATTACTCAGTATTTATTAAGAAAATTAACCAAAAATATTATTAAAAAGAACCCTTTTAATAAATTTATTATTTTTTATATATCGTAAGTTGATAGGATAAAAATAAGGTTAATAGGAAGAAATAACAGACTCAAATACACACAAAATATGATGAACAAGAAATTTGTTTTATTCGAAACTAGTGCATTTTTTTATAACAATTTTGTAAATACAGATGTTGATTATAATGATAATAATAATGTTACAATAAAACATTGTCAGAACAAAATGTCGAAAAGTAATATGCAAGAGTTATTCGTTGTTTCCTTTTTTGGTTTGCTTTTTTTTTCTCGTAATTTTTGACAAATATTTTCTTTAACCTCTAGAGAGAGTAAGTCAGTTAGTAAACATGATATTTCAGAAAATATAATTTCAAAGTAGAAATTTACAAATTCTTCCAACGGTAATCTAGCCTTAACTAAATCTTTAAAAAATTCAAATTTCACATTTAACAATTGTGCTATAAATTCACCGACAGGTTTTACAATATTTTGTGATTCTAGATATGTACACAATTCACTAACAAAAATATCCTTACACAATTTTACATTGTCAATAATTTTTATTAACTGTCTCACACGTTCATCAATACAAACAACTAATTTGATTAGTCCTTCAAACGTGTTCACTTGCATGACAATATTATTCGAAAAATTATATTTTTTCTTCCCGTTTATATCATCACCCACTACATTTGCGTCACAATCACTGGTTAAACTCTTCCCAATTAAAATTGCTTTTGCGTTGTATGATGTTGTGAAAAGTAGTACACAACTACCAATTTTTAAAGGTTCTGGACGATGAACACAACCGTCTAATGTGTAATTGTTTCTACCTTCCAGGTAAGCACAAATAATATCAAATTTTTTCTGCAATTCTATCCACTCTTCAAAATGTAGCGAAATTCCTCGTGACCTCTTATCGGTGAAACGTATAGTAGGTACAAAATGTCCACCCTCTTGAATTTCAAGGCCAATAGTAACTTTCTTAGAACACGAATTATTTAAATCATAACTCGTGGTAAAAATCATCGGATGATTTTGTAGAGATTTAAACTTTTTTACTGGTTTCTCACTTTGAACATACATTGAAGATAACATTTCTTCAGGATATTCACGTTTGTTTTGCACTGCAGAGTAGTTTACAGACATATCAAATGCTTGTGTATTCTCACTGTCAGCGTCAACGACAGTTTTCTCCATGTTCAGACCTGTACATCTTATAATAGATTTTAGATAATGTGATTATCATAATAGTGGGAAAAAATATCACATAATATATGATGTAATATAATTTAAAATATCTTTTTACAAGTTTATATTATTAATTAATTATTTATTGATTTATTTTTAATTTAAAAATTATGAATAAAAATATAATATATTTTAAATAATTTAGAATAACCTGATTTTATTTTAAACTTATTATAAAATATATCTTAACTAAATAGAGGTAGAATATATTTCATTTTTAATAATTCTATATTTTTAGAATGTTTTATCAATAATTTCCAAATTCAACAATTTTCAGAAATTCGAGTATTAGAAAGTTCTGTTCTTGCGTTAAACCGTGGCTAGTGCATCCCTTTTGTTTGTCACTTCACCTGACGCGCACAGGACCTGTCTATGTAAATTACCTCTAGGCTAGACAATAACGCATCTAGTCTGACTTCGCTTCTTCCCTGAAATTTGCATCGTGGACTGTTTTCCATAACTTGTACTAACTTGTGTTAGACAAAATGCACACGTTTCCAAAGACATTTCCCACTCCAGTTTCTTTCTCTCTCTCACACTCAAACTCTCCTGCACTATGTTTTTCTGAAATTTCAGAAGATGCATATATTTATCATATTTAAAGTCTTCTAGCCGACCCCCACCTACATTTTTAGGGTAGGAGATGTGAAAATTCATAAAACTGACAAACACAGCGTGAAAACACCAGTTTCTCTCGTGACTTCAAACTAACTTGCTGCCCAAAATTTTCTCAGCGTAATTTTTCTAAATTCAGCATTATGGCCGAAAAAATGTCTAAACGTTTAAACGCAATGAACGATGCTATTCGCGAATTTCGTAAGCTCGTGATTGTTCTTGAGTCAGGTTTAGTGGTGGGTGATTTTAACCGTGAAAAAGTTCAATTGCTTATTTATCAAGCATTGAACTTGTTATCAACGGATGGATTGAAAGCCATTCAACCCGCAATGCAAGATGATGAATGGTTAAAAGACCATATAAACCATCTGATTACCTCGCTTACACCTATGGAAGCGAAATACGGGAAGCGTAAAAGTATTCCTGGTAAGTAAAATTAAAATAAACTTGATAAACATTAAATAAAAATGATAGAAATAAATATTATATATAAATAAATAATAAATTTTGTTTTTCAGGTGTACAATGTGAGAGAGAAGAGGGCACAACTAACGTGAACACACAACAAGAACCCATTGCTTGTAAGCATTATTTTGTTTATACTTATTTAAAAATTACACTTTAAAAAAATATTAAATATATTTATTATTATTTTTTACAGCCACCAGTACAGGAGGGTGGACAACAGTGCGGTTTGATCATCTGGTATCAACATCGTCATCATCGTCATCATCATCATCCTTATTTTCGTCATTATCGTCATCATCGATAATATCAGCAGCTAAATCATCCCCATTTCCACAACCGACTCCAACACCACCATCACCAACACCAGCATCAATAACACCAACACCGCCATCACCAACAATTTTTAGACCTCATATACGTTCGTTAAAAAAAATTTGTCCATTTGATTTACAAGATAAATATGGAATTTACACGCAGTTACCTGAAGATTTTTCTGATGAAGAAGAAGAAGAAGTGCGCGATAGGAGTGGGGATATGGTTGTTGATAATGATGACAGTGTCACTGTAGTGGAAGAAATTGTACGTAAAAAGTGTACGGATAATAGTGCAACCACTACAAATAAAAGTGAAAATAAAAATAGGGATGATAAAGAGGTGAATGAGGAAGGTGAGGAGGGGATGGGAATCGTGATGGACCACCTGCTGACCTCTCACCATGGATTAGAGAGATAGTCAGACCACAGCCAGGTGAACGTGATTTACAAGAAAATGAGATGGAACTTCTCTCCAACAATCGTAAGTCGTTTTATTTTATAAAGTTAAGAATAAAATATTAAATAAACAATCTATTAAGCGGGATTATTAAATTTACAAAATTGATTTCAAATTTTAAATATGTACAAAATTTTCCAAATTTTTCTTTCTCACAATTTTCTAATTTTTTTTTTTTTTTCTCTTTTAGGGCTAATATTTGGTCTCATTTTATATTATCCAGTGAAACATTCTCTACGATTTTTTCCAAGGATTTGTTTTCTATATTTAATTCTATGGCATTAACAAAATGTTTATTTACCAAGTTTTGACAGAGCATTTGATTTAGACTGGAAATAGTTTCTTTTATTCTCTCTTTTTCTTTTTTACCGCATTAGCCCACCAATTTAATTAAATTAAAATTAAATGAGATATAACAAAGTAAATATAGTAGAAAGTCTATTGAGAATTTTGTAAATTTTAAAAATTAAAAAAATATTAATAAAAATTTAGCATTTTCAAAATTTGAAAAAAACTTTTTTTTTGTACATGTGTATAGAATCCGATGTGATACAAACTGGACAAGGGATTGTGCTACCTACCAGCCCCATACCAGGCCCATCTCGCGTTAGCGATAACACTAACAGAGATGGTGATTTTAGTCAAAACCCAAAATTTAAAAACTTAGAAAAATTAGGAGCTTTCTTTCCTAAATTTAAGTTACACGGGGACGAGTATCTTATTAAATTCACTAGTTTACCGAATGAAAAAATTAATCCTATTGTGTGGGTCGAATCGGCTCTACGAGAAATTTTTGATACAATTATTCAACCATATCAGCCATCAGATTTCATTGGAGTCAAATTTGATTCCGATACTTTTGCAAAAGATTGTGGATATTTGTCAATTCGTGAAGTAAAAGATTTTAGCTTCAATGATTTCTGGGGTATTTTTTTCTCTGTTGTTCAAAGTGCAGAAAAATTTGAATTTAATGATAGTTTTAAAATCAATGTACAATGTGTGCAAAATCTCAGTGGTGGTGCATGGAATAAAAGTTCAGCAGATAATAGCAAAAAGAAATCGATTTTAAGTATTCAAAACAAAGAAAATAAGTGCCTTCCTAGGGCTATTGTTTGTGGGATAATTTATGCCGTGCGCGGTACCACTCGAGAGGGTCCTATACATAAGAAATGGTTGGATGTTCGCAGAGATATTGAAAAAGTCCAAACAAATTTGGCTGAAAAATTAATTACGGATGCACAAGTTCGAATTACTCCTGAAGGTTGTGGTATTCGTGAATTAAATAAATTTCAACAATATTTAGTTTGTGAAAGTACAGTTTTGATAGTTTTTGATAAAAAAGATTATGCACGGGGTGCTGAACCTGCTTTCGATGGAATTAAATGTTTTATCGAGAGGGGTTTAGTACCTACGTATACTGTTTATCTCATGTACGATAGTACTAATAAACATTATGATACGATTTTAAGTTTAACAGGGGCTGCGGCAAATAGAGCTTTCTGCATTCCTTGTAATCAAAGTTATAAAAGAAAATGTGAGCACAGATGTTCACATAAATGTAGTGCTTGTTTATCACAACCCCCTTGCTCAGAAGCGTATCATAATAGTAATCAAAAAAATAATCGTAAATGTGTGACATGTTTACGATATTTCTTTGGTGAAGAATGTTCCAATCGACATTTACAACCAAATTCTTATTCCAATGGAAAATCTGTATGTGATATTTTGCGAATATGCGACTCGTGTTCTCGTTTGGTCAATTTTAGCAAAAAGAAAGAGCATGGCTGTGGTCTTTCTTATTGTAAAATTTGCAAATGCGAACGTGAGTACAACCACGATTGTTATATGGCCGTTGCAAAAGAAAGTGATTCGAATAAAATTAATCATTTGGGTAAGCCAAAAAAACCGGTAATTTTTATATTTTTTGATTTCGAGACACAGCAAAACAATACTGTCCCAGGGACCGACTCTGTTAATATACACAAACCTAATCTTTGTGTAGCCCAACAGGTTTGCTCGTTTTGTCTTAATAACCAAGACATGACACAACTTTGTAGTGAATGTAGTGTGCATGAGTATATATTTGACAGAGAAGATCCCGTTTATGACTTTATTGAATTTGCATTGCGTCCGGTCAAAAACTTTAAAAAAAAAATTTGCATTGCCCATAACGCACGTGGGTATGATTCACAATTTATACTAGCCCATCTTGCAAAATACTCTAGTGGAAGTGGTAAGGATCCCATCCTCATACAAAACGGGACAAAAATTATTTCAATGCAAGTAGGTAACACCACTTTTATTGACAGTTTAAATTATTTACAACTTCCTTTAGCTGCATTACCCTCTGCATTCGGATTAAAGGGTATAGGTGAGAAAAAGGGTACATTTCCACATTTATTCAATACCCCAGAGAACAGAAACTACATTGGAAAATTACCAGACATGAAATTTTATTCTCCTGATACAATGAGTGAAAAGGCTAGGATAGAATTTTTAAAATGGTATAGTGAAAAATCCACTGATAGTACATATAAGTTTAATCTCTGGGAGGAGTTGGTATCATACTGTAAAAACGATGTGGATATTTTACGAAGTGCTTGTTTAGCATTTCGCAAAATATTCCTCGAATGTGGAAGTGTTTGCCCTTTTGCAGATTGCACAACTATTGCTTCTTCTTGCAATAAATTCTTTAGAACACATTGCCTAAAAGAAAACACTATTGCAATTATTTCAAGAGGAGGTTATAGATGGGTAGACAATCAATCTCGTGCAGCAATAGAATGGCTCTTATCCGTTGAATATGAGAAAGGGATTGCTATCACGCACGCTGGACGAAACAAAGAACACAGACTTTTAGAAAACATCCTAGTTGACGGTTACTATGAAAACACTGATACAAATACACGTCGTGTTTATCAGTTTCATGGTTGCTACTGGCATGGCTGTACAAAATGTTATAACATTAATAGAGATGTAAAACTTTGTAACTCGGAAACAAATATGGATGATCGGTATGCTCAAACACGTGCGATTTCCGACAAAATTCGTAATAGTGGGTATGATCTCGTTGAAATGTGGGAATGTGACTTTAATTACAGAAAAGAAAATAACGAAGAGTTACAAACATTTTTAAACAATAGTCAGATTTTAAAAAAGAACAAGGTATTGAATCCTCGTGATGCGTTTTATGGTGGCCGAACTGGTAACACTAAATCGTTTCACGAGATATCAGATGGCGAAATAATAGAATATAAAGATGTGTGCTCTTTATATCCTTTTATTTGTAAAACAGGAAAATTTCCTGTTGGTCATCCTGAACTTTACATTGGTGAAGAATGTCAAAAGCTTACAGGTAATAATAACGATCTTACCAATGTCGAGGGACTAATACTTTCTTCTGTTTTACCTCCTCGAGATTTGTACCACCCTGTTTTACCTGTCCGTCAACATGGGAAACTCATGTTTCCTCTCTGTCGCTCATGCTGTGACACTCTCGAACAGAGCGAGTGTGTCCACGAGGATGAATCTCAACGAGTAATTGAGGGGACATGGGTTTCCGATGAACTGAAGGTTGCAGTAAAAGAAGGTTATCGTATTGTCAAAATTTTCGAAATTTGGCAATACAAAACAACACAATACAACCCAATCACTCGCGAGGGTGGTCTTTTTGTATCTTATATAAACAAGTTTTTAAAGATAAAGCAAGAAGCAAGTGGTTGGCCATTAAATTGTACAGACGATATTTCCAAACAAGAATATATCTCACATTACGAGTCCTCGGAAGGAATAAGACTAGATTACGCTAATATAAAAAAAAATCCAGGACTTCGTTCTGTTGCAAAACTCTGTCTTAACTCTTTCTGGGGTAAATTTGGACAACGGGATAATTTACCACGAACGACACTTGTACGTACACGGACAAAATTACTCGAAATGATTATTAATCCAGATATTAAGATCAACGACATTATACCTGTTAATGAGTCTGTACTCTATGTTTGTTGGCTGTACAAGACCGAGGTTTGTACTCCTTCACCAAACACTAATGTTGTCATTGCAGCTTACACAACAGCACAAGCCAGATTAAAGTTATATGAATATCTTTCTAAACTAGGTAGAAGGGTATTATATTACGATACTGACTCGTGTATTTACGTAAGCCGTAATACACCAGAAGAATACAAACCTCATGTAGGTTCACTTTTGGGCGACTTAACAGACGAAATTGAAAAAGACTACGGTGAGGGTAGTTTTATTTCAACGTTCGTATCTGGTGGGCCAAAATTTTACGCTTATAAGGTTAGTGCAGCTAACGGTAGAGAACCCAGTGTTTGCAAGGCTAAGGGCATAACTTTAAATTTTAAAAACTCTCAATTAATTAATTTTGACTCGATTCGTGATCTTGTTACATTGAATGCTGATCCTATAAACTTATCGTCACGAGTAATTCGAACCACACGATTACATGAAGTAGTAACTCGTGATGAAAAAAAAATTTGTAGAGTAGTCAATATGAAACGTCGTAGAGTAGAAAATTATGATTCTCTACCCTACGGCTATAAACGTCCTCGTGTAGAAGATTAATTTATTATAATTTTTATTATTAATTTATTTAATATTTATTATTATTTTATTAATTTATTATTATTTATGTATTACATAATTTTTATTATTAATTTATTTAATATTTATTATTAATTTATTATTTAATTATTAATTAATTTATTTATTTAATAATAGATCTTTAATGATATTTATTTCTATTTAATAAACTAAAAGAAAACAAAAATCACTGTCTCGTAGTTAGTACTCGCTTTACTGAACTATTACTTCACGATGTTTGAGGTAGCGCTATTATTATTATTATTATTATTATTGATATTATTATGATTGTTTTCACGGTTATATGTAATAATTTTGTATATAAACTTTAATTTTAAAATTTTTATTCTTTGTTTACAGTATGGTATTCCCAGCGCCACGTAGAAACTATGGCAGTAGGTCAACGACAGAATAATGAGAACGGTGGTGCATCTAATTCGAGGGTCAGGCTGGTTGTAAGCGAGCCTGAAGTCATTTGCATTGACAGTCAAGCTGAAACAGAAATTTTTGAAGGAAATGTGGATGATGTAGCCATGCACTTTCTCCATTGTAGTGGCGAGGGAATAGATATAATGGACGAAGATCCCTCACAATCAGATGCTGGAAACATTGAAAAAGACTTAGAAAATTATGACGATTTTAATGACGATTTTAATGACGATAGTGTAATGTTAGATCCTGATGGTCGGTGGAAGTTATATTAATAAATATATTATAATTTTATTGTTTTTCAAATAAAAAATAAAAAATCTAAAAATGTTTTTAAAATGTATTTTTATATATGTAGCTGGGTGTGTGTGTGTGTGTGTGCGTGTGTGTGTGTGTGTGTGTGTGTGAAAAATTAATAAATATTGTAAGACTATATATAACTTTTTTATTTCACCTACCCCCAACATTAGAGTAAGTTAGTAGAAAATTTTTAAAGATTCTAAAATAAAAAAAAAATTATAATTTAAAAAAATTATTAATTACATGTAAATATTTCAAATGTTAAATTCTTCTATGCTTTTAATTTATCTTAATAAATTTGAAACATTTCATTTCATTTCTAATTTGATATTATAGAATAGAATTTCGAACTTATATTTCTAAGTCACTATTTCTAACAACTATACTCGTAGCTGTTCTTGTGCTCAAAAACCAGAAGCGCCGAGGGTTCAATTCCTCAAGGTAGGTTGATTTTTTTTCTTTAATATAAATAATGTCATTACTTTTTATTAATATTTTTCTTCATTGTACTATTTAATTTTAATTGTTTTACAATTGTATTAAAATTTTCAGTCAAAATTTTGAACTCTTAAAATTCTACTTCTCGTAATATTCGAGAATGATATTTTGCATTTGTAAGTCTGTCTTCCATCCAGCTAAACAGCTAAGCATAGCAAGTAGTCCTTTTTCTCTATTCTAATTCTTCGCCATCCCCCCTTTATCTAATACAATAGCGCACCGCCACCCTAGCGCTCACGCTTTAACGTTGCGAACAAGACTTGTTGACTTTCACGACATTCCATTCTCTCTCTCTCTCTCTCTCTCTCTCTCTAGCTCGCATCTCACAGTATTGCATAATCCATTCTTTTCTGCATTTTTGGGAAACGTTTGTTATTGGGTCCCATAATTTCAATACCACCCTTTTCCATTCATGCCTCCACTACCACTACTCCCACTCTCTTAGTTTTATGCTTGGGCAACTATAGGACGCATTCTGATTGGCTCCCATAATTGCCCAACACACCCACTATCTTCCTTCTCTCTTACCCTCTCTACGATACTCATCCTCTCTTTCTCTCTCTCACACGCAGACTGTGACGTCACGATGTCTGGCCCAAAATGTCAATTCCTTCCCCTTTCCCCACACCTCTCCTCTGTCTCTCTCACTCCCATTGTCCCCACTATCTCTTTCTCTCTCGCACTGGCGCCAGTGACGTCACTGTGACGTCACAAACGTCTCGCCATAGTTGCCCCTTACTACTACTTATGGCAATCAAAATTACATTAAAAAAATTATTATTGTCAATAATATACGTATTTTTTACAATAACGGATAGTTCGCAGTCATTTCAAAGATATGTGTTAAAAATTTGTCACTGTCAAATAAGTACCTAATCAAGCTAGAAATTTTTAACAGTCCAAGATGGCCGAGGTACGTAAGACGTAGATAACGATCCAAAAAACTTGGAAATTTTTTTTTCTTCTAAAAAAAAATTTTATATTTGAATTTTCAAAACCGTGTTATTGAAAATTCAATCGCACGTATTGTAAATAACTTCACTTACAAGTTATTGAAAATTCATAAATATTTTTTTAACAGTGGTGCATAATTTTATCCAGAATCATCTACAAGTTCAGTAGATGATCTTGTACACGGATTTACAACCGGGGAAATATTAAAATAATTGACATTATTATTATTGTTTATTGTAAATTATTCGAGCAAATAAAAAAAAATTGAAATTCTCTTACTTAAATTTTTTGTTTTTTTTACTGACAGAAGAACATTTTCTTTTAATTATTATTTACACAATATTATTGTTCAATTTAATTAATTGTTTATAATATTATTTATTATTTTATTCTTGACTTGTTAGATTATATTAACCTAAGATACGTTACACCTAAACAATCAAAACAACTAAACGAATTAAAAATCGCATGACCGTGAATTTCGATTCGGGGTCCCTTGGGACACACGTTAGACGCTCTAACCTCGCATACGTGATACGCTTGGTACAAAGTGTACAAAAACAAATATTTAACAAGAAAGGATATTCGTCCGGTGGAATCCGAAAATAGTCTGGGAAGAACTTGTTATTATATAGTATTTGTTTTGTGTGATTTTAAATAATAAATTCTCCACGTGTTTTTCCATGCACAGTTCATATATCCGCGCCTTGTGCACTAGAGACACCTACAGTTTTTGTTTCGTATTAAGAGTGAGTCTTTATGATTTACCTAGCACAACTTTCTTGTAAAATTTACGTCGACACATTTTGTTTGAATAAACGAATTAAATAAAGTCCTAGACTATTCTTTTATAATAGTTTTAACAGGTTATAGGTCCAGTTATGTTCGTAATAAGTTGAAAGGACTGAGTTTCGCAGAAGTGTCGTGTTTTTCAATAAGACGCTTAGGTTAACCTAAAAGTGTAACTGCAAAGCGTTGTTTCGTGAATTGAAAGTGTGTGTGTATTGGTGAAGCCAAGATGGCTGGCCAAAATGTACAAATTGAGAGGTTAAAGAAAGACAATTATAATACTTGGAAACTCCAAGTTGAAGCCATTTTAACAAAAAATGATAGATGGGGTTATGCTGACGGATCTGAAGTACAACCTGACGCAGAAAATCCAACGCATGCTACATGGGTAAAAAATGATCGCAAAGCTCGAGCCGATATTATTTTGGCTATCGACCCATCGGAATTATGTCACATAAAACATTGTACGAGAACAAGAGAAATATGGACAAAATTGGAGGAAGTGTTTCAATCTAAAGGTCCTGCTCGTAAAGCAACTCTTTTAAAACAGTTGCTTTTCACGAAAATGTGCGAAAAAGACAATATGACTGAACATTTAAACAAATTTTTTAATACTGTTGATAAATTAGCCGAAATGGATATTGATGTTTCACAGGATTTACTTGCAATCGTGCTCCTATACAGTATTTCCCCGAGTTATGAAAATTTTAGATGCGCGATTGAAGCCAGAGATGACTTACCTACTCCAGACGCGTTAAGGATTAAATTGGTTGAAGAATCTGAGTTACGAAAGGGAAAGGACAGTAGTCAGGCATCTCAGGATGCATTATATTCTGGTTATAATAATAAAAAGTCATATCAGTCGTACAAGAACTATAGAGATGAAAACTATCCTGTTACAAACAAAAAGAAGTACAATTGTAATTATTGTCATAAGCCAGGACACAAAGCAGCTGATTGTTGGTTGAAAAAGAAAAATTCGAAGGATACAGCAGCTAACGTTGAAGAAGCTTATGTAACAGATGTTATCACAGCTGATAAATATAAACAAGCGACAGTGGCATCTGCATTTAACACTCAAAAGTTGTTCGACTCCTGGTGTATTGACAGTGGAGCTACTTCCCATATGGGTGAAAATTCGTGAAGTGGGCCTCGGATTTTCCAAGGGTTGTAATTTCTAAAGTACACTTCATGAAAATAAAGTACTAATATAGATATAAACAATCACCAAGTTTTGTTGAAAAATATTTATTTGTTTATTTTTTATAAACAATTGAATTTTAATGCACCATATTTTTTAAACTTTTATTTCTCAGCAATGAATTATCCGATCTTGATGAATTTCATACACGCAATTAATGAAGGTTAGATGTTTAAAAAAATATTTTTTTCATTGTTGACCAACATTATTTATTGTAAAAAATAATTGTTTATAATAAACAAATGAATAATTGAGTGTGTTCTGGATGTCTTTTGTAAATTTTATTTTCAGAAACTCAAAATATATATATATCAAGGATTAGATATCCGAAATAAAAAGTTGGTAGATCGAAATAGTTTATTAACTATGAATTTTTTTGTGAGCGCGGTCGCGTCGATCCGTGCTATACTCCCAGCTGCATGGCTGCACGAGTTCGTTTGACGCTCTCGGCGAATATCGCGTAATATAATTATGAAAACGAAAATTCGAAATAAGGGTTTAAAATGCAAATTTATAGTAGTAGTATTTTAGAATATTATTGTTTATTATAATGTATCATTAGTAAATAATACGATATGAAAAGGGCCCACTTTGGCACTATTGGACTTATCTATATGACCATATTCTTTATTAAATTTCGAACATTTCGATAGGTCTTGGATCCCTTTAGATGAAAAATTCACAAAGTTATAAGCATTCAAAGTTAAAAGTATCAAAATCCTAGTTTTGAGAAAAACGAGTTTAAAGTTCAAGATTTCGATTAGCGCCTATGCATTTTTAAAATTAAAAATAAGATTTCTTTGTGTTTTTAATTACTATAAAGTTATTGTAAATGCATGATTCGACAAAGGACATTACGTATTTTGTTTTTCAGCAATAAAAAAAATTTCGAAAATCTGAATCTTCTTTAGAAAAATGCGAATATCTCGATAAATAAAATCGACAACCTGGGCCCTTTTCATATGGACGTACACATATGTTTTTTATTTAGATATTCATTAGAAATATAATTTATTTTCATGAAAAGAAAGTTTTACTATAATAATGAAAAATTAAAATAAATGTTACAAATACACTCTCTAAAACTTGAAATAGTAGAATTTTGACACATTTAATTAGTAATGCAGTATTAATATAGTTTATTCCTTTTTAACTAATAGAAATAGTTATTAATAATATAATAAAATTATAATTATAATTATAATATATATATATAAATAAATAATTTAACCTTTACAGCAGTTTCATATGAATATGCTTCAAATTTGAAGTTATAGAGAATTGTTAACAAAAATCAAAAAAAGTGTAACTAACCTGAAATTTACTTTTAACATTTGTTCAATTTTCAACTATGGACACAATATTAAGGAAAATAAATTAGTGCATTAAGTAGATGGACATTTAGATAAATTTAAAGCGGAAAATAAATTACTACGATTTTTGATATAATATTATTTTTTCAGTTAAATTGTAAATATCCTCTTTTAGAGAAATTTATTCACTCAAAATTACCGATTCAATTAGTAGAGTTTTTACTACTTCAAGGTTCAACGTGTTTTCTCTTTTTCAATTAGTAAAATATGACCATCCAACAGTTACTTTTCAAAATTTTAGATTTAGAGAGGGACTTTACTAGTATAGAATTAGTTTACAAAATTATTGTTAAAAAAATAATTTATTATATTAAATAATAATATGTTTATATTTAGGTATTTATAAAAAATATAATTTATTTTCATAAAAAGAAAGTTTACTTTATTAGCGTTTAACTGGCAAAGTCTTATTTATATAATTTTCAACTAAATTCGTATATAAAAATAACTAAAAAAACATTTGTACTTAAAGTTTTAAACAGTGTGTTTATTGAAATATATTTAACTTCAGTAACACTTTAGATAATTTATTAAAATCCCAGTAACAAGTAAATGTTTTAATACTTTAAATTCAAAGGCAAAAACTATTAAAAAAACTAGTTAGTTTCATTGGCTTCAACCTAGCGGAAAGGACGAAATTAAATGTCAAAAAAGTTCTGAGCATATTGAAAAAACTACTGAGTTATGTGATATTTATATTATATGAAAAAATAAAAGTCTTGATAAATATATTATTATGAATAATAATAAGTAATAAACAATAAGCTATCTATGAATTTTGCATTTTTAACCCTTATTTCGAATTTTAGTTTTTATAATTATATTACGCGATATTCGCCGAGAGCGTCAAACGAACTCGTGCAGCCATGCAGCTGGGAGTATAGCACTGATCGACGCGACCGCACTCACAAAAAAATTCATAGTTAATAAACTATTTCGATCTACCAACTTTTTATTTCGGATATCTAATCCTTGATATATATATTTTGAGTTTCTGAAAATAAAATTTACAAAAGACATCCAGAACACACTCAATTATTCATTTGTTTATTATAAACAATTATTTTTTACAATAAATAATGTTGGTCAACAATGTAAAAAATATTTTTTTTAACATCTAACCTTCATTAATTGCGTGTATGAAATTCATCAAGATCGGATAATTCATTGCTGAGAAATAAAAGTTTAAAAAATATGGTGCATTAAAATTCAATTGTTTATAAAAAATAAACAAATGAATATTTTTCAACAAAACTTGGTGATTGTTTATATCTATATTAGTACTTTATTTTCATGAAGTGTACTTTAGAAATTACAACCCTTGGAAAATCCGAGGCCCACTTCACGAATTTTCACCCATATGTGTCGTGACAGTGAAAAATTCTCTAACCTCAAATGTGTTGAAAATCAAAAAGTGAGACTCGCTACAGAAGTGACCACCGAAGTTATAGGAACGGGTACTGTGCATTTAGAAGTTCCAAATGATAATGGCAAAGCTAAAATTCGTTTAGAAAACACCCTTTGTGTCCCAGGTTTGCGAACGAACCTTTTCTCTATTGTGAAAGCAGTTGAAAACAAACGGACAGTGACTTTTAGTGAATCGTGAGCGAAAATTCTCGATAGTCAAGGGAATATAAGAGCAGTAGCTAAAAGAATTAGTGATTTGTATTTTTTGGAAGAAACGTGTGAATCAGCAGCAACGGCTGATGAAAATAATAAAGAGTTACAAAAATTACATGAACGTTTCGGTCATCTTAATGAAGTAGATTTAAAAAAGCTTATTTCAAAGAGTATGGTTAGCGGAATTCCTCGGAATCTATCAGGAAAATTGACATGTGAAACCTGTATTTTTGGAAAGCAAACCAGGACTTCTTTTCCAAAATTATCTAATACGAAGAGCGAAATTTTATTGGAACGAATCCATTCAGATGTGTGTGGACCAATGCGAATCCCTTCCATAGGAGGCAGCAGATACTTCGTAACCTTTATTGACGAAAAGTCGCGCTGGGTAGAGGTAAGGTTCCTAAAAACAAAAGATGAAGTCAAGATTGAATTTTTAAAGTTCAAAGCTCTTGTTGAAACACAAAAGGAAAGAAAGGTAAAAATTATTAGAACCGATAATGACCTTGAGTATTGTGGTACAGAATTCACCAACGTCATTGATCAAATGGGACTAAAAAGAGAACGCACAGCCGCATATTCACCTCAGCAAAATGGAATAGCGGAGCGCATGAACCGTACGCTAGTAGAGATGGCTCGATGTCTGCTTCTGCAGTCTAATATGCCAGCTAAGTTTTGGGCCGAAGCAATCGCGACTGCAGCGTATATTCGAAACTGCTGTCCTTCGAGCGCTTTCGAAAAACAAACTCCTTTTGAATTATGGTTTAAAACAAAACCAGATGTAGCACATTTCCAAACTTTTGGATGCAAATCTTACGTTCTTGACCTTTCTGGAAACAAAGGGAAGTTTGATGCAAGATCTAAACCTTGCGTGTTCTTAGGATATGCTAATGACTCTAAAGCGTATCGTCTATGGGATCCAGAAAAAAGAATAATAATAAAATCAAGAGATATTCGAGCTCTTGACGTTTTTTGGAATCAACAAAATTCAAAAGAAGAAGAGTTCCTAAATTTTGAAACTTTTTACGAAGATCATGAATCTCTTCAGAATTCCAATAACTTGCAAGAAATTCCTGTTGATAATCAGGAGCATCTATAGAGAGAAAATGAAAATTTCTTTTATCCGAATCCTGAAATTCAAGGAAATCATGATGAGCAAGGGCAAGAGGATCAAGAAGAAAATCATGGCGAACAACAAAATCAACAACCAGTTCTAATTAAAAAAGGACCAGGTCGACCAAAAATAGTGAAGAATGGTGCTCCTGGTAGACCGAAAAAACAGTTCAACATGGTTGAACTGCACGAAGCTCAAGTAGTGCATACAGAACCAGCAGATGTAACCTTGGAAGAAGCATTATCAGGGCCATACTCACATGATTAAAGCAAGCTATGAAACAAGAAATTGATGCCCTCAAAGAAAGTAATGCTTGGATATTAGTCAGCCGACCTGAAAATCGAAAAATAATAGGATGCAAGTGGGTCCTTAAAACCAAATTTAAAGCGGATGGAACTATTGAACGTCGAAAAGCGAGGTTAGTAGCAAAAGGCTGTTCTCAAAAATATAGCGTTGATTTTCAAGAGACTTTCTCTCCGGTAACACGTTTAAGTTCGATACGGTTGGTAGCAGCACTTTCATCAATGTACGGGCTCACACTTTATCAACTAGATGTCGTGATGGCTTACATTAATGGTCACCTGGAGGAGGAGATTTTTATGGAACAACCGGAAAACTTCATTCAGCCAGGTGAAGAAGATCTCGTATGCTTGTTGAAGAGGTCTATATATGGGCTAAAACAATCCGATAGGCAGTGGTATATGAGATTGGATCAACGATTGCAAGAGATAAGTTTTAAAACGCTTGGAGTTGATAAGTGTGTTTACATTAGAAAAGAAAATAATTTTATTGTAATTCTTGTAGTGTATGTGGATGACTTAATCGTGGCCACTAACAGTGTTACTGCTTTTGATCAACTGAAAGCGGATTTAGGAAGCGAATTCAAGATTAAAGATTTGGGTCATCTGCACTACTGCATTGGAATTGAATTTTTTCAAGATCCTGAAACAAAATCGGTCAAGATGTCGCAACAAAAATATATTTATGACGTATTGGTTAGATTCGGAATGGAAATATCAAAGCCAGTTTCCACTCCTTTAGATTCAAAATTCAAAATGACCAAGATGATGTCTCCAACTACTCAAGAAGAAGTCGAACAAATGGCCCAAATCCTTTACCAGTCATTAATCGGGGCTCTAATGTATTTGGTTGTGGCTACTCGTCCTGATTTGGCATATACAGTTAATTTACTGAGCCAGTTCAGCACTAATCCAGGAAGAGAACATTGGTTAGCAGCAAAGAGAGTTCTCAGATATTTGAGTGGAACAAGGAGTCACGGATTAAAGTACTCGAAAACAAATGAGAACCTTTTTGTTTTCGTCGATGCAGATTGGGGTGCAGATATTGATGGTAGACTATCACACACCGGATTTGTTTTTCAACTGGCTCAAGCAGCTGTAACTTGGGAATCAAGAAAACAAAGGACAGTTGCCCTTTCCAGTACCGAAGCAGAATATATCGCCTTAACCGAGGCCTCAAAAGAAGGAATATATCTGCGGAAGTTTTTGAAGGAAGTTGATTTCCCTGATTTAGTAGAAAAACCTACTCTTATTTTTTGTGACAACCAGAGTGCGCAGAGTTTAATGAAGAATCCGGTTCACCACTCACGCACTAAACACATTGATATTAAGTACCATTATGTTCGTCAAGTCTACGAGAGTGGTGAAATCGACGTTAAATATTTATCAACTGCAGAAATGGTGGCCGATGTCTTAACCAAAGGGTTGCCAAAGCCAAGTCATGAGAAGTGTGTAAAAGGACTAGGTTTGAAAGACTTTAAAGAAGAAAACCCGCGTTGAGGGGGGGTGTTATTATATAGTATTTGTTTTGGGTGATTTTAAATAATAAATTCTCCACGTGTTTTTCCATGCACAGTTCATATATCCGCGCCTTGCGCACTAGAGACACCTACAGTTTTTGTTTCGTATTAAGAGTGAGTCTTTATGATTTACCTAGCACAACTTTCTTGTAAAATTTACGTCGACACATTTTGTTTGAATAAACGAATTAAATAAAGTCCTAGACTATTCTTTTATAATAGTTTTAACAGAACTATTAATAAGAACCCGGAATTTATTCTGAATAATATGACATCAGTCCGAAGTAAAAATCGTACATAAAAAAAAAGAAAATTTGTCCTTTGAAATCCGAAAATAGTCGGTCAGTAAATAAAAATACAGTATTTGCCCGAAATAATCCGAAATCAGTCAGCAGTAAAAACTATATCTTAGAAAATGCGAAAATTTATCTGGTAGAATCCTTAAATAGTCCGGCAGTAGATAATAATAATCCGGAATTTGTCAGAAATAGACCGTAATTTGTTCGAAATAATTCCAAAAAAAGTCATATCTAAGAAAAAACGGAAAATTGTCAGAAGTAAAATTATTTGTGTAACACCTGCAAGAAAAGTAGCATTTCTTATGCGTCAAAAGAAAACTCAAAATAGGTCATTCCTGCAAAAGTGCAGAAAAGTAAATTTTGCTGCACTCTTAGCAAAAAACTGTACAGAAAAGTATATTTTGTTGTATTCTTTGACAAACTAGTTTAGGAAAGTGTACTTTGAGGTACATTTTGACGAAAAAATGTGCATATTTTTGCCAGAATATCGGTTTTTACGAGACCAGAAATTCAGCAAAAAAGAAGGCACAAAAATTACGCTTTTTCATAAAATACACGTATTTCACGGTGGGTTTTAAACTTATTTAACCCAAAGGTCCTGGAATTTGAGATTTTCTTCTTGATTTCGGTTCTGGAGTGTAAACATATGATTTTACAACAAAAATTAAAATAATTGCCGGAGCCGGTTTTGAGAACATCGATTTTCATTAAAAAAAAAAAACGAAAAGTCACATTTGCTTTCAAAATTTCCATTTTAGAAAAAAAACTCTTCGTATAAAAGTTACATTTAATAAAAAAAGAAATATTTTTTATTTAAACCTTTTTCTCATATAATCAATAGTTTCCGAGTAAATTAAAAAAATTACATTTTACACATATTTTTAATCAAATCAGCTCAAAATTGCGGCTACCTTCAATTTTCTTTTTGATTTTTAATGTATCATGTATACATCTGTGTCGATTCAGGGTGAAAGGGACCTTAGCTGCAAAACATTCGATTTGTAATTT
Organism: Ganaspis brasiliensis; assembly: GCA_037103525.1. NCBI lineage: Eukaryota > Metazoa > Arthropoda > Insecta > Hymenoptera > Figitidae > Ganaspis > Ganaspis brasiliensis. Next base: position 212,108 of record JAZKLR010000669.1, read on the forward strand.
TTATTATCAATCGATAGAATTTGAGTTGCTCTTTCACATACAGTAAACAAAACTTGTTTATGTCTATTAGTTTTTCTGTTATTAGCGATGAAACATAGACATAAACTAACAATAACATAGGCAGGCACAAGTTCAAACTCCCTTCTTGTAAAATTCAAAACATTTGATTTTTAATTGTTAATATAAATCGATAGAATTTGAGTTGCTTTTTCACATACATAAATCAAAACTTGTTTATGCCTATTAGTTTTTGTGTTATCAGAGGTAAAACATAGGCATAACCTAACAGTAACATTGGGAGGCTCAACTTCAAACGGCCGTACGTGTAAAACTCAGTTCTGCAGCTAAGGTCCCTTTCACCCTGAATCGACACATTATGATTTTCCAACAAAATGGATATATTTTCCCAAGCCTTTTTTGAGAATTGCCAATTTAGAAGTTCATTTAAACAAAAAAAACAAAAAATGTGTCACGTCAGAATAACGGAAATATTACAATTATAAATTATTTAAATATTTATTCGAGCCTACGAAATTAATCACAATAACTCGGGAAATCAATTGATACAGATGTGAATAATTATGACTTGTTAAGTTAGAATTTCCCGCCTACAATCTATTATATTTTAGTTCATTTAATATATATTCTAACCTTGGGGCTCACCCGCTTAATAGTGGAACCCCAAAAAAAATATTAACTATATTCGAATGAGGAAAAATTAATATATAATAAGTAATTAAGGAAAGGAATAATAAAAAAAATTAATGATCCGGCTGGCTACGGATTCTAACCCGACTCAAGTGATCATAAAAACAAATTTGGAAAAATGAATAACTTTTACAAGCTTATAAATCTTTTATTTTAATTTTTATTTTAACTTACTTTTTAGTATTCAATATTAGATTTGTAGGATTCAATAATATCTCAAACTTCAACTGGTACTATGGTTGCGGCGTACTTTTTGTAGACTTCAGGAAGTTGAGCGCAGGAAATACGGATTTTCAAGAACTGCAGTTGCACAGATTTGAAATATTTAACTTGGTTTCTCAAAGCTCAATATGATTTTTCACAAAATGAATTACTAGAAAATTGGATGTGTGTGTGTGTGTTAGAAGGAACTAATTTAGGAAGAAAATATAGAAAACGAATGTAGGAAAAATGGTTTAGGAAAACGAATGTAGAAACACTGAATTTAGGAAGAAAACTGAATTTAGGAGGAACACTGAATTTAGGAAAAAAAAACTGGATTTAGGAAGAACACTGAATTTAAGAAGAAAACTGAATTTGGGAAGAACTCTGAATTTAGGAAGAAAACTGAATTTAGGAAGAACTTAGGAAAACTGATTTAGGAAACGAAAATTTGTTAAAATTGTATTCGAGTAATTTCTGTAACTCTTTTAGGGCGCTCTCCAGCTTTTATGTATTTTCTCCCAAAATCTTGAAGAGAAGAAAAGTAGGAGAAAAGAGAGAAAACACAGTGTAGAAACCAATGAGGATTAGAGTAAGAGCATTTAAATTGTAGGCGGATGCATCCTGGACCATTCGTACAAGTTCAAGGAACTTGAAAGTGGAGTAGTAACGTTAGAGAGAGAGGTCCGATGGTGAGCAAGGCTTGCAAGCTTGCATGAGAGAATGAGATAAAAAATTCTTGTATCTAGGATTTCCATATATGGATTCAAAAGAGAATCTAGAAATAGAAAAATATATTGTGAGGGAGGAGAAAGTAAAGTCTCTGAAGAAATTCTCCATTTTGATATTTTTCATTGGGTCTTCTAAAAAATGGTTCAAAATTAAGGGAGGAGTGAATCCGCCCTTGTTGATAAGTTTTGTAGTCTTTTTCCAGATTGTAGATGGAGCCATTTGTACCAATTTAGAAGTTTGAGTTACAATAGTTAATTTGAATCCTTAATTATAAGTATAAACATTTTATGTATATTATAATGAAATTACCCTGTCGAAAGTAAACCACTCAAAAACCACTGAAAAATCCACTGGCCCAGTGGTTTTTCAGTGGTCTGACCTGCATTCTTCAGATAGAATTTTTTTGGAGTTGGGGTAACAATATTACAATAGTTTTAAATGCCAAATATTTTTTTAGGGGAGTAAACTTCGACCATTTAACGAAAATAATTTACAAGCAATTTGAACTGGAAATTCAAGTCGAACACCGATTCCTGATTGTAATTTTTTTTCCTTTTATGGTTCCTTTAACCCAAAATTTTAATGACTTAAAACTTTTGCAATTTCAAAAATTAAAATTTCCAAAATAAAAATATGAAATCTACTTATTTTCATGATTAAGAATATCGAAAAAAATTCTAAAAACTATTAAAAATGAAGGAAAGTAAATTTTCAAAATTATTTTTATTATTATGAGAAAAAACTTATTTGGGGAAATTTTTAGATATATTTTATCGTTAGAACACGTAGAATATTAATATTCAGTTTTTAAATTTTTTAATGCCATAAATCAACCCTCACAATAGATATTTTCAGTGGCGAATTGTTCCAAATCACAACTAAGAAACCACTGAAAAACCACTGGAATTTCAGTGGTTCTATCACAGTGGTTTTCTTTCGAGAGGGTATTCTCATAGTTTGGTAAAAAATTACAAACATTAAATTTATTTTAATATAAATACACAATTTAGCGAATTCTTTTGATTTAACAAATGTATTTTCATTCAAATTTTAAGGTTATGTTGTAATTACATGTTATTTTGATTTTTGCAATTTTTATTATTCAATTTTAATTTTTATTGTTATTAAGTTTGCACATATAACCTTAAAATCCGAATAGAAATGCTATTACTTAATTCTAATTTAATCTTAATTCTAGATCAGTGATTCCCAAACTACGTGCCGTGGCAGGTCTCGGATTTCCTGCCGCGGCAGCTAGCCTGCTCTCCCTTAGGAGACCACATGTGACACAGGGAAGCAAAAAAAAAAGTTGACCTGGGAATCCCTTTTCATTGTTATATTTAAATTTCGTAAAATGAAAAATATAAATTAATAATAAATATTTTATTTTAAAAATTTATAAAACAGTTAAGTAGGTTATAAAAAATGAAGAAAAATAAAAAAAAAATTGATAAAGATTGGTTAATATTAACGAAATAATTATAAATATATTAAGTAATTGACGAAACTGTTTTATGCGTAAATATTAACTGATTTTTTCCATTCTTTTTTTAATGTTCTTGCAAAAAGGTAATAAAAACTATTCAGTTTAAGAACCTTTACTTTTATAATTTTTAAATAAATTCAGTTTTATAAAATAAATTTCAATCTATAACAGTGAAAGGGTCATAATAAGCGTGAAGAATATAATAATAGGCAGTTTTTAAAAGTTATTTCGTTCCGGAAATCAAGGAAATAGAGACCTCCTGTAAAGCTCAGTATTGAGAAAAAATTTTACAAGCTCACCCTGCCGCGGACCTGAAAATGCATAAAAAAGTTTGGGAATCGCTGTTCTAGATTATCCAATACATGTCTGTATAAATTTAATTTGAACATTATTTTCCCTTTTTTATAAGTTTTAAAACACAATTTGGGGTATTTCTTTATTGAATTTATTATAACTATGCAGAGTAGAGTTCAAGGGCTATCGTTGAATTCATAACTACGCAGAGAGCATTTTTATTGCTTGCAGCTGCTAATCTTTGTCGCATAGGCCTATCTAGGAAGCCAGACCCTTGGAAAACATTGACCCGAGAATAGTAAAGTTGATTACTTTATGGATTTAAAAAAAAACACTTCTGGGTTTCCAGAGTTTGTAAGATTCGAGTTGAACTAAATTTGAAGAGCGATAAGGGCTTGCAGCTTTTTAGTATAATTCAAGAAGGAAGTGCATTTTAACCTTTTTAGTACCTTATGGATAAGGAGACTGGTTTTATTTAGATTAAATAAATTTAGATTATTTTTCTTAGACTCGCTGAGGGTTGCACGTATTATTTTCCCTGGGAAAGTTGAAATTATAGGGTAACTAAATTACGATAATTTTAAAAGTAAAAGCGGGACCCCTTTCTGTGAACACTTTATTTTTCACTCTAACAGAACTTCTATATATATATTTTTTCTTTAGAATTAAGATAAGATGTCAGATCCCCGTTAGATGGGCTGAACCGTGGGAGAACGAATCTGGGTTCTTTCAGAGTACTGGTTCGTTCCCGTAGGGTTCTTTGTTGAATATTGACAAAGTATTATAAAAATTGGGCAAAAGGGTTATTATTAGGACAAAGTGTAACTTTGTTAATAAGATTGATGAGGTTTTGGGTAGTAAAAAAATGTTTTTAAACAGAAAAATCGAAAATTCTGAAATTGATCATTTAAAGGTGTTTCCAGACATGGCACTTGTCAACTTTTGATAGAGTTCGCGGCAGATTTAAATATATCCATCTGTCTTGGAAAATTTAAGAGTAAAAAAAGTGTTCATTTCTATAGAAATGTGCATTAAATTAAAAATGAAAATAAGTTAATTGACAAAAAAAGATAAAAAAGTGTAATTTTAAGTTAGAAATAATAAAATGCAGCAACATATCCTGGCAACTTAACGAGGGACAAATTTTGTTTATCTATTTTTAGATAAACATTTCTTAATTTTATATTATCCTAAAAACAAATAATGTTTTTTTCCTAAACTTTTTGTATTTAATTGGTTAATGTATTACTTCCTAACTATTTTCCTATTTTTTTTAAAATCTTATCCTTTTTTCCCACTTCAAGTATAATAAAAGAATATACACATTAAATATAACCTTAAAGTGTCACAATGATTTTTATATATCTCCCCTAATCTCCCTAACCACCTACGACTCATTTTGCTCAAGATTTAATATTTCTGGTATATTATCTTTTTCAAGTTTATTATAATTTTCTTGTAATTTATCTGACGAAAAACAACAAGTGCACAAAATTAAAAAATTCTAAATACAATTCTTTGCTCACCAGAAAACAAAAATCTGGTTTTCAAGATTTTTCAATTTTTCTTCAAAAATAATATCATAATAAACTTTAATCAATTTTCATTTTTAATAAACTTGAAAAAGATAATATACCAGAAATATTAAGTCTTGAGCAAAATGAGTCGTAGGTGGTGTTTTCGAGAAAATTGTTTTGTTTCAGTTTTGGCGAGGGGCTCCGCTCTCTCGAGTCGACTCGTCGTTCCAAGTTTTAAATGGTCTTGCTCGTGCTGGACTCACTTCTTGACTCGCGCTATTCGTCGTTATTCATCGCTATTCGTCGTTATTTCGTTGAACTCGCAGTACTCGCGTTATTCGAAAATACTCGCATAGTATTTCCTAAGGCCTCTTGCAATTTTATTTTGTACATATCTTGCAAACTATGACTTTTAAGCAAAAAATTGTAGGGAACAATATTATATAGCACAAAATTGTCTTCAATATTTGTAAAAACCATTTTTTCATAAAATCAACATTTTTCATTTTACACCGCAAAATATAAGAATGTGTGAGGATAGGTAAACATATTTTTGCAATTGCTTCGAGTTATGTGCAAGACGTAAAAAATTGCTCTAAATAAAAGATTAAGAGTTTAAATAAATTAACAACTTTGAATTTAAGTTTTTTTTCATACTGCAATTAGGAAAGCTTAGGGAACGCTGCAAAGTGCGCCCTAGGATTGTTCCATATAAAAAAAATACCCCTGTTTTTTTTAAATCAAAAAAATATTAAGAGGCCGTTTAAAGCTCTCAAAGTTTCCCATGTAAAATGCATGGGGAAAAAAACACTGTTTTGTAGAATTGGTATAGAATCCTTGAAAATAAATATTTTAATTATTTTTCAATCGGCAAATTCTGTTTCTCTTCAGGAGACTTCAAAGAATAATTCTAAATTGTTTATTTAATCATTTTTTAATATTAAATATTTTTTAAAGGAACCCAAAAAAACCCATAATTTACAAAATTACGAAAAAAATCTTTAAAAAATATTTCTTACTATTTTTGTATAAGTTTTTTTTCAAGATTTTGAATAAATATCATAAATATTGATTTTTAATCATTATTCCATGTAATTTCTAATTTTTTTAAATAAATTATTATTGTTTATTTACAACTTTTTATCAAATTAAGCTATAGAGTTATAATTTTTTCTCAATTTGGCAACTTTTCAAGACGAATGTAACCAATTACTAACAACAAACTACAAATAACAATATTAGTAATTGTTTTAACAAATTATTATTGTTTAATAGATCAAATTATTGTTTAATAATATGGATGGAATTGTTTTTTATTTAAATTATTGTTTAACTTTAACTCTTTATCAAATTGAGCTACAGAGTTGCAATTTTTTCTGAGTTTTGAAATTTTTCAAGCTGAATGTAACCAGTTACAAACAACAATCTAAGATGTCGTGGAGGGAGGTGTCAAATTAATATACGATTTTAATAAATTAATTACCAGAGAAAAGAAGAGGAAAAATATTGATTTAACAAAAGAAAGTAATGAACGAATATTGTAGATAATTTTTTACTCTATAAGATTGTACTGTATAATTTTACCTCAGATGTCATTGTTTACAAGATATTTTCGAAATTAAGTTGCCCCCCCCCCCATTTCTCAAAATATCGGAAAAATTAACCACCTCTGAATGTTGGAAACTCAGATTTAAACTTATTACGCATAGTAGTTTGATAAAAAAAACTAGCCATGTTCTAATACAATTGTTGTTTAAATTATTTGTCTATGTATTACACTTAGAACTATATGTATAGTGCACATAACATATAATGTACACGCTGCTACCTAAGATTCTGGTTTAAGACGCGCTCTTACTCGTCGCTTTTCATCCTTATTTTTCGTTATTCGTCCTTAGTCGCTTAAATGCGACTAATGATTCTCTTATAGAATAAGGTATTCGAGAGTGCATAGCCCCTCGAGTTTAGGAAAATTAGTCGACACTTTTTTAATTTTTAAGATGTTCAAAAAGTTTATATGGATTTTTAAAGAACCTATCTAGCAAGAATCAGAAGAAGTAAATTGATTTTCTTAATTAGACAATAAATGACACACAAAAGTCACAAAAGTCAAATTGAAAATGATGTTTTTTCCAATTTTTACAGAAAAAGTTGAAATACTCGTAATCTTCTGTTTAAACGTTTTTTTTCATAAGTCGGAAAGACACATATCTCTTTTATTTTACTTGGAAAATTCTAATTTGTTCACATTAACTTTTATTTCCGTTAGGGAGATATATAAAAATCATTGTGACACTTTGAGGTTATATTTAATGTGTAGGTATATTTTTTTATTATACTTGTAGTTGGAAAAAAATATGTAATGATCGTATTTTTTTTGTATTGCCAAAGGATTTACTCGCCGGATGGAGTCCGGGTACCAAGTTATAAAATAAATCTTATTTTTACAAATATGGCGTGAAGCGCCATCTAAGCTTAACATTAACGCTAAATCAAAGAGTTTCTGTGAATTGGATAGAGCAAGGAATAGTCAGTAACAAAACCATAATTAAACCTTCGTAAGTAAATATATTGTAACAAAAATAAAGAAAATATAATACAAAATAAAATAATAAATGACTCGATATAATACTAAAATAAATAAAATAACAAATGACTCTATATAAAGAAAAGAAAGAAGGCAGCTACTATTGAATAAACATATAAAAATATAAAAATAAACTACGATGAAAACTAGAAGAGACTCGTTTGTCTCACCCTCGATCTCTTTCTCTCTCTCTCTCTCTCTCTATCACTCCAGCTCATTTGTCGAACGTCTGAAAATCATAGAAATAAAATCGGCTGATTAATTTCCCGACACTACAATTGAAAAGAATACAAATAATTGTGAAATGACGCGTTGTTTCCTATCTGGGTGGTTTCTAGAATACACCCTTAGCCCCGATTACGAGCGATACTAGGGTCGTGCACGTTAGAGATTATTTTCTATAATAATCAAGAAAAATCTAGACATCGGATTCCGTCCGATGTTCATACCCGACACGGAACTAAGATAGGAAAAGGGTACTAGGATGATAAGAGAATAGTACGACCTGAGGAGCACCTCAAGAACGTCATCTCCTGTTGAACGAGGAGCACCTCTATTCAACAGGGTGGATTGTAGTGGATGGTGGTCAGGATGGAAGTCGAAGGTGAACCTGGACTCGGGAGCACCCGCAGGCCGTGGTACCTTTTCTTCTGGGAAATCATCGGAGCTGGTGAAGGAAGAGCGCCTCTCTTCACTTACTCTTTTGATAGGAGCATCTTCTTCTAGCCAGGAGGAGCACCTCACTAGCTAGAGAAGATAAGGGTGGAAATTGGCAGTGAGAACTACCGTAGAGCAGCTCGAGGCAAGCCCCGAATCCAGTCGACGGCAGACTAACGAAAAGTTCTGGCGAACGAGAATATATTATTGCTTGAGAGGCGAGCGGTGACGTTGCGCGGACTCGCCGAGCAGACTGTGCACTGAATCGTATATTCTATATACTTTCCAAGCAAAATTAAATGAACTTATTTCCTCGCGCTAAATCAATTTTAATTTTCAGCTATCGTTACAAGTATAAGATTTAAAAAAAATAGGAAAATTGTTAGGAAATAATACATTAACCAATTAAATACAAAAAGTTTAGGAAAAAAACGTTATTTGTTTTTAGGATAATACAAAATTAAGAAATGTTTATATAAAAATAGATAAACAAAATTTGTCCCTCGTTAAGTTGCCAGGATATGTTGCTGCATTTTATTATTTCTAACTTAAAATTACACTTTTTTATCTTTTTTTGTCAAGTAACTTATTTTCATTCTTAATTAAATGCACATTTCTATAGAAATAAACACTTTTTTTACTCTGAAATTTTCCAAGACAGATGGATATATTTAAATCTGCCGCGAACTCTACCAAAAGTTGACAAGTGCCATGTGTGGAAACACCTTTAAATGATCAATTTCAGAATTTTCGATTTTTCTGTTTAAAAACATTATTTTACTACCCAAAACCTTATCAATCTTATTAACAAAGGTACACTTTGTCCTAATAATAACCCTTTTGCCCAATTTTCAAAATACTTTGTCAATATTTAACAAAGAACCCTACGGGCAGGCCCGACGAGAGGGGGGGGGCAGCAGGGGCTTTTCCCCCGGGGCTCGGGTCTCGTTGGGGCCCGCCTCCAAAAATCGGCTACTAAAAAAAAATATCCATAGAAGGGGTCATTAAAATTTTTTATAAGCCAATAGTCTTATTTTTCCCCGGGGCCCGAGCTGGCTCTCCACGGCCCTGCCTACGGGAACGAACCAGTACTCTGAAAGAACCCAGATTCGTTCTCCCACGGTTCCGCCCATCTTCCAGGAATACTATAAGTTTAGAATAATAAAAGAAATGAATTATAAATTTTGAATTGATAAAAAGAAAGACATGGTTTTTAAGCATGACGTTACAAATTTTTACGTGAAGCAAATTACAAAGGAATACTCGAAACGATAAAAGAGATAATTAATTTTATTTGCATAACAAAAGTCAAGCATGTTTAACATCTTTATAACATTTTACAACATTGATTTGATTTTGTCAAACTATAATAATAAATTTAATTAAACATTTTCGATAAATTAAATATGTAAACTATTGTTTGTAAACTATTGTACATTTCCATTTTGTTGGAAAATCATATGTTTATGTTACGGGCAATGTCCGAAATCGGGCATTGTCGACATTTCACGGGCATTGTTGACATTGCCCAAAATCACTGATTTTGGGCATTGTTGACAATGCCCACTCATGCTTGGGCAATGTTATTTACCATGTTATTCACTACCAGAAAATAATATGTGATTTATTTATTTTTACACGACAGACTGTTGTGACATTTCGAGGTGCATTTTTTATTGTTCTTAAAACATTTGCACTTATGATGTGGTGGTCGCATCCTGTTTTTCAATTGCACTTCTCGTGCCCTTCTGCCCCAGAAATGCTATTTTTTAATGCAGCTGCTCTAAGTGACATGAGATTGTCAGAAACGTCTTCTGCGTTTATCAGATTTTCGCTGCACTTGTGAAATTTACTCACCACATACTTTTTGTTTAGTGTACTATGATATTCAGTCTCTATTTATGAACACTTGATTGCAAACTAAACTTTTTTTACACTGATATTGGTCTAATCAATACATTTATAAAGTCGATTACAAAGTAAATGATATTAACTTTGTTTATAATATCGTTTTATCAACTTTCGACGACTATTATTGTGTTTCTACGATTTTTAAAAATTATTTTCAATTACAATATTCTTTCGAATTTTATGTGCCAAATAAGGAAACACGTGTTTTTTATTCAATATAAATTTCAGAACTAATAATTTTTTACAATAATATAATAATTAATTAAATTTTATTATTCATTATCAACATTGCCCAACTTAGCCTGGGCATTGTCGACAATGCCCGGAAAAGTTGTTTCGTTGTAAAAAACATAAAAAATAAACAGATAAAGGAAAGCGAAGTTGGGAAGGTCACCAGACTGTTATGGTCAACACAAGAACAAGTTCGCAATTAGAATTTAAGATCGTTTATTTCAGACAGTTGTCATGACTTACATACAGATGCTCAAGTTACAAAACCAAGAAAAAATTACAAAGCTAGAAGAAGTAGAGGTTCAGGAAACAGGCGTGAAATCAGAGGCGATAAAGCTGGACTCATTTGATGAGGTCCACCGAGTGAGGCCAAAGATTTGAAACAAGGTTGGTGAATGCCCAGTCCAACACGTGAGCGATCACCCCGAAGCTGCTTAAACAGATTTAAGCGTGTCTTAGGGAGGAAGGGCAGGATGGGGGGAAGGAACACAATATATTGTAAAAAGAAAGATTGACATTATAATAACTTAAATAAAAATAAGAAGTTTGTAAACAAAATAAAGAAAAGTAAAGAACTAACTCAAAATACACTGGAAGTCAACTCACGGAAGTATCCTTCACTGAAGCGAAGCCCCAACTTTCTTAAGAAACTGAACTCAGCGGCCTGACACGTGGACAAGATGAATCTCAAAAGTGAAGGCAGGAGGCAATGTTCTCCTTGAACGAAGAATTCCCGGTGTATCCAGAAAGCTATGCTGACACAAAGTGAGAGGCCCGAAAGAGCGAGAGCGACGCCAGAAGAATCGCGGGGAGGAGGGGAGCGATCCAAGAAAGAAGAAGGAGGGAGAGAGTCGGGTAGGCAGACACACATGAAAACGGAAAAGAGAGAATAAGAGGGGAAAAAACCCATTGGCGTAGGACGATGAAAAGAAAGTGTAAAAGGAATCATTATGCGGACGCTACAAACCACAAAACCAAAATAAGGAAAAAAGGTGTATTTTAAACAAAAGCCGTATAAAATTAATAATTTTTGACTTTGCCTGAAATCTGCTGTCATTGTCGACAATGCCCGGATTCCGGACATTGCCCGTAACATTTACATGATACATTGAATATTAACAAGAAATTGAAGGTACCTGCAATTTTGAGCTAATTTGATTAAAAAATATGTGTAAAATGTCATTTTTCCCATTAATTCGGAAACTATTGATTATATGAGAAAAAGGTTTGAATAAAAAATATTCCTTTTCTTATTATATGTAACTTTTATACGAAGAGTTTTTTTCTAAAATAAAAATTTTGAAAGCAAATGTAAATTTTCTTTTTTTTTTTTAAATAAAAATCGATGTTTTCAAAAACGGCTCCGGCGATTATTTTAATTTTTGTTGTTAAATCATATGTTCACACTCCAGAATCGAAATTAAGAAGAAAATCCCAGATGCCTGGACCTTTGGGTTAAATAAGTTTAAAACCCACCGTGCCCCCCTTTCACTGTCGAGGTCATAATCGTTCACCTCAAGAAGAATGTACGCAAATGCTTGTCACTATTTGGAAAACGCGTAACTTTTAAGAACAAAGCAGAAAGTACGTATATTTGTGGAAAGGCTTGGAAACAGCTTATCTATGTACACTGAGAAAAATGGATACATTCAAACTTAATATTTTAGACATTAAAATTAATATTTTTAATATCTAAGATATTAATATCTTGATACTAAGTTTTAATATATCAATATTTAATTTTACTATCCATGAACACCCATTTTTCGCAGTGTAGTTTACAGAACAGGGGTAGTTTTTGAAGGCACCACTAAAGATACGTACTTTCTAACCTGTTCTTAAAAGATCCGCTACTTCCAAATGTTCAAAAACAGTTGAGTACGTTCTACTAGGAGTGAACGATATTTACATAATTTATTGAACATAAACAAATTACATTTTTTTACAAAAAAGTTAATTTCTTAATAAAAAATCAGTCGTTTTCGTCTGTTTTATATCGACTTGCGATGTATTCATCTCATTTGTGCAAAGGCAACAAAGAAGCATATCGAATCTGTATAATTTGCATATTCTTGCTCTATATACCAATTTAATCGTTTGATCACAGAAAAATAAATTTTGTGTAAATATAAAATATATTATTTTTTATTTAGAGTAAAATTGTTTTGTTTAACGTGTAACATTTCAGATAAAAGCCTTTTTTAATCTGAATTATAATCTAAAATTGTGACATCATTCAACAATTATTACCTGGATCTTTATTTGTTAACATTTTTCATAAGGCTTAATGTAATACTTTTATTACCTTCAGAGAAAAAAATTTTGTATGTATTTAAAAAAAAATCGGTCGGGGAGTGACGGATAATCAAGGTGACGGATAATCAAGAGACGGATAATCAAGGTTCCACTGTAATTTTAAGTGGGACGAATTTCCGTCGAGTGGGTTTCCCAAAATTATTCAGGAAAAATTTTTGCATTTTTGCAGCACTAATCACGTCAACGGTCTTTTTCCCCCACTCCCTTGCTTGAAAATCGGATCGTTCAAAAATTTGACCGTTAACACGCGAGCCGCACAAAAAGGAAAACGAAAAATCCACTCATCTCTACGATTAACACAATTTTATAAATTCTCGTCCTTTAATTTTCGTTACACTGGTATACACTGAGAAAAGAAAATTAAACACAGATTTTCCATCGTAGTCCACCACAGCGAACACGAAAAAGGGAAGCTAATTATTTCCTGGCAAAACCTGTGAATGACACCTGCGCGATCTTATTTTCACTCCGGTTTATTTCCACAGATAATAAACATAGTTGCTTAGACGAACGCGGGTGAGAAATCAAAATCATTCCCTTCTCCCCCGACATGTGATTCAACACCAAAAACTACGTGTAATTAATATTAATAAAAGTAATTAAAACTACAAACACTTAACATTGATTAAATAGTATTTTTTCTACCAACTCGAATTTTAATAATCTGAGATTGGTGTATTCTTAATCAGCAACCCCAGAAATCCCTAATAACAAATTTCAAGGAAATTTAAGCAAATTTTGAAAAATATAATTTCGTTATTTTTATTAAAATTCTACCTACTGATTATCGTGCTTATATAAAAATATTATGTAACTTTCTATTTTTTACATATAATATTAACGTTGGTAATAAAAACAACCTATATTAACTATTAATATCTTTAAATGTATAAAAGACCACAGATATAAAAGGGTTTAAAAACCACCCCCGAACGTAAATTAAACATTAGTAAATAAAGAGGTCTACAACATTATCTTCTTATTTTCTTTGTCGTATGCATTTGTTACTTAATCAAATATAAGACTCGCAACATGTTTTAATTAATTTTTTATTCGTTTAACAGTTGTAATTTCCGTAAACAATTTTTTTCCTATTTCCTGATTTAATTAAATATCTCAAAACGTCACAACTTTTAAAATTGCGAAAGGAAAAAAATTTGATTTATTTAATTTAATTCATTTCATTTGTATGATTGTTTAAACAACTGAAATGATTAAAAATCAACTTTTCATTACATTCATCTAGAAACAACTGCTTTTTGGCATTTATAGAATTAGTGGTTTTCTACTTATGAATTAGCGAGAAATCGATTACTATTCAATAGTAAAAGATTTCATTATTTTTTAGTAGAAAGCTCTTAATTTATAGTAGAAAACTACTAATCTTAAAGTAAAATATCTATTAATTGCAAAAATGAATGTTTACTTTTTCAATTAGGAGATATTTCACTTTTAAATTAGTAGTTTTCTACTAATAATTAGTAGAAAACTACTAAATTACTAGACAAGTGCGAGTCGGACTCGCACAAGAAGGATTCTGTACACAAACTTAAAATAGTTTGAAATTTTTTTTTAAATTTTTTATTTTTAACGATTCATTTTAATTACACAGCCCCACAAAAAAAAAAGTGTCATGTACTTTTGACCGGAATACCTTAGCCCTATGTATTTTGACGCGCTGAACACGAATCCGAAGTCCATTTTGCTCCATCACGTCAGGAGTTTTTTCTAACCTCAAAAAACATGTCGGATTTTGAGAGGTAGGCGATTTTTAAAAAAATTTATGGATTTACTTCAAACTTGGTATCTGGGGGTTTTTTGGGTCGCTGATTACGAATCTGAAGTTAGATTTTCAAAATTCAAAATGGCGGATCCAATATGGCGGACGAATTTTGAAAAAAATCGAAGATTTACTTCAAACTTGGTATCTGGGGGTTTTTTGGGTCGCTGATTACGAATCCGAAGTTAAATTTTCTAAATTTAAAATGGCTGATCCAATATGGCGGCCGAATTAAAAAACATATTAAGATTTACTTGGCGGCAAGAATATGGCTGATGAATTTTTTTAAAATATTAAAATTTACATAAAATTTGGTATCTAGTGGTTTGTGGGGTGACTGATTGCAAATCTGAAAACAGATTGTCAAAATTCAATATGTCAGTTCTGAAGTATATAATTTTCCTTTATTCCTTTTTATGGTAGCGCACTCTTTTGTTTTCGAAAGATCTGTGTAGCGGTTTTCTCTTTAAGTTCACACTACCTGGTACAACATCCCTTTTCAGCATCCAGCAAAAGTCGGCCATCATATTTACGCCCCACCTTCGTTGATAACGACGTTCCATTTCTTTAAGGTCTTGATGAAATCGCTCTCCCTGTTCCTCACTGTAGTCTCCTAAATTTTCGGGAAAGTACTTTAGATGTGATTCTAAGAAATGTAGCTTCAAGCTCATCAAGCATCCTTGCTTTCCGAAGTTTGTTATCATATTATTTGCCATTTCTTCCCAATTCTCGCTTTTGTTATTCCTCAGAAAATTTTCAACAATTAGTTTAAAACTAATCCATGCATTTTTCTCAGTTTTACTCATGTTTCTGACAAATTTCTCATCTTTTAATAATTTTCAGGGAATTTTTGTTCTAGGTATTTAAAACATTTTCCATTTTTATCTAAACTCTTAACAAACTGTTTTGCTGCTCCTAGTTTAATGTGCAATTGTGGAAGCAATACCTTTGAGGGATGAATCAATGGCTTCTTAATGATATTTTTCGATCCTGGTTTAAAAGATTTTCTTTTTGGCCATTCCCTTTTTTTGTAATGATTCTTTCTATCTCTACTATCCCACAGACACAAAAAACATGGCGTTTTTGTGAAACCTGCTTGTTGTCCAAGCATAATACTTAACATCTTCAAATCCCCACAAATTTGCCAGTTATGTTCTTGATATTTTATTTTATCTAAAACTAGTTTTACAGATTCATAGCTTTCTATAAGTTCTGTAGAATGAGCCATAGGAATTGAACCATAAATATTAGTATTATGAAGTAATACTGCTTTTAAACTTCTTTTAGAAGAGTCTATGAATAACCTCCAATCTTCATCTTTGTATACGCCAGGTTTTAATTGATCCATTAACCCATTAATGTCAGAACAATATACTAATGACTGCTTTTTGTCTTCTGTAAAATATTTTCTGAATTCCTTTTCCCTATCGCGATAAAAGGAAGATGTAGTTCCTTTCGATAGCATTTTTTTCTTCTTAAGAACTGATGCAAGATATTCTGCAACATCTTTTGGTAGTTTTAAATCTCTGATGAGATTGCTGAGTTCTTCTTGTGTGAACTTTTCAGGTATTTCTTCTTCCTGTTCACCAGTTGGAATGTAATAGTCATCTTTGTCATCAATATTCATGTCGTCATCTATATCACTAAATACATCTTCTACTTTTGAACAGTCGATTTCAAAATTTTTTGAAGAAGAAGGTGTATCACAAAAAATTTCTGGTTTTGTTACAGTTGTCACATCAGCGTACAATATTTTTCCTTTATTCTTGTTATTATAACCTTCTACATTGGTCATGCAAAAGTAACAATCTTCTTGTTTCAATGGTTTTTTCCACAGCATTGGTTTTTCAAATTTAAAGTACTTATCCTCCTTAGTATTATTCCAACGAGTTAACATTATGTGACAGGATAAGCAAATTTTGTGGGGAACCCAATTTTCATTTTGATCGGCTATCTCTAAATCAAAGCAATCTTTGTAAATTTGTCTAATATTGTCATTGATTGGTTTACAATTCTTTGGAACATCGAACTGTCCACATATATAACAAAATGCATCTGCATTGCTATTGCATATGTGTTTTGATCTTAATGCTTTAAAATTAATTTTTGAAGCATTTGAAGTTTTTGTGTTGTTTTGATTTTGAAAAGCCATGATTTATTGAATAACCCGCACGTTAGGGATCCTGGTCCGATCGCAGGCGAGTCCACCGTCCTAGGGGTGATAACTCTCATACCTCCCCAGGCCTAAGTATGAGAGCTTTCCGACTTTGACGAGGACAATGTCAACTCGTCGTCGGACACACTACGGTATCATCCTCACACCCTAACGCCCACCTGCAAGGCAGCGCGCCTACGCTGGCTTCGTTACTTCGATAAACAGGAAGCGAATCATTCTACACATCCCCTTTCGGGGCAGTTGTCATCGCCTACTACATTTATCGAAGCAGCAGGATTTAAATTGTGCCAAAGCTCAATAAGAACGTTAGACATAGAATGACAATGATATGTCCATCAGGAATAAGATGCAGAATGGAACAATGTACTTTCTTATTTGGCTTCTGCACCAAACATATCCAATCTGTTACCAAGGAATATTTTATGATAAAATTGTAATAGAAGTCATATTTGAAAATGTGAGAAACTCGCTTCGAAATCACACTCAGCAACTTAAAAACCTGAAGATACCAAATTTCATAAAAATTTCGAAAATATGACGTCAGATTCGCAATCAGCGACCCAAAAAACCCCCAGATACCAAGTTTGAAGTAAATCTTCAAATTTTTTCAAAATTCGTCCGCCATATTGGATCCGCCATTTTGAATTTTGAAAATCTAACTTCAGATTCGTAATCAGCGACCCAAAAAACCCCCAGATACCAAGTTTGAAGTAAATCCATAAATTTTTTTAAAAAATCGCCTACCTCTCAAAATTCGACATGTTTTTTGAGGTTAGAAAAAAATCCTGACGTGATGGAGCAAAATGGACTTCGAATTCGTGTTCAGCGCGTCAAAATACATAGGGCTAGGGTATTCCGGTCAAAAGTGCATGTCATTTTTTTTTTTTTTGTGGGGCTGTGTTATTTATTAGATATTTGTTATTTGGATTAATTAAATAATAATAAATTAAAATCATTATTATTTACTTTTATTAAAATTTAAGTATAAACCTTAGCATCTTTCCCTCAGAACAAAAGGATATCCCTGGGATATCCCGCTGAAATTTGAGATATCATAGGGACATCCCTGGGACACAAAGGATATCCTAGGGACATCCCTAGTCTATCCAAATTTCCGCTTCATGAGATATACTCTAATGATTTCGAAAAAAAATTTGGAGGTATGAGGATTCGAACCCGCGCCCTTGCGCATATCAAGCGCGGCCGAAACCAACTGGCCCACTGAAGCTTGTTATATGCAGTAGAGAAAAACATTAGTACTTGATGCAAAGAATATTGTTTGAACTTAAAAGAATTTTATTTAAAAAAACCTAAACATATCTAGTAATTATCTTAAACAAATACAAATATTTGTTACTACTAATTATTTTATGATACATTTTGGTTACAAGTAACGAATATTATGGTTATAATAAACAATAAGTAATAGCTCTAGGTCATCTCGATGACATATTCCAAATACTATATCCCACGTAGGATATCCCAGGGATGTCCCTGGGATATCTCGACGGAATATCCCTCGGATGACCCTGGGACATCTCGATGGGATATGGAAAATGCTATATCTCGCCGGGATATCCTTGGGATGTCCCTGGGTCATCCAAATTTCCGTCCCGTGAGATATCCCGTGGGATATCCCAGGGTTATCCCTGAGAGGTCCCGGGATCATAATGACATATTCACGAGATATCCCATGCTGTGAGGGTTATAGGATTAAAATATTTTAATTAAATAGACTGAGCTTTTTATATAATATTGAATTTTGAAGACAAAAAATTTTTGTTCTTTAAAATTTCTTTTTATTTTTAAAATTTTAAAGTAATTTAAACTTTAAAATAAACATTTTGAACAAAAAAATAATCTGAAACTGTGGAATATAATAGCTGTTTAGAAAGAAAAAAAAATTTTTCGGTAAAATTTCAATTTTTCGAGGAAAATGCTATGATAATAAATTTAAACCACAATTTTTATGGTTTTATAAAAAAATCTGCATAAAATTGCACTTTTTTTCCAAATCTCAATCTTTCAGGATAAATACTCTGAGCTCTAGCATAGGGGTATTTTATCATTTTTCAACTTTTCATTAATAACTTTCAAAAACTAAGTCCAACAATGTTCGCTATATTTTTCCTGTAATCTACACGTAAAAATACCTAGGTATACCAAATTTCAAACATCTAGGTTAAATAGTTTCAATGATAAGGGGGGGGGGGGACATGTTTGTTTTAAAAAAAGTTTTTCCTTGACAACGCTATGACCATCAACTACAATCATGTTCTCTATATTTTTCCTGAACTCTACTCGCGAAAATACATATGAGTACTAAATTTCAATACTCTAGGTCAAATAGTTTGGAAGATAGGGAGGGGGGGACACGTTTTTTTAAACAAAAAGTTTTTCCTTGCCAACGCTATAAACATTACGTTCAATCATGTTCGCTATATTTTTCCTGTAATCTACACGTAAAAATACCTAGGTATACCAAATTTCAAACATCTAGGTTAAATAGTTTCAATGATAAGGGGGGGGGGGACATGTTTGTTTTAAAAAAAGTTTTTCCTTGACAACGCTATGACCATCAACTACAATCATGTTCTCTATATTTTTCCTGAACTCTACTCGCGAAAATACATATGAGTACTAAATTTCAATACTCTAGGTCAAATAGTTTGGAAGATAGGGAGGGGGGGACACGTTTTTTTAAACAAAAAGTTTTTCCTTGCCAACGCTATAAACATTACGTTCAATCATGTTCGCTATATTTTCCCTGTAATCTACAAGTGAAAATACATAAGTGTACTAAATTTCAACTCTCTATCTCAAATAGTTTGTCCGCTAGGGGGGGGGGGGGGGGAGAATGGTTTTGGGCGATGGACAAACGAGTGAAAACATAAGGCTTCCGGATTTGACACTTCGTGTCCGGAACCCTTAAAATAGTGAAATTTTTCAGTATTAAATACTAACCGATTTCTCGCTAATTCATTAGTAGAAAATCACTAATTCAGTTTTAGAGAGTAAACAATTTTAATCTTTTTAAACAATACATTACAAAATATTTGTGTCAAAAATTTTTGCTCATTAAGTGAAATAGTTTGGAAGATAAGTGGAAGGGAGGGGGTACGGTCATTTTTTTTTAACAAAAATGCATTAAAAATTAACAATTCCAGCTCGATATCTGCCAAACTATTGTACTTGTTAGAGTGCTGAAATTAAGTATAAAAAAATACTAAAAATCTGACACTTCTGACTTCAGATTCGGATTTAGCACGATAAATTACATCGTCATACATTAGTGTGGGGTTTCGGCAACGATACTTTTTTCTTGTGTGCCTGTATCAATATTCATTTTATGCCGAAATTGTTAATTTCACATATTCATTAGATAAAGTTCATTCTTATTATATTACTACACTGAGAGAAGTGTGAGACGAGTGCTGCACCGCCAGAGGGCGCTCTGGAGTCCTACTGGTTTTGGTACTTGAGGTAACCTAAATTTGGGATGTCATACGCACCAAAAGGCGACATCCCAACGCGCAGACAACAGCAGCACAAATTTTGGGACGTCAGAGCTCCCACAGTGGGGCGTCAGAAGTCCGATATGGGACTTCTGGTCTCCCAAGTCGCGAGTTTACTTGAGGACTATATTTAATATTGCAGAGGGCTCTCTTGGGATGTCTCACGTCCCACACTTCTCTCAGTGTATAATAACGACATAACAATATTCATTCAAAAAAGATTTAATTTTAAAAGAACTTCAATTTTTTCGAAAAGGTGAGTTTTAAAAGCAAAAGTTCAAAATCGCACAAATTTAAGGCCTTCTCATTTAGGATGAGAATGTAAAAATTATCATATCCCCCCACTTAATTTCCAAACAATTTGACTTAGAGAGTTCAAATTTGGTACACAAATTTTCACGTGTAGATTACAGAAAAATTTTAGAGAACATGATTGTAGGGGTTGATCATAACGTTCTTAAGTGAATAAAAAGATTTTTGAGTATTTTATATGGATATTAGCTAAAATCTCTTGATTTTCCCTTGACAGCGCTATCACCATAACGTTCTCTATAAGTTTCCCGCCAATCAGAAGGCTCCTTTAGAGAGGCTACTTTCTGATGGTCTGACGAATGCAAATTCGGTGACGTGCGTAGTCGGTGAGTTGAAAGATCTCACAAATTATAGTTCGGAAAGTTGAATGTTTTGACAAATGCATGTTCGGTGATTTAAAAATTCGGCCAAATGCAGATTCAGGGATTTAAGAGTTCGCACAAGTGTGAGTTCCGTGATGTCAAAGTTCTAACAAATGCAAAATCAGTGATTTCAACGTTCGGACAGATGCAAGTTCGGGTAATTAAATTTTGGCCAATTAGAAGTTCGGTCAATTGGGTTTTGGAGAAAATGCAGGCGATCCGATGCTTCGAGTTTTTTTATGTTTGACAATTTTTTATATTTGGGACGACTAAAAATATAAATCACACGTTAAATGTAATTGTATGTATAAACCGCAAGTCTCTAGCTTTATTTTTAGGAAAGTTAAAGTTATAGAAAGTTAATAAATAAACGCAATAATTTGTTTAAACAATACCGGTGTAGAAATTGAATCTGGGCCCTAGTTATCCCACTGTCGGGGAGCTCAGATGTAAGCTATAGGCATTGTTCGGGCGGCTAGGTGGCTCCTGACCAGAAGTGTTCCCATGTTTTATATGTCAAGTATCTAGTCAAAATATCGAAATGCCAGACTACAGCCTGACCACAAATGTCAGGATTAAAAAAAAAAGCTTTTAAACATTAGTGCATAAATTAGAGTTAAGGGGGGAACACCAGTTGTAATTTTCGAAAAATCGTTTTTCTTTTTTTTTTTGCATTTTCTTAAAGTATACATATTTAGAAATGTGTCTGGAAATTTCTAAGTTGATCCGATGAAAAGTAAATGAGATATACAACACAATGCGGCGACGCGTCAGGTCGCTCCAGATCTGCCAACACTTACACCTGGTGCTCAATGGCTATTCCTCTTTTGTTTTACGCTTAAATTTACAGTTTTTGTACCTACTAGAACTACAAAAGCGCGCTAGGCGCGCCCAATCATTATTCAGGTTGCAAAGAAAACATTAGTGAAGAATGTCACAAATTCTGTATTTAATAAACACACCTTATTACAGTGATGGATTATAAAGTTTACGTTTTGGGATGCGCAGTAAATATTTCCAGGAAATGATATAAATAAAAATATAGAAATGTGTTTAGGAATTGATAAACAATCATTGTCAATTTTTGAAGAAATAATAAGGAAGAAGTACATAAAACGTTCTGGATGAAGTTCCAAATGTGCTTGCAACCCGAGTTCGAATTTTGGAAGATCAAATGTTTAATATTTCTTATTTATAATGTAAAAAATATACATGTATCTCATATTTCAGTTCGTTATGTATATTTAATTTCAATACATATACTGCATATGTGATTAATATGCATGAAGAAATTGTAATTTCTATTTTTTGGAGGAAGGGAAGGGCCCTATTCACGCCCTTTCCTGTGAGGTACAACCATTATTATCATTGTTCTTAAATGACACAGGCAAAAAACCTTATTTTCCACATTATGTTTAACATTTAAATACAGCATATTTACCTCTCCATTAGGGAAAAGGGAGGAGGGAAAACCGCGTGGAAAGGTATCTCCATGCAGTTATGTTTTCTGGTAATCGTCTTAATATTTTCATTTTAAAAATAAATAATAATGAAAAAATTAAATAATTTCAATTTAATGTCTGGCTGTCAGCAAATACGTAATTCATTTTATTTCCTTTATTTTCTCCTTCTTTAGATCTTACATTTCTTGGGTTTTTGCTTTATTAAAATTCATAATAGAGAAAACATCATACTTAACTGAATCTTGGCAATTACTTTAAAAATTTTTGAAATCAGAAACACTCTGAAAAGATTTTAACGGTATGAAATTCATTACAGAATTTCCAAGATCTGCATTACAATTAATTTTCTATCTTCTTGGAATCTTTTTTATTGCTTACTATTGCACGATAGCACTTCCCTATATCATTAATCGTCTTTTTTATTCAAAAATTCTTATTTTTGCTCTTCTGTTAAACTTGCGCTTCACTGTGCTTCAATTTATTTTAGAAACAAATGGTAGTTATTCCCTTCCCTTTCCGATAAAATGATTTCTTTCTAATTGTCTTATTTCAATACATCTGGAAGGAGATAATCTTTTATTATCAACATCAGACTCTTGTAAACTTGAATTTGTATTATTAGAATTACAAAGTAATATAGATGACATTGAAGACATTGAAATGGTTAAATAAGCATGATGATGCTTAAAGATTTGACATAATTTCAAAGAAGTATGCTCGTTTGTTTCATTTTTAGCACTTTCTACTGTCTCCCTTCTATTGAAACTTTTATTTATATATTCCATATACATGTAAATGAATAAAACTCTAAATATAAAAATTTACTAATTTTGCATTAACTAATTTTGTAATAAAGAATTTTCCATTATTAAAATATGCAATAACCAACTTTGCAATTATACAATTAGCGATTTCTACATTTACCAATTTCCTATTAAACAACTGTATAGTCAATAAATTACTAATAAGACATTCTCCAATTTACCACATTTATAATTGACGTATTTTTTAATTATCAATTACTGCAGTTACCAATTTCACAATTTTGAAACTTCTAAATGCCAAATTTAGCAGTGTACAGTTTGCAGTGAATATGAAATAAGCAATTCAGATATAAAGACATTTACTAATTTTCTTATTTAACAGTTTACCACTTTCCTAATCTTTAAATTTGCCATTCCACTGTATCCATTATCCAATGTACCAATTTACTAATTTTTTAATTACAGGGACTTACATCTAACGTTAGAAATGATTATATAGAGTAGATTATATTAGAAGGAAATAAATAACAGAAGATGCAAATAAAAATATAGAAATGTATAAAAGAATTCATAAACGATTATTCACAATTTTTTAATAAATAATAAAGACACAAATCGTTCTTAATAAAGTTTCAAATGTGCTTGCAACCCCAGTTCAAATATTGGCCAATGAAATTTTTAATTTTTTTTATTTGTAATTGAAGAAATATACATGTAACTCAAATGTAACTACTTTATGTATCTACATTGTCGATACATGTACTGCATATATATTTCATTTACATGTACAAATTAAATAAAACAAAGATTTTTTTAACAGTGTTTTAGACACAAAATTGAATGAATGGCTTCATAAGATTCTTAACTTCATGAAGGAAAAATTAAAACTTTTTTACTTGGCCTTAACAACATTAAATTTCCTTCATTGTAGCTAAGTTTCTTTTTATCAAAATGTGTCATCTATCATACAAATCCTTTCTTGAACGTAACTATATTAACTATTTGTATTATATTTGATAAAAAATAATGAAACTAATAGAAAATAAATTAATTAAAATCATTTATAAATTTCAAACGCTTTTAATATAAGCAAAGAACTTTCTTATCATATTCACAAAACCATTTTCATGTATATTCTTGTACATCTTCTTACGTAAACTTCTCTAACTGAACATAACGTTTCAAGATTATCTGTAACTATAAACTGCCATTAACAGGCCCGGATTTACCAAACATGGGGCCATAGGCAGACGCTGGTGGGGGCCTATGCAAGGAATGGATTTTTTCGAAATTTACTCAAGTCGAAAAAGCAGTTTCAAAACTTGACTCTTTTTTAATGAGCGGGCTTTTTGAATTTCTAAAAACTTACAATTATTTTATAAAAGTCCCAGTAAGAAGAGAGGAATTGAAAAGTATTAGAATTTGTTATTACTTTTGAATACCTTTTTTGTCCAATACATGAGTATCTGGCGATAGCATCTACTTTTACTCGAAAATCAATCCTTATTAATACACGTTTCTAAATATTTTTCAATCAAAATGAATGCATTTATAATAAGAAAAATAAAATTATTATTTTGTAATATCCACAGTTAAAATTAATTGAATCCAAGTAAATCCCTTTATAATGAAAATAGAAAAAAGTAAAATGAATATTTTAGAATACCCGCAATACAGATTTATTAAATCCAAATGAATTCCTTTATAATTAAAAAAAAATTAATATTTTTTAATACCGGCAGTTAAAATTTATTTAATCCGAATGAACCTTTTAAAATGAAAAAAGTGTATGTTTTCGAATACCCACAGTTCAGATTTATTTATTCGAAATGAATCCTCCTATAAATAAAATAATAAAATGAGAGTTTTTTAATACACATAATTCAGATTTACTTAATCTAAATAAATCGCTTGATAATAAAAAAAGGTATATTTTGGAATACCTACAGTTCAGATTCATGTAACTTATATAAATAATCAGTATAGTAAATGTTATACTATACAATATTCAAATATTTGTTTTCTCTAAATCAAATGTAAGGTAAAAAACAATTTCTTAAATATGTAACTAAGCTTTCTCAATTTTTTTAGATTAAATTTATTAAAATCAAACATGAAGAAATAATGTTATACAAATATAAAGAACTGTATGTACTATATAAAGTGGGTATTCGAAAATATTCATTTCATTTGAATTTTATTTTCATTATAAAGAGATTCATTTGGATTCAATAATCTGAACTGTGGGTATTAAAATATATACATTTTATTTTTTTCGTTATAAAGGGATTCATTTGGATTGTAAAATATTAAGAAACGTATTAGTAAAAATTGACTTTTCGATAAAAGTTGGTGGTATCACCGGATTCGAATAGATTGAACAAAAAAGGTATTAAAAAAGATTGAACAGTTTTCCTTTTCATTCGAAAATCATAAAATTTCAATATTTTTTAATTTTCTCTTTTTCTTACTGGGTTTTTTTTTCAGATTTTTAAATGTTTAAAAATATTTTTCGAAGTCCTTTTTGTGGGAAATATTATAGCTGGTGGGGGCCCCTTTTGGTGGGGGCCCCTTTTGGTGGGGGCCCCTAGGCAGTTGCCTAGTTTGCCTACATATAAATTCGGCCCTGGCCATTAACTATATTCATCTCTACTACAAAGTACCTTCTATGCTAGTTGCATATTTTAATGATATATATTTTATTGTTACAATAACAATTATTCAAAAATTTCTTTGTAAACATAATTCTTAATATATTTTCGACTTCGTTGATTTCCTAAATAAACTGTAACTCAACTAAATGAACGAACTCTTGATAACGCAACATACAGTTGCCCATGATTAAAAACATCTTTTCTTAAATCAATTGCAATTTTATGAAATGTCTGTCCTTGAGATTTATTTATAGTCATTTATCTCCCGTTAATATTTTGCATTTTATAACATGATTTGATAAAGCTAAAACCAATAATCTTGTTCCATTGCATAAACCCTCGTGATCGTTATTATTATCACCATTATCTATACTGTCAATACTTCTATAAACTTTTTCATCCTTCTTGTCTAATAACTGTACAACATTATTATTAATTTCATCTACATCAATATTTCGAGGAGCTAAAATAGCACATAATGCCAAATCTTCAAACCTTTTTTGTTTAATCAAGTCTCCATATACGTCTGTACTGATATCAATATTTCCGTCTTCAACAATGTTGTCTGGTAATTGTACACAACTTTTCACATCGTTAAGTGTGCCATTCCATATTTCCATTCCATATTTCGCATATTTTCAGATAATGTAAATTTTGAAAATATCGTGCATAATTTGCTGTTTTTAATAGACAAATTGATAATTTCAGATCTTGTACCATTTTGTTTTATTGGTAATACTTGTCTGAAATCACCTCCTAAAATTATTGTTTTACCACCAAAAGGAACGTCTACTTGCATAATATCTCTTAACGTTCTGTCCATAATCTCCAAAGCATACTTCGGTGACATTGGAGCTTCATCCCAAATAAAGACATCAACATCTTTTAAATACAATCCCTCTTTAGACTGGACTTTTATACTTGAAGATGAATCAGCATATAATGGCACGGGTAAACCCATTACTTTATGAACTGTCCGACCCATAGGAAGTAAAGTTGCAGCTATCCCTGTGAATGCCATATTACAAACAGTTTTACATTCACTCCTTAATAAATTCCACAATGTAACATACATAAATGTTTTTCCTGATCCTCCAGGACCATCAACATATACACACCTACAAGTATTTTCATTATTATCATTCACCACATTTAATATAAAGTCAACTATATCTTTTTGTTAAACGTTCAATTTATCATACCTTTCTTTTCCTAACTCCCTTTCCTCTGTAATATTTACGGAATGAGTAATTTGCAAATTTTCATTGTCATCTTCTACATCCATCAATCCAAAAAAATCATGTAAGTTATAACCTTCTTTAGATAACATGTTTCTTACCTGTATATATGCCATTTTTTCAGATGCAATATTATCTACATTTCTAGCATAATCTTTGGACATGGAAGCTTTAAATTGAGGCATCATCCATAAAGTTGACTCTTCCAACGTTGCCTTCCATTCATAATCTTCCTCTATGAGTCCTAATGCTAAACAAGCTGACGTAAATGTGTCATGTAATACTCCATTACCCAAGTAGCACGTAAGATTACGTGAATATTGCAGCAATATTGCATTGAATATTACTAATATTGCGGGTAATGTCACGGTGATATCAACGTAATGTTAAAATGTCCGCGTCAAGGTGACATTACACGGTAATATTAAGGCAATATTAAAGTAATATTACAATGTATCATTAAAGTAATATTACAATGTAATATTAAAGTAATATTACAATGTAATATTAAGTTAATATTACAATGTAATATTAAGTTAATATTAAAATGATATTGTGGTAATATTACAATTAAATATAATGTAAAAAAAATTTTGGGCCGTTGGGTCTTGAACCTTTGTAAAGTGAACCAACTGACCAAGTAGGTACACGCCTTAAACCACTCGGCTACTTAAATTTTATAATATACTTCAGAAAGTCTCTTCATGTTTTACTACACATTTGTATTATTACTGCAATGTTACAAGCAGTTTGTAATACTGCTGCAATATTACAAGCAATATAACAAGTTTGTAATATTACTGTAATATTAACTTAATATTACATTGTAATATTACTTTAATATTGCCTCAATATTACCCTGTAATGTCACCTTGACGCGGACATTTTAACATTACGTTGATATCACCGTGACATTACCCGCAATATTAGTAATATTCAATGTAATATTGCTGCAATATTCACGTAATCTTACGTGCTACTTGGGTAACAGTCTTCAATGATTCGTATGAAATGGCACCTTTAGTAGTAAGTAATAATACTCTAAGATGAAATAATTCTGTGTGGCATGGACTAACAGAGTAAATTCTGCCTATTACCTTGTCCTTTCGGGCTCTCCTGTTCCATTGACATTCTTTTTTATCACATGAATAGTATTCAGGAATCTCAGTATAAAAATACTGACGAGCATTTGCATCACGTTGATTTAAATTAAAATAGTCTAATAATTTTGTACTTTTGTGCAAGTTAAATGATATTTCTGGATTTGCATCTGTTTGCCGAATAAGAATATTTTGCTCATTTCGCAAATGTATTGGTAAACGATTTATACTATGACTTTTTTTGGATAAATTTTTACTTAAAATTCTCCATGCTGCTTCTACTGGACCAAGATATCTATTTTCTTCATAATGAGTGATTTCATTATGATTAATAGTACCTTCTCCATTACTATTTGTGATGATAATTGATGCAGCATCATGACCCTTATAAATATATTTATACAAATATTTCACGGACTTAATACTCGATACAACTTCAACATTTATATGACAATTCAATGTTTGCGAAAGTTTAGGAGAATAGGGCACAACAAAACGATTATCGACAATATATCCATTGGGTCTTGAATACGTTTTACCTGTATTTTTTTATATAATACATAACAATTGTCTTCAACAGTTGCAGAATTTTAGGAAAATTTTTCGAGCATTTTCCATCAACGAAACAACAATCTCCACAAGGACCGTGTATATTGTTTGACATAATAATTTCATGTAATCTAGGATTAACCATCTGATCTGGTATTTCAGCTGAAATATGACGATCAACACTTTCTGGTGTTAATAATTTTGAATTAGACGTCAATATAATCAATAAATGAATATGTGGTAATCCCCTTTTTTGAAACTCTATAACATAAACATACGACTTGACATCTCCAAAACATTTCTTTTTAACAATACATTCTATCATATGTTTTACTTTTAAAGAAAAGACTCTTGCAACAATGTCAGGTCTATCTGCTGCTATTTGATTCGGTAATAAATTTTCTACTATTTCTTTCCATTGTGGCTTACACGTCATTGTTATAAACAAATCCGGTTTACCATGTTTTGCGACAATAGCCATTGAATCTTGATATAGTACCGTCATATTACGAGGTGAACCAATGAATGTTGATGGTAACACAACCAGTTTCCCTAGAGGTGTATCATTCCTTTGTGCTGTATCATTAATGTGATCTATTAACCCACTGTAACTTTCACTTCGCAATTCTGTTTAATGATTTGCACAATACTGAAGTCGATCTTTTTCCATTTTAACCTAATTGTCAACCAGCCACTGTTGAAATAATCTTCCACCGTATAAAAACTGATTAAATATATTATCTCTAATTGCTATTTTATACTTTACATAACATGCCCTTGAAATTTTATGTTTTTTTAATCTCTTATGTGTATCACTTCGAACCATATCAATACAATAACCTTTTTCTCCAAAAGGATAAAATAGAGGATATATGAAAGGTTCTACACAAGGATCTATACTACTAATTAATTGTAATTCTTTACTTATTTTGTTGTCTACAGTAACATAAGAATCAAGTATTTCACCTTCTGAATTTGTATTAAAAATAGCAGCTACTTCATTAACTCTTTGAAAATTAAATCTCCGTGGATCTGTTCCTTTTTTTAAAGTAAATAATAACTTCAATTCTGGAATATCTTCATTATTTTTTGTCGCCAAAGCTGCTTCTAGTTCTATAACTTCTTTCATCATTCTGAATGATTGACTAAATATATTATGTGTTCTCATAAACTTATCAATTTCTCCAACAATATCTCTATCCAATCTATTATTTTTATTCATCCTGTATTCAATTGCATCAACAGGATCATAAATAAGCAATTGTCCATAACACGGATCATCATCGATTTCTGGATATAAAGCTTTATTCATTTGATAATATATTTGACCTTGGATTTTAAAACAATATGGTCTTCTTCGTCTACTATTAAAGTCAATAACATTAGCATTAAATGACTTAAAAGCCAATGAATTATTGTAACATCTTATATTTTGCTGAAAATGCCTTGATTTTTCATGTGAACCATCTAACAACGCAACACTTTTAATTGAGAAGGATAATTTAAGACGTTTAATTCTACACCTCCATAACGGCAACAATCATCGTAAGAATACATTTTTTTATCAATTTTGTTATCTTTCAAGTCTTTATCATCACAAGGCGTAATTTTTGTAACAACTTTTTTATTTTTGAAATGTTTAGCATCACAATGAGAGCAACAAAATGACATTTGACCCAGATAATCTTCTGAATAAGTTCGTGAATTGTATGTAATGTAGGAAGAGATTTGTTCCCTTGAATTACAGTGTCTTGTGAATCAACAATTTTTCGTTTACTTGCTTTTCTTTCTTCACTACCCTGTAATTTATTTTTTCTTGATTTACTGTACTTCTTTAATAGATCTAAAGAAAGACATTCGGAAATATTGACATTATTAAGAGTAGTAACATCATTTACTAATCTACAACACTTTTCTTCTTCGTCATTCAAATAATTTGTTTCAATGATTTTCAAACTTTCCATGTCATCATTTTTCAAGTCATGAAATTCTTTATTTTCTACTTCCTTCAAATGAAAAATAGATGTAGAAACAATATCCTTGATATAATCTTCATCATTTATTTGTACATTTTGTAATTGTAAAAGTGTCTGAAAAGATGTTGATGGTATTGAATTCAAAACAAGAATTTGAGAATTTGCATTACAAGTTTCTTTCTTTAACTCTTTTGATATATTCATTCGCATTTAGCATTCGCATTTACTTTAGCACGATAGCGCTTCATTCTTTCTCTTTGCAATTTTCGCACGTCCATTTCTTTTTCGGCTGTTAAACTTTTACCATATCGTTTCACTCTTTCTGTACTAACAATATTTTAATCAACTGTTTCTAATTGTTCTACTTTTTCTTCTGTAAGTCTTTCCTTTTCTTCAAATTGTTTTCTTTCCGTTGAACGTGCACTATAATTTTGCATTTTTTTCTTTGCTAAACATTTAATCTCTTTTTTCTTTTCTTGTAATATTTCTGTCTTTTCTACTTCACCTATTGCATACAATATGCAGAAACATCTCTTTTTTGCATTAACAGAAGCTTCTAATTCAATAATTTCTCTTTTTCTTGCTTTTTTTACTTCACTAACCGGTAATTCATTTTTTCTTGATTTGCAAAGCTTTTTTAATAGATCTGAAGAAAGACATCCAGATATATTGACATTATTATGAGTAGTAACATCATTTACCAATCTACAACACTTTTCTCCTTCGTCATTCGAATCATTTGTTCCAATGAGTTTCAATCTTTCCATTTCATCATTTTTCAGGTCATGAAATTCTTTACTTTCTACTTCCTTCAAATGAAAAATAGATGTAGAAACAACATCCTTGATAGAATCTTCATTATTTATTTGTACATTTTGTAATTGTGAAAGTGTCGGAAAGGATGTTGATGGTATTGAATTCACAACATGAATTTGATAATCTATTTTACAAGTTTCTTTCTCTACCTCTTTTGATATATTCATTTGCAATGCCTTTTTCTTTTTTAAGCTAGCACGATAGCGTTTCATTCTTTCTCTATGCAATGTTCGCAATTCAATTTCTCTCTGGGCACTTAAACACACACGATGACGCTTAACCTTTTCTGTGCTCACATTATGTTTTTCATTTTTTTGTTTCTCCATTTTATACAAACTTTTATTTATATAATCAAAATATGTCAAATTGTAAGATTGTAAATCTAATAATGTATCAAATTTAGGATACAGAAGTGAAAAATGTCCAAATTCGAAATGACCATTGAACAATTATATTAATAGCAATTGAGACATTTGCTAATTATCTGAATACGAAATTTACAATAAAGAATTTTTTTAAAAATACATTTTGAATCGTCACAAATTTGTAATTAACAAATTTTGAAAGAAAAATGATTGAACTTGCCAATTGTAATATTTTAAAATTTTACAAAAATGAAATAATTTGTTTAGTAGTTCTAAAGTAAAAATATAAAATTTAATAATTTTCTAATCATGACATACTTGTAATAGATATGTTAACATTTGTATTTTCTAATTTCAAAACGTTCGAAAAATGATTGGTAATTAAAAAACAATTTACCACTTAACTTCTTTGAAAGTGTTGCAATTCACAAATGATTCATTTTACCAATTTTTGAATGTAGCAATTTTTAATTTTTCTAATTTTCAATTTATCAATTATCAATTTGATCAATGTTCCAATTTACCAATTTTCCAATTTTCCATTTTACCAATTTTCAAATTTTCTTTTCCAATTTGCCAATTATCCAATTTGCCAATTTACCAATGTTCCATTATGCCAATTTTCCACTTTGCTAGTTTTCCAATTTACCAAATTTCCAATGCTTAAACTTTCTAAATTAAAAGATTTTTCAATTTACCAACTTTCCAAATTACCAATATTCCAGTTTACAAATTTACTTACCGTACAGTTTCCCAATTCAGTAATAAACAATTTTTAATCTGTATAAACGTTAATCAATTTATTATACTTCATTATACAATTGTTAACAAAAACAAAAATTAGATTTTATTAACGCTTAAATGTAAACTGCGAGTTGAAAAAATACTGTGTTGTTATATCTGCTACTTCTTGTTCGGAAATAGCGATAAGCATAATGACTTAAAAATAATATTTTCAAGAAAGCTTCTTTGCCTACCTGAAGCTAAATTATCTCTCCCTTCATTTCTTCTTCTCTTTTACCCTCAAGGCCCACAGTGGGGCAGAATCGTGAAAACATGCCGAAAACCTTATAATATTCATCGATTTATATAAAACTTGGTAATCACATGTTTTTAAGGTTGCTTATTACAAATCTGAAGTCAGTTTTCAAAAATTCAAAATGGCGGATCCAATATGGCGGATCAATTTTTTTAAAAGTTAACAGATTTTCATGAAAGTTAGTTATAGGAGGTTTTTGAGGTCGCTGATTACGAATCTGAAGTCAGTTTTTAAAAATTCAAAATGGCGGATTCAATATGAGGGATCAATTTTTTAAAAAGTTAACGGATTTTCATGAAATTTAGTTATAGGGGATTTCTAAGGTCGCTAAATACGAATCCTAAGTCAGTTCTCAAAAATTCAAAATGTCGGATCCAATATGGCTGATCAATTTCTTTAAAAGTTCACAATTTTTCATGAAAGTTAGTTATAGGGGTTTTTTGAGGTCGCTGGTTAAGAATCTGAAGTCAATTTTTCAAAAATTCAAAATGGCCGATCTAATATGGCGGTTCAATTTTTTAAAAAGTTAACGGATTTTCATGAAAGTTAGTTATAGGGGGTTTTTGAGGTCACTGATTATGAATCTGAAATAATTTGGACATTTTCATTATATTAACCATTTCAGATCTGCTTAGAGACCAATTCTTCGATTTTGTACCTTTGAAACAAAATTAATAAATTAACCTATAACCAATACAAACATGACTTTTTTATTATTTATTATCTAACTGAATTAAATACATTATGGCACAAAAAACTATTCACACTTTACATAAATTCCAAATACAATTTTTAATATTTAAAGAAATTTACATTCTTTTCATTTTGGCATTTTTTATGACTATTTTTTTAATTGAACTGATGTAATTATTATATTTTTACCTGAACTTGAAGCTTCCATGATCTTGAAAAAAGTAATCCCACAATCAGACAATAATTCAATCAATTTTAACATATTTTATGTTTATTGAATTTTTAAGTTACGATAACATCAATAAAGTATAAACATTTTACAGAATATACTATTAAATGTCACTTCAGGTAATAGCATAACCAACAAAATTTGTTATTATTTTATAAAAGCACCTGATTGGTCAAAATCATGGAAGTATATTTTGAATTTTTCATTTGAAAAATTAATTATATTTTTCATTAAAGGATAAAAGATTTTATTGCATTATATAATGCAACATAAGTAGTTGAGTAAAAATACATATAAAACAGAAAGGGGCAAATTCGGGCAAGTTTTGCTTATAGGATTTGTTTAAGGGATCCTTAATGATTAATTTAAAAAAAAAGAACTAAGCCGGATTTTGCTGAATTCATAACTTTTTCAACTGCTTTTGAAAAAAATGCATATACCACTTATTACAAGTTTATATTGACTTCTTCATTTAATATTTCCTTTTCTTGTTGATATAATGAATTATAAAACAAGTGAGAGTATTCTAGAACTTATCATGAGACGACTCCAATTTAGAGACTGAAAATACGATTAAATTTGAACTTTTTATAGTATTTTTAAGAACGCGAAGTATTTCTAATTTTAGTTTGTTAGTTTTGAAAAATACGAAGGCTACTTTTTAGCAAACTGTAGAAGAAGAATATTGCCTATAGGATCACGAAAAGATACGTCATTTTACTTTTCAAAGGTCACAGCTTAATGCTAAGTATATCAAACATCCTTAAAAAATAATTTAGTTTCAGGGTTTTTGGCACGTTTTCACGATTCTGCCCCACTGTGAGGCCGTAGGCAGACAAAATTTTCGGGGCAGGGTTTTGTCAACAAACAGTCAAGACGATGACCTTTATTTTTCTTTTTTTTTGAAAACTTGAACAGCTGTCAAAAATATTTGAGAGGTAGGGTGTTTAAGCACCCCTAACACCCCTCTGGCTACAACCTTGCTCGCCCTCTTCTATTCTGTTCAGCAGAACAATTTATAACACAGAGGACATAAAAAAATAATATTTTTTACCTATTTAGTTGTAAATGTTAAATTCATGTTAATGGGTGTTAATTATCCTACTTTTTTCTGTTTTTTAAGTAACACGCATTATCCCAAATGTGAGCCAATCTTACCCGAGAGAGCAAAATCATAATATTTATGTTAACAAATTTGATTGTTACGATATGAAAAAAATAAAAATATTAATGATTGTGTTTTACTTGACATGCATTTATCTAGTAAAAATGCTTTCTTATAGAAGTATAAAAACAATGGTCTAAAGGATGGGGGGGGGCGATTACAGAAATATTTCGGGAGTCTAAGTGGGGGGGGGGGGGGGTCAAAAAGTAACAAATTTCACAATCGCTGATTGCGCATTTCAAATCGGCCATTACATTTTTTAAAACAACTTTTCATTTCATTCTCCCTCAAGCATGTCCTTTTCTCCTTTTTTTCATTAAAGAATTATCATAAATTTTTCCGTCAACAATTTTCAAGATTTTTTAATGATTTAAAAAAATTATGTTTCTATAAAAATATTATTTTTCGCATATTTTGAGGATTTACTAATTTTTCTTTACTAACGCTAAGAGGAATCTTCTTAAATCTCTTTAACCTTTTACTTACCCCCAACCAAGCAGATTTGTTCTTTTTTCATTTATGAACATTTACCATATACTATGATATTTTTTGTATAATAATTTTGTTTATTTAAGAATTAAATATTATATATCCTAAATAATATTACTGTATGATATAAATCTGCTTTTAAATGTAAATGCTATTCGTTAAAAAAAATAACTTTCCTGGTAAATATCAGGTAAAAAAGATTTAAAAAACATCCTGCATGAGTTCAAAAAAAATTGTAAAGGTCTGAAATATGAAAAAAATAAATTGTTCCCACAAATATAAATAGTTGAAACAATCAAAAGATTATCAAAATTGCAGACGAAAATATTCGTGACATTTTTTTAATGAGTGAAACCAAAAGCGAAATGCTTCTAGGAGAGTTTAATGAAAAATTGTTTTAGGAAAGAAGCGACGCATTGGCTAAATCAACGTACGATCATTTTATAGCGCGCATGGTATTCTGTAGAAACTGCTGATGTTTGAATTGTCATAACTTGAAAAATATTCAATAAAGTCATTTTCTGACTTTTGATAATGAAAAAGAAACGTTTAATGACATTAAATCAATCACAATCCAATAATCGATTTCTTGCTTCTTAGGTACCTTTCCTCGGAGCACGTCACATATTTATCCTTTCTGACAAGAGTTGATACACGAAAAATAGTAAGTTAGCCGCTGCTGCCAACCAAATTTAGCAAACACTTATTTAGTCACCGCAGCTAAATATTAGCTAAGGCAGTATATACATTTGTTACGTCTGATAAAAGTACGCTATGGTAGCTAACAGATGTAGATCCCATAGCTGAACATAGATATTTGTCCTAGGGACAGCTAAATGTTTTTAGTTATGGTATCTACAAATTTTAGCAACCACAGCTTACTTTTAGCTATCGTAGCAAATATTATAGCTGTGTTAGCTAATATTTAACTATAATGACTGAATAAGTATCAACTAAATTTTTAAGCTACGATAGCGAACTCAGTTTTTTTTGGTGCAAGTGATAATCATCATTTACGATACTCTACAAACATCATTCGAATGTTTTTAAAAAGTTTAAAATTCATGTAAAGTTACAATGAATATAATTTGTGCGCCATATTAGCCGACATAGTCTGGTAACTCGACGCAGGTGTACTTTCTTTTAAAACTTATAATTGACACTTTTCATTCATATTTTATACAACTTCTGCTACACAGATTGTTAGTTGCAATATTAAACTAATGTTTTTTACTCATATTAGCAGGAACCAATTCTTATTCTAATAATAATAAATTATTAATTCTTGTTACTAAAGAAACAAGGGGAAAACGTACTTTATCGTAAATTCGGTACAAAATCACACAATACATCAATGCAGGCTCAAAATTTCTAAAGTGTGACACTTCTTTTTATGGTAAAATTTTTATATGCGTTATAAAAATTTTGATACAATTTTTGAACCGAATTACTGTCTTGAAGTTATTTTGCAAATTTTTACATTTTTCATTAGTTATTCCTTAAACAATTTTGAACTATGAATTTATTAATACATTATTTTTACTGCTCTATGTGATCGATTTTAATAAAATTTGGTATGAGTAATACACAAAAACCATGCTTTACTTTCTTCGCAAATTGACTTACAGAGATGCAACTTTTCCTTATTTCTTCAACTTCTCGAGTACAATGAAGCCATGTATTAACAACAAACTAAAAATAATAATAAAATGATGATTTTATTACTCAGTCATGTATTAATAATGAACGTAAAGATTTAATTCACTCTGAGTCAAGAATGGTTAGAAAGAAAAAAACCAAATTTTATTTTACGTTTCAACAGTATTATAAAAATTATAATTTTTACAATTTTTAAAACAAATGGATAATGTTTATTTTCAACTCTTTATTAAATAAGGCTTGAGACATGCGATTTCTTCTCAATGATGTAATTTTTCAAGACCTATTCATCGAAATACTAAGAAAAAAGTAGATGTAATAAATTTTACAATTCTTCAAACAAATTACAATGCTTTTATTCAATTTTTTATTTCAAAGAGCTAGAGATTTGCAACTTTCTTTTTCAAAACACTTTCTTTGAAACTTTGGCCAAATTCAATGAATTTTCTGATCCTTCCATGAACAACTTCTTTATAATTCTTCCATGAATATGACAAAAAACCACATAACATAGAAAGAACAACTTATTTATGATTCTTCCACGAATATGACAAAACAAAACACAATATAAAAAATAATAAAAACAATTGTTTTAAATTTTTAAATTTTAAAAAAAATTAAAGAAATAAATAATAAATATTCAAAATTTTTTTTAAAAATTGTTTTCATTTACATTTATCTTTTCTAACAACAGTTCACA
The DNA here is from genome assembly GCA_037103525.1 of Ganaspis brasiliensis. Lineage (NCBI taxonomy): Eukaryota > Metazoa > Arthropoda > Insecta > Hymenoptera > Figitidae > Ganaspis > Ganaspis brasiliensis. Next base: position 249,792 of record JAZKLR010000669.1, read on the forward strand.
CAGGGAAAAAAGTGATTTAGCTGCTGCTGCTAACCAAATGTAGCCGACACTTACTTACTCCCAACAGCTAAATGTTAGCTAAGGTAGCTTTCAAATTTGCAACGTCTGCTAAAAGTACGCTGTGATAGCTAACAGGTTTAGATCCCATAGCTAAACATAGATATTTGTCCTAGGGAGAGCTAAACCATTTTAGTTATGGTATATACAAATATAAGGAACCACATTAAACTTTTAGCTGTCGTAGCAAATATTTTAGCTGTCTTAGCAAATATTTTAGCTGTCTTAGCAAATATTTTAGCTGTCTTAGCAAATATTTAGTTGTGGTGACTAAATAAATACCAACTACATTTTTACCTAAGGTAGTTAACTTATTCTTTTCCGTGTAAGTCCTTTTCGATATTCATCTATAAAGGTATCTACAAATATTAGAAACCACATCAAACTTTTAGCTGCCGTAGCAAATATTTTAGCTGTCTTAGCAAATATTTAGCTGAGGTGACTAAATAAATATCAACTACACATTTACCTACGGTAGGTAACTCATTCTTTTCCGTGTAAGTCCTTTTCGATACTCTATAAACATCATTCGAATGTTTTTAAAAAGTTTAAAATTCATGTAAAGTTACAAAACATTTGAAGACGGAAAAATTCGTGATATTGTTTTAATGAAGAAAAGCAAAAGCGAAATGCTTCTAAGAGAATTTAATAATAAGTTGTTTTAAACAATTTAATCAGAGACCTCAAATACCCCTGAGTAATCAATTTTAGGCGAATCTAAAGGATTTTTCAATTTTTTGGCCGCCATATTGGATCCGCCATTTTCTATTTTTAAAAACTATCACCAGATTCGTTATCAACAACCCCAAAAACCCTTCAGTAACCAATTTGAAGCAATATTAAACACTTCTTCAAAAGTTGTCCGCCATATTGAATCTGCCATTTTGAATTTTAAAAAACTAATACTGGATTCGTAATCAGCGACCCCAAAAACCCCCGAGTTATCAATTTTCGGCGAATCTAAACACATCTTCAAAATTTGTCCGCCATATTGGATCCGCCATTTTGAATTTTAAAAAACTAACACTGAATTCGTAATCAGCCACCCCAAAAACCCCCGAGTAACAAATTTTATGCTAATCTAAAATGTTTTAAAAATTCGTCCGCCATATTGGATCCGCCATTTTCAATTTTTGAAAACTAACACCAGGTTCGTAATCAGCGACCCCAAAAACTATAATAATAACTTTGCTTTTGTTTTTTTAATTGCTTAATTTTGCTTGGGCGGGAAAGGATTAATGAAGAAAGTCGAAAGCGAAATGCTTTTAAGAGATTTTAATGAAAAATTGTACAATAAATTTTTAATGAACATATTTTCAAACAATCGATTCAATTAAATCAAATAAATTACATTAATTACATTTTGATAATTAAAAGTTGTAAGCTTTTAAAATATTTCACATAGAAAATATAAACAAAAATTGTTTAAACAATTCAAAATTAATTTTAAAATGTTCATACAAGTTCATACAAGGGTGCCTTACAATTTTTACAGCGTTTAAAATAAATAAAAAAGTTCTTTACCATTCTTCCATAACAATGACAATAAAATTTAATTTTTAACCATTTTAGTTGGTTAAACAAACAATTCAATTAAATCAAATAAATTACATTAATTACATTTTGTTAATTAAAAGTTGTAAGCTTTTAAAATATTTCACATAGAAAATAAAAAAAAATTGTTTAAACAATTCAAAATTAATTTTAAAATGTTCATACAAGTTCATACAAGGGTGCCTTACAATTTTTACAGTGTTTAAAATTTTTTTTCTCATTCTGTGTCTCCCAGACACTTGTTATACATTTTCCTCTTTCTTATTTTGCACGCTATTGTTGTCTTTATCTTTCCCAGGAAACCTTATTCTCTCTTGCTTTTAGAACCACAACTGTGAACTCCCCTTGTGTTTCGCACGCAATTGTTGTCTTTATCTATTCAAGGTAACCTTATTCTCTCTTCCTTTTAAAACCACAACTGTGAACTCACCTTGCGTTTCGCTCGCATTGGTGTCTTTATCTATCCCAGGTAGCCTTATTCTCTTTTGCTTTTAGAACTACAAGTGTGAACTCTCCTTGCGTTGCACACGCTATTGTTTCTTTATCTATCCCAGGTATATTCTATACCTTATTCTCTCTTACCTTTTGAAAGCCCAGCATTACATTCTGAAAGCTAGCTGATTTCTTATATAGGACTCTTTATAATTTTGAGGAAAGATAGAGTAATATGACAAGTAAAGGTCATTTCAAGTATTTGACAATAAAGTACGTTGACACTTTAAATGCGTTTTTCTCAAAATGACATTTTCAAAGTCGGAGATCACGATTACTCGAAAACCATAAAACCGATTTTTTATATAGCTGAAAATCGACCGTTTTTTTTAACTAAAATCATACTGTTGACTTTGACAGGTCGCCATTTTGTCAAATATTTTTTTTCTTTAAATCCTTAGATCACTAACAGAATAATCTTATAATAAATGTAAATCAATTTCATTTTTGCATTTCAGACAAAGCATACTTGCGGAATCCTGATCACCGCAAATCACCTTTTTTTGTAAGACGTATAGCTTCAATGGCTCATATCTTTGAAAGTTTTGGTTGAAAAACACTTTTTTTTTAAATTACAGCTTTTAGCATGTACTTTTAACTAATAAATAACATTCTTCAAAAAGTTTCATGGTTTTCTAGGAAAAAATTCTTGAAAACAGCACTTTTCTTTAGTTACAACTGGTGTTCCCCCCTTAATGGTGGCCATCTACTACATGAAAATTAACCTCAAATTGTGAAAATCGACTTCTCTAAAGTACCTAAGTACCCAACCGATGTCCAGGTCATCTTAGAGAAAACTTCTTCATGGAAGTTAACTTCAAAATGTAAAAATTGACATCTCAAAAGTACACCAGTAGTCAACCGATGTCCAGGTCATTTCCCGTCAACTTTTTCAGGGAAGTTAACCTTAACTTTTTAAAACCGACTCCTTTGAACCACCTAAGTACCCGACAGATGTCAAGGTCGCAGTGATGTTATACTGTAATAATGGTAATATTACGGGACAATATTATCGCGATATTCAGGTGATATTAGAATGTCCGCATCAAAGTAATATTACAAGTAATATTACAGTGGTATTGACGTCATATTGCAAGTACTCTTTGGTAAAATATGAAGAACACTTTCCGATATATATTAGAAGAGCCGAATGGACGAGGAGTACAATGCGTATTCACGCCGTTTCGAACCTTGCGTGTTCGAGCTCCGGGTGAGCCCAATTTTTTTTAAAAATATTTTATTTAATGTAAAATAAATTTGTAATATTACCTTAATATCATTGTAACATTACCTCAATATCACGGAAATATTACTGTAATATTAAATCAATATCACTGTAATATTACTTGTAATATTACCTTGAGGCGGACATTTCAATATCACCTCATTATCGCTGTAATATTGTCCCGTAATATTACTAATATTACAATATTAGTACATTATGATACAAGTGCGGTAATTTGGCGATTTCTAGAGTGCGAGGTTTACAACACGAGCCGAAGGCGAGTGTGGTAGCTCACACTCTTAGGAATCGACAAATTATCCGCACGCGTGTCAGACGATATTTTTTCGCACGCTATACGGAAAGCAATTCTCGCACAGCGAGAACTGCTAACTTTCCGTATAGTGTGCGGAAAAATATCATTGTGACATTCACTCAATATTACGTGCTGCTTGGGATGTCATTTCCAGTTAACTTCTTCAGGAAAGTTAACCTTAAAACTCAAAATTGACTTCACTTAAGTACACAATTAGCCAACTGATTTCCACATCATTTCCGTTAAACTACTTCAGAGAAGTTAACCTTAAAATGTAAAAATCGACTTCTCTGCACCTAAATGCCCAACCGATTTCCGGGTCATTTTCTGCCAACTTTCCAAGGAAGTTAACCTCAAAATGTAAAAACCGACTTCTCTGATGTACCCAAGTACACTATCAATGTCCAGGTCATTTCCGGTCAACTTCTTCAGGGATGTTAACCTTAAAATGTAAAAATTAACTTCTCAGCAGAACCTCAGTTATCAACTAATGTCCAGGTCATTTCCGGTCAACTTCTTCAGGGATGATAACTTAAAAATCTAAAAATTGACTTCTCAGTATCCTAGTACTCAACAGATGTCCAAGTCATTTTCAGTTATCTTCTTCAGGGAAGTTAACCTTTTATTGTAAAAATCGACTTCTCAGAAATACTTAAGTACCCAACTGATTTCCAGGTATATTTTTGTCAACTTTCTGGGTAAGTTAACTTCATGATGTAAAATACGCAACTTTGAATAAAATATTACACCGACACTCCAAAAAAAAGTGTCATTTTTAGACGTTTTGTTCCCATAATGAAAACATTTAAACTTATGCTTCCCTGAAATAAAACTTATTGAATAAAACCTCTAGTAAATTGGAGTTTTAAAAAAGCAGATTAATGCTTGACATTCTGAATAGAAGAAAAAGTTGACGGGAAATGACCTAGACATTGGTGGGGTACTTGGTTTCTTCAGAGAAATCGGTTATTCCAGTTTGAGGTTAACTTCCTTGAAAAATTTGACCGAAAATGACTTGGATATCTGTCAGGTACTTAGGTACTTTAAAGAAGTCAATTTTCACCATTTGAGTTCAACTTCCCTGAAGAAGTTTACCGAAAATGACCTTGACATCGGTTGAGTACTTGAACATTTCAGTGAAGTCGGTTTTTACATTTTGAGGTTAACTTCCATGAAGAAGTTACCGGAAATGACCTGGACAACTGTCTGGTACTTAGGTGGTTTAAAGAAGTCGGTTTTAAAAATTTAAAGGTTAACTTCCCTGAAGAAGTTGACCTGAAATGACCTAGATATTGGTCAGGTATTTGGGGGCTTCAGAAAAGCCAGTTTTTAAATTTTGAGGTTAACTTCCCTGGAGAAGTTGACCAGAAATGACCTAGACATTAGTTGGGTACTTGGTTTCTTCAGAGGAGTCGGTTATTACAATTTAAGGTTAACTTCCCTGAAGAAGTTGACTGGAAATGACTTAGACATCTGTCGGGTACTGAGGTACTTTAAAGGAGTCCATTTTCACAATTTGAGTTTAAGTTCCCTGAAGTAGTTTACCGGTAATGACCTGGTCATGAGTTGTGTACTTGGGTACTTCAGAAAAATTATTATTTTATATATTATTTTATATTTTTTATAATCTCTCTCTCTCTCTCTCTCAAACGAAGAACATCATCACACCTTTCTCTCTTTCAAGTTTTTACGCTATAAGCACAATTGTGAACTCATCTTATGTTTCGCACACTATTGTTGTCTTTGTCTATTCCAGGCACATTCTATACCTAATTCTCTTTTTCTGTACGCACGCTATTGTCCTCTTTATCTATTCCACACAATTCTTGTCCTATTCTAACCCAGGTACATTCTATAACTTATTCTCTTACTTTCTGAGAAAGCATAGCTGCCCCCACAGCACCGAAAATTTCCTGAAAATTTATTAAAGATTTATTTGCAAACTTCGGAATATTTAGGTGCAAAGCTTCGGGTGCAGGAAATTTCCCAAAAACCCAAAAGGTCGAATATCCAAATGGTCGAATTTCAAAAAGTCGAATCTCCAAACGGTCGAAAATACAAATGGTCGAATATCCATTTTGTCGAATTTCCAAATGATCGAATATCTAAATTGTCGAACTTCCAAATTGTCGAACATCCATTGGTCGAATATCCATTTTGTCGAATTTCTAAATTGTCGAATTTCCAAATTGTCGAATATCTACTTTTTCCAATTTCTAAATTGTCGAATATTCAAATTTTCGAATTTCCAAATGGTCGAATATCCATTTTGTCGAATCTCTAAATTGTCGAAAGTCCATTTTGTCGAATTTCCAAATGATCGAATATCCAAATAGTCGAATTTCCAAATGATCGAATCTCCAAATGTTCGAATCTTCAAATGTTCGAATGTTCAAATGTTCGAACTTTTTTTTTATGTGAGTTTCCTATCTAGGAAATGCGTTGGTATCGTTGGTATAGATTCTGTAACGTATAACAAATCCTTAATCTAATACAATCTTTTAACTTACAATTTCCTGTTTGTTTCATTTCTTTTGTTTTGTTACTGAAAATTAAAACTAAAATAAATGTTAAATAATAATATTCAATAAATGTGTTTATATGAATTTAATTTCCGTTTAATTTACTTGTTCCCCTTCTATTTCATATAATTTTTTTATTCGGTCAACTTTCCGCTCAACATTTAGCAAATATTCACTTAAATGTTCAATCCACTTTTGCGACAAACATTTCACAAAAATTCGGTTGAAATGTTGAATCAACTTTTGCGACAAACATTTTACGAAAATTTAATTTAAATGTTGAATTAACTTTTGCGACAAACATTTCACGAAAATTTAATTTAAATCTTCAGTCAACTTTTACGACGAACATTTCACGAAAATGTAATTTAAATGTTCAGGAAACTTTCACAACTTTTAGTATCACCTCCGCCGTTGTGTCGATGGGACCGAGTTCCACTTCCATAACGTTTCCAAAAATTCCGTTTAAATCCATTCGAGTTTAAGTTTACCAGCGCCTGGTGCGTAAAGTAGGGGGCCGTCATGATTGGGAGCGGGTACACCCTCCGATACTGCAATCTTACCTCAGATCCCTGAAGCACAATCAACTGCTTAGCCGTTCCCGGAATACAAGGACGGAACGGACTCGCCAGTAGCAATGAAGGTTCCGACCCCTTACATCCATTACGCACTTGCCGATCAATCCCGAAGGGGCTGGCTCCTGACACCCTACCGCAGAGCTACGCTCACATCAGACTCGTACCTGCCACAGTTGGAAATGCCGTGACAAGACTTATCACTCCCAGTGTACTGACTGTAAGGTGCCGATCGGACTAGTGTTGTTGGTCAGATCGGACAGGCAACCGGTCCACCGGGCGCCAACCCTAGATCGAGACTACTCCACGCCAACTTAGAGAACCAAGAAGGCAAGGAGTGTTCCATTCTTCCCAGAACTCATGTCATCTACAGCTGACGGGGATGGTTAGCCCCCGTTCTGGAATCCGAATTAACTTCATCCTTACTAAGGAGCTAGTGCACCGATTACCACATACTTAGCATTTTCCTCTACGGGGAGTGCTATTCATTCAAAGAAGGAGACGTCTATAGTCTAACCTTCTGCATTTATTCATTTGTCTACCCATTCCAGAAGATCTACGCACTCGCGGAATCGAGTTTAAGGCTCGCCTTCCCCGGTGTTGGTTCAGCTCGCGGAATTGAGCTTGCGGACCACCTTTCCCGGTGAACATGCAGCAACCTCTGGTGAGTAAGACTATCCATACAAGGAATAGACCGTTTATAGGCTATTATTCCCCATTCATTCGTTGTTCATTCCAGGACACAAACGCGTTTATAGCGCGCCCAAATTTTTCCTGGTGCCCAAATTCGTCAGACATCGGGAGTCGATGAGCTCTAAAAATTAGTCAACTTAAACCCCGAAAACCCATAGAAACTAAATGTCAAGAAAAATGCAACATTTTTCAAAAAATTCGCCCTTCATATTGGATCAGCAATTTTGAATTTTTAAAGTTTCGCTTCTGATTCATGTTCAGCGACTCCAAAAACATAAAAATTAGTCAACTTTGATTAAATTTTTGCGATCATATGATTTTTAGCGAAGCTAGAGTCTGATGATCTTGTATTTTTAAAGATTGTATCAACCATATTAGTGCCGCCATATTGGATTTTTTTAAAAGGCCACACGGCATTCAAAAGTCTTTGGATGTACAAAGATTTTAAGCCATAGAAAACTTTTTTATGTTGCGCTCAATTTTGGACATGCAGGTGATCCGGTTGACATGGAACGTCCCTTATATATTTTAATGGGTAATTCTTCAGAAAGATTTATTTTTGGGCTTGGAAAATGAAAAAATAATAAATAAATTTTTTGACCTCTAAGACTCAGAAATATATTAAGCTTTGAAAAATTGAACACTTTTATATCTTGATCATGTTAATTTGTAGATTTAATAAAAAATATTTTTCATACAAAAATGCAAAAAAAAACAGGAGGTTAAAATGTGGAGCATGGGATTTTTTAAAAGTAAAAAACAACTTTATGACATTCAAATTTATCTTTTACAATATTTTTGCATTTATGAAGAACTATGTAATAATATTAATTTATTATAACTATAATTTAAATGATATGTAGGTTTTAAAACACTCACCAAATTAAAAAATATTTTTATCACTAAGAGTCATTTTTTAAGATTTGTAGGTTTAGTTTTAACTGACAGTTTGCAAGCAATTGATATTCATATTAATTTTAAATCTCAGCCAGAGAAATGATGATTTTAATATTTGTTAAATTTTATTTAAAATTTACCAATTTTGCGTCAACTTGAATTTAAAATAGGTGAGAGCGGGGCAATCCGAACCGGCGGGTAATTCGGCTCATTAGCGATTTCACGCCTTACTTAGAATCTAGGAGGGAAAGGTCGCTATAGAATATAGGTCTCAACATTTTAGTTAGGTAAACGAAATTTAGTGTAATTCTATTGATTCAGCCTCGTGTCAGGTAGAGTATTATGTTTTTACAAACTTTTACGTTTTTAGTACATTAATTTACGAGCCTAATTTTTTTGGGTAAGTTTTTTTTATGCTCTCAGATGTGCTCTTTCGATACACCTATGCTATTTTATTTATATGTATCAAATGTGACTTGCATTTGTTTTAAAGTGCCAAAAGTCAGGGTGGGGTAAATGGGCTCACGCGACGGTTAATCATCTTATCCAAAAATACTTTGTCTTGGTCCGCCCTTGCTTAATTATGATAAGAATATGACTACTTTTAATAATTACCAATAATGAGTGTACTAACTTTTTTATTTTTTATAAAAAAATAAAAAAAGTAAGGTCTAATGAATTTTCTTTAATTTTAGGGGCCCCAGTCCCCCCCCCCCCCGAAAATGTTGACCTTGATCCATCACTGCATAATTATAATAAGAATATAGGTACTTTTCATATTTACAAAATAAAGGTTATTGAACTTTTTTATTTTTCGTAAAAAATAAAAGTCGCCGAATTGCCCCACAGGGTGAGCCGATTAACCTGCCAAATTTGCAGTTTGAGAATTTGGTATATCTGCATTCAAAATTATCTAGAGCTAAAACTATAAAAGATAAATCAAAAAGTCCTTGCAAATTTGAAAGTGCAAATGATAGGCTACTAAATGATATATCCATGTTTGGATTTAAAAAATAATTTTCTAACTTTTTTCCTGTCTGACCAAAAGTGAGCCGAATAGCCCCGGTCTCCCCTACAGTAAAAAATACAGTAGTCGTCCGATAAATGTATAGTCAGCTACAATTTTAGAACGTTATATCTTCTTGAAAAATAACGACACATTCGGACAGTCTTTAAATTTTAATTTATTATAAATTCCAACGTTTCAAGAACGAACCGTTCCCCTTTTCAAGGACTGAAATACACATATAATTATTAAAAGCAATTTTAAAAAAAATTATAAATAAGGTAATATAAATTTTTAATCACTCTCACTCACCATCAAAAACACAATATAAAACACATATGAATGACAAACATAAAGAAAAAAGAAAGAAAGTATTTTCTTTAGGTCAAAAAATGAAATTAATATCATTATTAATTTTTCTAAACGAGGCACAGTGTGGCCAAAAGCACTATTGGGGATGATAACTAACACTTTTAAAATTGTTTAAACAATCTTAGTTAACAAATAAATTACTTTGAAAGTTTTCCTTACTTAGATTTCGATTCTTTTGCGAATTTAAATGATAACTATTGGCCTAGATTTATAATACAGTTTAAGATGTTGACTAATAATTATTAGACTTTTTAAACAACATCTTAGTAAACAAATAAATTACTTCCAAACTTTTCCAACCTTAGATTTCGTTTCTTTTATAAAACTAATTAATTACTATTCGCCTAGAGTTGTAATACAGTTGGAAATGATTATTAACAATTTTAGTTAATAAAAAAATTACTTTAAAGGTTTTTTTATTTAGATTTCGTTTTTATTTTTGGGAAAATAATTAATGACTATTGGTCAAAATTTATCATACAGTTTAGAATGTTGACTTATAATTATCATATTATTCAAACAATATCTTAGTTAACAAATAAATTACTTTGACAGTTTTTCGTACTCAGATTTTTTTTCTTTTGTTAAGAGTGTTGGAAGGACAGAATATGCAGGCTTTCTCAAAAACACTTCCCTGCCCCCCACGCCCCTTTCCCGTAAATATCCACTTTAACTTTTTTTTCAAACAAACTGTACACTTTTCTGAATAAAGAATATAATAGAAGGGATTCGCGGGAAATGAGGAATCAGAAAATCACTTTGATTTTTTATTTCATTCTTTCCTGAATCGATAAAAAGTCGAGAACGGTGAGAAAATCCTGACGTGAGTTGACAAACACTTGTCTCTATTCACCTGAAAACTGCACTTTGACAATTTTTTTTTAAAAAACTGTACACTTTTCCGACAGAAGAATATAATAGAAGGGATTTGTGGGAAAGAAGGAATCTGAAAATAACTTCGATTTGTTATTTAATTCTTTCCTGACTCGATAAAAAGTCGAAAACGGTGACAAAATCCTGACGTGATCTGTCAAACACTTGTCTCTATTTACCTGAACACTGTATTTTGACAATTTTTTTCGCGAAAGCTATACACTTTACCGTCGAAAGAAAATGATAGAAGGGGTCTACGAAAAATAAGGAACCTGAAAATAACTTTCCTTTTTTGTTTTATTATTTCCTGAAGCGATGAAAAGTCGTGAGCGGTGAAGAATTTTGACGTTTTTAGTATCAAAATGTCTGACACCAGCCCTGTAACATGGCGCCGCTCTAGTGGCAAATAATCTTAACATCTTATGTTATACGGCTGGTGGCTGGTGTCTGACATTTTGATACTGAAAACGTCAAAATTTTTCACCGCTCTCGACTTTTCATCGCGTCAGGAAATAATAAAACGAAAAAGGAAAGTTATTTTTAGGTTCCTTATTTCCCGTAGACCCCTTCTATCATTTTCTTTCGACGGTAAAGTGTATAGCTTTCGCGAAAAAAATTGTCAAAATACAGTGTTCAGGTAAATAGAGACAAGTGTTTGACAGATCACGTCAGGATTTTGTCACCGTTTTCGATTTTTTATCGAGTCAGGAAAGAATTAAATAACAAATCGAAGTTATTTTCAGATTCCTTCTTTCCCACAAATCCCTTCTATTATATTCTTCTGTCGGAAAAGTGTACAGTTTTTTAAAAAAAAATTGTCAAAGTGCAGTTTTCAGGTGAATAGAGACAAGTGTTTGTCAACTCACGTCAGGATTTTCTCACCGTTCTCGACTTTTTATCGATTCAGGAAAGAATGAAATTAAGAATCAAAGTGATTTTCTGATTTCTCATTTCCCGCGAACCCCTTCTATTATATTCTTTTATCGGAAAAGTGTACAGTTTGTTTGAAAAAAAAAGGTTAAAGTGGATATTTACGGGAAAGGGGTGTGGGGGCGGGGGAAGTGTTTTTGAGAACGACTACATATTTTGTCCTTCCAACACCCTTAAGTTAATTAAACATTCCTACTCTTGGCCTAGAGTGATATTTCATATTAAAAAATCATTTAAGAACGGTTTATATTTAAAAACCATTTTTAAATTGTTATACAATTTTAGTTGACTATTGGCATTGATTTATAAAGTAGTTTTAAATAATTACCAATTGGTGTTAATTAGCTTTCTTTTCGCTTTTTTAAATTGTATTATAAAATTTACCCTAGAACCTTTCAAGTAGTTACGAAAAAAGTTAAATCTAAGGAAGGAAAACTTCCAAAGTATTTTATTTGTTAACTACGATAATATTTAAACAATATAATAATTATTAGTAAACATCGACAACTGTATTATATATCTAGGCCAATAGTTATCAATTAAATTTGCAAAAGAAACGATATCTAAATAAAGAAAACATTAAAAATAATTTATTTGTTAACTAAAATTGTTTAAAAAATTTAAAAATTGTTAGTAATCATCCCCAACTGTATTAGAACTCTAGGCCAATAGTATTTAATTAGTTTTACAAAAGAAACGAAATCTAAGTAAAGAATACTTTCAATATAATTCATTTGTTAACTAAGATTGTTTAAACAATTTAAAAATTGTTAATAGACATCTTTAACTGTATTAGAACATTAGACCAATAGTAATTAATTAATTTCACAAAAAGAACGAAATCTAAATAAAGAACACTTTAAAGGTTAGTTATTTGTTAACTAAGATTGTTTAAACAATATAAAAATTGTTAGTAATCGTCCAGAACTGTATTAGAACTCTAAACAAATAGTAGGGGAGACCGGGGCTATTCGGCTCACTTTTGGTCAGATAGGAAAAAAGTTAGGAAATTATTTTTTAAATCCAAACATGGATATATCATTTAGTAGCCTATCATTTGCACTTTCAAATTTGCAAGGACTTTTTGATTTATCTTTTATAGTTTTAGCTATAGATAATTTTGAATGCAGATATACCAAATTCTCAAACTGCAAATTTGGCAGGTTAATCGGCTCACCCTGTGGGGCAATTCGGCGACTTTTATTTTTTACGAAAAATAAAAAAGTTCAATAACCTTTATTTTGTAAATATGAAAAGTACCTATATTCTTATTATAATTATGCAGTGATGGATCAAGGTCAAAATTTTGGGGGGGGGGGGGACTGGGGCCCCTAAAATTAAAGAAAATTCATTAGACCTTACTTTTTTTTATTTTTTTATAAAAAATAAAAAAGTTAGTACACTCATTATTGGTAATTATTAAAAGTAGTCATATTCTTATCATAATTAAGCAGGGGAGGATCAAGACAAAGTATTTTTGGATAAGATGATTAACCGTCGCGTGAGCCCATTTACCCCACCCTGACTTTTGGCACTTTAAAACAAATACAAGTCACATTTGATACATATAAATAAAATAGCATAGGTGTATCGAAAGAGCACATCTGAGAGAATAAAAAAAACTTACCCAAAAAAATTAGGCTCGAAAATTAATGTACTAAAAACGTAAAAGTTTGTAAGTAAAAACATAAAACTCTACCTGACACGAGGCTGAATCAATAGAATTACACTAAATTTCGTTTACCTAACTAAAATGTTGAGACCTATATTCTATAGCGACCTTTCCCTCCTAGATTCTAATTAAGGCGTGAAATCGCTAATGAGCCGAATTACCCGCCGGTTCGGATTGCCCCGCTCTCCCCTAATTAATTAGTTTTATAAAAGAAACGAACTCTAAGGTAGGAAAAGTTTGGAAGTTATTTATTTGTTAACTAAGGTTGTTTAAATAAATTAAAAATTGTTGTGTCATAACTGGAACCATTTAAAAATATTTTAGACAAGTTTTCTGTGTAAAATATATAAGTTTCTATCGTTTCTTGCATCAAAGTATCTGACAATAAATTTCTCAAAAATCAATTTTTTACTTTTTAAAAGTTATTAACATTGATTTTAGTTAATAAAGAAAATCTTGATTTTGTAGTTGTTAAGCGTAATAGTACAAACATTCATGAGTATTTAAAAAAAAAATTAAAAAATTTTTATTTTTGAGTTGTCGGATAATTTTTGTCCAAAAATAGTGCTTTTGGCCACACTGTGCGATCATCCAATTATTGGCTTCCCATCTGGGCATCCACTCAGGTACACTCTTAACCCCTTCGCTGCCGACAGTATTTCCGAAAAAGTGTTTCCGAGTGCCAAAAATTAAATTAAATTAAAATTAAAATTTGGATCGCTGATTACGAATCTGACATTAGTTTTCAAAAATTCAAAATGGCGGATCCAATATGGCGGACAATTTTTAAAAATTGCTTGAAATCGTCTGAAACTTGTCACTCGGGGGTATTTGGGTTCGCTGATTACGAATCTGACAATTGTTATCAAAATTTCAAAATGGCGGATCCAATATGGCGGACGATTTTTGAAAAATTACTTGAAATCGTCTAAAACTTATTACTTGGGGGTTTTTGGGGTCGCTGATTACGAATCTGACATTATTTTTCAAAAATTCAAAATGGCCGAATCAATATAACGGACATTTTTTGGAAAAACTACTTTCAATGGTCTGAAACTTATTATTCGGAGGTTTTTGGGGTCGCTGATTACGATTCGGGCATTAGTTTGTAAAAATTCAAAATGGTGGAACCAATATGGCGAACAATTTTTGAACAATTACTTGAAATCGTCTAAAAGTTATTACTTGGGGATTTTTGGGGTCGCTGATTACGAATCTGACATTAGTTTTCAAAAATTCAAAATGGCGGATCCACTATGGCGGATAATTTTTGAAAATTGGTTGAAGTCGTCTGAAACTTATTACTCAGTGTTTTTTGGGGTCGCTGATTACGAAACTGACATTAATTTTCAAAAAATCAAATTTTGTTTTTTGGAAAAGCTATTTGGAATGGTCTGAAACATGTTATTCAGGGGTTTTTGGGGTCGCTGATTACGATTCGGACATTAGTTTGTAAAAATTCAAAATGGCGGAACCAGTATGGCGGACGATTTTTGAAAATTTACTTGAAATCGTCCGAAACATTTTTACTCGAGTGTTTTAGGGGTCGCTGATTATAAATCTGACAGCAGTTTGGACATATGGGGCAAAATTTCTCAAGTGTACCAATCGAAAACATGAAAATGGCTAATATTTGCACAAAATGTAGTATTCCATGTCAGTACTCAAACCACCAATTATTATGAAATTCTAATGAAAATTGTAGAAGGGGGAGGGGGCTGAAGATTCTGGTCAATTGTGAAAAGGGTATTTTTTTAAAAATCATAACTATTATGCAACAGGGTGGACAAAAAATTGATCTATGTGTTTTCGAAAGGTTTTTTTCTTCTCTTTTCAATGGTGCAAAAAATTTTTAAAAATTTTCAAAATTTAACCTTTTTTTCAAAATTTTTTTTTTAATATTTTTTTTGAAAAAAGACATTTTTTTTTCTTTTTTTTTTCTTTTAAAATAAAGCTTACTATGTGCACTTTTAATACACGCTATAGAAAAAATGTCTTTTTTTGTTTTTGAATTATTAATTAAGAAATTAAAAAAAATTATTAAAAAATGAAATATTGAACAAACAAATAAACTTTTGATAATTTTGGGCATACTAACGTAAAGCTTATCAAATTCCGGATCTAATAAGCATAACTTGAAGTATTTTTGATAAATGAATGATAACAAAATAATTAATAATAACTAATTAAATTAAAAATGTGTATTTATTTAGTATTTATTCATCAAAAAGACTTTAATTTATGCTTGTTGGATCCGAAATTTGATAAGCTTTACGTTAATAGCCTCAAAATTACCAAAAGTTTAATGGTTTGTAAAATATTTCATTTTTAACGAATTTTTATTAATTAATTAATTAATAATTCAAAAACAAAGAAAAAAGACATTTTCTCTATAGCGTGTATTGAAAGTGCACATAGTAAGATTTATTTTAAATGAAAAAAAAAAAGAAAAAAAAGATGTCTTTTTTCAAAAAAAGTAAAAAAAAATTTTTTTTTGAAAAAAATAGGTTAAATTTTAAAAATAATTTTAAAATTTTTTGCACCATTGAAAGAAGGAGAAAAAAACCTTTCGAAAACATATAAGTTAATTTTTTGTCCTCCCTGTTGCATAATAGTTATGATTTTTCAAAAAATACCCTCTTCACACTTGACCAAAATCTTCAGCCCCGTCCCCCTTCTACAATTTTCATTAGAATTTCCTAATAATTGGTGGTTTGAGTACTGACATAGAATACTATATTTTGTGCAAATATTAGCCTTTATTATCCATTTTCATTTTTTCGATTGGTACACTTGAGAAATTTTGCCCCATATGCAAAATAGCGAACATTTTCTTGAAAAATTTTCTTATAAATTTTATTCGAGGGTTTTTGTAGTAGTTAATTATGAAGATGATGTCTTTTCAAGAGGGTTTATTTAGGGTTAACAAGTGTGTGTAGCAGGAATTGTATAGTTCGCACATATATGCATTTACATTTGGGTACTTGATTTTATGTTAAAATGTAAAGGCATATGAGGTATTTCACATGTAATGTCCCAAGCTCAAAATCTAATCTGATGTGCTCACAGTACCCTACTACATTTATAGTTTTATTATGACTTTTAACATTGTTAATGAATAAAACTTTTATTTTTATAAAATTTTATATTTAAATTAAATGTAAAAAATTAACTCTGTGTAATTATAAGTACTGCAAAATTTCCAAAAAATTTTCTTTCAATTAAAATATAATAAATTCATATTTTATTTACATATTTACCTGAAAATGTATAAAATTATTTTATTTAAAAATGAACAAAATGACGCGACAATAGAAACGCGCGAGGTCTTTGTTCAGTCTTGTGAACATAAACACAGCTGTGTTTACCTTTCGCCCTTATCGCTATTCATTGCCGGACAGCCTTTAAATTCTCGAATTAAATTTGACACATTAAAATTCCTTCAGAATTCAAAAGGAAAAATTTTCTATTTTTCATTTCCAATGGTAAATTAGTAAAAATCACTTTTAAAGTTTACTTACTAAACCTCGGATTCTCAAACACGAGAATAGTTTGCAAAACAAAAAAGAAAATAAACAGTGAAAAAACGTTTAATAGTAAAATTCTTTTTTTCCTTCAGAAATTAAAATTAATAAATTAATTGTTATTTTAAAATTTATTAAACAATTTATTATGGTCTTAAAAAAAATTTTAATTTTTAAAATGACTGGCAGCAACTATAAGAACAAAAATCAACCAAAAACGAAGTATCAGACTTTCGGTTTCCACCCATCGCGTAATCTAACCCGTTCACCACCCCCAGGCAACCGGCACCAAACTGATCAGGAAAAAGAAAATCTTGACGGCAGTTATGAACGAGTTAATTGCGAAAACGCTTCTTACAATGATCTAGAGCAACGCGTCCCGACCGAGAAGCCAACCTTCTCCGAAGGAATGCGAAGCGCTCAAAGGGGATCACAATGCGATCAGAACGGAACGGAAATCGACCACGACTAATCGCAAAGCGATCACGACAGTACGAAACGTACTCACGACGAAACGCCGAAAATCAAGTCACAGACGGGGGAAATTCCGAAAATCGTAATTCAAACGCGCCGCTGTAGAAAACCCAAAATAGTCAGGACCCCACTTTTTGCACATCAATTAACAGGAATTTAAACGGGATTCAAGCACAACAGAAGAAAGAAAATAATAATTTCAAAAGCGTTAGTACAGGTTACGTACCCCCTACCACCTCTCAACCCCCCACTCTTAACATAACAACGGTAACTACTGCGGGCATCGGAGTAGGAACGACAGTCAACGCGGAAATAGTCCCGCCCACATTCATATATTAGAATAGGAGCTCTATTCAATAAATTGCAGCAAAATGTTCCAGAAAAAAATCAACTGGACAAAATTTATTCGGCCCTTCACTCAGAGCTAATCTTTCAATTTGATCGGGATAGTTTTTCCACTTACGACGGATTAATTGAAACAATCCGAAAATACGCGGAAAAAATTGCCACGATGCAATTAACCGACATACTGCGAGAACAGCACTCTAAAAAGACTCGTGCAACGCGCGGTAAAAATTAACTATACTCAATTGAAACACCGTCACAAAACACCGCAAATAAGCGCGCTACCAGAAACTAAAGTCGACAACAAACCTAAGCAAAATAAAAATAAGAAAAAACAAAATGAATTAAAACCCGTAACTGATTTAAATAAAATAGAAATTTACAAGCGTCAAATAAACACTCTAGATAAAAAATTATAGTGGGGTAAACCGAAAAGCGAAAATTCGAAAAGAGATGTGAAAAAGGAAGCTAGAGAGCCTACTTCCTCCCCTCCTACCAACCGACAGTCGCGTCGCCGCTCCAATTCTAGGTCTTTACGCTCCTCTGCTTCTGCTTCGTCACAGAAGGGGAGAGAGATGTGGATCGTCTACACGCCGCAATTACGACGCTGGGAACAACCAGCAACGGAACAACGTACGTGGTAACGGTTACAGAGGCGAAAACCGGTACAATAATAACATGCGTGGTAACAGAGGTAACTGGGGTGGCTATAACCGCAATAACAATAATCAAAATTACGATTATTATCAGCACGCCCCCCACTACCAACAAAACTACCAACCGAATTTCCAGGGCAGTAATTACGCGCCGCACGCGCCCCCGATGCAACCTTGGCACGGATATTATAACCAAGATGCCCCTGTTAACTACGGTCAAAACGCGCCTAACTCGTTCTTGCCAAAAAACGACAGGGACGCCAGGAGGGATTAAATCTCCCTGGCGATTCTAACGTAAACACGGACAAACATTATTTCCGACGAATCATTACAATTAAATAATCGCGTAAATATCGATAATTGTGCAATTCCGAGCCACAGTCACGCCGCTGAGAAGCCAACGTGTATTCCTCAAAACGCACTAACGCTGAATCGAGCGTGTGCCAGCAGGAATTACACTAGTGGTTCTGTCATTGACACCGGAAGCGATAGAACCTTCGTGTCAGGAAAGTTGTATGACTTAAGGTATTTCTGTTCTGGATGACAGAGTCAAATCGATACTATTATGAAACCACGTTTTACGTAATAAATATGCAATATTTATTTCTTATGCATATTATTTAGTGTTCTTTAGTGTTTTCTCTAAAGAATAAGCTTACTTTTGGTTATTATTGTCTGATTTAAGGGGTAAATATAGTAACATTTAACATTTCTTATTTTTTCAGAAACTCTTTTTCTTGGCGATTTTTTAAAAATGTTTCAATTTTAATTATTAATGGCTTATTTTATTAAGAAAAATGTTTCCTACAAATTCACCGTTTAAAATTTTCAGAAGAGTTTATAGTTTTTTAAATATAAATAATGTTTTATAAAAAAACAACTTTTTTTTACATATTTTTTTGTAAACAAATATTTATAGTTAAGAAAGTTTAAACTTTTTTAAAAATTTTAAACGGTGAATTTGTAGAGAACATTTTTCTTAATACAATAAACCATTAATAATTAAAGTTTAAACAATTTAAAAAAATCGCCTAGAAAAAAAGTTTTTGAAAAAATAAGGAATGTTAAATGTTACTATATTTACCCCTTAAATCAGACAATAATAATTAAAAGTAAGCTTTTTGTTTAAAAAAAACACTAAAGAACACTAAATAATATGCATAAGAAATAAATATTGCATATTTATTACGTAAAACGTGTTCTCATAATAGTATCGATTTGACCCTGTCATCTAGAAGAGAAATACCTTAATGAAAACATTTATAAACGGCGAACCGATTAGAGACGCGATAATACGTGCCGGCCTACAACTTGCACAAGGCAATCACGTTGCCGCACCACGTTACTCTGCGAAATATGACATTCAAGTCAATAATTGATACGGCGAAGTATGGCTTGCTGTCCCAGATGAATTAGCCACGCCCATAATTTTAGGCATGGACTTCATAATGACCCGAAAATTCATTATTAACGCAATCCAGGGCTACTGGTCCATAGAAGGCTCTAGCGTCAAACTCCCATTAATTTCTGGAGTTAACACGCATAACTCATTGCATTCAATGCAACTAATTGAGCTTACGCCCGAACAGCGTAGAATTCTCGACGAATTCATTGATAAGAAGTTATCAAACGCTACTTCGGAAACTGGTGTCACAAACTTGACAACACACGTCATTGAACTGACCAATTAAGAGTCATTTAAACTAAAGCCGTACCGACGAAGCGCGCAAGCAAATAAAATTATTAATGAACAAGTTGATAAATATTTAGAAAAAAATTCATAGTCTCAAGCCAAGGCCGATACGCAAGTCCCGTAGTTTTAACTTACCGTAAAGAAGGCAGACCAAAGTTCTGCATAAATTACCGTAAATTAAACGCGATCACAAAACAATCGGCTTATCCACTGCCTCGCATGATTAACATCCTGGATGCCCTAACCGAAGACAACGTGATCAGCACAATAAATTTAACGGACGCGTTTCATCATATACCTATCGATCCTAAGTCGCGCGAGTATACGGCCTTCGTGATCCCCAGTCGTAGGCAATACGAATGGCTTCGAATGCCTTTCGGCTTAACAAACGCGCCGGCTACTTTTCAAGCCTTGACGGATCGTTTAAGGAAAATATTCATCGAACATATTCGAAAACACAAGTTACCAGAACGTTACGTCGACCAAGTTCACGCGTACCTCGATGACTGGATAGTGATTTCTAGGACGTTCGAGGAGCACATCCTCCTTTTAGACATCGTGTTTACTATTTTGAGGGAGGCAGGCTTTTCGATCAGTAGAGAAAAGTCGCACTTTGCGAAATTCTCAGTCGAGTATCTCGACTTTCTCCTCGACAAGGACTGCCTCAAACCGAACCCGAAACGCGTAGAACCAATTCTCACTCGACCAACTCCTCATAAGCGCAATGAATTACGACAGATCAACTGCCCTGTCAACTGGTACCATCGCCACTTGCGAAATAGCGCGCGAGTACAAGGACCGCTCAACAAACTAGCAAGTCCTAAAGTACCTTGGCAGTTGACCGAAGAGGATGAAGCCGAGTTTCAAAATGTCAAAGACGCGCTGAAAAGCGCTGTAACCCTAAACGCGCCGAGATCTGATGTGCGATTCGGCCTGTATACGGACGCGAGTGATACAGGTATAGGCGCGATTCTAACACAACAAGGTTAAGATTGCGAGTATCTTATCACGTGCACAAGCAGGCCCTTAAAAGTTGCGGAATTAAATTATAAGATCACCGAAAAAGAATGCCTGGCCGTGATAGATGGGATTAAAAAGCTCCGTTGCTACCTAAAGCTAACTAGATTTACGGTAATAACTGATCACGCAAGCCTCACTTGGTTACTAGATGCCAAAGACCCCTGAGGTAGATTAGCGCGATGGGCACTTGAACTATCCGCAAATAGAGCCACGATTATACACCGTAAGAGTACCTCTAACGAAGTATCATACACGCTCTCGCGACTCTACGAAGACGGCTCACCAGGCACGCCCCCTAAGAATTTTAACGTCGTATACGACCAATCGTGGTATAAAACCATGGTCGAACGAGTTCGTGCAGACCCGACAGATGACGAGCGTTATACTAGATCACGACAGCGCTCTGTATTATTACAAGCCGAACCAGCTAAAACAAAGCATAGGTGATTGTAATGCGTGGAAAAAGGTGTTAAAAGAGGATGAAATTACTCCGACTATCGCGGAATATCATTATTCACGTTAATCAGCGCATTACGGAAAACTCTCCGCCCCAAGCCCTCATGTTCCCACGTTAATTCTCGAAACCATGGGACACGGTATCCCTAGATATTGTAGGTCCGCTCCCTCGATCAAAATCGGGAAAATGTTATATTCTAGTTTGTGAGGACACGTATACGCGTTACATAGAATGCTTCGCCCTTTCCAAGGCAGATGGCCCCAAGATCGTGAAATGCTTGAATACTCTAATCAATACATGGGGGACACCAAGGACGTTGATAACCGACAATGAGACTGAATTCGTAAATCGCACGGTTTCGAAATTTCTACTCGAAATTGGTTCTGTTCAGCGAACAACGCCATTTTTCCATCCGGAACGAATCCTGTCAAACGCGTAAATCGCAACCTGAAGACCATGATCGCGAGTCTTCTCGGTAACGACCAACACGAGTGGTACACATTGTTAGAGGAGGTACAATACGCGTACAATACGGCCGTCCATTCCTCCCTTGGCGTAACTCCAGCATTCTTGAACCTTACCTGTGAACCTAGACGTGCAGGGAAACAGACGTGCAACGCCAACTTCGACGTGACCATTGACGACACTGGACCGAGAGTGTAAAACGCATCGACGCGTTACGCGCAAAAGTCGAGAATTTAATGGCCAAAGCCGGCAAAAGGCAAAGTAAAACTTATAATAAAAATCTTCGGAACGATATTCTGTTCGAGCCCGGAGACCTCGTGTTCTATCTGAACAATACCCTATCCAGTGCCCTTCAAATTACAGCTCAAAATTGGCTCCGCGTTAAAAAGGCCCCGCGAAAGTACTAGAAAAACTTTCGCCCATGGTAGTTGTTATCGATGACATGCAACGCAAAAGGCTTGGGAAATACCATGTCAATGATTTAAAACCTGCGAGGAAGAATCTAAGGTCGCGTACTTTTTTGTAAAACTGTTTTCAGGCTACTGAATACTACGTTATGGATTCAGCAAATAATAACAACGCCACGCCACAACTCGATTCTGCAGAAGTGAACGTCCTGTGCCTCGTCTCAACGCCACCTGACGATGAAGCGTCCTTCCTCACCCCGACGTTCACCACAGAGTCATCTGGCTTAGTTGTCATCAAGAAAAAGGACTTGGACCGCCTTCTGAAGACGCAGCAAATTTTTGCAGACCAACTCCAGGCCGCCAAGCAGCAGATTGAGGCCATGAAGAAAGCCAGCGAGCAGCCGAGACTACCTGTGAGCACACCGTCTAACGCAGTGAAAGAGTTCTTTGAGCTTAGCCGCAAGAAACGCAAGCTGTCCAGACAGCTGACTGCAGCGCAAGAGCAAGTTGAACATTATAAGAAAAGAGCAGCTAACTATCTTCAAACCGGCGTGGAGCTACAAAATGACTGCGACGTATTGCTGGCCGACTATGAGTACATGGAGGACCAAGCAAAATTGGCTAAGCGCTATAAGGACCTCTTCAGGGAGACCGTGACGGAAATCTATCTTGCCCAGACTTAGCTAGTACGTCAGAGTTCTACCTTACCGATCGAGTTGGGATTCCCCAATTACTTATACAGGGGGTAATGCAATTTCAGGCAATTGGGCAAGAATGTTTCAAGATGGCTGCCGCTAGATGGCGCTCAATTGAATGGGGTATTTTAAGTTCTACCTTACCGACTGAGAGGGGTTCCTAATATTTTCAAGATGAAGCTTTTTCAGACAATTGAGTGAGTATATTGATGACTAGTACTATCGGCCGGTAATGCAGATTCCTTTAGTGAAATTTGAATTTTTCAGCTAAATGGAGCCTGTAGCGAGTTACTGACACTTACTAAAACCATCAGCCGGTAAAGTAGATTCTTTTAGTGAAATTTGAATTTTCCAGCCAAATAGAGCCTGCATCAAGTTCCCAACACTTACCAGTACCATCAGCCGGTAAACTAGATTCCTTTAGTGAAATTTGAATTTTCTCGCCAAATGAAGCCTGTAGCAAGTTTGCAACACTTACCAGTACCATCAGCCGGTAAAGTAGATTCCTTTAGTGAAATTTGAATTTTCCCGCCAAATGAAGCATGTAGCTAGTTTCCAACACTTACCAGTACCATCAGCCGGTAACGTAGATTTCTTTAGTGAATTTTGAATTTTCCCGCCAAATGAAGCCTGTAGCTAGTTTCCAACACTTACCAGTACCATCAGCTGGTCAAGTTGAATCAATTTATGAGGTGCAACTTTTTACCACCAGGTGGCGCTTTAGGTAAGTTTTTAGTGATAAATCTATCTTACTGACACTTTCGGATAATTTTCTATCATTATTTAGTGATAAATCTACCTTACCAACACTTTCGGATAATTTTCGAACAATATTTAGTGTCAAATCTACCTTACCGACACTTTAGGATACTTACCTGGTGTTATTTAATGATAATTCTACCTTACTGATCTTTTCAGATAATTACCCTAAGCTATTTTCAAGATAAATACCATTTATTTTGAATTTACCATTTTAAACATTTAAATATAGCCTCCTCTTCAAGATGGCCACCATTTACCTTTAACTTTATTTTAAATTTAATATTTTTAACATTTAAATATTCGCGCTTTACGTTATTTTAATATGGCTACCTTTTTTCAAATTTAAATATTTGACGCATGACTGTGATACCCAAGATGGCTGCCAAACTAATTAACCTGAACGCTTGGAGTGGATATTTTCGGCTGCTACACCGTGTCCAGCGAATAGTCTGCGCGTGCAGCTCTAAGCTCGTCTGTTGTGACTGTTTAGTTCGCGCATGCGCAGTATAGTGTTGCGCAGGATTAAGTTCAATATTTATATATAATAATATTTAAATAGTCATGTATTAGACAAGTCTAAACCTGCATAGACAAGTCTAAACGTGCATAGACAAGTCTCACCTAAAATCTAACTTCAAATCTAAACTAAACACAGCTTTAAATCTAATTTTTCAATTAACTTAACCTTAAATATAAACTAATTTAAACCTAAAATCAAATATTTCAATTAAACTATCCTAAAATTTAAACTAAACGAAACATAGATTTAACCTAAAATCTCTCAATTAACCTTACCTTAAATATAAATTAAACATTAAATATAAACCTAACCTAAAATCTAATGTAAATCTAATCTTTAAATTAACCTAACATAATTAAACTTGAGTACCTTTTTTGTTTTTTTATTCTTTTATTAAATGTATAATATATATTTAATCTTAGATCTAAACTTAACCTAAACTTTACATATAAACCTAAATCTAAATTAAATCTAACCTCAAATTTATTTCAATTACAATAAGAATAAATTAATACATTCATTTTATTTTAAATTCAACGTGATTGTATGGACCACCAATGAATTTGAGACGCAATTGGCTAGATGCTGCAGCTTCCAGCATCACATTTAAGATGTTGGGATCATCAGTAAACAATGGCACAAATCTTGAAGGTAGGAAAGTATTAAACTTTGTATCTACCTCAGCGACCACCTTGACACCATATTTGGTGTTAACGACCTGGATCTTGGTAATTGGATACTTATGTCCAGGAGTCAGCTCGGAGAGCGGCTTCGTAGGCAGAAAATTCTGCATACAACCAACTGCATTGATTTTGCTGAGATCCATGGTTACAACCTCTTTAAATCAGTCAACAGAGAAGAATGAGGAATCTGACTGGAAATCATCCTTTTATAGCCACAAATTCCCGCCTTTTCTTTTACGCATGCGCAACCCCCACTATTTTCAACGCATGCGCAGTGACATCTGAGTGCAAAAGAATATTTTATAATTTTATACTTAAATCCAAAGAGGATTAGGGTAATTAATAACAAGAATAATTTAATTAAGTTTAAAAAACATTTATTCTTTTAAAAAGTTTTCACAATCTGTATGAAAATCTCTTAAATTATCAACTTTATCACGTGATACAATGCATGGTTTAGGATATAGCATGCAGTTTCGAAGGTTAAGTACATTTTTTACAGCGCAGTTACTCAAATTGTGTGAGTGATGTGTTCATAAAGTAAGTTGATCTGATATAAGTTTACTTAGTGAAGGGCAATCGAAATCATCTAGATTTTGTACATTTAGTGTAAATTTTTCTTATAATAACTTTTTCTCATATTCTTTTACATAAACTGTAGGTGAACCTACAAGTATTTCTTTTAATATAGGTTGCAGCTCTTCATATGGAATTTCACCAGCACTCCAGTTGATGCCATGCTAGTTACACTCCAACCATCGATTCACACTTCTATACCTGGAAGGACGTTTGCTTCAGGCGTATGGCGGCTCGGAGAGGTATACTATAGGTTGAGAATTTGCCTGAAGAGGGAGGAGGGCCAGCTCCTTGAAGACAAATTCATTGTAGGGCCGCTTAAAGCCTTGGACGTCAATGATGAACTCCATCGTACTTGTAACAGAAAAAGAATGACCTTTCCTGCTCAAGTTACGTCTTTTATATTGCTATCCCCACCACTACCCTATCACGTGAACTACCCCCCCCACCACTACCTCCACCATTACCCCCTACTTTTGTTCAAAATTTAAATTTAAATTACCGTATGGATAATATTGAGAATTTAGGAAGAGTTTTGCATTTGTTAAATTACAGTGATCAAAGAAGCTAGCATATTTCATTCGAGTATCTTTACGATCAGTTTGAAAACCAAGTATAATATACCGAGGTTTCTCAATTTGTGATGATGTTTTTACAGTCCATTCATGTTTTTGTGTAGCTGGGAGCATAGGATATTCATACATTTCCCATGATCTGAAACACATACTTATAAGTGGATCTTTTTCAATAAATTTTAGCAATTCGATTTTATGACGATCACTCGGAAATAAGTAAGGAGCTATCAATTCAATCTTATTGATTATAATTTTCGTTTCCTCACGATCTCCTCCTGCTGCGATTACAACTATAGCATTAAGATCGTTGCGTGATCTTGTCAATATTAACTCATGTTTTGCATTTGCAATAATTTTTTGATATTCTTCAGCAAATCCTAGAATTAGGCTTAGTGGTATGTTTACATCAAAATAGCCAGCAGCATTTGTGGTTCTAGCATTTGCATCTAAATCGAGACAACCAGCATTTTCTGTATAAATGATTTGATAAGGTGTTTGAGAAATGTAAGTTTTCATAGCAGTAGAGAGACCAACGCTCTTACAACGATCAATCTCAATTCCATTTAACTCATAGTGACAGGGCCGTTTCGAGGGGGGCCAAGGGGGCGACCGCCCCGGGCGCAGTGATTTTAGGGGCGCTAAATTTGGATCTACACAATTTTAAAGAAAAAAAATTTTTAATTTGGAACATAAAAATATAATATTTTAATATTTGCACAAAATGGAGCATTGTATGTCAGTACTTAAGGGGGAGGCTGGTCTAGAGCACAAAAAAATGGGCATATTTTATGAATTTATTCTGACTCAACAAAGAAATCAATCAAAAATTTGTGAAATAGGTTTAATAATATGTGTTTCCAGGTACAAATACAAAAAATTTTGAGTGAATTAATTTCAAAATGGCCGCTGTACACTACTTCTCCGAACAGGCCTTTTTTTTTAATAGGTCCATTGGCGAAAATGTAACGTCCTTAATTTTTGTCCTAGATCAAAAAATAAAATTTTTTTAGTTTCTATATAACAACAGCAAGGGCGGGACGTAGGATTTTTTTGATAATTTGTTTTTTCGCGAAATGGTGCATGTTTGAACAAAAAATTACAATTTTCACTATAAAAAACGACAAAAAATTGTTGATTAAAAAAAAGTATGTAATATAAAAAAAAAATCCTACGTGACGCTCCGGAGAATGGTATCTAGAATGTACTGTCAAAATTTCATAAGAATCGGTAAAGATTTATTCGAGTTATGTTTTCGCCCAGTTTTGGTATGAAGTTGAAACAGTCTGTTTCAACTCGCCTCGGTATACGCAAAATTGAGCTTTAATCGAATAGTGACTGTTTAATTGTTTGCTAAAGTATATTTTTATATATTATAGCTTTAAAAGCATTAAAAATTTTCCAAATTTTCGTGTAAAATCACTTTTATATTGTCGAAAGTTACAAAAATATTAAACTTTTCGCTACCGGATGGACGACACCCCGGATAGACACGAGAATATTTGAATTGTAATATCTTCTAAAGTTTTGTGTTAATCTAATTACAACTTTAAGTCACTGAACAAATTTTTATTTAATTTTGAAAAATTAAAGAAAAACAGTTTTTTTTCACGCTTCTTCTTGTTTATATAAGATAACATTTGTAAATGTATGTACGTGGTCTACTAAGGTAACTCGAAGCATTTTAAATGTTTTATGACATGTACATGTACATTGTAAAATACAGATTAAAATCATCGAAGTTTTTGATCTGTATCAACATGTATTATATTTTTAAAAAAATTACGTTGATTTTACATTTGTTTAAACAAATTATTTTTGTATTTACTAACTTCCTACACACTAAACCTAGAAAAATGCAGTTTTTTTTTCTAAATTTTGCAAGTAACCGAACGTTATACAATGTTGGATAAAGAATACAACTGATGTTATTATTTAAACAAATTATAAACAAATTTTTATTGTTATATATAATCTTCCGTAGTTATAAGAAGTTTGGTAAATTGCAAAATTTAAGAAAAACTGCATCTTTCTAAATGTACTGAGTAAAAAAAGTTTTTAAATAACAATAATTTGTTTAAAACTTGTTTAAATAACAATTTGATTTGTATAATGAAATTGTATAATGTTTAGTTAGTTGCAAAATTACAAAAAAACTGCATCTCTCTAGAAGCACTGAATAAAAAATTGGTAAATAACAATAATAATTTGTTTAAACAACTTTTTATTTATTTTGATAACTATTTTAATTCAATATTTTAAATAATTTAATGATTTAGTACAGAGTAATGCTTAAAACTTCACAAGTTTTTTGAAGTCTGATACTCACACTGTTATTAGCTTTGGAAATGTTATAAATTTGCAATAATAAATAGTTTAAACAATTACAAAATTCATCGTAATAAATAAAATTTCTTTACTAACTAATAGAATTAATTAAATTAAATTTTCTTTTTTAAGATCCTAAAATTCACAACTGTACCAACAGACCTCGGCTTGTGTATCAACTCACCTCGGTACTAGGTGAGTTGAAACGCGGTAAACTGTTTTAGATTTTGCAATTTTTTTATAGACCCTTATAACTTTTCAACTTTTTTATTTTTGATTTACATACTACATAAAAACAGCTATCTTAAATTATAAAACTAATAAAAATAAGACTATTTTTGGCTGAGTTATACGCGATAATGTAAAAATCGTTTCAACTCACCTTGGTCTCCCCTACACTTGATAAATTTTGTCCCATAGACTAAGAAAACGCTATTACAGCTTCAATTTATAAAAAAAATTTTAATTAAATTCATTCTTAAGTTTTACAAATAAAAAAAAGGAAATTCTAATTTATATAGACTGCATATTTTCAATCTAGAATTTTAGAAACTATTAAAAACATGTATCTCTCACAAAAATGTCAAGATATCCCGACTCTAAATTATTTTAATGCAAAATTTACTGCACAACTTTTTGTAGTGTATAGTGTACAGTTTTATCTAAATAAAATAAAATATTTGTTTTTAATAAGGTGAGTAAATGTAAAAATTTAAAAACAAAATTTTATTCTGATTGGGAAAATAGATGAGGAGGAGGGGGCGCCGATTGAAAGTTTTGCCCTGGGTGAAAATTTTCCTAGACACGGCCCTGCATAGAGAATCTCATCAAACAAGTAAAACACACCATTACAAATAATTTTAGTATTTGTCACAGCAGCTATTTCAGTTTTCACTAATTGTCCATGTATATGTAATGGACTTTTACTGGGAAGAATATGTAAGTCTTGATGTTGTACTGTAATTCGAATTTCATCACTTATTAAATGCTGATGAGATGTAAGGTTGATGTGCATGTAACTCATAGTGTGCTATAGAGTTATCATACTTTAATTGGTTTGAGATGTTTAGTATTTCTTCCATTTTTATAGCAACAGCAACAAATGAAAAATATATAAATTATGGATTTTTCTTTCTTCTTCCTTGATAAACTTTAAGTCCGAGTTGTTTCAGGAATAATATGTTCTGAGGTGTTAGCTTCTTGCGAACTGATTGAAGATTGATTTTTCTATGAAACACAATTCCCATTATGTTGATTTTAAATGTAATCGAATTGTTATCGTTTCTCCTCGAAAATTCACCAACTCTCCGTCTTGATCAACTATTTTAAGCTGAATAGTGTGTATTGCCTTCATGGCGACTGGAAGATAAATTATGTGTGATGGTATTTCCACTATCTTATATCCTGCTGGAACAAATGGAAAAAATTCATGAACTTTTTTATTGTTTATATAGGCTCCAGTTGTGATACTACATTCAACTTGAAAAGAATTCACCTTAAGAATTGCTACTGGTAAATCGGAGGTATGTGTTTTATTGGCAGATAGAATCTTTGTAGTGAAACCTAGCAACTCTCCAATTGAATCTTTATGTTTAAAATTAATTTTGAGATTACTAGTAATTTCACTACGTAATGTATTATTATTAGGTTTTATACTAATAGTTTTAATTCCATCTGCTATAGAATTTTAAATATATTTTTCAATATCCTCAATTTCATAGCTCCCTGGAGGTATAGTAATAACCTGATTACCAATATAAAATTTATTTTTCCCCACATCAACATTAGGCATAGAATTAAATGTTAAAAGTTCTACAAGACCAAGAACATAATTTTTATTGGGTAACAGTTCTATTGGAGGAAAATACTCAGCCTCTAAAACAGATGAGCTACCAGATATTGTTAGAGTAAACGATTCATCCATTGTGAAGTCTACTTATGAACTGATTCTATAAATACACTTACTTTCGTTTATATAGCTTATCACATAAAAATTTAAGACAGAGATGACCGCAATTGAAAGTATTATAATCTTGATAATTGTCATGATTATAATTTATTAAGGAATCATCACCAAAATATGTAAATAACTCAAATGGAGGTTGAAGATTACCAAAACTATCAAAATATGTAATTTTGTTATTATTTTTCTTATAAGCAACCCAATGAGTGCCAGGTCCATCTTTATCATCAAGGTTAATAATGGCTGATTCGTTTTATCGTGGACCTTTTATTGGTAATTTATTTCTCATGAAAACTCCTCGAAAGTAGGGAATTTTTCTTTCTTAGCATACTTGAGCAACTCAAGGTTAGTTAATGCTCGTTGTGGTAATTTTACATCGATCTTTTTTTTTAAACATTTTTTCATACCTTGACCTTTTTTAGGTTTTAAGTGAAGCCCCTTACCATGTTGATAAGGTTTCAAGTGAAGCCCCATACCTTGTCGATATGGTTTCAAGTGGAGACCTTTTCCAAGAGGAACACCTTCATTGCTCTATTATGACGATGAGCTTCTTTTAATTGTTCTTTAGCTGCACTTGCATCATTTACAGCTTTTGCGACACCTGCAGCTCCTCCAGCAGGTTCTCCAAGAACACTGAGACCAGCAAAAATTGGAATTAGTGGCAAGAGACCACCAACTTTTGAAGGCACTGGTAAAATGCGAGGTGTTAAAATTTTACTTCTACCACCTACTCTCCTAACAGCTTTTCGAGCACTAGTAACTGCATCTTTGATTGTTGATTTTACATCATTTCCAGGGATTATAGATTGTCTAGCTGCATCAACAATTTTCCTAAGCTTCATTTGTTTCTTCTTACCCCCTCTACTCTTCCTTGACTTAGGTTTCTTTACACCCATATGGAGCTTGGATTTAACCTTCATAATGTTAGTTATAGCTAGTGCAGATGCTTCTTCACCAATATTAGCGTCTTTGGAAACTGCTCGTTGCTACGCTTTATCAGCAAGAATATTACCAGCAAAGTTTCTTGCCTCTACGTTTTCTCGATTTTTTGAATATGTAGTATCGTGCTCTTTACAAGCCTCGTCCAAAGGATTTATACCTGGATCACCTCGTTCTAGACGTTTTTCCAATTTTGTACCTTGACCACAATATTGATAGCCAGGTAAATGTAACTCAAATGGCAATTTGTTGCTTAATTTATTAATTAAACCTTTACTAGATGATTTTTTGTTAGAATGTATAATCATACCTTACTCTATGACTGCTGAGCTAAGACTGACGTTAAGCCTATAAAAGAGCTGTATTTATACTCTCCGCGTCAGTCAACGTCAGAATGCGATTCGATGAGCAACCACAAAAGCTTCCAATCGTTAACCTGGACTCAGTTGTTGAATCTCAACAAGAGAATAAGGTGAAGCGACATGGAAGCTTATTATCAGGTAGCATTCGTGCAATTTTCTGCGGTCCATTAAATTGTGGTAAAACAAATGTATTACTTTCACTAATTTTACATCCAAATGGTTTAAGGTTTGATAATATCTATCTTTATTCAAAGTCACTACAGCAACCTAAGTATAAATTATTGGAAAAAGTTATTAGTGAAGTAGACGGAGTTGAGTATTTACCGTTTAGTGAACATGATGAAGTTGTCTCTCCAGAGGATGCAAAACCAAATTCAATCTTTATTTTTGATCATATTGCTTGTAAGAAACAAGATAATGTTAAAGCTTTCTTTTGCATGGGGAGACATGTCAATGTTGATAGCTTTTATTTATGTCAAACCTATGCGCATATTCCAAAACATCTTGTTAGAGATAATGTAAACTTGTTAGTGCTTTTCAAACAAGATGAAGTGAATCTTAAACACATTTATGATGATCATGTGAATACAGATATGACTTATCCAAAATTTCACGAGTTATGTTTAGTTTGCTGGAATTCGGATAAGTATAGATTTGTAGTAATAGATAAGGATAGCAGTCTTAAGGATGGTCGATATAGAATAGGTTTCGATAGCTTCATAACATTATAAATATAAGAATTTAAACGAATGAGTATTAGTTTAAATTGAGCCTTTGAAACGTCAACATGTTTAATAAAGAGAAAGAGTATCTCCGTCAAGTTGCTAAAGCTAGTGAAGCAATTAGATGGAAATATCGACTTTTCAAATTAGGGAAAGAGGCTGCAGAAAGTGTTTTGAAAGAAACTTTAAATCCTATAGTTAAACCTTTAGAAAAAATAATAAGCATATCTAATATAAAACAAGAAGATAATGTTAAAATTGAAAAAGATGAAGAAGATTATTCAACTGCTGATGAGGATGAACAGGATAAATACATGTTTTTATTAGATCATAATAGAAAACAGTGTTTGGATACAGTGTATGGAATACGCAAGTTAAGTGATGGATCCCTCATGATTGGTGATACACCTGTCAATTATGAAAACAAGACAATTAGAATTGGTGACGAGGAATATGTTAAACGTGCTAGTCTACTGGAATTTTTGTTTAAAAAAAAGCCAGATATGTCTTTGGTAAATAGTGACGATGAAACTAAATATAAAGAAATCATCATTTCTACCATTGCACATAAAAATAAATACAAGTCATCTGAATCTATTAATAAAAATCGCAATCACAAGTACTTGAATATTATTTCAAAACTTCTTCCCAGCAAAGAATTATATAAAAAAGGAAGCTCACTACCTCACTTTGTGATTGCTCGAAAAACTTTTCAACCCGACTATATCTACTGGGATGATCCAAATGAGCTGGTTAATCGTCTTCGTCTGCTAATAGCATCTCAAGCAGCTGGTAATCCGAGTCACAATAATGAAATAATATCAATTATTGAAGAGTTACGGGAAGCTCGAATCAGAGCAACTGTAGCTGCGCAAAGAGGATCACCTGGACCTTCTGGAGTTGGATTTAACGTTGATTCCGAAGGGAATTACGATATTGATGGTAAAAGAATTTACAACGTTGCTGAATCTGAAGAAGAAAACCATATTGTCAACTTATATCTTGTACGACGTATTGTTGAAAGTGAGCTGAAGTTAGTGTACCAGATTACATCAAATATACGATCAGAAATTGATAATAATAAAATTCTATTAAAAATCCTTAGTGATTCTGAAGATTCAAAATTAAAAAATTTAGAATCTCGAATAAATCAAGATTTAGCTTATCAAAACGCAGAAATTATTAATCAATTGTATACTCGATTGACTGCTCTCGAAAATGAACGACAAAAAGCTAACAGTAGTAACTGAACTTCATAAACAAGCTAGAAGAAATTATAATCGTCGCAGAGTCGAAATGCGTGATATAGATGAAACTTGGCAAGCTGATTTAGTAGAAATGATACCTTATTCCAAAGTGAATAAAGGTTATAAATATTTGCTAACAGTTATAGATATATTTTCAAAATATGCTTGGGCTGTACCTGTAAAAAGCAAGAATGGAAAAGATGTTACTGAAGCAATGAAATCTATACTTGTTGAGGGACGAATTCTAAAGAACTTGCACACTGATAAAGGTAAAGAATTTTATAATTCTCAATTTGAAGCTTTAATAAAAAGTTATAAAATTAATTTATATTTAACTCTTAGTAATCTGAAAGCATCAGTTGTTGAGCGATTTAATCGTACTTTAAAAAACAAAATGTGGATGCAATTCAGTTTACGAGGAAATTAAAAATGGAATGATATATTAACAATTCTTGCATCCAAATACAATGACACAAAACACCGAACAATTGCTATGAAGCCTGAAGATGTTACTACTCTTGATGTTGAAAGATTAAAACAACGTTTTCCAAAACAACGGAAAATACCATTCAAACGTTTAAAGTTTAAGATTGGAGATAGAGTTCGAGTCAGCAAGCATAAAAACATGTTCGAGAAAGGATATACACCAAATATGTCAACAGAAATATTTACAGTGGATCAAGTTATATAAACGGCACCTACAACTTACAAACTCAAGGATTATCAAGATCAACCAATCTCTGGAGGCTTCTATGAAGAGGAACTTCTAAAAGTGAAATATCCAGATAGTTATTTAGTGGAAAAAGTGTTAAAAACAAGAGGAAATAAACTTTATGTTAAATGGCTTGGTTTTGAAAGCTTTCATAATAGATGGATAAATAAGTCGGATGTGTAAAAAGTTTCTGTAAAAGAATTGGAGGCGTGGATAAGCATCAGTCATCAAGCTTTAGTGGTTGAGGGTTCGATTCTTAATTCATTTAAATATTTTCTCAAGTTATTTACTTGAGATTTGTCAAATGTGTCGATAGACACATACACAGGTATTATCTACCCAAAGTGTATTCCCAATTCAAGCAAGCATTCAGCAAACCCAGACTGATAATTCGAACCCTCAACCATAATATAGTTTGACGACAGATGTTTATCCACGCCTCCAAATCTTTTATGTAAACTTTTATTATTAAATTATTGTTAAACTATTGTACATTTGAAGGTTTTTTAAATACAGAACACAAGAAATTAATTTGAATGTAACATTTATTATTCAAAATTCACACTTAAATTTTTTTTGTTTTGCGTAGGATGTGAAACCTGCTATCAGGTACCTTATAGCCCGTACTGCAAGGTTATGTGGGGTTGACCTTAGCCGACCCACTAAAAACGCACCCTTATAAAGCCCGAAAATTTACAATTGCGGAATCTGATAATGACCCCACGGTAGGGTGTCAGTACTATTCGGTAATAAGTACCGTTTGTCATTGTGCGGACTTAATGCTACTTTCGACTGTTTCACTGTCTCAACATTATGTAGCCGCGATCTAATGTTGTATTGAGTTCTGGTCAGAATTTCAAAGTTTTGCAGGCATTGAACGTAATCATTAAAATTAATTGTCTTTTTGACAAATCCTGCTTTAATGCCTTTTGCCTTCTTAATGAAATCTTCAACTTCAACGCGTATGCTATACATTTTACTACGCAAGCCAACAAATTCGGTAACAATTTTACCGTTGCACTCATCCTTTATGAGTCCGAGCACCTTTTTGTTGGCTTGCGGTATAGCATACGCGTTATTGACGTGGTAATCAGATGTGTCAAAATTGTGGATATCTTTCTTCATATCGCTGTAAATGTCTAGACATTTCACTACGTACACTAAACTGTCGGTGTCAGTGTACAACAGTTTACACTCACTACCATACTTTTGTAGCATGTAACTGTAGTGAAAGTCATAGACAAGCGTTTTCAAGATATCCAACACACTTAACCCTACATAAATCGGTTTATTGAGTAGGATCTCAGTTTTGCGCAATTCGATGGCAACAAGGTCTTCATCAAATATCGGTCGACTGTGGAAATTGCGTCGAGAGATAAGGGCTTCGGCACCATATCTACCGAACCAGTGTGTAACCAGTTTAATGTCTACATGCTTGCGAACATTTTCCATGGTTTTACCATACACTGCGTTATTCATTAATTTGAATAAATTCTTTTCGAATTCATTCTTCGCAGTGGTTCGCATGGCAGTATTGAAATCTATATAGAGTTTTAACCATTGGGATTGGTTAAACTGTAGGACTCGATGAATTTTTATGAGCCTGAGACCATTGTCTAGAGCCTGTTTCAATGCACGATAGTGCATCACGTATTTCTCTTTAGACAAGAGAGTAGTAAGAAGTTTCTCCTGCTTTGACATGGAAGGTTTTGCATTGATTGCGCAAAACGGTAAATCTTTATGAGAATCGTGTAGGTTCTCAGGATACTCTTGATCAACTTCTAACATGTACCCGATGGAAGAGTCATCAGGCATGTTGAAGTCAAAGGTCTCATCAGGATTGGCAATCCACGTAAAGCCACCAATTGATAGCGCTTGTGCCATTGCCCAGCCATACAAATTGTTGGCATCAAAATACATAATATACTGGGTGTCTTGGGATGGATCAAATTGATCCATGTAGGGATTGTTCGCTTTTGCGTAACGGTTACAACACTGGCTAATGCCATCTCTGATACCCGACTCAATAAACATCATCATGTCTATATCGGTTATAAGTTGCAATGTTGTACCCGTATATTTGAGCATAGCATCCCAAGTTAAACCGGGGTCGTGTTGTAGTGTGCTGGATCTAACCCGTACGCTTTCAGACCAGACTTTCTGCGCATGCTCATATTCGTCATCAGATATACCAGCGTCATAGAGAGTGCTGTAGAACCTCTCTTTTGCTGGTAACTCGGTGTCATCCAGCTTATTACGCGAATCTAGATACTTATAGGGAAAGACACCCTTTCGCGTGAGTAATTCAATCTTTTCGCGATCAGTCACCGTACTAGCAAATACTGGCTCAACAATTTTATACTCGTCAAGATAAGACGCTAGTTTCTCAAGAGATGCCGCCATGAATCGAAACGAGTCAATGAAGCGGAATTTAACCTCACTCCCCTTGATATTCTTGGTGAAGGAGATGTACTTCTCCTTGTTCAAGGGGAGGAGGTCAATTCGACCTTTAAAGCTCGTTGATACAGCATGAATTATAAAGTGTGCATCATACCCGCTTAAATTGTGAAATACAACGGGTACAATTTGGCACTCTTGATAATTCAAGTTGCATGATTCATATGTAGCACCTCGGTATTTGCCAGTAAGATGACAGTGATCGCAAACTTTTACACTACCCGTTGGTATATCTTTTTGACAAATATGGCACACGGTCGCGGTTTTAAAATCAGCAACTTGCTGAGGAGTTAAGGCATCCATAGGAATAGTGTTCCTAAATACGTTGTCAATATTCTCGGAAAATTGCCTTAACTCTTCATCAAACCATTTGGCAGGGTCATTTTCCTGCCTCGGACACGAAATATACTTAGACTGTGAGTCATCGAAGCTGCACTTTACATAGTAACCAATACTCAACAATTTATGGCGCTGGAAGATTTCAGTTTTACTTAAATTATCTACATCTTCTTCA
Organism: Ganaspis brasiliensis; assembly: GCA_037103525.1. Classification (NCBI taxonomy): domain Eukaryota; kingdom Metazoa; phylum Arthropoda; class Insecta; order Hymenoptera; family Figitidae; genus Ganaspis; species Ganaspis brasiliensis. Next base: position 287,066 of record JAZKLR010000669.1, read on the forward strand.
GCGGGAAGAAGTAAGCTCTCACAGTCCGCATAGATGATAAAAGGAACCTTTTCCTTATTCTTAAAATTTTTGAACGCGATTGTAGATCGCAGATATACTTTTTATATTTATATTTAGACAACTGTTTGGACACTAGCCGCTATAAATCTTTAATCCAAACATAATGGAAATTAAGAAAGTCAGTATTATAGTCATTTACATTTTCATCGATTATACTTTCATCAATATAAAAGTCTACTACATGTAGCAAATTTACATGCTTTTCCCTCTTCTCTGCAGTCAGATGAAGAGGGTGAACTGAGAAATTACCACCCCGTTTGGTAAGACCGTAAACATTTACTAAAATGTCATTCAGTACTTCAAATTTAGCTATACTTGTAAGCTTTATAGGAAATTCAATTCTATCAAAGTTTAATTCTATTTCAAAACCTTTATAGCAAGATGGACGATTAGATCTTGTTACATCGGGATGTAGAGCTGACAAAATCGCCCATTTGAAACATTCATTATCAGTTTTATTCTTTACATTTATACAAGCCTCTTTACTTTTCATTTGTATAGGTAAATCAGTATATCAGTTCTTCAGGATTAGCTGCTTCATATTAACCTCAAACCACTCCTCCAAAAGGGTTGTAGGGAAGATGCTGTTAGTTTTAGCCATGAAAGTCATTGGCTTAACAACTTCTTCCTCATTTTCAACCCTTTTGAAGTTGGCCGTAAGCACACCGTAAACGATGATTGGTCCATATTGTCTTAATACATCCCGAATGTGTTCATAAAACAATATGGCCGCATCATTTAAAAACGCACTTATGTCTATATGTACAATGTTCAACACAACATACGTATATAGGCGACATTCAAACGCACTCTCACACATAGCCCAACGCACGCATTTATTAATGTCAGGGTCTTGTAGACCACCGCTCTCTATTGTGTGGGATTCAAACAAAACTCGAAATCCCATTATGGATTGCAGAATGTTCTGGCAAGGACTTTTCTGATGCGTAAAGTGCATGGATTTTAAAAGACTAACCAAAACTTGTTCATTGCGTAAACATTCTGCAACCCATCGCGACACAAACGAGTTTTTTAAGTCACCGTGACTTAAACTCGCGAGCAGTTCTAGAGCATTCTTGATGAGTGCAACCGAAACCTCGCACTCATCGAGAATGGTCTTGAAGTTGGGACGTTTCACTGGTCCCCCGCTACCGGTAAAGTTTCGTTTACCCGGCATGATAGAAAAAGTAATAAAAATAAACTTAGAAGCTAACAAAACACACAAACTTACAAAACACACACACACACACAACTAACAAAACACACTTACTTCACACGTAGAAGCTAATAGAAACACAATGAATAATAAAAAAAATTAAATAAAGAAAGAAGATGATATAAAAAAGAGAAAAATTCAAAATAAATATAAAAAGAATATAGACTGTGAAATATGCTCAGCTAATGGACAACCGCTTAGGACGTGAGGACAGAAAAGAATGAAAAACCTGGCTGGAGATCCTTCTTTTATAGCCTGAGACTCTAGCTTCTGCGCATGCGTGAGGTGAAGTGGGGGTTCACTTGCGCATGCGCAGTCGATTTAAAAGATGTCATTTCAATCATGTTTAGACTTGTCTATGCAGGTTTAGACTTGTCTATGCAGGTTTGGACTTGTCTATGCAGGTTTAGACTTCTCTAATACATGACTATTTAAATATTATTATATATAAATATTGAACTTAATCCTGCGCAACACTATACTGCGCATGCGCAAACTAACCAGTCACAACAGCCGAGCTTACAGCCGAGCGTGCCGAGCGTGCCGAGCGTGCGCAGACAATTCGCTGGACACGGTGTAGCAGCCGAAAATATCCACTCCAAGCGTTCAGGTTAATTAGTTTGGTAGCCATCTTGAAGAAGCGCTAATATTTAAATGTTTAAAAGTGCAAATTTAAAATAAATGGTATTTATCTTGAAAATAGCTTAGGATAATTATCAGAAAAGGTCGGTAAGGTAGAATTATCATTAAATGACATCAGGTGAGTATCCTAAAGTGTCGGTAAAGTAGATTTATCACTAAATATTGTTAAAAAATTATCCTAAAGTGTCGGTAAGGTAGATTTGACTAAATATTGTTAAAAAATTATCCTTAAGGTTCGGTAAAGTAGATATAACATTAAATATTGTTAGAAAATTATCCGAAAGTATCGGTAAGGTAGATTTATCACTAAAAACTTACCTAAAGCGCCACCTGGTGGTAAAAAGTTGCACCCCATAAACTGATTCCACTTGATCAGCTGATGGTACTTGTAAGTGTCGGTTACTCGCTACAGGCTTCATTTAGCGGTAAAATTCAAAATTCACTAAAGGAATCTACTTTACCGGCTGATGTTACTGGTAAGTGTTGGGAACTTGCTACAGGCTTCATTTGGCGGGAAAGTTCAAATTTCACTAAAGGAAACTACTTTACCGTCTGATGGTACTGGTAAGTGTTTAAAGTTAACAAGTGGCGCCATCTAGCGGGAAAATACAAAATTCACTATACAAATCTGCATTACCGACTGATGGTACTAACCATCTTATGGGAACCCCCTGTAGAACTCGGAATACCCTAGCGCCATCTACCGGCAGCCATCTTAAAATACCCTTGCACAATTGTCTGAAATAGCATTACCCCTGTATAAGCAATCGGGGAATTCCAACTCGGTCGGTAAGGTGGAACTCTGCCATACCGACCCCAGTAGAAACCTGCATTACTGACTGCTGATAAAGTAGAAATCTGCTTTACCGACTTAGCCAAGATCAGAACCCTGTCCTCGTAGCCCTGTTGCTCTACTACTGACGTCTGAGACCCAGAGCTCCTGAAGGATGCCTGAACTACGGAAGCCCGTATGCGCCACCTACCCGTACCAAGGAAGAACACTAGTGTTCCGAGTCGATTTTCGGTTGAAAACAAGGGAACGTCTATGTTCCTTGTTTCTGTTTCTGGAAAATGAAAGCGAACGTACATGTTCCGCGTTTCAGATTCTTTCCTTTTTCTTGTCTCTGTTTGCATTTATTTGTTTGACTACGTAATCACGGTGATGTGATAATTTTTTTAGGATTATTAGAAGTAGAATTATAAAACTGTCGAAGATTTTATTGAAAGGTAAGTTTATTTTCTGTTATACATATAAAAAATATATATTTTTATAAAGTAATAGACGTTTATTAATTGTGATTTTATTGAATGCCGGTAGAGACTTAACCTCAATTTTAAAATAACTATATTTAAACCTTTCTTAATATTGAAATTTTAATTGTTTATTAACATTAACTAGGAAATATAGTTATTTTAAAATTTAGGTTAAGTTTATCCTACCGGCGTTCAATAAAATCACAATTAATAAACATCTATTACTTTATAAAAATATATATTTTTTTATATGTATAACAGAAAATAAACTTACCTTTCAATAAAATCTTCGACAGTTTTATAATTCTACTTCTAATAATCCTAAAAAACTTATCACATCACCGTGATTAAGTAGTCAAACAAATAAATGCCAACAGAGAGACAAGAGAAAGGAAAGAATCTGAAACGCGGAACATGTACGTTCGCTTTCATTTTCCAGAAACAGAAACAAGGAACATAGACGTTCCCTTGTTTTCAACCGAAAATCGACTCGGAACACTAGTGTTCTTCCTTGGTTCGGGTAGGTGGCGCATACGGACTTCCGTACTGAACTGTGCTACGGTGGGACACAGCTCCGCTTCGTGCCATCTACCGTACGCAAGAAACCATTGCCAGGTGTGCATGCACCCGCAATTCTGTACCAAGGAATGCCCCTGACCACACTTTCCTAAGGGCTCACATCAGATCCCCGAACGCTTGCGCTGCAGGTGATGCTATATGCCAATAAACCTGCCTGATCCGAATTGTCTCGGATGTCGTGACCGCATGGCCAAAGACGCTATTATAACGCGGAATGGACTGGCACAACGACTCGAAGGCGAAGAGGCTTCCCGGCGACCTGGGCCATCTACAGCTGGAGGTGACGAAAACCACCAACAACCTACGCGCAAAATGAAGGAGGAGGTAAACGCGCCATTCACTAGTAAAGTCACGAATGCGGTGGTCAAGAGATCCCCTGACTCTATCGCAAAGGCTTCAACACACGTCCAGAAGACACTGAAAGTTACTGTTACAGCCCCCGATGACTCTGTCTTGGAGCAAAGATACTCGTAGGTGGGGAACACCAGTGGAACCCCTGGTGCAGAGGAACTTGAGCCCCAGTCGGTAGTCGTCGAGGAGGTCTCCCAAGTGTAAGATAACGCGGATGAGCGATCCACCTAGTGCGCGAACTAGTGTATGCGTTATAGTGCCTCGGACTCTTCCGACAAGCCTTTAACAGATACGCGAATGCGCATATTTTTGTAATAAAATATAATATGTTTTGTTTAATGTAATGTTTCACGTTCTACGCGAAACCGGTGATCACCATCTGCAACAAAGGATGAGAGATTACCTGCCTTTTTCTATATCTGCTAGCATATCACGTGATCTACAAAAATACATATGCAACATAACCTAAAAGTAAAATCTAAAACCAAAATAATTGAATAATTTATTTTAAAACTAACTGAAATATATAGTATATTTGCTGGTCAGAAAGCAAGAAAAGCGCCTATTTCATGATTTTTCCAAGTAAAATTTTTTTAATTTTTTAATTATGTATCTAAACTAAAGATATTTTAAGTCATAAAAATTATGTACGAGTCTGAAAGCGAAAAAACGCCTATTTTATAATTTTTCCTAATAAGAATTTTTAATTTTGTATTTTAACCAAAGATATTTAGGGCGAGAAGAAATGTGTTCAACTTTCTGTATAATATTAAAACATGTTAAACAATCTTTAAAAAAAATTTTATAATTGAAATAAAGAAAAAATTTTGCAACTAGGGGATAGTGGCCTAAGACGGATTTATGTAATTAAGTTTAAAATGTTTTTTGCACGCCGAAAATAAAATTTAATATATTTGTCTCTAATAGCGGGCCATTTTTTTTCTTAACGGTTTTATTATCAAAAAAGTGTAAAGAATACAACAGTATTTTAAAATTATACGTAATGCACGCAGAAAGATGTTTTTTATTAACATTTATTAAATAAATAATTTAAAAAACGATAAAAATTAAAAATTCTTGAGAACAAAAAATATTTTTAAAAACTACGTTTCAAGACAATTAAAATGCTGTTTTAACTTTTAAAATCGGTTAAGAAGATCTCGAGAAAAATATGTTTTCATTTTGCACTATTAAAAATTTCAATCACTAATAACTTCGAAAAAAAAAATTTTTTTTGTTCTCAGAATTTTGGAGCCTAATTTACATAGTTTAAGGATAACAAAAATGATGTCTCATTAGAAACAGAATTTTTATAATTAATTTTAGCCGATCCGCTTGGCAAAGCCTGACCCTATAGTTACTTAATTTAATGCACTGATTACGAAAATTAAAGTCAAAATTGGCGCAGATTTAATGTTCTTATTAAAAATGTTATAAAACCTAAAAAATAGTGAATTTTGACACACATCTGAAAAAATTCGCAAAATTTCGAAAAATAGTTTCCACAAAAGTTGTTAATCTGATTGATATATACACATTTTATGTTCTTTCCTTTATTTCAAAAAAATCTATACATGGAGACAAATTTTAAAAGGCAACTCTCTTATCTTTGATAGCGCATCTCTCCCAAACTTTTGACTGGTGAAATCTAATGCACTAAGTGTGGGAAGCATGCGCACCAATGACTTACTACTGTATTTTCCATGTATTTATTTTGGCGCACATGCCTTCCAAATAAGAGTGCAACCGACCGTCTTGGTGCAGCTTTAATTTCAAATTTTCCAAGAAAAACTCAAAAAACTCGAAACAATCATAAACACAGTCTATGCTAAAATAAGTATAAAACACGTTATTTGTAATGTAATTTACGTATTTTTGTGTAATATTTTGAGTTGGTTTGTTGTTTCGGGGGACTTCGCTCCCAAACCCCTCCATTGTGTTTTGTACAAAATACCGGTAGATTGGGGTGCCACACTGAAAGTCGAATACAGACAACGATGGGAAAAGCTATAGTTCTGTTGGTTTTCATAGTATTTATGATAAAAATGATCAAGTTCACAATTTTTTTAAATATGATTTTCGTAATTAGTACATGAAAGTACGTAATAAATGTAATGTTACGTAATATAATAAAGTATTTACGGCTACAGGTAATTTAATGTTGATATAATGTGGATATTTAGGCACATTTATGGTGATTTATGTTTTTTGCAATTATTTCGAAAGTAATTGGTGCCAGTTAAAAATTCATTTAACATAACTGTGAATTTTAATGAGATCTACATCTTTTGCATAATTTTTTTTGTATTTGCGATATTTAAAGAGATAAATGCAAAGAACCAAATTTTTCATGATTTTTGCATTTGGAAGTGCACTGTAACAGACTATTATTATTTTTTAAATTTACGAAAAACATAAAACCAAAGGAATTTTAATTCTAGCATTAATAATACATAAGAAAACAGTTACATGTTTAGTTACATTTGTCGATTATTTTTTTTCAAATGAGAAACAGAATACAGCAGACATGTTAATTTGATTCTTAACTTCTTCTGGATTTGGAATGATCTTCCTCTATCCTGTTGTAAATTTAAAATCAAGAAATGAGGAAATTTTAAGATACATTTAAATCACTGACAGGCAAAGAAGATACTTTCGATGTTGATGGATGAGATATATCTGTACTTCGATTAATATTATCTCGTTAGCTGTTCACCTTTCTTTTACTAAAGGAGAAAAATAAAATTCATGAAATTATTATTACCAAAAAGATTGAAAAATTATAAAAATAAACAACGTAAACACAAGATAAAATTAACCACTAAGTTTAGAGGACGGAATAACTTGCATCTGCTCTTTTATAGTAAGGAGAATAATCGATATAGTAAAAATAATGATATTAATCAATTTACAAAAGAACTAAATATTTATTCAAATCACAGAGGCGCATTTGCGCAATCACAAAACTCGTAGCAGGATTTCAATCCTAAATTGGGACGCGTAATCGAGTGATAAGAAAATAAGAAAACATACATAATCTAATAATATAAGAATAATTTTCTTTAGCAAACAAATAAACGTTAAATCTTTGGTGCGCAGCGGCGCAAAAAAGTTACTTAGTAAAGAAAAAAAAATGAAGGAGCAGAAGCAGTCTTCTCAGTCTTTTCGTTTCTTAGCGTTGCTGGATGTAGAGGCGTCGGCTAGTGCGTTGAGAGTGGCGGAAGTCTACTTCTTTGCCGCGTTGATCTTCACTGTTGCGGTTTTATCGACAACAGTGTCATCAGTCGTGGACACAGAAGATGATTCAGAGCCACTTACCATGATAATACCCCTAGGAAGTCGGGTGGACGACGGTTGGCTGTTCGTAGCTGATGGTCCTGCGGCGGACTTAGCGTTTTTGACAGCAGCAACCACTGACTTCTCCATGTTTCCTGGTTGAGAAGGGGGTACATGAGCGACATCTTTGAGCGCCTGCGCTAACTGGTTGCGTCTTATAATTTTGCACTCAGCCATTCCCTTTCTGCATTCGATGCAGTGGGGGTCCGGATGCGTCTTTGATGCCTTATACATCCAGCACCTTATGTGCTCAGGCAGTTGAGGTTCTCCTCGTGTGTAGCGGGGCCACAGACAGTCTTGGGTAACGAAGCCGGGGAAAGAGCAGTCTTAGCAAAATCCTCCACCATAAGGTAGCGGGCAGCGTCGGTGGCTTTGGCCCTGTTTGAAGCAGTTGAGACATCCAGGAGGGGCTCGGGGTCGTAAGTTTGGCTCTCTTACGTCAGCCCACGCGTGGTACACTTCGCTGATCTTTGATCTGAAGTGCTTTTTGTAATGCTCCGCCAGCGAAGCTTGATGTTCGAGCTTGCGATTTTGTGCCATCAGATCATCCCAGTCATCCCGTTTTTCCAATTCTTCATGGGCTGCGTTAAGCTGCTCCGTCAGCTTCTGTCTTTCTTTGTTAATCTCAAGGAAAGCCTGTACCATGTCCGGGCTCGAACTGAGACATCCTACCGGAAGAGAGACTCGGTCCTTCGCGACGAGTTGGTCTTCGAGGTCTCGGATACGTAGTTGGGATGTCTCGAGGTGGTCGGCAAGGAGTTGCTGAGTCAGCAGGAGTTTGTTTACGTCTTCCCTTTTTAGAACAATGAACCCAGACGGTTCGGTGTTTAGTTGCGGGCTTCGAAGGGAGATTCCGCCACTCGTTGGCGTAGAGCAAAAGCTCATAACGCATATCTCGGAGAGCTCGGATGTTGATGCTGTGTCGCTGCTGCTAGCGTTATCTATGGCGCTGGTGGAATCTGAAAAAGGGATCTACATCGTAGCGTGGAGTCTAGAACTCCTTCTGACTTTCTTCAAATTGCTTATATGATATTTCCCAATCTTTTTGCCTTGCTCATCGCCGATATTGAATACCATGGGGGACAGTTTTTCTAGTATTATAGCTGGGCCTTTATAACACGGAGCCAGCTTTGAACTGTAGTTACGTGCGGCGTTAGTTAACACGTTATTCGGGTAGTATACGTGATCTCCGAGTTCGAGGGAAACATCATCTTTCCGATTTTTATTTTAATTCTTGCTCTGTCTCTTGCCAGCCTTCGTCATAAAATTCTCTACCTTCTCGCGAAGCTTGTCTATTCGTTTTACGCGTTCTAGCCACTCACTAGTAGCATCATCAACGGTCACATCGACATTGGCATCAGTTAAGTTTTCACCCGTGCGTCTGAGTTCGCGAGCGTGGTTGGGAAAAACTGGAGTGACAGGGTGTCCAACAGTGTGTCCCATTCACGTTAATCCTCGCCTAATAAACTAGCTATCATCATTTTTAAATTACGATTGACGCGTTCTACAGGGTTAGATTGCGGATGGTATACAGGCGTGGTCTGTTGTAAAGAGCCAATCGTCGTAAAAATTTAGAAATGGTCCGGTTCACGAATTCCGTCCCATTATCTGTGATAAAAATCCTGGGCGTTCCCCATGCGTTAACTAGAGTGTTCAATGATTTTGCGATTTTTGGGCCGTCTGCTTTGGAAAGTGGAAAGCAGCATGCGTACCGAGTATACGTATCTTCGCAAACTAAGATGTACTTTTTACTCGATTTCGAGCAAGGAAGGGGGCCCACGATATCGAGGAACACGATTTCTTATGGTACTTTAATTTTTCGAGGATACATTAGCTCTTGCGGCGGAGAATTATCAGGTTTACACCTGAGACAGGTCACGCAGCCGTTGACGTAACGTTTGACGTCTTCACGCATTCCCGGCTAATAATAATGATTTAAAATCGACAAATAGGTTTTATTAAGGCCTGGGTGTGTGGATTGCGGAGAATCATGGTACTTTGCAATAATTGGGGTGATGTCTTTTTCCTCTAAAACCTTTTTCCACGCGTTATTATCGCCAACGCTTTCTTTTAGTAAATTTGGTTTATAGTAGTATAATACGCCATCGGGATCTAACCTATAACGCTCATGGCTCGTCGGATTTCTACGAACTTTTTCTACCATATTTTCGTACCATGACTGGTCACGAACCAGGTTAAGACTTGCAGGAGTTGTGTCCTGTGACGCATTCTCGAAGAGGCGCGAGAGCGTGTCAGGTGCTTCGTTGAAAGTACCTTTCCAATGCTCAATTATGGCCTTATTAGCAGATGTCTTGCAAGTCGACCCCTAGGGTCCTTGACATCTTTTAACCAGCTTAAGCTCGAGTGATCTGTTATCTCTGTGAACTCAGTAGCTTCGATATAGTAACGGAGCTTTTTGATCGAGAAGATTACAGCTAAGCATTCTTCTCGGTAGTAGTATAATTTAACTCCGCACCTCTCAGAGGTCTGCTTAAGCATGTAATTAAGTATTCTCAATCTTCGTCCTTTTGCGTTAGGATCGCGCCGATACCTGTATCGCTGGCGTCAGTGTACAGTACGTAAGGTAGGTTAGGTCTTGGGGCGTTCAACGTTAGTGCGTCTTTCAATAATTCTTTGACGTCTCGAAATGCAGCCTCGTGCTCTTCAGTCAATTTCCATGGTACTTTGGGCTTGCCAACTTGTTTAACGGCCCTTGCACGCGCGCGATATTGCGCAGGTGCCTATGGTACCAATTGACGGAACCATTAAATTGGCGCAACTCTTTTCGGTTGCGTGGACTGGGGCGTTGTAGAATCGGTTCTACGCGTTTAGGATTAGGTTTGAGACCATCTTGATCAAAGAGGGAATCCAAGATATTCAACGGAGGTTTTCGCAAAATGCGATTTATCTCTGTTGATCGATAGGCCAGCCTCTTGTAGTATTGTGAACACAATGTCTAACAGCAAGATGTGCTTCTCAAAAGTCCTTGAAATGATTATCCAATCATCTAGATAAGGCTTGAAATGTTGCCGGCGCGTTTGTAAGACCGAAAGGCAGTCTAAGCCATTCGACTTGACCACGACCAAGGATCACGAAGGCGGTATACTCACGCGATTTCGGGTCGATCGGTATGTGGTGAAACGCGTCTGTCAAATCGATCGTGCTTATTACGTTGGCCTCCGATAAGGCGTCTAGGATACTATCCATGCGTGGCAATGGATAAGCAGACTGTTTGGTAATAGAATTTAATTTTCTATAATCTATACAAACTCTTGGTCTGCCATCTTTTCTGTACGTCAGGACTACGGGACTTGCGTAACGACCATTGCTTTTAATTATAAAGCCTTTTTCCAAGTATTTGTCTATCTGTTCATTAATAATTTTGCTCGCTTCTGCGCTGCGGCGGTACGGTTTCAATTTAAATGGCGTCGGGTCGGTCAACTCGATGACATGTGTTGTCAAATCAGTGACTCCAGTGCCCGAGGCGGAATTCTATAATTTATTACCGATAAATTCGTTAAGAATTTTCCATTGATCTGGCGTTAGCTCTATTATGGGCGTGGTCAGTCCGTCTAGAACTGCAAACCATAGTTCGCCATAACAATCATTAATTTGGACGTTGAACTTCACGGAATAACGTGGCGCTGCTACGTGATCCCGTTAAGCAAGTTATACGCCAGCGCGTGTAATAGAGTCTTTAATTGGTTCATCGTTGCTGAATTATTTTATTTGGTCAAATAATTCTCCTGACACGAAAGTACGGTCACTTCCAGTGTCAATAAGTCCTTTTATTTCTTTATTTCCAATTTTTATCGACGTTATGATCCTGATACGCTTGCGTGACGGTAAGGGCGGTGCAAGCCCTTTTTGTACTATTCTTAAGGGCGGTGCAGGTCCTTTTTGTACTATGCTTAAGGGCTTTCCAACTGCTGCTAAAAGGCAGTTAGTTGTAGTCGCCTTGAGCAAGGACGTGACGGAAGAGATGCCTAAATCTACCGAGTCTACAGAGGATTCGGTGGAGAGGAGCTCTTCCTCAGAGTCGGAGTACTCCGTCTCAGATTCAGAGTACAGTGCGTCATAATAATCGCTATCAGAATCACTGGCGTAGTTCCTGCTGGCATGCGCTTTATTAAGCGTTGATGCGATTTGAGGAACACGCGTTGAATCTGGCGCGTTATGATTGCAACTTGGAATTGCACGATTATAGAAATAATTATTTTCATTCACGTCGAAAGATTTATTTAAATCTAAAACATTATTTACATTTTCGTTAAGGTTAAAATTTTTATCCAGATTAAATTGAGTCTCGCCAGGGAGATCTAGTCTCTTTTGGCGTCCCTGTCGTTTTTTGGTGGGAATGAGTTAGGCGCGTTTTGTCCATGATTAGACGGGAAATCACGGTCGTAATTTCCGTGCCACGGCTGCATTGGCTGTGTGTGGGACGCATACGGCGCTGGAGGAGGCCGTTGCGCCTGCGAGTTGCACTGTCAGCCTGGTTGGCAATGGTGAAAGAAATTTGGTGCTTGTTGGTAATAATTGTGGTTGTAATTTGTAACCACGGTTATTGCTCCAATTGTTCCTATTACCGCGACCACGGTTATTGTACCGATTGTTGTGTGTTATAACCTCCTCTGTTTCTGTTACCGCGGCCGTTATTTCGTTGTGGATTGTTACCAGCATCACGACTATTTCGCTCGGCCGATCCACGCCTCTCTCCCCCCTTCTGCGACGAAGCAGAGCAAGAGGAGCGTGAGGACCTTGAAGTGGAACTACGACGCGATCTACGGTTGGTTGTAGGGTCGGAAGGGGGTTTCGAAGTCGCCTTAACCTCAATGCGTTTTGAATTATCCGGATTTGATTTTTCGCCGTATATCTTCTGATGTAAGCTATCGATTTGGCGTTTGTAAATTTCTATTTTATTTAAATCTGTTTCCGGTTTCTGAATTGCTAGCATTTTGCGTTATTTTTACTTTGTTTGTTTTTGTTTTTGGTTTTCGTTTCGAATTGCTGATCGACTTGTGAATTTTCTGCTGTAATTTATTAAAAAGCGCGTTTGTTATTGATCGGTAGATCATCATTGTTGGCGTCTCCAAAGGTTTTTCGAAATTTAGCTGAAAATTCAGCCCATGTGTTCCACGTATATCTGAATGTAGTGAACCACATGTACGCAGAGTCCGAAAAAACTTGGGACATCGTTGGCAGCGCGTCGTGCGGATGAATAGCGGAAGCGTTGAGCTTGCGCTCGAATTCGTCTAAGAATTCGTCGGCGTCTAGTTTGTCTGGAAATTGCAATTCCCAAGATTTGACGATTTTGTGTTAATTCGGAATTAAAGCTTGGTTAGCTTCATTTCTAAAAAATTCGAATTTTTTATTATTTTCTAATCTTGACGCGTTAATTTCACGTCGTGTTTCTAATTGAAATTTTTTAATTTCTTGACGCGTTTGGTCAAGATGCTTCGTTAATAATTGTTTTATATGGCTTTTAAAATTATTATTTTCTGCTGTTTACTGCGTTTAAATTCCGCTTAAAATGCCTGTTAATTGATGTGCAAAAAGTGGGGTTCTGACTATTTTAAGTTTTCTACCGTGGCGCGTTTAAATTACAATTTTTGGAATTCTTCCCGTTCGTGACTTGTTTTTTGGCGTTTCGTCATAAGTACTTTTCACGCTGTCATGATCGCTTTGCGATTCGTCGTGGTCGCTTTGCGACCCCGTTTGAGCGCTTCGCGTTCCTTCGGGGGTGCTTGGCTTCTCAGTAGGGACGCGTTGCTCTTGTTCATTCTAAGAGGCGTTTTCGCGATTTACTGGTTCATGACTGTCGTCAAGATTTTCTTTCTCTTGATCAGTTTGGGGGCGGTTGTCTGGGTTTGGAAATTTAATTTTCAGAAAATGTAATTATTACTTATATTTCGAGTCGGCTAGTAAGAAAACAGATAAGCATGGATGTAAACACGGCTGTGTTTACGTTTACGCGTTGAGAACTCGAGATCACGCAATATACCTTGTAACGAAAATTAGCCAATAAATTATTTTAAAATCTTAAAATTTGTCACCCATGGTAATGCATAAAATTGCACAAGCATAAATACATAATACAATATAAAATATTCTCATATTGAAATTTAGATTTTTATTACAAAGTAGCGAAGCAATCAAAAAAATAAATAAATTTCGAGCAACAAAAGTGTTAACTAAATAGGCAGAATTTAATCTTTTAAATTTTTGCTTATCTACAAGCGTTGTGCATAATTATTATTTTTGTTTAATCGAAGCATAGTAGAAAAGTAAGCATTAGTACAAGCATAAATAATTTTTATAATGAAAGGTTGCGTATTAAATTTCGAATAATTGTAATTAGTGAGAGAGAAGCGGTTTAATTATAAAGTTTTCTATTATTTTTTAAAATGGAAACTCTGCTTGTCGGAGTGTTTGTAGTAACGCGTAGAAAAATGTAGAAAAATGAATTAATTGTAATTAAATTTTTCGCACGAGGTAATCGCCATTTTTCGCGTTACGAACACTGTTGATAATTGTAAATTCAGATCGGAAAAAGACCACGAGATTTCGCCATTTTGGATACCGGTTGAAATCTTTCCGTCGAGAAATTACGAGAAAAAGAGTATATTTAAATTTTAATTTAAATAAAAGTTGGGCGCCATAAATGTGGCGACTTATACGCGATTTAATAATTAATTTCACGATTGTTATTAATTGAGTTTATGCCCGAGAGCGTGGGTAATACGCGTACCTGTCGTCACACTAAGAACAAGGAGAGTTTTCATACTAACATTAAAACCAAGATCTGCTGATCGAGAAAACAAAGATTTTGAACCCGTGAAGTGGAGGCGATCAGATGCGAGAGAAACAGGCGGAAAGCCGGTGAGCCACGACTAGAAAAGGGTCAAGCGAACTTACCAAGTTGTAGTAATTGACGCAGCTTTTTAATCTCCAAACGTCTCTTTTCAGGCTCCACTTCAATCTCAGACAAACGCAGTAATTATGGCTATTTTAAGGTGTAGACAATTATGAGCCTTAGTTAATCAATCTTTTTATTAGGCACAGAACAAAATCACGCCGAACTTTATATTTCAAACTATTTATATCTAAAACTATTTATCTCTTAAACTATTTATCTCTTAAACTATTTATCTCTCAAACTCTTTTTCTCTCGAACTCTTATTCTCTGAAACTCTTAATCTCTCAAACTGTTCATAATTTTAACTCTTTAACTCTCAAACAGGGATGGGTGCGTATTATACGTGATGTATTTATACATGGTTTTCTACAGTATAATACTTACGTATTATACGTGAAAATTTCGAAAATAAGAGGGAGTGGGGGGTTTTCTACATTTACCCATCCCTGCTCTCAAACTATTTATCTCTTGAAATATTTATCTCTCAAACTCTTAATCTTTAAATCTCTTTATCTCTCAAACTCTTTATCTCTCTTACTCTGTATCTCTAAAAACCTCGTTATCTCTTTAACTCTTTATCTCCAAAACCTTTTATCTCTCAAACTCTTTATCTCTCAAACTTTTTATCTCTCGATCTCTTTACCTCCCTAACTCTGTATCTCTCAAAAACTCTTTATCGTTTTAAATTTTTTTCTCTCAAACTTTTTATCTTTTAAACTATTTATCTTTCAAACTATTAATCTCTCAAACTATTTATCTCTTATGTTCACCATTTTTTAGTTAATTTGTTGCAGGTTGAATTGTAAAAAAGGTTTCTAATACTCTTGTAAACTGTACAAGTTTAAAAATCGTAAATGAGCACATGGTCTTGGAATTAAAACACACTTTGTTTTGTTTTCTTCTTTACTTTCTCACATTCAAAAAAAAAAACAACCACTTAGATAGTCAATTAAATATTTGATCATCTTTACATTTACAATATTTCAAACAGTTCACTTTGGATTGCACTTTTAAGAATAGAAAAAGATATACAAAAATTTTAATGTAGCAAGCACATGTTGTACAAGACGAATCTGAATACGCGCAACTCAATCATTGTAACTGTGATTTTCATCGAAGTAGTACAGGAGCTCATTACGAAGGGGCAATTTAAAACTATTACTTAAATAATTATAAAGTTTTTGAACATTCTGACTGGGTGCATCTATAACAGAGATGTACAAAAAATAAAAAAAATTTGTTACCTTGTCAGAGAAGACCACAAAACAAAGAAAGGAAAACTACTTCAATCGTTTTGAATAGGTAAAACGCCCAATTTAGACAATGAACGTTATAGTGTGGTTGAATTAGTTTTTATGGTAGCAACACGAGCGAGTCCATCCTTTCCCAGATGCAGTTGTTCGATCTTCCCTAAGCTCCATTTGGTAGGTGGAAGATTGTCCTCTTTGATAAGTACTACGTCTCTCACTTTAACTGCTTCAGTTTTGACTAACCAAAGGTGCTGCTGAAGGTGGCTAAGATACTCATGGGACCATCTAGCCCAAAAATCATCCCTCATTTTGGTAATCAGTGACCAACGGTCGTAGGGAAGTTTGTCTACGTCGGCAAGTGAAGGCTCAGGTATGGCTATAATCGGCCCACCAGTTAGTATGTGTCCTAGTGTTATGTCTGATACTGAAGGAGCATCTGATGAAATTGGATAGAGCGGTCTGAAGCTCAGACAAGCCTCTATCTCACACAGGACAGTGCTAAGTTCCTCAAAAGTTATTCGCGTTTCTCCTACTACTCGACGAAGATAATGTTTGACTGACTTTACTCCAGATTCCACCAAAGTGAGGCGAGTATTTGGGGATGAATGACCATGATGTTCCTTCGTTAGCTAGTAAATGCGGCCACTAAGGCGAATTTTTTCGATGCTCCAATGAAGAGATGTCATAATTCTCGGGCTGCCCCAATGAAATTTAGTGCATTGTTGCTGAAGATTTTTTTACATTGCAAGAAAGCTTTTCGTTTCATAATCTGATACCAACTGGAGGTGTACACCCAACTGCTTTAATGCCATCCTTCCGGTTAGTTCTGCGCAGCAGTAAAGAGAATGCGCAATTGCTTAACCGGAAGGACAGCATATATGCAGTTGGGTGTATAGCTGTAGAAGAGAAACAGACAAACAAGCAAATATACCCTTTGACGGATTTTACACCTCCTCCTTTCGATGACAGGATATTGAACGGTCCAGCGTAGGCTACGTCGGTGAACGTAAATGGTTTTGAAAATATAACTCTTTCTACTGGTAATTAGCCCATTAATTGTGTCTGAAATGTGGCGCTAAATCTAAAACACGTGACAGAATTTCTAACAATTTAATTGATCAGAGTCCTTGATCCAACAATCCAAAATCTTCTAAGGATTCTGCTAAAAGTAATTTGCTGACCTCCATGAAGAGTATCATGATGAGCTTCAAGAGCGATTAAATCGGAAAGTTTGTTGCCTTTCGGCAGTATGACAGGATGTTTCTCATCATAAGAAAGAATAGAGTTTTCAATTCAACCGCCGTTTCTCAAAATGATGCTGTTATCTAAAAACGGAGTTAATTTGACAAGTGGGTTTCCTGTAGGTAGAGCTTTATTGTTCTTTAAAAGAGTTATGGTATCAGTGAATTAATCGTTTTGTACGATCATTATCCACATTGATAAGATTCGGTTCAACTCATCGGTTGTTAGGTAAGTTTCGAAGAAAGCATCCCTGTCTTTGCAATGCTGGATAAAGCATAAACATTACGCTGTAACTCTTATGAGTTTAGATAACGAAGAAACCCTATCAAGAAGTACTGGTACTTCCTTGATCTGTGCTATATTAACTAGAGTGTTCAGGCTGTTAGATAAATATTTAGAGCGCATTTCTAGGTCGATATTAAGATCGGGCGTTTGGTGACTCGTAGGCCAATTTTCCGAGTCTTGTAACAACCAGTGGGGTCCATGCCACCATAAGGTAGAGTCGACAAGTTCCTGTACCGTGAATCCTTTCGTGGAGCAATTAGCGGAAGGAACGTACCTCCAAATGATATCCTTCGCTAATCAAAGTATTTCACTTACTCTATTAGCCACAAATGGTTTCCATCTGGACGGATGACCTTGAAGCCATGAAAGTGCAATTTGAGAGTAGGACCAGTGATAGATTGATTTAAAGTTAAGGCCCAACTTTTCAATGACGGAGAGAACGAGCTTAACTATCAGAACAGCTACGCACAGCTCTAGTTTGGGTAATCTTACAACCTTGCCTGAAGCAAGTTTTGTTTTGGCAATTAATATGTGCGATGCGGAATGACCGTTGTCTGATCGATTGACTAAGAATAAGACTGCTGAATAGGCTTTTTCTGACGCATCAGAAAAGCCATGCAACTCCCAGCTGGAGTTTTCCTCATCAGAACACATATTGCTTGGAATTTTAATGAGATTTAAATTCTGAAAGTCTTCTCGAAAAGCAGTCCATTCTGATTGAAGACTTTTAAGCAAATTCTCATCCCAATCAGTGCCCGATAGTCAACAATTTTGAAGCAATATTTTTTCTGTTTGAAGAAATGGTGCTGACCAACCCAGAGAATCAAACAACTTTGCTATCTCAGAAACTAAAAATCTTTTTGTCGGATTTAAAAATGGAATAGGAGTTACATCGTAGTGAAACTCATCTGTAGTACGACTCCATCGTAATCCCAGAGTAGTTAAAGGACTTCTCATTTTATTCACCGCCATTGGAATCAATTAGAATAAGATCTTCGAGGTAAGATGCCCATTTACTGAGGCTGATGCCAGCTGAGTTCAAGATACCGATTAATTCATTTCTGATATGGGGCATTTTTTCTATAATGTCCTAAGTCCAAAAGTCAATATCTCGGATCAAAGTGATACCGGGGTTAATTATTGTCCTATCCAATCGAAAGCTGAAGGTTGTTTCCTATATGTATACTAAATTTCAGAATGCCGTTTTTGTTTTGTTTTCGAGATATTAAACGATGAATAGAAAGGTGCTGAGCGTCGCGGCGCGGCACGCAGCTACGCAAAGCGGTTGACATCTGCTCCACGCCCCCACACGTTGTCATTTGCGTATATTAAATTCAGTAAACTGCTCTCTGCATTTTACAAGGTTGAGACTGTCATTATTAATACATAATTAAAATGTGTACACATTATATCTAATATAATGCCTGCATTACTGTTACTGAAACTAATATTAATGAATAAAAAATTATGTAATTTATGTAAAGGTTTCAGGGTCAACTGTAATTTTTAACTATTGAATCTAGATGAGGAAGTACATTTAATAGAAAAATCTGTTGTTTATAAATAAAGAAGAGGATGAATTTTACTTTTTAAAATTTATTTTGTTTTTCTTGTATATTTTCTGCTTGATTTTTTCGTGCTTTCTCAATTTTTATCTTTTAGACTTTCTCGCATTTTTCTTTAGAAAAGTATCAAATTTGGTGTCAAGAGAAAACTGCTTTAATTATAGTTTTCCTTCTTCCGTTGGCAAATATGCATGGTACATTAATGTACCCGGTATAGTTACTGCATTTTGGGACCGTTTTGTAATAAATTCCTCGGACAAGTCTTGCGTTTCTTTACTCAAAAAGAAAATTTCTGTTTCTTTGCAAGATTTTTTTGCCTATAAAAAATAAAATAAATAAATGGTATAAATCTTTAGCAGTTAGAATGTGTTCTTTTCGAGAACATTGTAGACTAGCTCGTGCTGCACCTCTTTTTAAATTTGCTTCTATGCCATCGCAAGCTCCTTTTCCATGAGCTGTGGCATGAAAATGCCACTCTACGTGAATACCCAAATCTTTTTTGTGTTTTAACTGGTTAACAAAGTAACTTTTGTTTTTAAAGTGTTGATTTGCTCCATTCGTAAAATAATATTTTTTTTTAACTTCATCAAAATTATTCTGAAGATAGTTTATTACAATTTTTTGATAATGATAAACACCCCGAGTGACATGACCTAAATTATCAGATATAACGGCCATACTTTTGTGCTTAATTTCATTAACTTCTTTGTAATAGAAGACAATTGTGAAAATACCCAGATAGCAAACGTGCCTGGCACGTTACAGGCACGACGGGCGGCGGACCGCGTGACAGCGTTCTCGCATCTTTTGTGCCGCCTAATAAATGCCAAGCCCGAGTGTGCCTACAATGTGCCGGCAATATTGCAGCCATTTTATCCGGCTTTTTTGTCGGGAATATTTCTGTCAAAAACCTTGTTTATTTTTCAGTTAATCATACTCCATCACTTGCTCTTAATTAAAAATTAAATTAATCTACGCTTTAAATATACTAAACTTGGAAGTTATTAAGAAAATTCTTCATTATTGAATAATTCTCTTCGACTATAATTTTAATTATTAACAACAATTTTCAATTATTCTTACTACTTTATAATTATATTTTACAATCTTTAGTTATTTTAATTATTTTTTCATTTTTTTCTATAACTATTAAATTTATACTATATATATAATATTATATACTTTCTGCAAATTTCAATTATTTTCTTTAATTTTTTTAATATAATTAGTTTTAATTTTAATACTTTCCTTCAAGATTAAATAAGTTTTTTAACTTATTCATTATTCTATTCATTTGCGCTTTCTTTCACTATTCTTTTATTGGTTTTCTTCGAATTACAATTAACTTCTTCAGTATCAAATCATAAATGCAAATTTAATTATCCTTTTCAATATTTTCAATTATTTTTTTCTATAATAATCATTTATCAAATATTCTTCACTAGCAAAAAATATTTTGTTGCTTCAATTTTTATTATATATTAATTATTTATTTAAAACGTTCATTTTATTTTTCAATTATTTAAATTTTTTTTACTTTATTTACTCTCCCTTTAACGGGTTCGAGGGCTCCACTTCCTTTACATTTTTATTACAATATATTTCTTATAACTACCTTTTTACAATCTTAATCTACTTAAATCTAAACGCTATCTTAACTTATTTTAACTTATTATTCGCCAGGTGCCTGGGCTTCCATTTCCCGTTCCTTTTGACAAATCTGTCTTTATCCCTTTTATCGACCACTCTTTTACATTTTACTATACTCTCTCACTCACTCCTTACTATCTACTCTTTTTCTCACTTCCCCATTTAATCCACTTTCGTCATTCACCCCCACACTTTCTTCTATTCCTAACATACCCATGCACTCCATACCTACACACAATCACACTTTTATAACCTCTCCTGTCTCTTCCCTCACTTTCCATCTTATTCCATCCACCCAGACACGATCTCTCCCCATCCTTACCTCACTCCCTTTTCTTCTTTCTGTCCACGCTTTCTCTTCCAAGAACCACCTTATCCTTCTCTCTCTCCATGTTCTATCTTCATCTATCCTCTTCCCACTCCCTCTGAACCTTCCCCTTAATTTCATGACTTCATATTTGTCCTCCTCATTTTCCAACTCCACTATCCACAATTTTGTTGTCCCCTGATCTACTCCTCTAATTCCCGTAACCTTTTTAATTTTTACCTTGGCCCCAATTCCTGTAAGCAATCTTTCTACTTCCTCTTTGCCTTTCCTACACCCTACTTCCAAACCTCTAATCACGATGTTCCGCTTTCTTTTTTCCTTCTCGAGCAACTCAACCTGACTCGTTAACTCTTTCATTTTCCTTTCCAAATTATCATCCCTTACTTCTCCATTCTTCTCTCTACTTCCTTCCTTTTCCCCTATCTCTACAACCTCAAATCCACCCTTCTCATTCTTCCCATCTCCCTCACTCCAATCCGATATTTCTTTCTCTAGCTTGTTCATTCTCTTCCACATATTTTCTTTTTCCATTTTCCAATTTTCCTCCCACTTTTTTAAATTCCTTTCCATCCCTTCTATCTCCTTTTTTATTACCTCCGTCTGCTTATCTCTTTTTTCTTCTATATCCATATCAAGCATTCGCTCTCCTCGTCATTCACTCTATCTCTCGCACTCACACCCCACTCTTTCCACCTAACCTCACAATTCACGCTTTCCTTTTACCTTCTTTATCTTTCCCATTCACACTATTTTCTACTTACATTCTTTTTCAACCATTCGCCTTACTTTGCACATCACTTTTCACTCACACCACTACCCACCCTTCACTAATAATAACCAAATTTTCCACAAAACAATTTACCCTTCACTAATAATAACCAAATTTTCCACAAAACAATTTACCCTTCACAAACGCGTGCACTACTGTACGATACCGGAAACGGAAGCCAATTATTGAAAATCATGTTCTGTAATTTTCAATTACTATTTTACCTAATGTTCTAATATTTTTATTAATTTTCAATAATTTTTTGAAATTTCAATTATTTATCTCAAATTTCAATTATTACTTTCAATTTTCATTTTTTTTAATTATCTTGCAGTTATTTTAGCTAATTTTAAATTATTTAAATTATTATTTTCCAATTAGTTTTCTAAATTTTTAGTTATTAAACTCAAATTTAAATTATTGTCTTTAGTTTTCAATTTTTGACATGATTTTTCAATCATTTTCTTCTATGATCATTCTTCCAATATTCCTCGATATCAAGAAAAATGTTTTGATGCTTTAATTTTTATTATATATTATTTATTAAATTGAAACGTTAATTCTAATTTTTAATGATTGAAATTATGTTCTTCAATTTTAATTATTTTTTTCTTATATTTCAAAACTTTTCTAGAATTAAAATACTTTTTAGAATAAATTTTCTATTATTTAACATATATTCTGCCATTTTTTCAATTTTTTCTCTCAAATTGCACTTATCATTCAATTCCATTTCTCAGATTTTAATTATCTTCTTTAATTTATAATTTTTCAAATTATTTTTCAATTATTTACCTAAATTTTTAATTTTTCTCATTTTTTTCCAAATTAATTTCTAGTTTTTCAAGTATTTTTATCAAAAATTTAATTATTTTCTTCACTTTACAATTACTATTTTTATTCTTTTTTTTATAATTTCCAAATTTTTAAATTATTTATATGGTATTTTATTATTATTATCAATTTTCAATTGATTCTGTACTTTTTTTGTATTTTCATATAGGTACACTGAGAAAATAAGTTGACTAAATATAACCAATTTTTGATTAAATTTAGCAGAAAGAGGTTGTTAATATAGCACCTGCAAAACTCTTTGTTTATTATTAGCAGATTAAATGCTACTGTTAACCTGGAAGTTTGGTATTGTGATCGCCGGTATCTTGTGTGTTTTGTTCAAAGTACCTTAACCTAGAAATTGGCTAGAGGCACATTATCTTAGTCTATTTTCTAATTTTTGTAAATATTTTTCTGAAATTTCAATTACTGTCTTCAATTTTTAATTATTTATACATATTCTTTTTGAATTATTTTCTTTAATTTTCACTTATTTTGATTAATTTTCATAATTTCCAAAAACTTTTTAATATAGGTAATTATTTCTCTTAAATTGCATTTATTTCTTTCAAATTATCATTTTTAAACATATTTCCATTTTTTTTTCATATATATTCTGTAATTTTTTCAATTATTTCTCTCAAAGTTTCAATATTTCATTCAAATTTTTAATTGTAGTACCAACCAGTAGTATGTGGCACCTGCTTTGAGTGATTCAGGTTAATCAGTTTTTCTTCAAATTCTAAAATAAAATTTGTTCTCTGTAATTGGTTTAAAACTAACTAAATTCTGATTAATATGAGCTCATGATGAAGTCGTTTTGTCCACTTTAAAAAATGCTTATTGTAAAAAATGTGTAAATTGCAGTGTTTTTTTAAAATTTTAAATAACTTTTGAAATAATAAAGATTTTTTTATCTATTGTGTGATTTTAAAGATACTTTTTCATAGAATTAAAAAAGTTCATCACTATTGTTGCCTAATTTTTTCTTAAGTTATCCCCGAGGTTAAAGTGAGTACAAAAAAATGCAAAAAAAGAAAATAATATAATTAGTGAGAAAAATATTTTTCAAAATTTCAATGGAAAAGATTTATAAAAGATTTTTGCAAAAACTTTGAAAAAATTATTTATTGAAATTTTAAAACATGCTTTTCTATAATTATACTATTTAAATTTTTTGCATTTTTGTTTACTCACTTTAGCCTCAGGAAAAATCTATGAAAAAATTGTGCAACAATATTGATGCATTTTTTAAATTTTATAGACAATTATTTTTAAAATCACACCAAGAACATAAAGAGATCTTGGGGCGCATGATTATACCATAATCCGTTTTTTTTAGACATTACAATATTTCGAAATTTATAGCTCAGAACAGCTATTTCATAGAAGTACATTAATTCGAACTAAATTGTAGATGAATTTTTATCATACAGAATTTTCATTTAATCGAATATTCATATAATTAAATTTTAATTCATTCGTATTTTTATTTATGAAAATAATTATTTGAATGAATTTCATTTTTTCGACTCTTCAGTTAAAAGAACAGCAAATGCAATGAAATCTTATTTTGGTGACATTCAACATGTAAGAAATTTATTTAAAGATAATTCAGAATTAGAGGAATAATAAATTCTTAAAAATTTAAGGTTATGTAATTTTTATTTGATAGATATTCAATTTAATGAATTTGAAGTAACTAGGATTGATAATTAAAAGAAATTGTAAAGAGCTGAATTTAAACTTGACGTAAATATTATTTGACAGATTGATTAAAATGTCGAACTTTTTTATGGCACAAATTTTAATAAATTTAACTTAAACTTGACAGAATTTCAATTTAATCGAATATTCATATAGTCGAATTTATAATTGAACGAACTTTTATTTAATAGAATATTTACATAACCGAAATGTCATTTGATCGAATTTCTATATTACCGACATATTAAACTTGCGAATTTTCATTTCATCGACATACCATAGTGGCGACGAGCTCCATTCCCTGTAATAAGAGGGTTATTGAGCAAGCGTTTTGGCTAGTTGAGCAAGCCCTCTGCTCAATTGTCCTAACGAAATATGGACAATTGGGCTGGTTGCTCATTCACCCAATGCATTGAGTCCGATAATCCACAAGGTATTTCAAGCTTAAAACTGGAGAAAAAGCGACTTAATATTGAGAAAACACTAAGAAACGTTAAATTAAGCATAAATACACAAAATTAGATAATAAAAATAAGTATATTAAGAATAAATAACATTTTCGAAAAGACGTGATTTATTGACACTCAGGGAGCAGAACACCTGACTAGCAGAATAGACGTAGCCAATCAAAATCTTTCTACCGCGAGAGACTAAATTGTGATTGGCTACGTCTATTCTGCTAGTCAGGTGTTCTGCTCCCTGAGTGTCAATAAATCACGTCTTTACGAAAAGGTTATTTATTCTTAATATACGTATTTTTATTATCTAATTTTGTGTATTAAAGCTTAATTTAACGTTTCTTAGTGTTTTATCAATATTAAGTAGCTTTTTCTCCAGTTTTAAGCTTGAAATACCTTGTGGATTATTGGACTCAATGCATTGGGTGAATGAGCAACCAGCCCAATTGTCCATATTTCGTTAGGACAATTGAGCAGAGGGCTTGCTCAACTAGCCAAAACGCTTGCTCAATAACCCTCTTATTACAGGGTTAGTAAGACAAGGATGAACATATCTCTGTCCTTGTCTTACTAATGGAGCTGGTTTCCACTATG
This sequence comes from Ganaspis brasiliensis, assembly GCA_037103525.1. Classification (NCBI taxonomy): domain Eukaryota; kingdom Metazoa; phylum Arthropoda; class Insecta; order Hymenoptera; family Figitidae; genus Ganaspis; species Ganaspis brasiliensis. The sequence continues at coordinate 312,102 of JAZKLR010000669.1, forward strand.
ATATGTCGATTAAATGAAAATTCGCAAGTTTAATATGTCGGTAATATAGAAATTCGATCAAATGACATTTCGGTTATATAAATATTCTGTTAAATAAAAGTTCGTTCAATTATAAATTCGACTATATGAATATTCGATTAAATTGAAATTCTGCCAAGTTTAAGTTAAATTTATTAAAATTTGTGCCATAAAAAAGTTCGACATTTTAATCAATCTGTCAAATAATAGTTACGTCAAGTTTAAATTCAGCTCTTTACAATTTCTTTTAATTATCAATCCTACTTTCTTCAAATTCATTAAATTGAATTTCTATCAAATGAAAATTACATAACCTTAAATTTTTAAGAATTTATTATTCCTCTAATTCTGAATTATCTTTAAATAAATTTCTTACATGTTGAATGTCACCAAAATAAGATTTCATTGCATTTGCTGTTCTTTTAACTGAAGAGTCGAAAAAATGAAATTCATTCAAATAATTATTTTCATAAATAAAAATACGAATGAATTAAAATTTAATTATATAAATATTCGATTTAATGAAAATTCTGTATCATGAAAATTCATCTACAATTTAGTTCGAATTAATGTACTTCTATGAAATAGCTGTTCTGAGCTATGGATTTCGAAATATTGTAATTTCTAAAAAAAACGGATTATGGTATAATCATGCGCCCCTGAAAAAATTGTGCCACAATAGTGATGTATTTTTTAAATTTTATAGAAAATTATTTTTAAAATCTCACCAAGAACATAAAGAGATCTTTATTATTTTAAAAGTTATTAAAAATGGAAAAAACGTTGCAATTTACACTTTTTTTAACAATAAATTTTGTTAGAGTGGACAAAACGACTTCATCCTGGGCTCATTTTATTCAGAATTTGGTAAGTTTTGAACCAATTACGAAGAAAAAATTTTTATTTTAGAATTAGATAGAAAAAAATTGATTAACTCAAAACAGGTGGCCACATACTACTGGGCGGTACTGTTTTTATATTAGGTACTTTTTAATTATTTTTTCCATCTTTAATAAGTTCCATTGTTTCTGAATTAATGTCCTAAATTTTTAATTATTTACTTCAAGTTCAAAACATGTATAGAACTTTTTAATTATTTTACTCAATTTTTAATTGCTTATTCATTTTTATTTTCCTATTAATTATGTAATTTGCAAAATCTGCAATTATTTTCTGCATTTTTCTTTAATTCTAAAATTTTAAAAATTTTGTTCTATTTATTTCTAATATTACATTTCAAATATTTATAATTGGTGATGACACACGAGTTAGAAACTAAAATTGCGCGGCAGCGTGTGTTGTATAATGTAGTTATTACGCAATAAACATAAAAATGTTCAAAATTAACAATTTAATAATGATAAATTGTAATTAGTTCTTTAAAAGATATTTTGAATGAAATTCTAAGTGTAGTTGGTAGGGTGGTATTCTTGTAAATAATATCAATTGCGTCGATAGCTCAGTTGGTTCGGTATTAGGTTTATTATACGTTAGGTCCCGGGTTCGATTCTCCTTGCGTGCGTGCTAGAGTTTAATTGTTTCATAAGTATTTTAAATAACGTTACTGTCAGGGCCGGCAGGATATATGTGGGTCAGGTGGGTAGCATGACCCACTCGAAAGTTTTTGAGTGGTTTATGACCCATTCGAAATTTCAGAGCACTTAATTGAAAGTGCACTCCAATGTTTTACAAAACAAATAGATTCAATTTATATTTTGCTTATAATATAATTAAAATACTTTTTCTCTTAGTTATTGGTTATTTCTCCAAATTATATATTTAAATAAGCACGCCTTCTTTCAACCAATTAAACTCAGACCTCTAGACATGCACTTTGCAGATAGACATTGAATCTCTAGTGAGAAATACCGGCATCCACTTCTGTTGTGCACTGAGAGACTTTTAATTACAGTTTTTGCTTTTTTCAATTTCTATATTTGTAATAAAACGTAAGAATATAGGGATAATCGAGGTTCGATCATATTAGTACTTTAAAAAAAAAAAGAGATTGTGTTACCTTGTTTTCTATTATTGTAATTTTGTGAGAAAAAAAATTAATATATGTAATTAGAATTAGTATTATTTGAGGTTAGAAAAAAGTAAATGTGAAAAAGCGATATTCATTTTTAACACATTTTGATCTATTTATTATGGCATGTCTAAAATTTTATTAGACTTTTTCTACGACAGTTTTTCGAGCAGCCATATGTCTCATGAGCTATTCTACCACTTCACAATATTTATTCAAAAATATATTTAAAAAAAAGCGATCTCTAGAAAAATTTCGTATCATCCGGAATACTGAACACAGATGTTAATTATTATTACCATTTTCACTTCAATTTAGTAAAAAATCACTTCTCAAACCACATGAAACTTTTGCTAGTTAGTATATAAGGGAAGTTAAAACACTCTTTTCTATAGCTACGCGCGGGATTATTCGACGTCATTGAAATGTTATATATGTTTGTAGTTAAGGTTTAAAAGTGTGCGTAATATATATATCATAGTATAGGTTGTTCGTTACATAGATTGCGTCAAATACCACTATAAAGATACAGAATACCTGTAACTATACAAATGTCAAAGACGAACTTGCATCTGTATCTCTGACCTGTCAAACGAATACTGCCATTTTTCTTTTTAATGCGCGCGCACCCCATGCTTTTAAGTTTCTAACACACGTTTTATAATTCTTGCAATTCTCTATTTTCATCTCTCTTAAATTCTTTTGAGGTAATATAATTATGTGTCTTATGAAGTATATAACACTTTTACTACTTTTTATCAAAAAGACAACTGTTGCATCTAAAACGTCTTTTTTTAAACAGTGTATTAGTTTTTATAACCACATCTCGATTATCCCTAAACTCTTAAATTTTATTGTACATAATAATAAGCAATAAAGCAGATATTAAAATCAAAAGTTTCTCAGTGTGTGAATGCAGTCGCTAGAACTTTTGTGAATGAATGCGCCTTTAGGCCGGCGTCCTATGACTCCGTTCTGCGTTGCGTTGTCATGAGATAAAAAAGGACAAAGTATGTATGTGTCCTTTTTTATCTCATTCTGACGCAACGCAAAACGGAGAAATCGGACGCCAGCGTTAGGGTACGATTCCATGTATGGGTCCGTCAAACGTTGCGTCGTAATGAGAAAGAGAAAGACGTAAATATATCTTGGTCTCCCTCTCTCTCTCATAGCTACGCAATGTTTAACGCATCCACGTGATTTCACCCTAAGGTGAATCAAGAAGAAATGTAAAAAAAAAATTTTGTTTTAATTTTTCGAAATTAAATAAAAATTTGTTCAGTGACTTAAAATTGCAATTAGATTGAAGCAAATCTCTAAAAGTTATCTCAATTCAAATATTTTCGTGCCTACCCGGGGTAACAACCGGTAGCGCGAAGGTTAATACACAAATTTCAACTGCTAAAGAGTTGTACGTTTAGGTTAAAAATTCAAGTAATTTACCGAACATTAAAGTGAGGATCTCCACCACCAAAGATTATTAGAAAGCATCCGGAGATCTAAATGTTCGACACCTAAAAGCTAAAGGTATATCAGAGACTCAAAAATATTTTTCCAAATATAGATTCAGTATTTTCATTATCACTCCTATATGTAACTTTTTACTGATATTTTATTTAGTAGTCCATCAGTACATCCAACGGAGCGCCATACAGTGTCAAAAGAAGCTCGTGCTAAATTTTGTCAAATTAAAAAAAATTAGAAAATATATCAAAAATTGTTTCCCTACGACGTGACCTAGCTCAAAATTTATGTAAAAGGAAGTAGTTTTTTTGAAAATTAGTTTTGAAGTAGTTTATGTCAAATGACATAAACATTTTTCAAAATAAGATTTTAATTAATAAATTACAAAAAATCTAAAAAATAATTTTTTGATAATTCTTTGCACTAATTTTTTAAACGTTTATTCAAAAATGCACAATATAGAGAAGAACGATTAAAATTGATTCATTTTCGAAGAAGTTATAAGCATTTGAAAAAAACATCCAAAATTTTGAAAAATTCAAATCTTGTGAACGGTTTTATAAAAAAATTTGAAAAAATTCATGAAGCTCTTTTTCGTAGAATACACATATAAACTAGGGTGAATTCTGTCCATTTCATGGACACTTCGCTTCCAAGGAAGCAAAACAATTTGCTTCCTCATAGAGGAAGCAATAATTTAATAATATTTTAAATATTTTAAGTTAATAAAAACAAAAATTAAAAAAAAACATGAATTATTTTGATTAAAAAGATACTAAAACAATTTGATTAGTTAATTTAAAAAATCCCTAAGTTTAAATTTAGATATTTATGATTTTAATAACCAATTTAAATTTTATGGAAAATCCTCTACAAAAAACTTTATGCACGCATACACATTTACCCACACATATGTACGTATACATAAATACACATACACATAAATAAATAAATTGGCAAGCAATAAAGAAAAATTATTAAAAAAATAGAATTATTTGAAATAATTTTTTTTTATTAGTTAACCTTTATTTAAATAAAAACTTTTTCTTATAATTATATTATTTTTTATTGTTTTACTACTCGTCTTGTTGTTCAATAATATACATTATTTTTTTTTAAATTATTTATTTTTTAAAAATAATTTTTTTGTTATGTGAAGTAATATTATTTTTTTTTTAAATTATAAATTCAAAAATTTTAAATTTTTAAGCTTTCATTTTTTAAGCATAACAGCAAGTTGAAGTTATCTTACAAAATTTAAAAAAAAGAAGCTTAATGTTTTTTATCTGTCACTTTCATAAGAAGCATATTAATTGCCAAAATGGGTAAGTAAATATAAATAAACTTATTAAATTTATTTATTTAATATTTTTGATTATTTAATTTTATTTTTATATTTATTTCTATTATTTAATTGTTTGATTATTATAGCTTTACACTTTTTGAAGAAAATATTCAACCCATTTGGAAATCAAACTAATTTACAAGCGGATGAGAAAAAAGAAGAAAATGTTAAAAAAAAAATAAATGTAAAAACATGAAAAAACACCTGAGAAATTTCAACTAGGGATTGCAATCCCGCACAGTTTTCAATCCCGCGGGATCATTTGCGGGATTTGGTAACAATCCCGCGGGACCCCGCAGTGTTTTTGGAATTTTTCCGGAGTTCATGGTTTTTTCTGCGTGTAAGTGCATGATTTAATAAATAAATTCTGTTAATTAGATAATTCTAATATGATGGGAACTTCAAAATTAAAACTATTTTTATTAAAAAAAGTTACTAATAAAAATACTATTGTACTGTACAATCAGACTCACTAATTTGTAATCAAGAAAGAAAATATGTGTGTTTATGTTTAAGTAATAGGTATTTATTGAGATTAGAAATTATAATTAAAATCTGTAATTTTTTTATTCATTTAACTGAAAATATGATCTCAAAAAACATATTATATTAATGGTTTCGTCCCCCAACCTGCTTCTTAAGGAACTACAAATGTATCCTGCTGCTGAAAACGCTCTTTCTGCTTCTACACTGGTTGGCGTTATAGATTTTAAATAGTCGTAAACAATAGACAAATGTCTATTCTTGTCTTTATTCATTAGGTAATGTAAAAAAAATGAGTAAACAAGACACTCATATTTAAGTTTAAGCCAATCATGCTTAAACTCGAGGTATTAATATTGAGGTATTTATATATTTTTTGGACCAAAAAAATGTTATTTTTTTTTATACATATCACCAATCGAAAAACCATGAAAAACTCTATCGAAACTGATAGTAGCAAAATTTTTTTAATTTATTGTTAAATATAAAACTAGGTGAGAATTATGTCCATTTCATGGACATTTCGCTTCCAAATAAGCCAAATAATTTGCTTCCTCATAGAGGAAGCAAGAAATTAATAATATATAACTTAATTGGGGAAGTAATTTAAAAATGATGAATTTTAAATGCAAAAAAATATAAAAATATGAATTATTTTACGAATTCTTGATTAATTATAAAAGTTATATAGGTCAATCGATTCGTTTTGAGATAAGGAATATGATTTTTGTATTCATTAAGTTGTATTTTTAGCATAAAAATTTTTTTTGGCAAAAACCGATTTTTTTTCATGAAAAATAGTGCTCAACAAAATTTGCTTGGGTATTTTCAAAAATCCTTGTGTCCAAATTTAGATATTCATGAGCTTAATAAGTCATCCAAATTTTATTGGAATCCGTTTAAGCGTTCTCAAGATATCTTGTACACAAAAAACGCTATACACACACACACACACACACACACATACATACACACACACATACACATACATCTGGACATTCGCTTAGGAATGAAAATTTTCGCTTTTTAGATAAAAATGAATCGATTTAGACTATTTTTGGAAAATCGAATATTTTAACGATCACAAAGCTTCCTCTATGAGGAAGCAAAAATTACTAAAATTTGCGTTGTACCGTAAAACCCAGAAAGATTACCCCCCTCCCACTCGGAAAATATTGGACAAAAAAAATTACCAAAGATTACCATCTGTACGCACTATAAATACTTCGAATTTAAGCATGATTGGCTAACAATTTTTTTTATTTTGATCACTTCATATAAAATCTCTCATATAAAAAACAAATGTCAGTTTTACGGATCCCGTATAATTTTGCGGATCCCGCAAAATATTATGCGGGATCCGCAAGCCATCAAAATGTGCGGGATCCCGCTTTGCGGGATTGCAATCCCTAATGCAGAATCATAAAATGAAGGGAAATTCAAGTATTAAGTAGAATTAATAAAATTAATTCTAGGTTATTCCAGCCTTCTTGCCGGGTAAGTACACTAGAATACTCGTTGTCTTCTTTTATCCGCTGCTTCGGGCCTCGCATCGGAATTCAGTAGACTCGCGTACTCTATTCTTATACCTCTATGCTGGTATGCTGGTATGCTATATCATACGTCAATCGCTGTAGACGTATGATTTCATAATACAATAGCAATCGAAGTGTCTCTACAGTAAAAGCATGAACTGTTGGTCTGGTATAAAAGCAAGATCTTTCGCTCCGTGGAACAATTGTTCAAACTGATAATTGTTGTTATTTATCAACTTTTGATCAAATTTTTGATAATTTTTTTCTGAATTTTGCAATTTTTTATGGCCGCGCTGCGCTGTAAGACATTCTTGGACGTCTAATACCTCAAAAATAAAAAAAGACATTTTGAAACGTGGTATACTCGTAGGAAAAACACAGTTTTTAATTAGAACTATTTATTTTAAAATAAAAAATATCGATTTTACAGAAAATATCAAATTTATTTTTAATATTGCAAAATCAAGATTAAATATTAGGGGTTATCCACATATTATGTCTCGCTCTAGGGGGGGAGGGGGGGGGGGGGGTCAGTGAATTTGTGACACTCTGTGTTAAGTCGAAAATTTTACCATGTAAAAAGTGTGACATGGGGGTGGGGGGGTCTAATATCGTCCAATTTTGTGTGACGTAATATGTGGATGACCTTTTAAAAATTATAAAAAATAAAATTTATCAATCGAAAGGGCATAAAACAATCTATTAGAATCACTTAGTCTTAAAATTTTTTTACAATATGTATAAGTAGCATAAATTAAAATTGTAGATGCCATTACACAGAATTCCAAATATTTCAACCCTTATATCTTCGTCAATTTTTAAAAAAATAAAAAATCTTGGTGGGACAATGTTACTACTATATAGGCTCATAAATAATTAACACCAGTTTCACTTTGATCCGAGATATTGACTTTTTGACTTGAAACATTACAGAAAAAATGCCTCATATGTGTACCGAATTTCAGCTCTCTAGGTCAAATAGTATGGCCGGCTAGCATATCAGTAGCGTCAAAAACTTTTGACATGTTAAAATTGCTTATGAATATTTTTTTAATACTTAAAAGTTATACAAATAAATAAATTATTTTTCATAAACAATTATTAATTACAATAATTTAATTTGCAAAAGGTACAAAGGAACAGTATTACTAATAAGGCGCACAGAAGATGAAATGGTGTGTGCTCCGTCGCTTACGTTGAGTGGAAACCGTGGGAATATTTTACTTGCTAAATTGTTATCAAGACGTTACCCACAAATTTTTTCTGATGACTCTCATTCTGGACCACTTTTAACTAAGTTCTTAAACGCGCCGACACCCCATGCACGAAGTAAGTATTTTATTATATGAAACAGCACTTTTTCTTACAGTTTAAACAATTAATTAAAAAAAAAATAATAAATTTCAGATTTCTTCTTTCACCCGACAAGGTCTATATTTAATTTAAAGAAAAACAACCATGAAATACTTTTTATGCTTTTCTTTCTAGATAATTTTTTATGACAAGATAAAATATGCGATATTCGTTGCATTTCTTGATTAATTTCAAATTGTTTACTTGCATTATGCTTCAAATATGCGCGCGCTTTTTCGTCCAATTAGGTGATTTTAAGTCAGTAGAATAGGTTCATTCTCAGTTTTATGATAGTTACGTGAAATCGAATACATTTTTGACTTTTTAAGTAGACAGAACACTTTGCATTTATAAGCATTTATGTTAAATATGTTTTTAGTGATTAATTGTTTTCTTTTCTTTCTTTACACAAGCTTCTTAAATATACTTTTTAGTAATTAATCAAAGGTTTTTTCTCACCGATAATTTTTTTTCTTATATCAAATTTAAGGCAAAAATTTTGGTCAAAAATCGATTATCTTTTTTGAAAAGCAGCCATTTTGTCACAAATTATTATTTTGCTTATTCCTTCGATTAATTACTAAAAAATATATTTAAAAAGTTTGTGTCAAAATTTGAGCCTGATAGGTTGAGCCGTTTCTGAGATATCCTGCTCACCGCATGACACCTTTTTTTAAACGAGCTCTAGGAAATAAGCTATAGCACCGTTAAAAATGATTATTTTTATAAATAAAAAACAGTAAAATACAACTAAAAGATGCCATAATATTTATTTATTTATTTATTTATTAAGTACAATTCCCGCGGTCCTAATGGACCATAAATGGGATACAAAAGATTTATAATGAAAATAAAACGCATTTGAAAAAAATACAAACTATATAAGTACAAAAATATGGAAATAAAATAGAGCAATTATAAGATGTGCCTTAGTATAATTTAAAGCTTTAACATTAACTGTTGTTGCTACGATGAAATTGAATATAGCGCTCTAAGTACGATTTAAACAACGCTATAGAATTATAAAATAAATCCACCTCTTTACTATTTTTACTACACATAACATTGATATGATAACTCGAAAACTGCATTACAGAAATATAACCTTTCGAGGAGTTAGGTTTGCTAACATAAAACGGTTCGAGTTGTCGTGTTAATATTTCAGGGGATCTAAAATTTAAACTTAGCAGCAACTCAAGGCGAGTCAATTAAGTAATTAGCAACCTTAAATAAAAAAGGCACGCAGACACAATACGTCTCTCCTCCAGGGTATACATTTCAAATCGCTGACAAAGACTCATATAATCAGAACCACGTTAGGGGTAAGTTCCGTCGGATCTGAAGGCCAAATACTTAAGGAACCTTTTTTGGATATTTTCCAGTTCAATACACATATTGTTGAAATACGGATTCCATATAATTGACGCGTACTCTAATTTTGCTCGGACAAAAGCATTGTAAAGTAAATGTGAAGTTTTGATATTGGAAAATTGTCTCGAAGCACGAATTAAACATCCGAGGGTTCTTGAAGCTTCAGAAACTACCGTGGTGATGAGATCATTAAAAGATAGGTCAAAAGAGAAGGTAACCCCAAGGTCACGAGACGAAAAAACCCTTTCCAAAATACAAGTATTAATTTTGTAAGGAAAAAGATAAGATGTTCTGGTCTTATAAAAGGACATCACATGGCATTTTGACAGATTCAGTGGTAGTTTATTAGATTTGCTCCACAAAGAAAGCTTATCCAAGTCGCTCTGCAGAGCCAGAATGTCAGCTGTAAAAAAATTTCTCTAAAGATCTTAAGATCGTCAGCAAAAGTTAAGCAAGGTGAGTCAATTATTTCATGCACGTCATTAATGTAAAGGGTAAAAAGGGGGGACCCTAATGTTGAACCCTGGGGCACACCACGAGCAGGACTAAACGGAAATGATAAGGCATTTGACACAGAAACGACATGTTTTCTATCCTGCAAATAATTGAGGATAAGAATTTTCAAGTTTGGAGCTATATTTAAACACTCAAGCTTTTCAGACAAAATCACATGATCAATAGTATCAAATGCCTTAGAAAAATCCAAGAACACTACGTCTACCTGGTTACTCCTACTAAAGGCATTTAATATAAATTGTGAAAAATTTGCCAAGTTTGTTATTGTCGATTTTTTTTATACAGCCATGCTGGCATGGATTTACGATATTTGCAATTGCAAAATTAATTACAGGCTTGATTGCAAACTCAAAGACTTTTGCAAAGTTAGAAATGATGGCAATAGGTCTATAATTAGTGCAATTAGATTTATCACCGGACTTAAACACTGGTATAATCTTTGCTACCTTCCATTGAACAGGAAAAGTACCATTCAATAATGCTAAATTAAAAATATGGGTTAGCGGATAAACCAGAATAGACGCACAATCCTTAATGAAGAAACTAGGTATTTCGTCAAGTCCAGAGGTAAAGTTAGGCTTTAAGGATTTTGCTGCTTCAAGAACCCGCTTAGTGGAAAGTAAAAATAGTTGTCCCTCATGCACCGAATCGGATCTTGACCCCAGACCTTCAGATTCACTACAATTGACATTAGAAAAAATCATATTAGAATAATATGTGGAAAAAATGTTAGATTAAAAAAATAAAAAAGTCTTCTCAGGAAAAATTATTAAAAAATCTATTTTTTAGGCCTTCTAAATGTATATAACCCCTTTATAAGCTGATCTTGAACAGAATTTGTTTTTAGAAGTTAATAATATTTTATTGGTGTTTTGTATTGCGTATTATTGTTACTGTTTTGATAAAATGAAATAGTGCTTTTTTCAGTTACAGTTGCATACAGTAGTAATATGTTCATTCGATTTAGTGGAATGTTTTGATAAGTGTTTCACGTTTTACATTGAATTATATAAACTTTGTATATATATTTTTTTTTTTACGAAATTTTGAAAGTTTTAGTAAATCAATTATAAATTTTATTCGTATAAATTTTAAATATTTTCAATCCCCGTGCGTTTCAAAATTACTACAACTCCCATTAAATTCATTAAACTTTAGTATGATTTTAATACCTAACCTGAACATAAAAATTTTAATTTAAATATATGTAATAACAAAATTACACATTACCAATGCATTGTCCGTTTCTGAAAGAAATTTATAAATCATACGTCCCTGAAAACGTCCAAGAGGCGTTGCACAGTGGGGCAAAACTAGGTGGTCGTGGACAAATTCGTCTACAGGTCACAAATTTCACGCAATTTCAAAGTTTTTTTTTAAATAAAAGGTTATAAAATTACGGATCGATCTGTGGGAGCCAAATTTTGAATATTGTAGTTAATTTTTTTTAATTAACAATAAAAACAAGAATTTTTTTTTTTTTAATCAAGTCTATTTTTTATGGAAATGGTATTGTATAGACAAATATTTTTTTAACTATAAGGGGTGATCCTAACAAACAATGTCTAAATGGGTAAAGTAATTAAAATAATTTTTTTATTAGTTATAAACAATTAAATTTTTATAATTGGCATTTTATGTTCAAATGAAAATATTTATGTATAAAACAAATATTTGCATAAATAAAAACATTTTCTCTTTTAAAAAGCAAAGTAGTTGTAAAATAATTAGTTAATAATAATTTTATAACAATCTTAGTTAACAAATGTATATCTTTTCTAATTTCGATCATAAAAATGTCATTTTTGATCCGTTGACGTACTTATGAATTAAACTTAACAAAATTATATTTTTTGCATAATAAAATACCATGTAGAAAAATATTCTTTAAACAATATTAATTAACAAATTAAATATTATTTCAATTTTTTTTATAAAAATCTAATTTCTACGCAAATGCAATATTATAAACGAAAATTATATTAACTAAAGGAGGAGTATATCACTAACAATGCCTAAAAATTTTAACTAATGAACATGTTTTTCTTAAATAGTTATAAACAATTAAATTAGTATATTTGGAATTTCATATGTAAAAAAAATTGAAATAATATTTAATTTGTTAATTAATATTGTTTAAATAATATTTTTCCACTTGGAATTTTATTATGCAAAAAATATAATTTTGTTAAGTTTAATTCATAAGTACGTCAACGGATCAAAAATGACATTTTTATGATCAAAATTAGAAAAGATATACATTTGTTAACTAAGATTGTTATAAAATTATTATTAACTAATTATTTTACAACTACTTTGCTTTTTAAAAGAGAAAATGTTTTTATTTATGCAAATATTTGTTTTATACATAAATATTTTCATTTGAACATAAAATGCCAATGTGACGTTTTTGATATGAAAACCCTTTTTAAAATAAACCTAGTTCCTCGTTTTAAATCGATTTCTATAGAGAAATGGATTTGACCTGAGGACAAGTCAATGAGCTAACTAGGATTGGAATGAGATTATTTATTCATATAGAGAATGGTTAAATGGTTACACAATTTTGATTTAAGAAACTAAACCTTACTTTTAGAGAGAAAATGTTCTTGGATTTGTTCGGTGGTGTCTGGTGTTGGTTATCCTGTGCAAAGATCTAAAGCGATGAGATCTAAGAAAGAGAGCTGTTTGCAATTAGGCTGGAAGACGGTCAGCTATTCTCCTTGGTATCAATGTTTGTTGAAAATGCTAATCAACAGCACGTTGATTTAAGAAATACACAGATTGTGGTCTTCAGGTGGTTTTAAGAAAAAAGTTGTTTTCACACTATTTTAGTATTGTTCACAAAGTCTTAAACTTGATTAAAAAAAGATTATAACCACTCATCAAGGTGTTAAACTGTTGTTCACCAAATCTTAAATTTGTTATCAAGCCGATTGATTTGAAGATTACACTGTCACATTTATCGGTAAACTCCGTTTACTAGTTGGAACCTCAAAATGTACCAATTATGACTGACTCGTTGATGAAGAATATAATTGCAGGGTATCGTAAATGAGGCTGCTCCTGGTTGAGTCGTCAGGGGTTTATATATGTTCAAATTCCTATTATTTTGGTCGACCTAATCCGGAGTAAAGTAGGTTTGATGGTATTCCCAGCGCCTTCCTGCACTCAGCGCGGAAATGATGACTAATATCTTCGTTTCTGATATCCGGCCTGTGTTGTACAAATAGTTTGTCTTCAGCATTTATCGCCACTGGGGTTTCGTGTTTTTCAGGGCTGCTCTTTCTGTTTCCGTTCCAGGTTGATTTTTGGTTGCTACTTCCTCTCGTTCACTACAAGTCACCGATGTATTCCCTTTAAAAGCAGATGCCACGAATCCTGCTACTTCCGTCTCTGTTATAGGATGATTTGGTTGTTACTTCCTCTCGTTCAATTCATATTATCAATACATTCCCTCTTAAATTCAGGTTTAATGTACACGCGTGTTTCTTATTATCTTACTATATTACATAGTATTGAATTTGTTCTAATAACGTATTTGTAATCAAATAATATATTATAATGGTCATCACTGGTTACGGACGTAACACCTCCCCCCCTAAGTTTGAGCATGAGAGAGAAACGAAACATGCTCAAAAAGAGTTTTTGAAAATTTAAATTTATACAGGAGAAGTGTTAAGACCGTTTACATGTCTTAAAATATACTTTACACACATATACTGCAGATAATTTTTATTTGAATAGGAGAAGAAAGAAAAACATTTTACAAATAGATATATAATTTACAAAGAGAATTTTCATTTACTAAGGAATTAGTATATTTAATTTGGGGTTGAAATCTACCTTGTAGGTATTTCTACATTAAGAAACAAAATTCATTCATTATTTACGTACAGCATACAAATATGATAATTGCTATTGAATATAATTTGAAATCATATCCTATTTAGATAATCATACGTTTTTACTACATATTGTTATAATAAGAAAACGAATTCTGTTCATTTAACGTATGATTTGAGTAACAATTTCAATGTTGTACAAAGTCAACCATATATGTAAATCTAAAATCAAAGTAGTGTGAATGTATTAATGATCTCGAGTTAATCTTAAGACTTGAAGTCAACATAAAATTACATGCAGCAAAAATCACTATTAGATTTTCCCGTGACATTATTATCAGATTTTAGTTACATTTTTTAAACCATTAATTGCTTAAAGAAAAAAGCAAAAGAAGAAACAAAGCAAAAAAAAATTGATTGTAGGTATTATTTAAAAGAACATTGATTATTTTCGATGCTAACATTATGCTTTAAAAAGGATTTTTATACTTGTTTTTTTTTATTTCTAAGATTTGAAATACTTTTTACAACCTTTTGTGTTTGCGTAGAATTTGCATAATCAAGTTAATTTTGTTTTTACAAAAGTTAATCTTTTTTTTTTAATTATTATTAAATAGTATCTTGCATAATTATAGATTTAATTTACCTATTTTATTTCTTTTCTTTCATTCTCAGGTGATATTTCCTTTATTTTTATCTATGATATCTTAAGAATGAAAGAAATATACGTTTAGTTCTGTCGAGTTTCCAGTAAACCTCGAGTTTTTAAGACTTGTCAAATACCGTGTCTAAGAGTTTAACATGTTATTCTTATCTCTTCATATTTTTTGATATTTTCTTTTCTAGTTATTTACTCGTTTGTTTCTTTTGCGTTCCCAATTTATTTATAATAAAAGATTTTATGATTTTGGGACCGAAAGAGATTTTTATCCTCTTAAGTTTCAGGCGAACCTCAAGTTTTTAGGATTTGTTAAGCACCGAATTAGAAAAATAATTTTTTGATATCATTTTCGCGTTTTCTATAGTTGCTGTCTATAGGATAAGCATTTTTATTAGCATTGCTTGAAATAAATGTTACTTTTTATGATGTCCATGACCTAAAACACATAAGTCGTATTATTAAAGTTATCAAAGCTTTTTTTTTGTATACATATTTGTGAAAATTAACTTTTTATTATAACCATAAAAGGGTATTATTATATTAATATCATGAAATGTTTAATATTATTTATTATTATTATTTTTCTTTTTCCTGGTGTAGAATTGAATTAGGAAGTAAAAAGGAAACTTTAAATAGTGTTATGATAGTGTCAATTGTGAGAGTAATAATAAAAAAATTTTCGTAGTCTTTCTGGTCGAGATTTATTGACTTTTTGTACCTATATATTATGAATTTTTATTTATTTTCTTGTTACAATACGTGATAGTTTGAGTCTATTTATGTGTAATACTTTCTGTTTATTTTTTAATTGTATTTTAATATTTCCTTTATTTAAAATTTCTAATACTTTATGTGGTTCCGAGTACTGATTGGCAAATTTATGAATTTTTCCCCGTTGTAGTAAAAAAAACTTCATCCCCTACTTTAAAATCTTTTGGATTGCACTTTTTATCATAATAAATCGTTGATTTTTCTTTTGCTGATATTAAATTTTCTTTTGCAATATTCCTCATTTCATGCAATCTTGTTATTAAATCCGTTATGTACTGATCATATGTCTTTAATTTTTCGTGTTATAATGGTGGTTCGCTGGATGGTAATCGTGCCAATTTTCCAAATATTAATTCGTATGGAGTACATTTAGTGCCCTCATGTATACTTGTATTGTATGAAAACATGGCAAGTTCTAGCCAGTCGTCACATTCTTCATTTTTATTGATAAATTGTTTTAAATATTCTCCTAAAACGTGGTGTGACCTCTCAAGCGATCCGTTAGATTGGGGATGAAAAGCAGTTGTTTCAAATTGCCGAATTCTGAATCTTTTTGCTAAACGTTTAATTAAATTGCTTAAAAAATCTGTTCCTTGATCTGTTAGTAAAGGCGGTCTTCATAGTGTTTACAAGCCAAAAAGTACGATTTTTTGAAAAAAATGACCATGCTTCCCCCCTAATCTGTCCCCCTAATCTTTAGGTGATCCATAAATACAAATGAACTTTTTCATAAATGCATCAGCTATTGTACTAGCTTGATAATTAAGAAGTGCTATTGCCAAAGAATATTTAGTGAGATTATCCTGTATATATACTAACGTATATATTCATTTCCTACATTGGTTTTAGGAAGTGGTCCAACGATGTCCATTGCAATTTTTTCAAACGCTGTCCCTGGTGTGTCTGTTATAATCATCGGTTTTTTTGTTTTAACGCGAACTAGTTTCTTTAGTTGACATTGTAAACAATTTTGAATGTATTTTTGAGTATTAAGTATCATATTTTTCCAATAATAATTTTGACGTATTTTACCATATGTTTTTGTAACTCCTTTATGTCCTCTGACAGTGCTAGAATGTGCTTCTTCTATTAAATGAGTATATTCATCGTTAGTAGGGTACTTTGTAATCCCGTTACAAATTATTATCTTTACGAATGAATTGTCGAAAATGGATTTGAACATTGATAGAATTTCTTTCCAGTTAACATTATTGACTTGAGCAGTTTTTTCTATACTTACTGTTGTTAATTTTAATTTTTCCGATATATTTTTTAATGAAATAATTGATGATTCAATTGTCTTTATTGTATTAGAGATATTTTCTTTTATTTCATTTTCTATAGGAAGAGCTATATGATAGAATGCACCTTTTTTCATTTTTTCAGCTTGACCCAATTGGAGATTTACAAAATTGGGTAATTTTTCTCGTTTTGCTAAAGATCTAGAGCCATTATCTCTAGGTTCTCCGTTTACGGAAACAAAGTGTGTGAAATTGTCTTTACGCATTGATAATTGGTCCCTACAGTCAATAATATATTTTTCTTGTTTTTCATTTAAATTTGTACAATTTTTATTTTCTTCAAATGTAATTTCTTCATCAGATGATTCAGAGTCAGTATTTTCATAACCAGGATCAAACTCTTCTTTTTGATTCCTTTGTTTTTGTTTAATGATTCTTAAATCTAACATAACCTCGTCAGAATAGATTTCATTGTATGATTCCTTTTTATTTTTAATTTGATTTTTATTTCTTTCTTTTTCCTCTTAAGGTTTTTGTTTTATGTATTCAGGATCTGACATATCTTTGTCAGAACAGATTTCATTGTAGAATTTCTTCTTGTTTTGAGTTTGTTTTTTATTTTCCTTGTTTAGTAATTTTTTTGGTCTTCCTCTTTTTCTTTTCAAGGTCGAGGTATTAATACGAATTTCCTTTTCCGGCCTTTCTTGTTTCGTTTTCTTTTCTTTATAATTATTTGATTTTTCTAAGATTTCGATTTGTTTGTTTTCTTGATTTCGTTCATTATTTCCTTATTTTTTATTTGATGTCTTGTGACGACATTGCAGACATTTAGCAATGTATTTTGATGTCTTGAATTAGGCAGGATTTTGATAAATATTAGAAAGAGATTGATTATCTCTTTATGTATAGAGAAATAATTTTCCACAGATTGGTATCCATCATTTAGATCCAATAAATAATTTGTAATAGATTGGAGAATTTTTGTAATCTCCGAAGTAGAATAGGATTCATTTTCCTGTATTATAATTTTCATCATTGATTGGAGATGTTTGCTTACCTCCGAAGTAGAATAGGATTCATTTTTCTGTAATATAATTTTCATCATTGATTGGAGATTTTTGCTTATCTCCGAAGTAGAATAGGAATCATTGTCCTTGAGTAGAGATTGTTTTTTGCAAATCTTTTGCATAATAAAATGGAGACATTTTTCTATCTCCAATTTATGTTTTGAAAGTAGATTTTGATTATTAGAAATATTTTTTATTAATGATTGGAGAAGTTTTACTTGCTCCGAATTTGTGTTTTCTAGATGTGCTTCAAAGTGAACACCTTGTTCATTTTTTCTAAGAGTTTCTTGGACACTTTTTGGAGTGTATTCCTCGATATCGATTTCGTGGATATTTTCTTGATTTATTGCTTGAAATTTTTCTTCATTATTATCTTCAATATTTTCTTCTACTGGATTTCGAGACAAAGCGTCAGCGTTGACGTTTGTTTTACCTGCTTTGTACATTACATTAAAATCATATTTTGCTAACTTTAACTTCCATCTTGTGACCTTTGAATATGGGTCTTTAGAATTCTGAAACCAAACCAATGGTTTGTGGTCTGTTACTAGGGTAAATTTTCTTCCATAGAGATATGGTCGAAAGTGCTGAACGCAATAAATAATTGCTAACGCTTCTTTTTCATGCGTATCATATTTTCTTTCTGTTTCACTTAAAGTTCGAGATGTGTATGCGACGGGTTGATCTTTTCCTACTTTTCCTTGTGATAATATGCCTCCTATTGCAAAACCTGAGGCATCTGTTGTTAAAATGAAGGGTTGAGAAAAATCTGGACGTTTTAAAAGTGGCTCCTCACAAAGTTTACTTTTCAAACTATCAAATGCTGTTTGCTGTTTTTCAGTCCAGACGAAAGGTATATCTTTTTTTAAAAGTTCATTTAGAGGATTTGCAATTTTTGAAAATTTATCTATAAATCTTCGGTAATAACCAGAAAGTCCTAAGAATTGTTTAATATTTTAGACATTTTTTGGAATCGGAAATTTTTGTACTGCTTCTACTTTTTTAGGGTCGGGTCGCACTCCATTTTGATCAATTATGTGTCCTAAATAACATTCTTCTAACCGTAAAAATTCTGTAGTTTCAAGTTTGCGATTCGTAATCGTTCCATAAATTTTGAAAATTTTTCTTCGTGTTCTTCCAATGTATCTGCGTAAATGACTACGTCATCTAAATAAACAAAAAGTTCAATTCCCTGCAAACCTGATAGTACTTGATCAATAAGTATTTGAAAAGTACTTGGCGAATTTTTTAATCCGAATGGCATTCTGTCGAATTCATAATGCCCATACGGTGTTGAAAATGCGGTCTTATGCGCGTCTCTAGGATCCATTTTAATTTGGTGAAAACCCGAAGCTAAGTCGAAAACGGAAAAATACTGAGCGTTTGATAATTGATCTAACAAATCGATTATATTTGTCAAAGGATAAAATTGTCCTACTGTGCGTTCGTTCAATTTTCTAAAATCTAATACTAACCGCCATTTTTTATTTCCCTGTGAGTCATCTTTTTTTGGTACTATCCAAATGGGTGCATTGTATGGTAAATTTGAAGGTTTGATATTTTGTTGTTCTAATAATTCGTTTACTTGACGTGTCATTTCTTCTTTATGAACAGGTGGAAATCTATATTGTTTTGTGATGATAGGCGTGTCATCTGTAGTTATTATCCTATGCCTAATAAGATCGGTTGCTTCTAAATATTCTCCCGGTATATGAAATCTATCAGAGTATTTATTTATTAAATTCATAACATATTCTAATTCTTCTTTATTTAAATGTTCCAACCGAAATAGCTTTTTTATTTCTTCTACCCTATTACTTTCTGTGATATTTATAGGTTCACTTCGAGTGTTAAAAACTTTTAAATGTGCTATTCCATCTCGGTTTACTACTATTGCGTTGCCTAAATAAACACCTTCTGCTACTGATTGTTTAGGGATGAAACCTACCTTTTTATATTTATTTGAAATTTTAACATGAATATTATAAACTGATCTTGCAGGTATTGTAAAATACTTGTTCGACTCAAAGTTAATTTTTGTTCGTTGATTTCCAAATGCCTTTCTTCATAATTTATTTTTACTTTATTGTTAACAAAAAATTCTGTTCCTAAAATACCATCGTGTTCAATTGGGACTTCGTTAGATAGTAAATTAAAAATTGTTGGAATGCCAAAAATGTTAAGTTTTACCTGACCTAAAGTATAAACTGCATGTTCATTAATTCCTGTTAATTTAAGACATTTATTTTGATCAATTTCAATATCAGGATGAAGTGCTTGAATTTTCAATAAATTAGGTCCAGCTCCTGTATCAATCATCATAGTTAAAGGGCTTTTAATTCCGTCAGTATCTATTTGAACATATGGTATTGAATTGGGTTTTGCTAAATTAATATGTTTTGTTGGTAATTCGTTATTGCTGGATGCATAAAATTTTTTCGAACTGTCCTCAGAGCATCCTACTGAGGAAGGATTTTTGAGTTTTCCGAACTTTCTTCTGGAATACAAGTTTATTGTTGACTATTGTTATACATTCTTTTCCTACATTCGCTAATGACGTGTCCCGGTTTTTTGCAATAATTACATGATATATTTTGATTTTTAAAAGTGGGGTTCGTTCGTTGATTATTTCTACTCGTACTTGGTCCCTGTTGTTGATTTTGTTCTTGTTGCCGATTCTGATATCTATTTTGATATGAATTTTGATACTCATTCTGTCTTTGATTTTGGTATGAATTTTGAACTGAATTTCTATTTTGGTTCTGAAATTGGTTTTGATATTGATTTCGCGGAGAATTCCTATAATAATTTTGGTTTTGATTATGGAATGCATTAAATGACTGATTCTGGTTTCTATTAACAAAACTATTTTGATATTGATTTTGGGGTGTGAAACGAGATTGATTTTGATTTCTATTAAAATTAGTTTGATATCGATTTGAGTTTGAAAAATTTTGTTGTGAATTTAAAGAATTTTCTTGTTTTTGCCCAAGTAACTTATTAAATTGGAAACAATTAAGCGCAAAATGTCCCTTTTTACCACAAAGTAGACAAGTTATGATTTTATCCTGAGCAACATTTATTTTGGTTGTTTTTGCAAATTCTTTATTGTTTCTGAATGGATTTTCATTTTCGGTTTTTTGCACATTTTTTCTTAATTCACTGCGTGATGATAATTTTCTTTCTATCTCAATCGCTTTATCTACAATACCCTTAAACCTGTCGACAGTTCCTATTCGTAACTCTAATTCTGGTCTAAGCCCTCTCGTAAAACAATCAACAATAGTTTTTTCTAATTCTGTTTTAAATGTTGCATCTACTGCATTTTCATTATTTATTCTATGCGCGTCTAAAATTCTTTCCGCCGCTTCCGCGATTCTTGAACCGTAAGATACTACATTTTCATGCTCCCACATGTACATCGCCCCTAATTCTCCTTGCAATTAATAAACCGATTTTGCTGGCGCGTAGATTGTTTTTAATATCTCTATTAATTCCTGTACTGTATTAAAACTATGCCCTAATATAATTTTCCTTGCTTCCCCCGAAATTCGACTTCAAATTAATTTTACTAAATTCTTTTGAACGTCAGCGTTTTCTGGTAGCATTGATTTTGACTCTACACAACCCTCAATAAATATTGACAGTGGTATGTTTTTTCCGTCAAATAGTGGTATTGTTTCCAAAGCGTCGCGTAAAGAAACTTGCTGGTTATTTGGAACAGCCATATTTCTTGAGTTAGTATTTTCAGAATTATAAGAAGATTGGTAAGAAATATTTCCTGATTGATTTTCGAAAGAATTATTAATGTCTTCTATCAAAGATTTATTTGATTGCGATTGATTTTGATTAAATCCAAATTCTTCTAAATTATTTAAATGGCTTTTTATTAAAGTTTTTTCCGCAGTACTTTCTTCGTTATCTCTACAGTCACTATTAGAATTATCGTCACTATCAAAAAGTTGAGTAGAAATAAATCCCGAGTCAGATTGTTTTTCTTCTTGTGTAAAATTAGGATTTGGATTTGTTTTAGGATACCTTGGTGTACTAGTAAATGGTTTTGATTTGTAATTAGGGATTCCTGAGTTTAGAGACAGTTTTGGATTTTCTTTTATTTTTGAACGAGTTAAATGTAAAGAGTCAGCATTATTTTCATTTAAATCAGACGTTAATTTTAAATTGCATAATACATAAAACTATATTTGTTATATAAAAGTTAAT
Source organism: Ganaspis brasiliensis (assembly GCA_037103525.1). Taxonomy (NCBI): domain Eukaryota; kingdom Metazoa; phylum Arthropoda; class Insecta; order Hymenoptera; family Figitidae; genus Ganaspis; species Ganaspis brasiliensis. The sequence continues at coordinate 334,022 of JAZKLR010000669.1, forward strand.
TTTTATCACAATTTGCATATAAGATTCTTAAATAAATATTCTCACTTCCTGTAAAATAAAGAAAATTTCTTGCTTCAGGAAAGAATTAAAAAAAAGAGGTAAGAAAATTGCACAAACTATACCGTATTTTAAAAGAGGTTTCGAACCCCTATTCACAATTAAATCTATAAAGGTAATAATTGTGAATGCACCTTGCTTCTATGAATAATGTTTCACAATTCTCTAATTAATGATTAAGATATCACATAATACAAAATTCAAAATATTGACACATTTACTCAGATAAGTCAGATCTTTAAATTTTTCTTAACTATTATTATTATTTTATTTATTTACCAGCTCAGTATACTTATTACTTTAAAAACAAATGTTTAGTTCATTGATGCATTGGAATTTTTATTGATATATTTTTTTCTAAAGAAAAAATATTGTCAATTTTTACTCATTAACTTCCCCCTCGTGGTGTCACCTTGTCGTGGTGAGGGGGCTTAGGACCGGCCAGGCGCTTGTCCTCCGATCGCCATCCCTAGACGAGCTGTTCGGCTCTTCCCAGGACTCACCGACTCCCAATGTCTGGCAAGTTTGGGCACTGGGGAACGAACGGGACCCCGTTAATTCGGGTACTCGCCGCTCTTGTACTTGGTGCACTAGCTGCCTGTGCGGATAATGTTATTTCGGATTCCAAATGGGGGGACTAACTATCTTCGTCAGCGGTGGACGACTTGGATTCTGGGAGGAATGGGACACTCTTGCCGGCTTGGCATACCAAGTTGTGTAGAGTAGTCTCGATCTGGTGCTGACGGCCGTTGGACCGATTGTCTGTCCGATCTGACCAACGACACCCCCAATCCAAGGTGTTTTTACCGTGCCGAGGGATGAATGGCACTAGGGTTAACAAATCCGAAGCGGAGCTGAAGAGGGGAACGCGGAAGGGGTCCAACCCAGAAGAAATGCTGGGGCCTAGGCGCCGAACGCGCGGCTCTCGTCAGTCAAGTGGCTGGAGGTGTCGCGAACGGGGACTCTGGGACACCGGGCGAACTCCCAGTAGTATCTAGTCCTACCCCTGCAAGCGGGGCTCTGCAGGGGCCGAATTCTTTTCCCTAGCTTCTCGTGGGAACAAAATGACGGACCCAAACAAGTTAGATATAAAAAATTTTAATCTTGAGACCAGCCAAAAGGATATGGCGGCTGAGGCTAAGGTCCCATCTGGGGCTGATAGTTCAAAGGTCCCTATCCCGGCAGCTGGAACTGTCCCATCACCTGGAACTTAGGGCTCTTCGGGGTCTGCTGAGCCAGGTGATAATTTAACTAAGCCTACCGACTTGGCTGGAAGGCCTCTCGGAAAGAAAAACCTCCCCGGTTCTGTAAATAGACGGTGGAGGAGATTAAAGCATGCACATGTCCAGAAAGGAGAGACAGCTGGTCCCTCCGGTGATTCGGGCGGTTCCGCTTCTGGGGTGGATGGCGATCCGGGTTTGGGTAAACCAGATGGATCTGAGTCTACCAAGAGGAAAAAGGGACCTGACTCGTCTCCCCCGGGGAAACCAGTGGTCTCTAAAAGACCAAACAAGGCCAAACTGCTGTCTCTCAAGAGACACAGGGAGATATTAGTGCGGCCATCAGATCATTTTCATCATTTATCATTTACAGATAACCTTCGAGCTGATGACCACGGTTAGTTCCACACCTAAATGGTTCCGTAATCCCAGAAAAACATATTGGGCTGGCTATGGGACTGAGTTTAAGAAAGCGCTGTTTGGATTTCCAAAGAAGATCAGGGATACTGAGACTCTTGATAGGGCGGCGGAGATTTTTACAAAAGCCGTTCAAACGGCCTTTGAGTGTAGTTGTGTTCCAACTAAAACTCATAGGGCTACTACTATCTGTTGGTGGAATAATTATTTGGACATCCTCCGTAAGTAAACTAGGAGGTTGTTTAGACGAGCTAGATCAAGTCGCACGGAGGTAAGTTGGGCCATCTATTCCAAGACAAGGAACAACTATAGGGATGCAATTAGGAAGGCTAAGCATGATAGCTGGGCTTCCTTTTGCTCCAATATAAACAAGGGAAGGGACGCGTCCAGATTGGATAAGTTGCTTTCTAAAAACCCTGACTCAATCATGGGCACTATGAAATTACCCGATGGAACTTTCTCCGAGTCGGACGAGGTGACATTGGTGCACCTGATCCGGACAAACTTTCCGGACTTCACAAGGTCTGGTAGTGGTGATCCCGATTCCTGGCCTATGGCTGATCTCCCGAGGGCTAATTATGGTCCTCGTAGAGGGTTGGCTAACAGGATCGTGACTGCAGACGGGATCAGGTGGGCCATTGAATCCTTTAGTCCCTACAAGTCTCCCGGACTGGACGGCATCTTTTCCGTTCTCTTACAAAGGGCGGGCGAAAGTGTAGTCGGCCCGTTGGTAAGGCTTGCTAGGGCAAGTTCCAGAGATGTGGAGAGGTACGAAAGTGGTTTTCATACCTAAAGCAGGCAGAATTGGTTACACCTCACCGAAGGACTTTCGACTGATCAGCCTAACATCTTTCGTCTTAAAAACAGTAGAAAGATTGGTTGATAGATGTATCCGCTGTGAGATCCTGTCTAGACATCCGCTTCAAAGAGATCAACATGCCTATAGAGCAGGACGCTCTACTGAAACAGCCTTAACTAGAGCTGTGCATCTAATTGATGGTCAGCTAGAAGTAAAGGGTTTTGCTATTGGGGTTTTTATGGATATCGAGGGGCCTTCAATTACACCTCTAGGGATGTAATACGAAGGGCTATGCGCGTCCATGAAATTCCGGAGACAATCGTTGACTGGACCTGCCACATGTTAGGCAAAATAGGAATCTTATAACGAGTAAAGGTGATTCTACCCTGCGGGGGGTCGTTGATTCTGGCTGTCCGCAGGGAGGAGTTATCTCACCTCTGCTGTGGTGCCTGGTGGTTGATGAGCTGCTTAAGTTACTCACAGAAAAAGGCTTCCATGTGATTGGATACGCGGATGACATCTTGTTGATTGTCCGTGGCCAGCACCTAAAGGGATTATTTGGAATAGTACAGCAGGCACTGAACCTTGTCGACAATTGGTGCCGACGGGTCAATCTGTCCGTCAGTCCAAAGAAAACTGAGGTTGTCGTCTTTACGAGACGCTATAAGTGGAAAGCTACACGCACGCTGAGGCTCTCGGGACAAGAACTTCAACTGTCAGCGCGAGCAAAGTATCTAGGAGTCATCCTGGATAGTAAACTGGCCTGGAATGAACACTTAGAAGATAAGTGCAAGAAATTCATGGCAGCCCTCTGGCAATGTAAAAGAGCCATCGGGCATAGCTGGGGTTTAAAACCGGATACACTAATGTGGATCTATAAGGCGATTCTGCTCCCTAGGCTAACATATGCATCTGTGGTCTGGTGGAGCAGACGTCGAATTGTTGTCGACTATCGATCGACTTGAAAGTGTAAGGGGAATGGTCCTGAGGTGCATAACGGGGGCGTTGGGTACCACACCTATAATGTCCCTGGGTGCACTTTTAGGGCTAGAACCACTACACCTTACCATCAAAGCAGAGGCGGTTAAATCTGCCTTGAGAATAAATGATGGACTTGGGCGGAAGTATGTCAGGGGAAAGGGTTACGTGACACTTCCCGCTAGTTTGGTGGAAAAATCTATCTTCAAAATGAGAAGGGATAGAATTTCTCCGCAATACCTCTTTGACAAGAAATATAAAATTAGCTTACCAGCAAAAGAGGACTGGAAAAATGGACTCGTGGTCCTCCCCACTGATGTTGACATCTGGTTTACGGATGGAGCCAAAGGGGAAGTGGCTGCCGGTGCAGGTCAATATCATGAAACAACTATGGAGGGCTCGGCATTTAAGCTTGGGTTCACTGTAACTGTTTTACAAGCCGAGATAACGGCACTGCTCTATGCGGCCGGTGAGACCGCGGAGCTCTGTCGTGGTAGGAACATATTTTTCCTCTCGGATAGCAAGGCGGCCTTACTGTCCTTGAATCATTACTCAACAGCATCTCATCTGGTTTGGGAGTGCCACTGTGCACTAAATCACCTAGCTGACACTAACCGCGTCACGCTCCTATGGGTCCCAGATCACTCTGTAATTAGGGGTAACGAGATGGCGGATCGACTTGCAAAGGCGGATAGCAGGAGCCGCACTGTTGGCCCTGACCCGCCTGTAAATGTCTCTAATGCAGTGTTGGCCTTAGTATTCAAACAATGGCTACGCGCAGAACACCAAAAGGAGTGGAATGGCTATGCTAGTGGTAAAGCAGACTTCTGTAAGCTCAGCAGGATAGATGCCAAGACCCTAACGCAAATATTAACTGGCCATGGGGATCTTCGCTTTCACAGACACAAACTGGGCATCGTCAATGACCCCGAGTGTCGGAAGTGTGGGATGGAGGATGAAACCTCTACTCATGTTCTCTGCTATTGCCCTTCGCTAACTAGCGAACGACTTCACCTCATAGGAAAACCATTCCTTGAGGAAGCAGATATCGCGGCCATGACTCCGGCTCGGGTTCTCTCCTTGTGGAGGAGGCTCTAGGCTTAGGATTAGATGGCTCGTTTTTGAGGGACGTAAAGGGATTACCCAAGCGCCGTTGGTTGTACAACCATTCCCCTTCTCTTAATAATAATAATAATAATACTTATTAACTTGCTTTACTTCCCGGACCGATGCACCAAATTTAAAAAGGGACTTCTGTGACGTTTTTGATATGAAAACCCTTTTTAAAATAAACCTAGTTCCTCGTTTTAAATCGATTTCTATAGAAAAATGGATTTGGGCTGAGGACAAGTCAATGAGCCAACTAACATTGGAATGAGATTATTTATTCATATAGAGAATGGTTAAATGGTTACACAATTTTGATTTAAGAAACTAAACCTTACTTTTAGAGAGGAAATGTTCTTGGATTTGTTCGGTGGTGGCTGGTGTTGGTTATCCTGTGCAAAGATCTAAAGCGATGAGATCTAAGAAAGAGAGCTGTTTGCAATTAGGCTGGAAGACTGTCAGCTATTCTCCTTGGTATCAATGTTTGTTGAAAATGCTAATCAACAGCACGTTGATTTAAGAAATACACAGATTGTGGTCTTCAGGTGGTTTTAAGAAATAAGTTGTTTTCACACTATTTTAGTATTGTTCACAAAGTCTTACACTTGATTAAAAAAAGATTATAACCACTGATTAAGGTGTTAAACTGTTGTTCACCAAATCTTAAATTTGGTATCAAGGCGATTGATTTGAAGATTACACTGTCACATTTATCGGTAAACTCCGTTTACTAGTTGGAACCTCAAAATGAACCAATTATGACTGACTCGTTGATGAAGAATATAATTGCAGGGTATCGTAAATGAGGCTGCTCCTGGTTGATTCGTCAGGGGTTTATCTATGTTCAAATTCCTATTATTTTGGTCGACCTAATCCGGAGTAAAGTAGGTTTGATGGTATTTCCAGCGCCTTCCTGCACTCAGCGCGGAAATGATGTTTAATATCTTCGTTTCTGATATCGGGCCTGTGTTGTACAAAAAGTTTGTCTTCAGCATTTATCGCCAGTGGGGTTTCGTGTTTTTCAGGGCTGCTCTTTCTGTTTCCATTCCAGGTTGATTTTTGGTTGCTACTTCCTCTCGTTCACTACAAGTCACCGATGTATTCCCTTTAAAAGCAGATTCCACGAATCCTGCTACTCTCGTCTCTGTTATAGAATGATTTGGTAGTTACTTCCTCTTGTTCAATTCATATTATCAATACATTCCCTCGTAAAATCAGGTTTAATGTACACGCGTGTTTTTTATTATCTTAGGGGAGACCAAGGCTATTCGGCTCACTTTTGGTCAGACAGGAAAAAAGTTAGGAAATTATTTTTTAAATCCAAACATGGATATATCATTTAGTAGCCTATCATTTGCACTTTCAAATTTGCAAGGACTTTTTGATTTATCTTTTATAGTTTTAGCTCTAGATAATTTTGAATGCAGATATACCAAAGTCTCAAACTGCAAATTTGGCAGGTAAATCGGCTCACCCTGTGGGGCAATTCGGCGACTTTTATTTTTTACGAAAAATAAAAAAGTTCAATAACCTTTATTTTGTAAATATGAAAAGTACCTATATTCTTATTATAATTATGCAGTGATGGATCAAGGTCAAAATTTTTGGGGGGGACTGGGGCCCCTAAAATTAAAGAAAATTCATTAGACCTTACTTTTTTTTATTTTTTTATAAAAAATAAAAAAGTTAGTACACTCATTATTGGTAATTATTAAAAGTAGTCATATTCTTATCATAATTAAGCAGGGGCGGATCAAGACAAAGTATTTTTGGATAAGATGATGAACCGTCGCGTGAGCCCATTTACCCCACCCTGACTTTTAGCACTTTAAAACAAATACAAGTCACATTTGATACATATAAATAAAATAGCATAGGTGTATCGAAAGAGCACACCTGAGAGCATAAAAAAAACTTACCCAAAAAAATTAGGCTCGTAAATTAATGTACTAAAAACGTAAAAGTTTGTAAATAAAAAGTGTACGCGCGACGCATAAAAACATAATACTCTACCTGACACGAGGCTGAATCAATAGAATTACACTAAATTTCGTTTACCTAACTAAAATGTTGAGACCTATATTCTATAGCGACTTTTCCCTCCTAGATTCTAATTAAGGCGTGAAATCGCTAATAAGCCGAATTACCCGCCGGTTCGGATTGCCCCGCTCTTCCCTACTATATTACATAGTATTGAATTTGTTCTAATAACGTATTTGTAATCAAATAATATATTATAATGGTCATCATTGGTTACGGACATAACACCAATTATAAAAATTTAATTGTTTATAACTAATACAAAAATTATTTTAATTACTTTACCCATTTAGACATTGTTTGTGAGGATCACTTCTTATAGTTAAAAAAATATTTGTCGATACAATACCATTTCCATAAAAAATAGACTGGATTAAAAAAAAAAAGTTTCTTGTTTTCATTGTTAATTAAAAAAAATTAACAACAATATTCAAAATTTGGCTCCCACAGATCGATCCGTAATTATATAAGCTTTCATTTAAAAAAAAAAAAAATTTGAAATTGCGTGAAATTTGTGACCTGTAGACGAATTTGTCCATGACCACCTATTTTTGCCCTACTGTGCGTTGCTTACGCGTCTGACGACAATGAAGGATGAAGGGAGGAAAGATTTTGAAGGATATCCGACGACTCTGGAGGACTCACTGTATTTGAATGGAGAGTTCAATTTACAGGTTGGGAAATCCATAGAAAAATGTTAACAACAAATAAATAAGTATTAAACAAAAAAAATCCCTTCGTTCTTCTTTGAAGAATATTGAGGCGGTGCTGCTTACCAATTTTCAAGTAAACTGATTAAAATTTGGGCTATTTATGTTTCTGGACGAATTGAAAAATATCCTAGCATAGACAAAATAATGATTAAAATTTTATGTTAGGAAAAAATAATATATCCAGTTCGTAACAGGGTTCCATGTGGATTGATAATTAAAGCTTTTAAAAATACGTTTGACTTAAAATGTTTATTACTTTTATTCTTGAAACCGTTCTCTTACGAAAAATAAGCACTGGATTAAATACTGGTTTCAGTATTTGGTTCAGTACTGGGATAAGTACTGGGTTCAGTACTTGATTAAGTACTAGAAATCCAGTACTTTTTTCTCGCAATATAATTTTTTAAGCGAAATAAATTTTTTTTTTTTTAAATTTCAGTGGAACTATGATTTTGCGTTTAATGTATTCCTCTCTATTTGATTCAAAACAAAAAACTATTCCGCAGCCGTAGGAACCATAGAAACTTAGTGCGCAACATGTACGCTGTACTGAACCCAGTACTGAACCCTGTACTAAACCCAGTACTTATCCCAGTACTTAATTCAGTACTGAATCCAGTTCTTTTTTTGTAAGGGTTGGTCACCTGTTGAGCAAATAAAGTTAATATTTTGAAAATTTAACAATGTCCTAATCGATTAATGTATGGTAATTTTGGTTTTCAAATTAAGTAATCATTTCTCTTTTTGCAGAATTAATAATGGATTCAGTTGGATTTAATGAAGCAAAATGTATCGAACTGATAGTAACTGATTTAGAGAAGAATGATTGGTTAATAAATTATCCTTCTGACTTAGGACAGTTTTCTACTCAATCAGTAAAAAGGCAGTTAGTCCTCTTCCTTGTAAGTTTATATTCATAACAATATATTTTACAGTTTTAATAAGCTCTTAAACGATAATTGTTTTTATCAATTCTATTGCTTGCGGAGACAAAGACATATGTTACGTTTATTTTTATTCTCTACCTGGGGTAGGGACCCTCTCAGCCCCAACTACGAACCCAGCCGTGCATCGAACTAAAGTGTAGTTGTATCAATTTTTCTTCCTGGTGGAGTTTTTGCAGTTGACGTTTAATCTCGCGCAGAATAATGGATGTTTCGACTTTCCTTTTTTATGAGCCAAGTATAACTTTTTTACAATTTTTTGTAAACATGTATTCTGTGTAGACCTGTAGTATCTCCGATTCGTCTTTATTATAAAAAAATGTTACATTATGAAAAAAATGCTATGACCCATTAACGCCCAAAATCTAAAATTTCTTTATTCACTTTCAAACTATGTTATTATAAACAAAACAACAAAATAATTTCAGCGGAGGTACATTTTCCGTAGGTTTTAAGTTTGCTTTTTTCGAATCTGAAGTCAAAAATTATTTTTTTTCAAACCAAATTTTGACGCCATTTTAACATTTGAAAATTTAACACCAGATTCTTAATCAGTGACCCCAAAAATCCCCGAGAAACGAAATTTAGACGAATCCGAAAACATTTAGGCGATTGGTAAAATATGTGCTTGACTTTAAATATTTTGCATTGGATTTGACGCCACATTTGGTCCACTAGCTTATTGGAATTTTAAATTCTGCCCTACATATTATTAAAGTTCACAACTTTTATGCACTTTTGGTTGAAAGCAGAATTATACGATTATACTTTTTCTGGATGAAAAAGAATTTCAAAACTGAAAAATATAAATTAGTAGTAAGCGGCAACTATGACGAGACGTTTGTGACGTCACAGTGACGTCACTGGCACCAGTGCGAGAGAGGAAAAGCTAGTGAGGACAATGGGAGTGACAGAGACAGAGAAGAGGTGTGGGGAAAGGGGAAGGTATTGAGATTTTGGGCCAGACATCATGACATCGTAGAGTGGGTAAGAGAGAAGGAAGATAGTGGGTGTGTTGGGCAGTTATGGGAGCTAATCAGAATGCGTCCTATAGTTGCCCAAGCATAAAACTAAGAGAGTGGGAGTAGTGGTAGTGGAGGCATTAATGGTATGGGACCCAATAACAAGCGTTTCTCAAAAATGCAGTAAAAAATGGATGATGCAATACTGTGAGATGCGAGATAGAGAGAGAATGGAATGTCGTGAAAGTCAACAAGTCTTGTTCGCAACGTTAAAGCGTGAGCGCTAGGGTGGCGGTGCGCTATTGTATTAGATAAAGGAGTGATGGCGAAGAATTAGAATAGAAAAAAGGGACTACTTTCTATGCTGGGCTGTTTAGCTGGATGGAAGGGAGACTTACAAATGCAAAATATGATTCTCGAATATTTCGAGAAGTAAAATTTTAAGAGTTCAACATTTTTACTAGAAATTTTAATACAATTGTAAAACAATTAAAATTAAATAGTGCAATGAAGAAAAATATTAATAAAAGTTAATGTCATTATTTATATTAAAGAAAAAAAAGTCAACTTACCATCAGGAATTGAACCCTCGACGCTTCTGGGTTTTGAGCACAATGACAGCTACGAGTGTATATGTTAGAAATAGTGACTTAGAAATATGAGTTCGATATTCTATTCTATAATATCAAATTAAAAATTAAATAAAATGTTTCAAATTTATTAAGATAAATTAAAAGCATAGAAGAATTTAACATTTAAAATATTTACATGTAATTAATTACTATGTTTAAACTATAAAATTTTTTCTATTTTAAAATCTTTAAAAGTTTTCTACTAACTTACTCTAATGTGGGGATAGGTGAAATAAAAAAAGTTATATAGGCTTATAATATTTATTAATTTTTCACACACACACACAAACACAGTTGCATATATAAAAATACATTTAAAAAAAATTTTTAGATTTTTTTATTTAAAAAACAATAAAATTATAATTTATTTATTAATATAACTTCCATCGACCATCAGGATCTAAAATTACACTATCGTCATTAAAATCGTCGTAGTTTTTTAAGTCTTTTTCAATGTTGCCAGCATCTGATTGTGAGCGATTTTCGTCCATTATATCTATTCCCTCGCCACTACAATTGAGATAGCGCATGGGTACATCCTCCACACTTCCTTCAAAAATTTCGGTTTCAGCTTGGCTGTATAGACAAATGACTTCAGGCTCGCTGACCGTCAGCCTGACCATTGAATTAGATGCGCAACTGTTCTCATTATTCTGTCGTTCACCTACTGCCATAGTTTCTACGCGGTGCTGGGAATACCATACTGTAAACAAAGAATAAAAATTTTAAAGTTAAAGTTTATATACAAAATTATTACATATAACAGAGAAAACAATCATAATAGATAATAATCATAATTTTCTACTCTACGACGTCTCATATTGACTACTCTACAAATTTTTTTTTCATCACGAGTTACTACTTCATGTAATCGTGTGGTTCGAATTACTCGTGACGATAAGTTTATAGGATCAGCATTCAATGTTACAAGATCACGAATCGAGTTAAAATTAATTAATTGAGAATTTTTAAAATTTAAAGTTATTCCCTTTGCCTTGCAAACACTAGGTTCGCTACCGTCAGCTGCACTAACCTTATAAGCGTAAAATTTTGGCTCACCAGATACGAACGTTGAAATAAAACTACCCACGTCGTAGTCTTTTTCAATTTCGTCTGTTAAGTAGCCCAAAAGTGAACCTACATGAGGTTTGTATTCTTCTGGTGTATTACGGCTTACTCAAATACACGAGTCAGTATCGTAATATAATACCCTTCTACCTAGTTTAGAAACATATTTATATAACTTTAATCTGGCTTGTGCAGTTGTGTAAGCTGCAATGACAACATTAGTGTTTGGTGAAGGAATACAAACCTCGGTCTTGTACAGCCAACAAACATAGAGTACAGACTCATTAACAGGTATGATGTCGTTGATCTCAATATCTGGATTAATAATCATTTCGAGTAATTTTGTCCGTGTACGTACAAGTGTCGTCTGTGGTAAATTATCCCGTTGTCCAAACTTACCCCAGAAAGAGTTAAGACAGAGTTTTGCAACAGAACTAAGTCTTGGATTTTTTTATATTTGCATAATCTAATCTTATTCCTTCCGAGGACTCGTAATGTGAGATATATTGTTGTTTGGAAATATCGTCTGTACAATTCAATAGCCAACCACTTGCTTCTTGTTTGATCTTTAAAAACTTATTTATATAAGATACCAAAAGACCACCCTCGCGAGTGATTGGGTTGTATTGTGTTGTTTTGTATTGACAAATTTAGAAAATTTTGACAATACGATAACCTTCTTTTACTGCCACCTTCAGTTCATCGGAAACCCATGTCCCCTCAATTACTCGTTGAGATTCATCCTCGTGGACACACTCGCTCTGCTCGAGAGTGTCACATCATGAGCAACAGAGAGGAAACATGAGTTTCCCATGTTAACGGACATGTAAAACAGGGTAGTACAAATCTCGAGGAGGTAAAACAGAACAAAGTATTAATCTCTCGACATTGGTAAGGTCGTTATTATTACCTGTCAGCTTTTGACATTCTTCATCAATGTAAAGCTCTGGATGGCCAACAGGAAATTTTCCTGTTTTACAAATAAAAGGATATAAAGAGCACACATTTTTATATTCTATTATTTCACCATCTGATATCTCCTCATATTCAACGGATAAGAGCCATTCTATTGCTGCACGAGATTGATTGTCTACCCATCTATAACCTCCTCTTAAAATAATTGCAATAGTGTTTTCTTTTAGGCAATGGGTTCTAAAGAATTTATTGCAAGAAGAAGCAATAGTTGTGCAATCTGCAAAAGGGCAAACACTTCCACATTCGAGGAATATTTTGCGAAATGCTAAGCAAGCACTTCGTAAAATATCCACATCGTTTTTACAGTATGATACCAACTCCTCCCAGAGATTAAACTTATATGAACTATCAGTGGATTTTTCACTATACCATTTTAGAAATTCTATCCTCGCCTTTTCACTCATTGTATCAAGAGAATAAAATTCCATGTCAGGTAATTGTCCAATGTAGTTTCTGTTCTCTAAGATATTGAATAAATGCGGAAATGTACCGTTTTTCTCACCTATACCCTTTAATCCGAATGCAGAGGGTAGCGCAGCTAAAGGAAGTTGTAAATAATTGAAACTGTCAATAAAAGTAGTGTTACCTACCTGCATTGAAATAATTTTTGTCCCGTTTTGTATGAGGATGGGATCCTTACCACCTCCACTAGAGTGTTTTGCAAGATGGGATAGTATGAATTGTGAATCATACCCACGTGCGTTATGGGCAATGCAAATTTTTTTTTTTAAGTTTTCGACCGGACGCAATGCAAATTCAATAAAGTCATGAACGGGATCTTCTCTGTCAAATAAATACTCATGCACGCCACATTTATTACAAAGTTGTGTCATCTCTTGGTTATTAAGACAAGACGAGCAAACCTGTTGGGCTACACAAAGATTAGGTTTGTGTATATTAACAGAGTCGGTCCCTGGGACAGTTTGATTTTGCTGTGTCTCGAAATCAAAAAATATAAAAATTACTGGTTTTTTTGGCTTACCCAAATGATTAATTCTATTCGAATCACTTTCTTTTGCAACGAGCATATAACAATCGTGGTTGTACTCACGTTCGCATTTGCAAATTTTACAATAAGAAAGACCACAGCCATGCTCTTTTTTTTTTGCTAAAATTGACCAAACGCGAACACAAGTCGCATATTCGTAAAATATCACAAACAGATTTTCCATTGGAATAAGAATTTGGTTTTAAATGTCGATTGTAACATTCTTCACCAAAAAAAATACCGTAAACATGTCACACATTTACGATTATTTCTTTGATTACCATTATGATACGCTTCTGAGCAAGGGGGTTGCGATAAACAAGCACTATATTTATGTGAACATCTGTGCTCACATTTTCTTTTATAACTTTGGTTGCAAGGAATGCAGAATAAAATCTCGATAAAATATTTAATTCCATCGAAAGCGGGTTCAGCACCGCGTGAATAATCTTTTTTATCAAAAACCATCAAAACTGTGCTTTCACAAACTAAATATTGTTAAAATTTATTTAATTCACGAATACCACAACCTTCAGGATGAATTCGAACTTGTGCATCCGTAATTAATTTTTCAGCCAAATTTGTTTGGATTTTTCCAATATCTCTGCGAACATCCAACCATTTTTTATGAAACCATCAAAACTGTGCTTTCACAAAGTAAATATTGTTGAAATTTATTTAATTCACGAATACCACAACCTTCAGGAGGAATTCGAACTTGTGCATCCTGAATTAATTTTTCAGCCAAATTTGTTTGGATTTTTCCAATATCTCTGCGCACATCCAACCATTTTTTATGTATAGGACCCTCTCGAGCGGTACCGCGCAAGGCATAAATTATCCCACAAACAATAGCTCTTGAAAGACACTTCTTTTCTTTGTTTTAAATACTTAAAATCGATTTCTTTTTGCTATTATCTGCTGAATTTTTATTCCATGCACCACCACTGAGATTTTGCACACATTGTACATTGATTTTAAAACTATTATTAAATTCAAATTTTTCTGCACTTTGAACAACCGTGAAAAAAATACCCCAGAAATCATTGAAGCTAAAATCTTTTACTTCACGAATTGACAAATTTCCACAATCTTTTGCGAAAGTGTCAGAATCAAATTTGACCCCAATGAAATCTGATGGCTGATATGGTTTAATAATTGTATCAAAAATTTCTCGTAGAGCTGATTCGACCCACACAATAGGATTAATTTTTTCATTCGGTAAACTAGTGAATTTAATAAGATACTCGTCTCCGTGTAACTTAAATTTAGGAAAGAAAGTTCCTAATTTTTCTAAGACTTTAAATTTTGGGCTTTGACAAAAATCACCATCTCTGTTAGTGTTATCGCTATTGCGAGATGGGCCTGGTATGGGGCTGGTAGGTAGCACAATCCCTTATCCACTTAGTATCACTTTGGATTCTATACACATGTACAAAAAGGTTTTTTTCAAATTTTTAAAATGCTAAATTTTTATTAATATTTTTTTTAATTTTTTAAAATTTACAAAATTCTAAATCTACTTTCCACTATATTTACTTTGTTATATTTCATTTAATTTTAATTTAATTAAATTGATGGCCGAATGCGGAGAAAAGAGAGAGAGAGGGAGAGAGAAAGAGAGAGATAAATAAGACCCAATATTGGCCAGAAAAGAGAAAAAAACTTTAAAAAATTTTGAGAAAGAAATACTTAGATTAATTTGTACACATTTAAAGTTTGAAATCAATTTTATTAATTTAATAAAATTTACTTTCAAATCCTATTTTTTTAAATTATTAAAAACAAATTCAGTTTTTGACACTTAATAGATTGTTTATTTAATTTTTTATTCTTAATTTTATAAAATAAAACGACTTACGATTGTTGGAAAGAAGTTCCATCTCTTTTTCATGGAAATCACGTTCACCTGGCTGTGGTCTGACTATCTCTCTAATCCATGGTGAGAGGTCAGCAGGTGGTCCATCACGATTCACAATAACTTGACACTCACTGTCTTGACTAATTACACTAGATTGTACTAACTTTTTATTTTCTGAATGGTTGCTACACTTATTGAGTTCATTTTCGTTCACTATTTTGACACTATCGTCATCTATAACCATCCCCTCCACATCCTCCTCACCTTCCTCATTCACCTCTTCATCTTCCCTTTTTTTCTTTTCACTAAAAGTTCACTATTGTTGTGTGCTCAAGTTTGTTGTGCCCTTTTCTCTCTCACATTGTACACCTGAAAAACAAAATTTATTATTTATTTATATATAATATTTATTTCTATCATTTTTATTTAATGTTCATCAAGTTTATTTTAATTTTACTTGCCAGGAATACTTTTACGCTTCCTGTATTTCTCTTCCATAGGTGTAAGCGAGGTAATCAGATGATTTATATGGTCTTTTAACCATTCATCATCTTGCATTGCGGGTTGAATGGCTTTGAATCCATCCATTGATAACAAGTTCAATGCTTGATAAATAAGCATTTAACATTTTTCACGGTTAAAATCACCCACCACTAAGCCTAACTCAAGAACAATCACGAGCTTACGAAATTCGCGAATAGCATCGTTCATTGCGTTTACATGTTTAGACATTTTTTCGGCCATAATGCTGAATTTAGAAAAATTACGCTGAGAAAATTTTGTCAGCAAGTTAGTTTGAAGTCACGAGAGAAACTGGTGTTTTAACGCTGCGTTTGTCAGTTTTATGAATTTTCACATCTCCTACCCTAAAAATGTAGGTGGGGGTCGGCTAGAAGAATTTAAATATGATAAATATATGCATCTTCTGAAATTTCAGAAAAACATAGTGCTGGAGAGTCTGAGAGTGAGAGAGACAGAAACTGGAGTGGGAAATGTCTTTGGAAACGAGTGCATTTTGTCTAACACAAGTTAGTACAAGTTATGGAAAACAGTCCACGATGCAAATTTCAGGGAAGAAAGAAGCGAAGTCAGACTAGATGCGTTATTGTCTAGCATAGAGGTAATTTACATAGACAGGTCCTGTGCGCGTCAGGTGAAGTGACAAACAAAAGGGATGCACTAGCCACGGTTTAACGCAAGAACAAAAACTTTCTAATACTCGAATTTCTGAAAATTGTTGAATTTGGAAATTATTGATAAAACATCCTAAAAATATAGAATTATTAAAAATGAAATATATTCTACCTCTATTTAGTTAAGATATATTTAATAATTAGTTTAAAAATAAAATCAGGTTATTCTAAATTATTTAAAATATATTATATTTTTATTCATAATTTTAAATTAAAAATAAATCAATAAATAATTAATTAATAATATAAACTTGCAAAAAGATATTTTAAATTACATTACATCATATATTATGTGGTATTTTTTCCCACTATTATGATAATCACATTATCTAAAATCTATTATAAGATGTACAGGTATGAACGTGTTTTCGAAGGAAAGTATAAAAGCAGACGTTGTACGATATTCTCTAGTCATTCTGTAAAAATTGTTTCCAGTATTCATGTCAGGTGTATTGTCAAAACTCATGGCAAAAACTGTCGTTGACGCTGACAGTGAGGATACACGAGCATTTGATAGGTCTGTAAACTACTCTGCAGTGCAAAACAAACGTGAATATCCCGAAGAAATGTTATCTTCAATGTATGTTCAAAGTGAGAAACCAGTAAAAAAGTTTAAATCTCTACAAAATCATCCGATGATTTTTACCACTAGTTATGATTTAAATAATTCATGTTCTAAGAAAGTTACTATTGGCCTTGAAATTCAAGAGGGTGGACATTTTGTACCTACTATAAGTTTCACCGATAAGAGGTCACGAGGAATTTCGCTACATTTTGAAGAGTGGATAGAATTGCAGAAAAAATTTGATATTATTTGTGCTTACCTGGAAAGTAGAAACAATTACACATTAGACGGTTGTGTTCATCGTCCAGAACCTTTAAAAATTGGTAGTTGTGTACTAATTTTCACAACATCATACAACGCAAAAGCAATTTTAATTGGAAAGAGTTTAACCAGTAATTGTGTTAAATGTGAAATTTGAATTTTTTAAAGATTTAGTTAAGGCTAGATTACCATTGGAAGAATTTGTAAATTTCTACTTTGAAATTATATTTTCTGAAATATCATGTTTACTAACTGACTTACTCTCTCTAGAGGTTAAAGAAAATATTTGTCAAAAATTACGAGAAAAAAAAAGCAAAACAAAAAAGGAAACAACGAATAACTCTTGCATGTTACTTTTCGACATTTTGTTCTGACAATGTTTTATTGTAACATTATTATTATCATTATAATCAATATCTGTATTTACGAAATTGTTATAAAAAAATGCACTAGTTTCGAATAAAACAAATTTCTTGTCTATCATATCTTGTGTGTATGTCAGTCTGTTATTTCTTCCTATTAACCTTATTTTTATCCTATCAACTTACGATATAAAAAATAATAAATTTATTTAAAGGGTTCTTTTTAATAATATTTTTGGTTAATTTTCTTAATAAATACTGAGTAATATTTTAATATTTTTGAAACTTTCCGACAAATTGCTTTAAAAGTTTTTATTTCAAATTTTCAGTGGAGATGGGTGGCGAGACGGCTGCAGCGGCGGCGGCGCACGCGTCGGTCCGCGGAACTCGTCTCAAATAAGCTAATATGAGACGAGCTATACGCTACACCAAAAACAAGCTTAAATTAGGCGTACGTACCAGGTTTAAATAAGCTTATTAAACCTGGTTCGCGTGCGGAACCAATATCAGCTTATAGGGTCCCGCACAATGCGCACTTTTATTAATGAGCTTATTGAGAAATAATTTCTGAAAAAATATAAAAAGAATAACACAATAATTTTTTTGTTAGTGTAAAAAATGGATACACGCTGGAAACACCCGTTTACATCAATGATTTGTGGTCCTACAGGATGCGGAAAGACATTTTTTGTAAAACATTTTTTAAAATATGTTGAACATATGTGTGATACACGTTTTATGCGTGTTTTGTTTTATTACTCAGAGTGGCAATCTGCTTATTCTGAGTATGGTAAAACTATAGAATTTAAGGAAGGACTACCGCAACCTGCTGATTACTCAAATGATAACAAATGTCCGAAACTAATTGTTATCGATGATCTTATGTGTGAATCTTCAAATAACACAATTGTCGATCTTTTCACTAAAGGTAGTCACCACAAGAATCTCAGTGTAATTGTTATTACACAAAATTTATTTCATCAAGGTCGTGTACAAAGAGATATTTTACTTAATGCGAATTATATTATTGTATTTAAAAATCCACGTGACAGAGCCCAATTCCAACATCTTGCTCGTCAAATCTATCCAGAGAATCCACGTTTTTTACAGGAGGCTTATCACGATGCTACTTCAAAACCACATGGCTATCTTCTTCTTGATTTAAAACAGTCTACGCCCGACAATTGTCGTTTTAGAACGAATATATTTCCGAGTGATGAGTTTTCGTATGTTTATTTACCGCTGAAAACTATAAAAAGAGTAGATGGACACGAACAGATACCAGTTGTAAGATTGTAATGGCGTCGAATATATGCAAATGTATTAATGTGAAAAACACATCTGCTTTAAATGCATTATATCACCTTGATACTAAACAAAAACGAGCAATTCTATCGTCAGCTGATTCTAAACTTATTAAGTGTATTTGCGAGTGTGCATTAAATATTTTAGCTGGAAATATACTGCTTAAAACAGTAGAAAAACGTAAATTAAAAAAACATTGACAAAAGTTGAGAAAATTAGCAGAAGCAAAAGGAAACTGGAAAAATAAAAAAAAGTTTATTTTACAAAAAGGTGGAGGTTTTTTACCCCTTTTACTGGCACCAATTGTCGGTAATATTCTATCAAATCTATTCACATAAGTTACTTTAATATTTAAAAATATGGAACACGCGAGAAAAATGGTTTTAGTTCCTTGCGAACAAATTAAAAAAATACAAAAACAATCATCTTCTTCATCAACTTTTGGTAATCCACATGTTTTTCTAAACAATTCTGGGGTGGAGAATAATATGAAACCAAATAATCAAAAAGATAATACTGTTACTAAAAACGTTTATAAATTACCATTAGCTACTATTCAGACACCTGGAAATATTATGACTCGTCTTGACAGTAAAATGAGTCTAATTTTAAACTCACCTTTTTCAAAAGATGAACGTGAGAAATGGAAAATGTACCATCAAGTATTACAAAAATATCTTTTTTTCAGTAGTGTTAAAAGTAAACCAGAAAATACAACAGAAAAAAATAATAACAATAACGAAGATGTTGATAATAATGCATCAATGAGTGTTGAAGACATTCTTGCTACTGTCCCAAAAACTTTTAACCTCAAAGGAGCAATACTACTATCAGGTCTCGTTAAACCAGATTTACAACAGCGTTTCAAGTGGGACGCACGTGGTGTTGTTTCTATTGATGGAAAACAATTGCAAAATTCAAATATTGCTGATTTATTAAATGATGCTTTAAGAAATAGAAAAAGAGTTAATCCAATAGGAAGACTTTAGTTTGCCACTTTCCTTCAAGGGGTTGGTATTTCACGTGAAATTGTGACAAATACTGAATATTGGAAAAAGAATGTACAACAATCGTCTTTAAATACACATCCTCAAACGGAACCGGTTCAAAATTCAGCTTTTCAAGATACACTATTAACAGAAGACGACAGTTCATCAGACAATGGTTGTAGTCGAGCAAGAAGTAGAAGTAGAAACCGTGTAAGACAGAGTGCGAAGAAAAATAGAGAAAGTAGTGGTTGGCTTTCTCTCTTATTAAAATAATGAAAATACTAGAAGAAATATATTACAATCCCTCCCATGAAGCATCTTATTCTGGTATTGAAAAACTTGTACAAGCTGTACGCGGCAAAATATCAAGAAAAAAGGTTGTTGATTGGTTAAAAAGTCAAGACACATATAATTTACATATTCCTACACATCGTAAATTTTAACGTTCATTTTATAATGTTACAAATATTGATGATCTTTGGGAAGTTGATTTGGTAGATTTAAAAAATTTGAAAGATTATAACGATAATTATGTATACCTTCTTGTAGTAATAGATGTATTGAGTAAATATGTTTGGGTTGAACCACTTAAAAATAATACTGGAAATGAGGTAAAAAATGCATTTGAACGTATTCTTAAACAAAATATCGGAAAGCGGATTTCTCAATGTGTTCAGAGTGATAGAGAAAAAGAATTTTTAGCTAAAGAGTTTCAACAATGTTTATTGAAACATGAAATAAGATTTCGTGCTGTGCGTGATCCAAATCATAAAGCAGCAATTGTTGAAAGAGTTAATCGTACACTTAAGGAACGTATGTGGCGGTATTTCTCACATCGCAATACACATCGTTATGTAGATGTTTTACAACAAATTGTACTTGCTTATAATAATACACGTCATACAGCTCCAAAATGCGACCGTCATCTGTGACTTTAAAAAATGCAAGAGAGGCTTATTTGAATATTGTAAAAAAATACGATAAAACCGCATTACACGGTGAAAAAAAAGCTAAATATAAGGTAGGTGGTTTTGTGAGAATCAGTAGAGAGAGAGGAGTGTTTGACAAAGGTTATGAAGCAGGCTGGACTGAAGAAATTTTTGTCATAAATCGTATTTTTAACAAAAGAGAAAATTCACCTACAGTCTACGAATTGAAAGACTTGAACGGTGAGATTATAGATGGGCATTTTTATGTACGAGAATTATCAGATGTTAAGAGAGACAATCTTCTGAGAGAAACTGAATTTATTATTGAAAAAATAATTCGAAGTAAGGGTAACGGTGTAAAAAAACAATTACTTGTAAAGTGGAAGGGTTACCCTAAAAAATTTAATTCATGGATACCTGCTTCTGATTTAAAATAAAATAAAATAAAATAAAATAAAAAGCATCACAATGGAAATTGATGAATTTTATTTAATCTTACCAAGTAATAGTAGTATGAAATATTTTCCACATAATACAACAACACGCTTTACTACACAACTACCACATGAGATTCGATTAAGTGGCCCTTGGGCTGTTGCGGTCACTGAAATACAATTTCCTCGTACATTTTTACACGTAAGAGATGACAATTCCGAGAAAACTGAAAATCGTATTGCTCTAATGACACTCGTGACAAATACTAATGTGAAAGAAAATTATAATAAAAATGTGGATGAATTATTTATAGATGGAGAAAATATACTTCAAAAATATAAATTGCCCATTCTCATGAAAAGTGAAACGGAAATGAATGAGATTAATGACAATAGTATTAGAGAGAACTACAATCCTCAACATCTGTTGTTTGGAATATGGCGTCGTCCTATTGTCTCGCATTTTCGTCCAGGTGTATACAATAAAATTAAAGATATTATTACAGCGATAAACCAGACAGATATTGGTAAAAGTCATGTAATGTTAACTTTTAACGATGATGGAAACGGATATGTTAGAGTAGAGAAAATTTGTAAAAACGATTGTAAACTAGGCAGTGAACATTATCTGGTTATAAGTAAAAAAGTATCTCGTATTCTTGGTTCTTCACCTAAGAAAATTTTACCCGTGAAGTCGTGTTATGCAAATCATCCTGCTAGCTTGACAACAGGACTACCTGAAAAAATGTTTATCTACTGTGATGTGTGTGAGACACGTATAACAGGTGATGTACAAACACCACTTTTAAGAATTATACCTGTTGATACTCTAAACTATATTTTTGCGTCTACTCAGGTTACACAATTATCACCTCAAAATTATATTCCTCTTATCCGTACGCAATTCCGTACAATAGAAGTTGATATAAGAGATTATATTGGACTTCCTATACCATTTGAGTTTGGTACTTTGACTGTGACACTACATTTTCAAAAAATTGATTAAATAGAATGTCTCATTATCTCGATTATTATACTTCGCAGGTGGGTAGAGGTGGAATATCAAAAATTTATGTTGGCTCACCATATCAGAGAGGACATGGGATTGGAAGTTTTCTTAGAGGACTTTTTCGACGTGTATTACCTGTACTGACACTGGGTGCTCGAGCTTTTGGTAGAGAAGCATTACGCACTGCTCTTCACACTTTAGATGATGTTGAGAATAACATACCGTTTAAACAAGCAATCTAAACACGATTTCAGGAGGATCGAGATAATTTAAAAAGGAAGGCTATTGATAAAATTGAAAATCTTAAGAATGGTTCTGGTTATAAAATTGATTGCAAAAATTTTAGAGCTCAGTTGAATGAAGTACTTGGACAAGCAAGTGTCAAACGTAAAAGAGTTGTAAGGAAAAAAGTAGGTAAAAGAAAAAACAAATAACCAAATAAAAAACCTAAAAAAAATTAAAAAACCAATAACAAGGAAAAAAGGAAAGAAACGTAAAATATCAAGAAAAAAAAAATTTATGATATTTTTGGTAGTAAATAAAACTAAAAATGTCTTTCCTACATTCTCACTCTTGCGAGTGTTTAAAAACTAAGTTAGATCTATTTTCATTACCACCTACACAAACATCTATTGAGAGTTCACAATGAGAGTTCATTATAAGCCTGTTTCCTCTTTATCCAATGATTCCCTAATAGAATTTGTTATTCCTGGACATGGTGAAGAATACATTGATCTTGCAAACACTATGATTAGTATTCGTGTTGATTTATATACTTTGAAAAAAACAGATACAGAGAAAGAATCGTTGCAGCTGGCTAGTGTCGTAAATAATTTACTACATTCACTATTTAATCAGGTGGATGTATATTTTAACCAAAAACTTGTCTCGCCAGCAAATAATGCGTATGCATATAGAGCTTATTTGAAAACTGTTCTTAATTATGGACCGCAACCAAAAAACAGTCATCTTACCTCTGCGCTATGGATTACCGATACAGCTGGAAAAATGGATGATATCACTTCAGAGGACACAGGATTCAATGAACGACGAAAATATTTAACTCATGGTGATTCAATAGCTTTGATTGGTCATCTACATTGCGATGTATTCAATCAAAATAAATTTCTTTTAAATGGTGTTGAAGTGAGACTACGTTTGGTACGTACAAAAGATGCGTTTGTTCTCATGGACCCAACAGGTGAATGTAGCATTCACATTGCAGATGCTACTCTACTTGTTCGTCGTGCAAAAATAAGCCCTGGTATTTTACTTGCACATGCTAAAGCACTTTCTCAAGGTACGGATAAATACCCAATCACACGAGTTGAGGTTAAGTCGTTTACTTTACACAGTGGAGTACATGGTGATACTCTTGAAAATGTGATTCTTGGACAACTTCCTAAAAGAATAATAATTGGATTTGTCAAAAATAAAGCCTTTAACGATAACACTAAACTTTACCGATTTAATTTTCAAAATTATACAATTAATTTTCTCTTACTATATGTCGATGGTACGTAAATACCATCAAAACCATTACAACCTGATTTCAGTAAAAAAGAACTCTATGTCGAGGCTTATCAAACTCTCTTTACTGGGACCGGTATACATTTTCTCAACGAAGGTAATGATAATAAGCGATTTGATTACAGAGAAGGTTTTTGTCTTTTTGCTTTTGATCTTACACCTGATCTTTTTGCAAACTGTTATTCTCATTGGAATCTTGTAAAAAGTGGAAGCCTGAGAATTGAAGTTCACTTTGCGGTACCATTGACAAGTACAGTAAATTGTATTGTTTATGCTGAGTATGACAACGTGTTGGAAATAGATTCATCACGACAGGTTATTGTTAAATTTGGAAGTTAAGTTATTCACGAAATATAACCCACCACATGATACACACATGTGTAATTTGAAATTTAAAATTTTCCTTTATCTATGCCACATCACACAGTATTGCATCACCCTTATAATGTATATAAACCGGAAAAGACAGGTTCATTTCTACTACTTTTGTTGTACAGTAGGGACGGTAGCTGTGCGTTAAATTATCAAATTGTTGTGAAGTGATGGATTTCGTTGTCGATATCCAGGGTTTTCGTGGTGTGAAAGGTGAATTTATTGAAAAAGAAGTGACTGTGCTCGCATTAAACGAGGACTTCATTGGACATTGGATTGCAGCACCACCATACCCATTTACTGAATTGAGCCAGTGTGCAAAAGAACAAAACAACTGGTTAACTTGCTCATTTAATGGAATTGAGTGGTTTGAAAGTGACGTTGCGCTTAAATATCTACATGCAAACTTGCGTACTGTGGCAAAAACAGCGGGGAAAAATTTTTACGAGAGGTCAAGAAAAGGTTAAAATTCTTCAAAATGTGATGTGCTGTCAAATTATAAATTTGGAACTATGTAATTGTCCAAGTTTTAAAAAACTTCAAGAATCCGGTGGTTTTTGTCTGCATCATGGTTTTAAGAAGGAAAAATCTTTTACATGTGCGGTAAATAACGCTTTTAAATTAAAAAAGTGGTTATTGCAACAAAAAACGGAACAAGATTTAATGTTACCACAAATCGGATTTGATGTGTCAGAATATGGTGGAAAAGTAACACAAAATCCAACACCAAAAACAAAAAATTGTTTACCGTTGTTTAATAAGAAAATAAAAAAGGTCACCTTTGATGAAAATATTTTTAAAGATGCTGGAATTATATCTGATGGAATAAAAAAGAAACCTTCTACTACTACTACTACAACTGAAGTGAATAAACTAGTTCAAAATTTTCCATCACTTAGTGCACCATTTTTAAAAAAAGACAATCATGAACAGTCTACAGATTCTACAACTTCTACAAGTGATTCCTCGGAGTACCACTGGGGTGTTTCCAGTGGGTAGGATTCCTAACCTCTTGATGAAACCGGTGTCAATTATAATTAATACCGATGGCTATCGAAAACCGGGCGCTCACTGGATCGCCATCTTTATTGATCAACATGCCATAGGAACCTTCTTCGACAGCTATGGTCTTCCGCCTCATATTCCTGAAAATGTTGATTGTCTGCGTCGAAACTGTATTTTCTACCAAAGGAACACAGAACAATTACAAAGTTTCTCTTCTGAAGTATGTGGTCAATTTTGTGTTATGTTTCTTCTTTATATGTGCAGTGGTGTCAGCTTGTGTGATTTTGATAATCTTTTTTCTAAAGATTTTGTAAAAAATGATTTTATCGCTAATTGTTTTTATAAACAAATTTTGAATAAGATTAACAAAAATAAGAATAATAATATGTTTGAAAAATTACACAGTTTTCAAGGTGGTTATTATTTTCACTCTCAATTTAATAATAATTACCTTCATTCTTGTATTCAATCATGCTCGTCTCGAAATGCTAATTAATTGTACTGTAGTTTAAATTGATGTTATTCTTGTCACTCTACTCGTGCGGTTTGTGCAGTTTATTATAATATAATTATGCATAATATCTAATCGTAATTCTCTCGTCGCTCAATCTATAACATATCTTATTATATTAATTACACTTATTTGTCTAACTAAGCTTAAGGAATGAATTATCTTTTTATTATATAACAGGATTTAATTAGATGTAATTTTTAAAAGAATAATATGAATATATACTTTTAATCGATGTTATTGTTGTCTCTCTCCTCACGTGGTCGGTCTTGTCTATATTAATATATACTATGCGTCATAAATGTGTAGTCATGGTTCTATCGATGGTTATACTTAAAAATATCTTATTATATTAATTATTCTTATTTGTCTAACTAGGTTAAAACTAAGAATTATTATTATTATTATTATATCCCAATTTAATTATCTATGTATGTGTGTTTGTGTGAAAAATTAATAAATATTTTAAGCCTATATAACTTTTTTATTTCACCTATCCTCACATTAGAGTAAGTTAGTAGAAAATTTTTAAAGATTTTAAAATAGAAAAAATATTATAGTTTAAACAAAATTATTAATTATATGTAATTATTTTAAACGTTAAATTCTTTTATGCTTTTAATTTATCTTGATAAATTTGAAACATTTTATTGCAGTTCTAATTTGATATTATAGAATAGAATTTCAAACTCATATTTCTAAGTCACTATTTCTAACAAATATACTCGTAGTTGTCATTGTGCTTAAAACCCAGAAGCGTCGAGGGTTCAATTCCTGAAGGTAAGATGATTTTTTTTCTTCAATATAAATAATGACATTAACTTTTATTAATATTTTTCTTCATTGCACTATTTAATTTTAATTATTTTACAATTGTATTAAAATTTCCAGTAAAAATTTTCAACTCTTAAAATTTTACTTCTCGTAATATTCGAGAATCATATTTTGCATTTGTATCTCTGCCTTCCATCCAGCTAAACAGTCCAGTATAGCAAGTAGACCCTTTTCTCTATTCTAATTCTTTCGCCATCCCCCCCCCCCCCTTTATCTAATATAATATCGCACCGCCACCCTAGCGCTCACGCTTTAACGTTGCGAACAAGACTTGTTGACTTTCACGACATTCCATTCTCTCTCTAGCTCGCATCTCACAGTATTGCATCATCCATTCTTTTCTGCATTTTTGGGAAACGCTTGTTATTGGGTCCCATAATTTCAATACCATTCTCTACCATTAATGCCTCCACTACCACTACTCCTACTCTCTTAGTTTTATGCTTGGGCAACTATAGGGCGCATTCTGATTGGCTCCCATAACTGCCCAACACACCCACTATCTTCCTTCTCTCTTACCCACTATACAATACACATCCCCTCTTTCTCTCTCTCACAGACAGCCTGTGACGTCACGATGTCTGGCCCAAAATGTCAATGCCTTCCCCTTTCCCCACACCTCTTCTCTGTCTCTCTCACTCCCATTGTCCCCACTAGCTCTTTCTCTCTCGCACTGACGCCAGTGACGTCACTGTGACGTTACAAACGTCTCGCCATAGTTGCCCCTTACTACTTAAATTTTTTTTGTATTTTTTGCCATTAAATCTGCCATATTTGATTTTGGTTTGGAAAAAAAAAATTTTTAACTCCAGATTCGAAAAGAGCACACTCAAAACCTACGGAAAATGTACCTTTGTTGAAATTGTTCTGTTGTTTTGTTTATAATAACATAGCTTGAAAGAGAATAAAAAATTTTTAGATTTTGGGCATTAATGGGTTAAGTCAATTTCATATTGGTCTGATTTAATAAACGAAATATTCCCTTCTTTTGCAGCAAGTCTCAACAGGAAACTCTTACTGTTGCGATGCTTTGTAATATTTATTTGTTAATAACTGAAAATTAGTGAAATAGTTTTTAAAACTAATAAATACAACAATAAAGAATGATATTGCATTACGATTTGTATTGATTTGCATTGATTTACACAAATAAATACACAAAACATATACTCAAATATGTTTCCATTTTTCAATAATATATAACTATTATTTTTAATAAATCTTAATGCTACAAGCATTCTGTATTGTTTAATTCGTCAGTCTCAAAAATTACTTTATTTATTTATTTATTTATAAGTTTTTACTTTACGAAGTTTTCTTGCAATTATCTAAAAAAAAAAAATTCTAAATTTCAAAAAGTATTTTAAATGTCAAAAAAGGTTTTATTCAAAAGTTGTAGAACTAATAAAAATACATATTTCATGTGATATGAATTTTTTCATGAAAATGAATAGTTTCTAAGAAAAATGCAAAAGATTGTAAAAAACATATACAACCCATTCAAAAATTCCTTTACAGAAACTTTTAAGGATCGTGTCATGAACCTTGAAGGAACATTAAATGTTCCTTTAACGATCCTGACAAGATCCCTTGATGAAATTTGTAACAACGATCCTTCACAGGTTTCCGCGTGTAGTTCATCTCACTCTAATGTCGTTTGTTATAAGTTGTCTCTATTGTAATTAGTGTTATTGTGTCTGCTCAGGTAATCTTTATTGAATGCATTTTTGTTGAAAGATGTGACGGGAGAAAAGTTTGTCAAAGTTGCTACAAGTTTTGATTTGTTCGGTTTTCTTCATGCTATAGAATGTTGAAAGTCGGATATAGTAATTGTGAATAGAATAGTAGACTTTATTTTTCAGTTTTATATGTGTTTACGCTAAATGCATCTACCGAGAGTGCTGGCGTAGATATATTAACAGCTAATGTCCGACATATTATTTCATAGAGTAAACACAAAATTTGCTCGCGGCGCTTTCAACGTTTTATCTCGTAAGCAAACATTAAATTAAAAAAAATTTTATTTTCAGAATCGTTTTTTTATAATAAAGCCGTGCCATATTTTATTTTTGTTGAAAAGTGTCCAGTTTTTTGAAAAATAAATGTTTTAAAGTGACTAGAAAATACCAACCTCACAATTCCTTACCGCGTTCTCGATGCTACTTGTCGCGCAAAGAAAGATCAAAAACACAAAATCGAATTATTTTCAGCATCATTATTTCTTCCGATTGCTTAATGATTTTTATTTGTTGTAGAAAAGTTTCTTGGTTTAAAGAAAAGAAATTATTTGTTTGAATATTTTCGGTTATTAAAAATCTTATTAATTCCGATTCAAAAAAGATATTTACGGATTCAATATATTTTCACTTAATAGGTATTAGTCAGTCATCGACTTTTAAGAATGCGCATTCAAAAAATTTATAACCGATTCAAAATTATGGAATCGGTTTTTTGTTCCTGGGTAATTGGGTGTTTTGAAAAACAAAAAAATCAATTACCGGTCCGTATCAGTGTTGGGTAAATTACTGTTTAAAAAATAACGCATTACAGTTACGTTACTTAAGCAAAAAAAGTCCTAACAAGTTACTTGTTACGTTACTGGATTAAAAGAAAGTAATGTGTTACTTCAGTAATTTAAGTTACTTTTTTAAGTTATTTTCAAGATAGATTTAATTATGCAATAAATTGCATAAGAATAAATGAAACAGAAATTTTCTAGCAAAGTGAAATGTAACAATAGTGAAAAAGTGATTGGAAACAAAAATAGTGATACAAGCTCAAATCAGTTGAAATCAAAATACAATTTGCGGATTTTGCAAAAAGAAAGGACATAAAGAATCCGAGTAATTCCTAAGAAAAAACTAAATCAAACCGCGAATAATGTTAAAACAACTTATTGCTGTCTTACCGAAAAAGGAACGTTTTCCGCCGTTGACGTTTGGTGTTTGGTCAGTGGGTGTACCACGCACCTTGTAAGGAAAGTAGTATCCTAACTAACCTAACAAATAAAAAGTGTAAGTTGAAACTCGCTAGTAACAGCATCACAGTTGTCGAAGCAAAGGGGGACGTTAAACTTGAGATCGCGAACGAAAAGAAAAGCAAAGTGTTCCGGACCTAAGAACGAATTTGATTTTGATAGCAATAGTCTTGAATAACGGTTCCGAAGTTACATTCAATAAAGAGTGCGCGACTATCAAGAATCCTAACGGTCATACTTAATTAGTTGCGGATCACGTCGGCGATTTGTTTTTTCTACGTGAAAATAAAAACTTTTCTCACGCAGTGACGGAATCGGATAGTTCTAACGAAAAACTGACATTTGGCCCCTAGGCTTAAACATTATAATTAAAAAGTCATGAAAAAGATCCATAAAAGCGACGGTGTTATCGGATTAAATTTTAACTATTTAATCGACGTAAGTGAATGTGAGACATGCCTAGCTGGTAAGATGACAAGTACTCCGTTCCCTAAAAAAGAATACTTTTCGCAGAAACTGCTGAAGTTAATTTATTTGGATTTGTGCGGTCCTATGAGAGTGACATCGATGGAAGTGCAAAATATTTCATCACTTTTATTTATGATTGGAGTCACTAATGTCACGTCAGCTTCCTACGAACAAAAGATGAAGCCGTTGAAAAAATTATTGAATACAAAACACTTGTCAAAAACCAAACAGGACAAAAAAAAAGTATATCCAATCCGATAATGATCGAGAGTTTAAAAACAAACAAAAAAATGGGGATCTACCTGAAAGAATCTGGCATCCATCATCGCTAGACAGTCCCACATACGCCACAACAAATTCGGGAGTTACATCATCTCTTTGGGCTGAAGCAGTTTCTACATCGAACTACATCAAAAATCGATGTATGACAAAGAAAATTTCCGAGAGGACCCCACTCGAGCAATGGAATGGAAAATGTCCGAACTCATCTCATTTTCAAGTTTCTGTCAGTAAAGTGTTCTTTTGAAACAAAACGCCTAGCAAAGGAAAATTTGAGCCAAGAGGCGTCAAGGGAACATTCGTCGGGTATGACAATGGATCAAAGGCGTTTCGTATCTGGGTTTCTAAGGATAGAAAAATCGTTTTATACAGAGACGTTAAGTTTTTGAGTTTCGAATGTAAATTTCATCACCAAATGCTGAGAAGGAGGAACCACCATTCCTAGGTTTTAAAAAACAGTCGAACGAAAATGCTGGTTCAGTGCTTGTCAATATTAATGTGCAACAAAAGCCTGATTTGTCTGATAATAACGAAGATCCTTTTCTTGGGTTTAATAACTCCAAAGGACCGACAAATTCGAAAGATTTTTTGGACTACGAGGACGACTAATTTTATGACGCAAATCTTGCCGCTAGTACGTCAAAAAACCAAATGATGCTAAGGCAGTTGGAAGCAGAATATTTTTGCGAAACAAATATAATCCGGACGGGAGATTAAATCGAAGAAAAGCTCGACTTGTCGCACTGGGTTTTACACAACGACTGGACATTGATTTTATTAACAGATTTGCCCCTGTGGCGCGAATGGAATCGCTCCGTTTGCTCATGGCTCTATCAGTCAGATTAAAATTGAAAATTTCTCAGCTGGATGTCACCGTAACTTATCTTTATGTCGATATTGACATATTGATTTACATGAAGAAGCCGGATATGTTGAAAAAGGCTTTAAAAAATATTATTAAAATGATGATGATGATACTTTTACGAAAGCGAAAGTTATGTCTAAAAATTTTAAGTCTGGAAAGTAGACTTGTAAATTACACAAGGCCATCTACGGACTGCGTCAAACGGGAAGACAATGATACCTAAAGTTGAAGAGGACCCTGGAATCAATCGGCCTAGAAGCTACAAAGTCAGATCCATGTTTCTACGTCGATCGTCGAGAAATAGGTCGTACTTCCGTTGAAGTTTACGTCGACGATTTCCAGTTTGCTTTAGAAAATCCCAAGAGAGTAAGAGAAATTAAGAAGTACCATTCTACTCAATTCAAGATCAAAGATTGCGGGGATGTTAAATATTGTCTAGGCATTCAAATTAAGAAGACCAGTAATCAAGTATACCTTCATCAAAGTGGTTATATAAAAGACATTTTGTCAAGATTTAATATAGATCAAAGCTAAACCAGCCTAGACTCCGTTGGCTGCAGGACTCAAACTTGAAATGCCGTTTGAGGATAAAATCAGTGTTAATCCTTTCCGTTAATTAGATGGAGCTCTCATGTATATCTCAATTGAAACTCGACCAGACCTTAGTCACGCTGTTAACGTGGTGAGCGTTGTTCTTGACAGAAAATTAGTGTTTTCGAGAGATATTAAAAAGCTTTCTCAGCTTTTCGGATGCAGACTGGGAAAACTATGTAAATGATCGACGACCATGCCAGAAAACAAAAATGCTGAGGTTTAATCATCACTCTAGTCAATGATAATAATCAATCCAAAGTGAACTTGGCTGCCAATCCGGTATAACATTTTCGGTCAAATATAATGACATTACGTTTCATTTCATAAGAAGCGCTCTCCCAAATTATCCTTTGAAACTGGAATACCTGCCAACTGAAAAGATTGTAGCCGACACACAGTGGGACCAAATGCTCTTTTTTCGTTCAAAAAAGTCTAGAGTCCACAAATCTTGACCGATTGAAAAAAAAATTTAATAAAAGGTTATGAAATTCTCTAGATGACTTTGGTCGTAGTTTTTATTAATAGTTGTTATTAATGTTTATTTATTTTGCAATAAAATTTAAAATAATGAAATGAAAAAATATATGTGACGCTCTGCGAGAGATGTCCTATCGCTGTAAAAATCAATTTTCATTTTTTAATGTTAAAAGATAATTTTTGAGTTCTTCTTTCATTTCTATGTTTCAAAAAAATTTATTTTCAATTACACTTTTTGTTATAATGCTTCAAACCTAGGCGTGCTAAGTGTATCGCATTTTTAAGATTTTCTTTAAACGGCCGTCCCGTGAAATTGGCTATTATTGATTTCATTTTTTTATGGTAATTGATAGTGTTTGAGTTGCTTTTTAAGTTCCAAAAATCAAAATTTGATTCCTGTAATTAATTTTTTTTGATATGAAGCTTCAAATATGGGCATATTAAGAGATACTAGTCTACAT
The DNA here is from genome assembly GCA_037103525.1 of Ganaspis brasiliensis. Classification (NCBI taxonomy): domain Eukaryota; kingdom Metazoa; phylum Arthropoda; class Insecta; order Hymenoptera; family Figitidae; genus Ganaspis; species Ganaspis brasiliensis. Next base: position 366,203 of record JAZKLR010000669.1, read on the forward strand.
TAAAAATAAATCATTTTTGCCCATTTTTAATAGTTATAAATAATTGTTATAAACAATTTAGCAAATGTCATGGGGTACAGTAGTTCTTTGCTAACATTTTGTTTAAAACTTGTCCCCCGGGAATTTTCGGGGTCGCTGATTATGAAATGGAAATGAGTTTTAAAAAATTAAAAATGGGGGATCCACGATGGAGGATGAAAAAATGAAATTCAATTGGATTCAATTCGGGGTCTTTGACTATGAATCTAAAATTAGTTTTTGTAAATTCTAAATGGCGGATGAAAAAATGAAATTCAATTAGATTTCCTTGAAACTTGTTACCTGCGATTTTCAGGGTCGCTGAATACAAATCCGAAATCAGTTTTTAAAAATTCCAAATTTTTTTTTGAAAAATATTCCAAGAGCTGGATGACCGAGAGGTCTCTATAATTTCCTCTTTAAAGTTTCTAATCCTCTGGATGCACTCCTAAATATGTAACTCAGTTGATTGAAGTAAATAAACAATGGCATTTTAGTCTCCGAAGTTTTCATTCCTTTTTAATAAACTTTTGAAATTCTGCCGCTGACAATTTAAAGAGATAGACACTTGTAGTTTTTACATAAAGCATTTCGTTCCTTTAAATTCGCTTCCTAAAGGCAATTGACAAGATTAGCTACTTCTTACGTTTTTCAATGCGCTACCAAAATTTTCACGTTGCCGATTCAAGAGAATAGGATCCCGAATTTTGGGTGGAACGTTGAAGCTTTGCGCATTCAGAAAATTAGGAAGACTGAATTCTTTTCTTTTGCTTTTTCTCTGATGACAATTTACAGCAATTACTTTTTCCAATATTTCGCAGTTCAGTGGGAAATAGGGTCTTGTGGGAAATTCGCCTATTGAGAATTATTATTGAATCCTTGTTTTCGCGACTAAGAGTAAAAATATTAATCGTTTTCTATTCCCCGACAATTACCGGGTACTATTATAAAATTTACTTTATTTATCCGCGCCGTTTATTTGTGTGCGGTTATATCACATATATTACTTTATTATTTTCAACCCAAAGTTGTTTTAAGAGTATTTTCGATGGGTAAACACAAATTTTTATTTAATTTGATGATTTGAGTAAATGTAAATTGCTAAACTGTCTGTTGTTATAGTAATAAAAAATCTAACCTAAGAAGGGTTGTATACTTTAATTTATAGAAATAAAATTTTATTACTGCGCAGTCATAACAGAATATAATTAAAATAATTTTTTATATTTTTTTTCGGAGACTATTTTTGGTCAGAAATCATGTGAAAAGGGAAAAAAAATTCCAAAATTTTTTCTGCAATTTTAACATTGCAACTTTTGACAAAATTAAAATTTTACAAAATCCATACCCTTAATTATGAAATGAAGTCTAACAAACTCAATAAAACAAAAACCATAAAAAAATAATAGAATTTGTAAAAAGAGAAGATTTTTTGGTTAATATAAAGTATAATGTCGAACATTTAGTACGCATAAAACTTTATTTTAATTAAATAACCTTCCATTTTTGTAAATCAAAACATGCCTGCTCCATACGTGGGACCTTCTGCCTCAAGTAGAGATTTGTCCCTTCGCGATTGAGCTAAGCTTATTATTCTGCGTGCCTGCTTGGATTTTTCTGAAGCTTGTTTGACGCTTTGTTTATAACGCTCACTGTCTCTCTTTGTACATATCTCTACTGTTCGGTCTCCAAGATCTAAGCCCAGTTCGCGTTGAATTTCAGCTACAGTTCTCATTACTCCAACATTGAACTCACAGATAGCTTCAGCAACAGCAATTTCAACTCTGACCTTAGAAACAAAAGTTTCTTTTGGACACTTATTCCATATTGTACTGTGCAAACTTTCATTGCTGTTCTGCGTTAGACCCAAAGTACAACAAAGTAACAAATCTTCGTCAGTCAATCTTTCGTAAACAGGTAAAAATTTTTCATAACACAGAGAATTTAGTGGGGTACCAACATTGTCTGCATGAGAACCAGGGGATTTGTTTCTTGCAATAGCTGCTTGATAGAAACACCATGACGAAGAGCCAGATGGACACTTACTGTGATTTGGATTCACATCAGTAGAAGATGCATGTTCAATTGTTGCGAGAATTGCATTTTTCATATCCTGTAAAGAAGAATAACTGATAAATAACTCGACAAGTTATCCTAAAAATTGTGTACCATTATTTTTTACAGTACCATTATTTTTTACAGACATTTTTATTTGTCAAAATGTCAAAGTGGTTTTATTTATTTATTTTTATTTACTTGAATATTTCCTTTATTCCTGTACAAAGCATTTTTATAGTATCCAGCTAACTTTTGAATGGTTGTTTCCTTCAAGGAACCGTGACTTCTTCCACCAAGTGTTACTTTACGAGCTTTCCATAATGTAACTGCGTTTTTGATTCCAGTGTATGCCCTTTAGAAAATCAAAATAATCCTCAAGATTAGTTTTTTGGCAAATTTATGCAAAAATTAAATAAATTCAAAATTGATTACACAGCTTCTCTGTTGTTTACTTACCTTTTGGATACATGATTGAAACATTCTTTTTTTTCAATTTTATTGTGGTACCATACACATTCAATGAAGTCAAGTGGTTGAAAGTTTTCGAATCACCGTCTGATAACATTGTTGTGTATCGAAAACCAAATTTTTCAGATCGCAACCATATGGATGTTGCAGCTGCAATCTCCATCGATCCAGAAGAGCCTTCGTGGTTAGCTTGACACTCATCAACATGACCTTCCATCCATATTGCAAACTCAGGAGATTCTTCTCCTAAATCGGCTATTGCCACCTTACAAATCGGACAGTACTTAGACATGACATGTGAGTCAATCACGTAGCCAGTTACCATGTCAACAACACACCCTACACCATACTTTGACTTGTAACCACGTGTCAGCCAAGATCCATCATAACTCACTCCAATATCTACTAAATCATTTGGGTCAGAATGATCTTCAACAATTTCGTTACATTCTTTGACATGACCTCGACACTCTTTATAAATTGAGTCTAAAACTTTGTTGCACGCTGTATGTAAAGTGTCTGTACACGTATCAAAAGTTTTTCGTTGAAATGTAGTCATGTTCATGATCATAGCATACTTCTCAATACCCGCGTATCCTTTGCCTAATTGCGAAAAAGCCATAACAATCCGCATGTTCAAATCAAATGGAGGTCTTGATGAAGAGGAGTTAGAAACACGTTTTGAAGTATAAATTTCTGATTTGACATGTTCAGAACCTCCGTCTTCGCAATCCTCACACACAGTACAAAGTTTGTGAACAAAACCTTGTTTTTCATTACTAACGACAATCTTCAAGTTCGTTCCACCACAATCCTGGCAATTTACTTTGGAAAGAAGAGATGACAAAAGTCTTGTATCCACTAGAAGGTATTCAAAATTACTCTGCACCTCTTGAGCATCACTAGAAGCGGAAGGTAGATTCTTTACTCGAACACTCAATTTTGGCGATTCTAATTGGTTAGTTTGTAATGTTTCGGGCTCATTGACGTTATCTGAATAATTTGAATCTACTTGTTGGTTTTCAACAACTTCACATTCAACAGTATTGTTCATATTTTTTCATCTTTTTTGCACCTTATTGCTGTAATACTCGGAATTTCTTTTCTTTGGCATTTTGAAAACACTTTTTCACAAAACCGTCACCGCTTATTTTTAATTACCAATTTGACAAATTGTCCTTCTAATTAAAGTTATTCAAACAATTGAACAATACTGTTGAATGTGAAGTTGCTGAAAACCAACAAGTGCATTCAAATTATTCACATATTCATAACGTCAATGAGCTCGAAAGATTGTAAACTAACTAATTAGGATCGCCACAATTGAATGTTCGAGTAAAAAACCAATTTTCTGTTTCTAGTGCTGCTCAAAAAATAAAGAGTAATTTTGAATACCTTCTAGTGGGTACAAGACTTTTGTCACGTTTCCTTTCCAATGTAAATTGACATGATTGTGGTAGAACGAACCCGGAAAAAACAAGGTTTTCTTCACAAACATTGTACTGTGTATGAGGATTGCAAAGACGAAGGTTCTGAACATGAGAAAACAGAAATTTATACTTCGAAACGAGTTTCTAACTTCTCTTCGTCAAGACCTACATTTTACTTCAACATGCGTACTGTCAGGGTTTTTTCGCAGTTAGGCCAAGGGTACACAGGTATTGAGAAGTTTGCCTTGATCATGAACATGACTATATTTCTACGAAAATGTATGTTGTGAACATGCTTACTGGCTAGGCTACGTAATTGACTCACATGTCATGTCTAAGTATTGTCCGGTTTTATTTGGTAGAAGAATCCCCCAAGTTTTCGATAAATAAAATCACTTTGACATTTCGACAAATGCAAAAATAATGGTACAAATTTTGCAGGATAACTTCTATACCGAAAAAAGTTTGGTTCACGGTACGTTCGAAATGACCTATATAAATAGGTGATTACAATTTGGTAATAAAGCTGTCCTAGTTTTGTGCGGGAGCCCTACCAAAGTTTAGAGCGTCAGCAGTCTTACGTCCTAGGGGACACGTTTGGTACAATATATGTACCAAAATAATAACCAGGGGGAGGAGGAGGAGAAAAATTATTAGGAGGTTATAATACTTTTGCTGTAAGGAATTGAGTTTGACAGTTTCCTAACCTCTTTTTGGTGTAGGGCTGCGGATCCAGTGTGGAGTGATTTTCCACACCTGGAAAATCCTGATAACATCTATATTTATGTAAGTTATTTTCATTTGCAGGATATGAAAAATGAAACTCTCACAACCATTCAATATACATCAACCTATTGATGTCAAACCAAAATATAGAAAGTGTCCATCTGGCTCTTTGTCATGGTGTTTCTATCAATCTGCTATTGCAAAAACCGAATCCCCTGGTTCTCATGGCATAAATATTGGTACTTCATTACATTTAATGTATTACTAAAAAATTTTACCTATCTATGAAAGATTGAGCGATAAAATGAGAACAGTAACTAAAATTCAACGTGAAATTGGCTTAGAGCTTGGAGAATGAACAACAGAGATTTGCCGAAAAAGAAACAGTGAGCGTTATAAACATAACATTATTCAAACTATAGAAAAATCCAAGCAAGCACGTAGAATAATAAGCTTAGCTCAAACTCACAGGTAAAAAATCTACTTGAGGCAGAAGATCCCACGTATGGAGTAGACATGCTTTCAGTTAAAAAAATAAATGTTTATTTAATGAAAATAAAAATTTATGCATACTAAATGTTCGACATTATACTATATATTTACCAAAAAATGCTTCTTCTTCTACAGTTTTTATTATTTTTTTATGGTTTTCGTTTTATTGAGTTTCTTAGACTTCATTTCATAACTAAGGGTATGGATTTTATAAAATTTTAATTTTGTCAAAAGTTGCAATGTTAAAATTGCAGAAAAAATTTTGGAAATTTTTTTTCCCTTTTCACATGATTTCTGACTCAAAATAGTGTCCGAAAAAAAATATAAAAATTTTTTTTCATTATATTCTGTTATAGTTGGAAATTCGGGTGCGGGTCCCCTTAACAACGGTTGATATGGGCACGTTTTACATAGCAACGGTTGCTATTGGAATGTTTTTTAAAGCAAAGGTTGATATTGGGATAGTTTACAAGGCAAATTTAAGTAGTTACCACAGTAACGGTTGCTATGAGAATGTTTTCCATAGCAACGGTTGCAATCGATATGTTTTTCATAGCAACTATTGATATAGTAATATTCTGCATATCAACGGTTGCTATAAGAATGTTTTCCATAGTAACCGTTGTCAAGGGAATGTTTTTTATAGCAAACATTGACATTGGAATATTATGCATAGTAACGGTTGCTATGGAAATGTTTTCCATAGCCACGGTTGCTTTTGAAATGTTTTTTATAACAGAGGTTGATATTGAAACAGTTTTCATTGCAATTGCGAATAGGCTACAAGATTTTTGTTTTAATAAAAAATTAATGTGTCTAATAAATTGCACTTTAACTTGGTGCAGTCTTTTTTTTATAACTTGTTGATTAAGATTTTGTGCCCAAAATCTAGGGGAGTGGGCCCCAAGTTGGACACCACGGCGTGTCTAGAGCGACTTTAATTAAAAGTGTTTTGTATATGGGACTTTTTTTTGTTTCTAGTTCTCTAACACACTACAAATTTTTTAAGACCAAAAACTCAATTATCCATCGAGCGCTTTTTGAAAAAAGGGAATTTTAATTTTTAAATTTTACAAATTTTGAATTTATTCATTTTAAACTTCTCTAAAACTAAAAAAATATTCTAGAAATTAATTTTTCTCAAATATGTATTGTGACGAGGTAAAATGTTACCTCGCACAATTTTTCAATTAACATTAAAAAATATTGAATAACACCAGTCGAGAATATAATTCGTTTCGACTGTTGTACAGTCGGGTGTAAGCTTAGCGAATTGTGCCTTATTATTTTATGCTTGCACTCTGAAATCAAAGAAAGTTTAGTTAATTTATGTTTCAATTAAATACTATAATTGAACCTTAATTTAATTTTAAAAAATTGTTTATCTTATTCTAATTATTTGATCTTATTAAGTTTACCTGCCAGCTTGGCAATCCGGAAGCGTCGTACTGTTGTTAACAACATTTTGTTACAAAAATCTGTTTGTTTTTTACTTTCCATGAACACCAACTCGCTATCATATATTTGAGTGGAGAATTCTCCACTTTTAAGATCCTAAGAAGTTACATTTAAAAAGTCCTCCGTCGTGGGATCGTCCTGGCATCGTCCTGGCACCAGGTACGGATGTGAGTCCCGTCCTGACAAGAGTGCCAGGACCAGAAGACGATGTTGATGGAGTTTGTTTACTAAGCTGTCAAAATAACAGCAGACTACACTGAAAAAAATGATTCTGTAATTTTACCACGTAGGAGAGTTTATTACCTACTTCTACAGTGACATTTATATATATATTACGGATTTTACGCGCAGAGTTGGCAATAAAACTTTAACATTATGTAGAATTTCTAAGGCTTTTATAAAATTACAGAATAGAAAATTTGCCGGTTATGAAATAAATATCAGTATTAGAAATTCTAATATAAAAAGAAAATATGAATTATATAGTGAAATTATAAGAAATCAATGTAAAATAAATAAAATATGTAATTACACAAAATTGTGTATTTATCGTTTTAAACTGTAATTTGCACTGCATCTGAACTTAATGTCAACCTGAAGAAAATTTTCGAAAGGTTCTGTCGTTTCTTTGTGACAAAATAGAGAGACGTTTATTTTATAATTTATGAATTGAACCCACCGCAATCAAAAGGCCTTACGCGTGACTTTCGTTGGCCTCTCGTACAGCGAGTCTACGGCTGCGCCAGGGGACCTGCGCACTCGTTCATATGCCCTTTTGATCGCGGTGGGTTCAATTCAAATGAAGATGAATTTCTTTTTACAAACAAATGCCCGTAGACGGGTAAAATATCCGCATATAACCAATTCGTTTTGAAGAAATATCTTATTAATAACTAAAATGAGAAAATACTTTAAGACGTAGCACAATTAGGTTTCTATAATAAATCATTTTTGATTTACATAAGAATTTTACATAATAAGAGGATTATGGATAAATACATCAAACTGTAATATTTTACTTCAAGATGATAACATTGAGATTATAAACAGGATTTTTACATTCTTTTGTAACTTTACAGTTACTGGTGAATTTAATACTATGAAAGTAGGTGCTTTTATTACCTACTACCAAAGTAGTACATTCACAACCCTGAATGTACATTTACTGAAAAATGTAATATTACATTACTGAAAGCTGTAAAAATTCAAGTTTATTAGTATTATTGCTACTTTCCAAAGAGTAATATTACAGAAAGTTTCTAAAGTAACATTACAATACGGACGTAATTTTCCTGAAGTATTTTTTACAGTGTATGGTGATACAGGGTTGGGCGTACAAGGCCGCCACCTTGCCGCGCGACAGAGTTCGGTCGTGTGACGGCAGCCTAACGTCACGTAATGTTTCACTAGAGAAAATGCTAAAACAACGTTCTTAAATGTAACTAGATAATAACCGGTAAAATGTGAATTATATTTCATTTACTTGTTCGAAGATATTAACATGTAGTACCGCAACTTGTTCCTAGGTGACGCCACAGTTTAGAGACAAAAAATCTAGGAAGCCTGCCTCTCTATATCTCCTCCCGGTTGTAAATCCGTGTACAAGATCATCTACTGAACTTGTACATGATTCTGGATAGTGATGCATGTCGAGCAAACGATCTGATCGACTTCACATCTGATTGTCTGCTGTTTGCTCGATTATGATTGAATTGAACAAATTACTTTTTATTTACCTTTTAATAATTAGCATAACTTTTGAGAATATCGTTAAGTAAGAATCCTTTCAGTTTGTTGATATATACTGACATACCGAAATTTTAAAAAAGTAACCTCTTTTATGATTAACTGAAAAATTAAAAATTTTACAAATGAAGCAAAATAACCTCGTAAAATTTGAATATTGAATATTAAGTTTGAAACTTTTAAAAGCTTACAGAAAAAAGATACAATGTGTTGAAAGATGTCATTTTTCATGAATTTAAAATTTAATTTTATAATAAATGAAATTTTTTTTTAAGTTATTGTTCTGAGTAAGAAAAGTTAATGTATTAATTTCAAACTTCGTAAATACATTTTTCTTATTATAATTATGCTTTATATAAAAAATAAATTACCACACACAAATCTTTAAAATATATATTGACATTCTTTTTTAGCGAAATTTTATTTAAACCTATATGTAGTAATTTAAAAAAATATGAAATATGAACTGAAAACGCTATATTTTCACGTCTTTAATTAACATTTTGTAAATGCCCGAACAGCACCGGATGTTTCAGCAACATCCGTTGCTGTTTGGGTGTAAAAGAAAATATCAAAATCTTTATTAGAAATTAATTAATTCTTACTTAAAGATATTCTCAAAAGTTATGCTAATTATTAAAAGGTAAATAAAAAGTAATTTGTTCAATTCAATCATAATCGAGCAAACAGCAGACGATCAGATGTGAAGTCGATCAGATCGTTTGCTCGACATGCATCACTAATTCTGGATAAAATCATGCACAGGTGCATTGACTTGTCTTGTGCATGAACTTGTGGATGGTCAACACATGAATTTGGAACAACGAACGTGTACATTTTCATGCACGCACAATAAAATCTGATACAAGAACATGAGCATGAAAGTGCAAATGTTCATGCACATAATTTTCCATACTTTAAATATTATTAACAAATGTTACTTGTTTTATAGTGGTCCTCTACCTTTTATAGCCATTAAAATCTACTGCGCAGCCTTCACTCCCATAGATAACTAATTCGCAACGTTTAAATTTTAATAAATAATTATCCATTTTCGTGTACAGATTCATGTGCATGCTCGTGTGCATGTTCATGCACATGAAATTATTTGCCTTTAGAAGCATTCATGAACATGTGCATGTTCCTTTGCACATTTGTTGTTCCAAATCCATGTGTTGACCATTCACAAGTTCATGAACAAAGCAAGGCAATGCACCTGTGCATGATTGTATCCAGAATCATGTACAAGTTCAGTAGATGATCTTGTACACGGATTTACAACCGGGCTCTTTATCCCCGCTCCCCTCCTATACTTCATTCGTTTCTTGGCGCTGGTTGACAACACCCCTGTCAAAAATATAATGTGAGAACCATGTTTAAAGAGTGTTTTGTTCAGTGTTTACTTGGTGTAAGTTGGGTGTTGAGAAACCCAATTGAGTGTGTTTCATCCATGTATATTGGAACGCTTTAGTGTTTCATAAACACTTTCTTACATTTCAGTTGTTTGTGAGAAATGTGTTCCAGATACACGAAAAGTATGTTGAATAGTAGTTGTGAAACATTGTAGAAGCAGTCTTTGAACACTTATTTTATAATGTTAACACACATTTAACACTTTCTTCACATTGATTCTCTACTATTACAGTGTCTAATGTGTGTCGTATGATCGTAAATAGAATGTTTACTTTTTCCAAAGATGCATGTTCTATTATCGTTTTAGGGAGGTTCTCGTGACTAGAACTGAAAGTTCTAAGATCGTTAAAACAATTAAACGTTTATTTTATGCACAAAAATAGATAAATCATTTAAGACAATTAATTTATTGAACCAAAAGCAAAAGATAATTATAAAATTAAAAAAAAACAATTTTTTTCTTATTCAGTTTTATTTTTCACCGGTTCAACTCCTCCCTTTAAAGGTCTGAAGGTCTAGAACTGTTGTACACTACCAAGTTTTCCCCGTACATATTTCTTTTTATTTCAGAATATTTCAAATTTCATTGAAAAACACCTAGGCTGTAGCGATATCACGGAGATGGTCACCCATAGAATCTCTAAATAGTAACCACGCTTGACCTTGCTTAACTTCTGTGAGCGTGGGGTCTGGCCATTCCTAATTTGGTATCACTGGTTGAAAGAAATTTTATATATCTTTAATAGAAGCTGACTGTTCATGTGAATATCGTGTTTTGGATTTTCTTTTTCTTCTTCTTATTGAAAAAAAAGAAGTTCCAAAACACGATGTTTACATACATATAATTTTGAATAACAAAAGTTGTGAACTTGATGTTCTATAACCTTATACAAACATTTAAATATGTGTCGGTACATAGTTTATTGTGAATTTCATTTACTTCATAATAAAGTGTATGATTAATGTTATACAGTACACAAATAAAACTTCAACTATCTGTTAAAACCATGTTCTCAAAACACGATGTTGACATGTAAAGTTTGAATGACAACATCAAGTTGTAACATGATGTTTCTTTAATATTATACAAACATCCAATGCATGTTGGTATAAAGTTTAAAATATTTCGTTTACTTCTTGACAAAGTGTGTGTCTAATGTTACAGAACACAGATAACACTTTTAATTTCCTGCTTAAAATGTGTTCTTGAAACATGAAGTTCACAGGCAGCCGTAACTGATTTATTGCTTATTAAAAGCTGTTGACATCGTGTTTAGTTACATTGTAACAACATACATAAGTGTGTCATAAAATAGTTACATTTATGTACTTTGTGAAAGATCTAATAGTTTGTGAAATTGTAGTTTTTCAACATTGTACGAACTCTGAAGTCTCTTTTAAAAAATGTTTCATGGGTGTTTTTTCTATCTGTAGAAAAATAGTTTTCATAGTGTTTTGTGAATCATACACCAAACAAAATATTCTACGTAAAAGCCGTGTTCATACTGCGTTCAATTATAGAAGCGTGTTTGATGGTATTTGGAAGCACGGATATCCATGTTTAAGCAAAATAAAACTATTTTAAAGCATTTATAAAACATACAATTGTTGACTAGATTTTCGACAGGGACGTTTCCACGTTTATTATTTTGAAATTGAGTGCAATTATGAGTGAAATTAGAGCAAAAGAAGAGGTTGAAAATAAATTCGAGAATTGGAAGCTGAAATGAACGCAGCTTTTGCAGAATTGGAAGAATTAGAAGAAAACGAAGAAAATTTAGAACTTGAAGGTAAGAGTTTTGTTCTGTTCTAGAATCTATCTTGGAAGCAGTGCCGTACCAAAAAATTTTCTAATTCTTTGGGCAGAGATTTAATTCCAAGTTGAAATCAATTACCAAAAATAAAAAGGCTGATTTTTGACTTTATAGTCACTAACGAAAGCTAAGACAAAATTCCTAGTTTAAAAGGAAAAATTTAATCTCTGGTTGCAGATATCTAAAAGATGGAGGAAAACATGGAGGACTGGGAAGAGGTTCCCATGGAGGAAGAAAGCGCCGGAACAAAGAAGGATGTAGCGAAAATATTCTTAGGTGCAAATCCCTCAGCAACAGCGGTTTCCGAAATTGATTTAAGAGAAGACGTATTAGCGAGAATTAAGTCTTGGGTACTTAAAGGAATATCATCCAAAGAAGAGAAGGAAAAATTAGTAAAAGCAATCCCAAGAAAGGGAAAAATAAACTTGGAAGCTCCGCAGTTAAACGACGAGATACTAGTTGACATCCATCCGAAAGCTCTAACGAGAGACGACTTTTTTAAGGATTATCAGAACCCGACAGGAGGTGCATTATCATTAACTTCAACAGTTTTAAATTGGATCTTAAAAGATGAGAAGGAACCGCTCGAAAGGGAGAAGGTCATGTCTAACCTCTCTAACGCAGTAAAGTGTTTAAGCCATCTGTTTTTTGCATTAACACAGGCTCGCAAGTCGTTTATAGTGGGTAAATACGAAGATAGAATTCAAAAAATTTTAAGAAAAATAGAACCTACGGGTTATTTATTTGGAGACAATTTAAAATCGGTCATAGAAAGTTCCAAAGCAATGGAAAAAGTTTCTAAGGAATTAAAGCCAATGGAAAAGAATGTGTTGAGGCCAAACAGTTCTTTAAACTGGAAAAGCTCGTCCGTCAGGAGGGAGGTGAGTTGGGGGAGCTTCAGGGGCAACACCCTCAGAGGAAACACCTCTAGATTCAACAGACCAAGACCATATGTTCAGAGAAGAACGTACAAACAGACTCAACCACAACAGAATCGTCGTTAATTTCTGATAAGGTTAGTAGGGAAGCCAGATTAAAATTTTTCGAAAAAAATTGGAAAACGATCACACAGGATAGTTTTGTGTTAGAAGTAATAAAGGGCTATAAGATAGATTTAATATTTAAAGTAAGGCAATTCAGCCAACCTACTCCTTCGGAACCAAATAAAGAGTTAGATTTGTCAATAAAAAATCTGTTCGCAATAGGTGCAATTTCCTTACTCAGAAACCAGATGAATCATCAAGATTTATCTAAAATTTAAAAAAATTTAATTACTTTGTAAATAAAGAACATTTTAAAATAGAAGATGTAAGAACGGCAATTAATTTTTTAAATAAAAACGACTTTATGGGTAGGTTAGATTTGAAAGATGCGTACTTGACAGTTCCTTTAAATTTAGACGATAAAAAATTTTTCAGATTTAAGTATCGAAATCAACTTTATCAATTTAAATCTTTGCCTTTTGGATTGTCATCAGCTCCTTATGTTTTCACTAAGTAGGGAAAGCCCATAGTAAACTTGTTAAGAGAAAGGGGAGTGAAAGTAGTTATTTACCTGGACGATTTATTAACTTTCGATAGCTCAAAAGAGGAATGTGAAGATCATTTGAAATTAGCAATAGGAATTTTAGAATTTTTGGGATTTATCATTAATTGGGAAAAGAGTAGCTTAATGCCCGAGAATTGTTGTTAATTTTTAGGAATGACTATTAATTCACAACAAATGACTTTAGAATTAACGCGAATTAACAGATTAAAAATAAAGAATATGCTAGAAAGTATTCTTAAAAAAAAGAAATTAAGATTAAAAAATTAGTAGAGAATATAGGAGTTTTAGTAGCTGCTTGTCCGGCAATTGAATATGGCTGGTTATTTTATAAACAATTAGAGGTTATGAAAACTATGGCGTTGCGTCGATACAGGGATTTAAATAAAAAAATTGGGTTACCAGAAGAAGCGATAAAAGAATTGAAATGGTGGAGATCAAAAATTTCAACCGCAAAAAATAAAATGCGATGCTGTTCGTTTGACATAGAGATTTTTTCTGACGCGTCTAGTTTAGGTCGGGGGGCGATCTGTGGCGAGGAAAAAGCAAGTGGTTTTTGGAGCAATTCGGAAAGAAATTTGCATATAAATTTTTTAGAATTAAAGGCAGCATTAAAGTGTTTTGCGGAAAATCTGGTCAATAAACAAATTTTATTGAGAAGCGATAATGTAACAGCGTTAGCGTATATCAACAAAATGGGAGGCACACAGCACAAACACTTAAACGATTTCACTAAGAAAATCTGGGAATGGTGTATAAGTAGGGAACTTTGGATTTTTGCGGAATACGTAGCTTCAAAAGATAACGTAGCTGATGAGGGCTCTAGGATTTCCAACGTAGATACGGAATGGGAGCTGGCTAGTGATACGTTTAGGGAAATTTGCAAGAAATTAGGATGTCCTTCTATAGACTTATTTGCGTCTAGAATAAACGCTAAATGCAATAAATATTGCGCATGGAATAGGGACCCGGAAGCTTACGCAATTAACGCGATGACGATAAGCTGGAAAAAGGAGTTTTGGTATGCCTTTCCGCCGTTTTCTTTAATAAATAAAGTTTTGAAAAAAGTCAAGAAAGAGGGTTCTTTAGGTATTTTAGTTGTCCCGTATTGGCCAGTACAACCTTGGTTCTCAGAGTTTAAAAGACTCCTAGTATCTGACATGCTAATATTTGATCCGTCAAATAAGTTGTTATTATCACCTTCCAGAAAGCTGATCCACCCTCTGTCGCAGAATCTTACCCTGGTTTCAGGGATTGTCTCCGCCAAGCGTGGAACCAAAAGGGATTGCCGGAAGAGACAATTGCAGTGCTGACAGCTTCGCTTACAGAAAGCTCAAGAAAACAATATAATTCAGTATTCAAACATTGGTGGCCATTTTGTTAACAAAAGAATTTAAATCCTTTTAAAGCCGAAGAAAACTCAATTCTGGAATGTCTGACAACTAGATTTGCACGCAAATGAAGCAAATTACAGTACGCTCAATACACTTAGGTCAGCTATCTCGTTAATTAATGGTCAAGAAGAAAGGACAAACAATAATCTAATACAAAGATTTTTTAAAGGAATTTATAAACTAAGACCTCCTACTCCTAGGTATGAATCCACGTGGGACATAAACGTGGTTATTAATAAACTGGAAGAATAGAGTCCTTTAGAATCCTTAGATTTGCGAAGATTATCACTTAAGCTGGTCATGTTACTAGCACTGGGTTCGGCCCTTAGAGTGCAAAGTTTATCTTTAATTAAACTAGAAAATATAGCATTTTCAAAAGAGGGAGTGGAAATAAGGATTGCAGACCCTATAAAAACGTCTAGAGTAAGAGGAACTCTACCCCGTACTTTTTTCCACTTCTTTAAGGAAAAACCAAATATCTGTATTGCCAAAACTCTGCAGGAGTATTTAAAAAGAACTCAAGAATTCCCTAACAGGCCGAGAGAATTAATAGTTTCATTCAGAGAGCCATTTAAGAAAATTGGAACTCAATCGATAAGTAGATGGCTAAAAACTGTTTTGAGGGAAGCTGGAATTCAGGAGGAGTTTAAGGGACAAAGTACTCGACATGCTTCAACATCCAAAGCATTGTCTCAGGGATGTGATATTAATAAAATCAAGGAAGCAGCGGGCTGGACAAAAGAGTCGAATACGTTCGCAAGATTTTACAACAGACCGGTTAAAAAATTAAGGAACGAGTTTGAGGATGCAGTTTTTAAAAATTAAAGTTAAATTTTTGTGTTCTGAGTTAATTATAAGGATTTTAATTACTTCAACTGTTTTTCTGTTTAATTTAATTGAATAATTAATTTCATTTTAATACTATAAACTAATTAAGAAGAGAATTCTACCAAAAATATTTGTAGAAGATACAAGACTGTTACTTTTAAGTGTTTAATTCAAAGGTTTACAGAATAAATATTTAATAATTTTTCTAAATAAGAAAAAATAAGCTCTTAACATCTACATGTTAATATCTTCAAACAAGTAAATGAAATATAATTAATGATTAAACGAACTTACCTGTGAAGTTCGATAATAATTATATGAAAAAACTTGTTCCAAGATATTCTATTCCCACCCAATTCAAAATTCCCGCCCTTAAACCATTACTCTAAACTAAATGAAGTAGAGGAGGGGAGCGGGGATAAAGAGGAGATATAAAGGGGCAGGCTTCCTAGATTTTTTGTCTTTAAACTGTGGCATCACCTAGCAACAAGTTGCGGTACTACATGTTAATATCTTCGAACAAGTTTATTCATATAATTATGATCAAACTTCACAGGTAAGTTCCTTACTCATTAATTATTAAATAAAAATATATTATTTATATTTCAATAATATTCAACAATAGATTCCTTTTATGTTCTTTAATAAGTCTTTTCTAAAATATTTATTAAACCTTAATAATCTTGAAAATTCGAATAGTCACGTACTGGACAACAAAAGAGGTTTTAATTTTACAATCGGAAATTCCGGAAATAAACATCTGGTCATCATAAATCTGGACCGTGGCGTGGGGCTCTGGGCCTTTCTGGCAATAAAACATGGTTTTTACCAATGGAAAAAACCCATAAAGAATGCAAAATATAATTGAAAAGAAATTTGTTACCTTAAATTAATTACATTTTCAGAAAACGAATATATTTTAATGAAAATAACGGAACTTCCTAATAACTATTTAGGTCGACTTAAATTCCATAATGGCTACAGTTTAATTGCCATAATTGATACAAATTAATCAAAATATGGATTAATAATTTATCTAGAACGAATTGAATTGAAATTAATTCTAATTGCCATTGTTAACAATATTTTCATCGTATATTGATCAATAAAAATGTTATGCGTTGAAATCGATAGAGATTTAATAACATTTTGGCTTCACGACGGTACGTTCTGCCTGTCGTCATTATTGACTGGTGTGTCTATTGAACACTATTGTGTGAAAGATTTTAATTAAAAGACAATTAGATTTTTATTTTATGCGTTGAAATCGATAGAGATTTAATAACTTATTTATGCAAATTAATAAATAATTCGTTAATTATTTATTAATGTTACTATATTCATAACAAGATTCTGATTAACGAGAGTCACCTAAATTAATGTCCGTATCATTAATGTATTTGTCAGTTAAATTCAAGTCCAACAATATTTAATTGTTTTGTTGTTTACTTAATAACAATTATACCTGGGTTATGTGTGAGTAAGGAAATTCACTGCGAAAAAGCTCAAACTAGTCACATGGAAAACTCCAGAGAAGGAATAGTTCATCCCTTCCACTCAACGGACTCAAAATCCCAAAATGGAGACCACAGGACCTCAGCAACCGCCAGCATCTCGTTAGACCATTTGTAACTCTTAATTAAAAGACAGATTCCCTTCCGAAATGTTTATTATGTGAGAAAGTAAATTCGATCGAAGGAAGGCAAATAAAAATCTAAATCTAAATCTAAATCTAATCTAAAATTTTATTAACAAAAAATAATGAATTGTCACAAACATAAAAAGAAAAAACAAACAAAAAACACTAAATAATAAATAAATAAAATTTACCGAAATTAAAATGAAATTATTACATATTGTAATTTGTCGAACAGTTAAAATATAATCCAAATGCTACAAGCATTTTGTCAAGACTGAGTTGAAAATATTTTTAAAAATTTAAAGAGCAGTAGAAATTCGGAGTCAGTGAACTTAAAGGTAAACAAAACAGAGACGGATATAGAAAGAAAAGTACAATCACAATTTCAATCGATTGATTAATGGAAAATAGATTTTGTTCAGGTATAAAATATCTTCTTTTTTGGTCATAGTAAAACCGTGATTTTTAATATGCAACATTTCAGAAAAAACACGTTTTTTATAATTTGATTCACGATCTATAATATGAGAGTTATTCCAATCGAATTCATGATTGTACTTAGATTGATGTGTACTGAAAATAGGATCATTGTTATTGCAATTTGACTTGTGTTCATTAGTACGTTTTTTTAATGTACGTTTTGTTTCGCCAATATAGCTCGCAGGGCAATCTTTACAATCAATTTTGTATACAATATTCGTGATATTCCATTTATCTGTAGTATCTTTGCCCAGTTTTACGATATTTTTAAAAATTTTTTTTACAATTGGAATTGGTTGAATGTTGGCAGATTTAAAAATTTTTGATAATCTAGTGAAATCAACATAATTAAAAGGTATACCAACTTTCGGCATTTGTTTATTCAAAAGTACACGTGGATTGTTAGAATTATTTGCATTAATGTTTTTAAATTTAATATTTTTAAGACGTTTAGTTTGAAGGGATCCAATATTTATGACAAAAATAATTTAATTTGAATTTTAAATAATGTGACAAATCTCTTCATTGCCTGGGCGCCAAGAGGTGTTAAGGGCGTGGGGACTGAGGACGGGAGGGAGTAAATTTCGTAATTAATAAATTTCTTCCGTATCCATCGTTCTCTCAATCGTTTACCGGCTCAACTCGAAATCGTCACGGCTTTGTGTGTCGCCGGCAATACGGAGTGTGGCGATTTTTAACATGTGATGGTTTTGAAATTACTGAGAACGATGGGGAGGATGTCGTCAAGGGAGAGCGAAGTTGGAAAAAATACCAAGTTAACAAATTCATGATCGAAAATGATGTGGTCCACGCTTAAAAAGAAAAGATGATTGTATCTTTGGATTAAGATCCTCAGTCACCACGCTCTTCGACAATCGCCCCTGTCTTCAGAAAAAGCCTAAGAATGCCGGAAACGATAAGTTTCAATATTATTTGATTGTTTTATTGTCTAATTGTTATTTGTATTTTTCATTTATTCATGTAAATTGTATGTCCACCATATCTGATTTTAATTCATTTCTTATTTATTTGTATATGTTACTTTTTAAATAATCGATGTATGGAATATTTATGTGTGTGTCGGGTTTTTTTATCTTGATTTTAGTTATTGACGTCGAATTTTTATTTGTTAATTTAATTTTTGACTAAATATAATTTTATATAATTGACGATAGATTCCGACTTTTATTTTATTTCATGACATTAGCATATTTTATACGTATATTTATTATATTTCATAATTTTATTTATAATCTTTTTATAATTTTGTATTTAAAATTAAATGTGCGATTTTAAAGATAATTTAATAGTTTTTAATCGTTACATTTTGGCGCCCGGACCCAGGGACTGAATGAGTGCCCCTTAATTATAGACTGTTTGTTTTGTTTGAATGAATGATTGTCTGGAACTATTATTGGATTCTGTTTTCTTTTCAATTTGATTGTTATTGTCTTGTCTTATTGGTAATTTGTTGAAATTTTAAAGTGATTTTAAAATGTAAAATATTTGACTGAAAAATTTTATTTTATTTAATTTATTAAATTTTATTTCGTGCTCGTTTTGACAGTGACCAGGGATATTTTATTTATAACTTTTTTATTATTTATTATTGTTATTTTAATTTATTGTTTTTTATTTTATTTATTTTGTGGCGGTATTTCGATGTTTCGCGGGACTCGGTGCTAGGGGGTCGTTCTCTTGAGCGACCACTCTCGCATTTTGGGTCACGTGGGACCGATGTCGCGTAGGAGTTTTGTGGGTGTTGGCGGCTCTTGATTGCGCCAATATCCTTAATCCAACATCGTCGGCGTAATGTCGTTCAGGGGGGTGATTTTTTGCGCAGAAATCCCTCTCGATCGAGATTCGTTGATGGTTTGGAATTTTGGCATTGCGGTGCAATTTGGGGCAGCTGTCACTCGAAACTTTCAAATTCCTTGACATCTGATGGGAATTCGGCCATAGGGGGGTAGTTGGTTCGTGTCATTTTGAGTGAGAATTTATTTGTGATGTTTTCTATATTTTTGTTTATTAATAATGTTATATATTATTTTTTAACTTTATGATTTTCGGTTTTATTTATTTATTATTTATTACAATTTTAAATTATTATTATTTATTTGTACTGTTTATTTTTTGCATTTATTAAAAAATTTATTTCTGCATGATGGCGATTGTCTGGTTGAACCGAAATAATTTGTCGTTATTTGTTCTTTCTATTTTGAAGGAACAATGAGACAAATTATCGGTGACGCGTCTAACCGCAGATAATCGTCTATTATGTAGAAGTAAAGACTTTGAAAATCTGTTTTGATTCCTTAAATTTTAATGAATACTAATGACTTGCTTTTATTTTGTATAGATGTATAAGGATAAGAATGGAATTCAAATAGTTCTATTATTTAACTGTGTAAATGATAATTAGGTATTGTGTGAGATTGTTGTGTATAAATGAAATTTTAATTTTAATTCTATATCGATCTTGTTTTATATAATATTTATTGATTTAATTGTATATTATGCTCTAATTATTTATTGCAAAAATTATTATGTATTGCTTAAATAATATGTGTGATTGTGAAGGTGTTATTTATTATGATTATGATTTTTATAATTTGATATGATTGGTTTTATATGATTTTTATTATTTCTATTGAATGATTTTATGTGTATAATTTTATTTATATGATTGTATTTGATTTTGTATTTATTATGCTTCTCTGTTATGAATCTGATTTTTATGATATTCTATATTATGTATATTTTGGATTATGTGATATGTGATTTATAATTGTATGTTTGATTTTATTATGTGTGCTATGTGAATGAGTAATCTGTATATATGTCTGCCCCAAAATATTTTTTAAATATTTCCAGGCAAGGGGGGTAATGAAGGGATCCAATATTTATGACAAAAATAATTTAATTTGAATTTTAAATAATTTGACAAATCTCTTCATTGCCTGGGCGCCAAGAGGTGTTAAGGGCGTGGGGACTGAGGACGGGAGGGAGTAAATTTCGTAATTAATAAATTTCTTCCGTATCCATCGTTCTCTCAATCGTTTACCGGCTCAACTCGAAATCGTCACGGCTTTGTGTGTCGCCGGCAATACGGAGTGTGGCGATTTTTAACATGTGATGGTTTTGAAATTACTGAGAACGATGGGGAGGATGTCGTCAAGGGAGAGCGAAGTTGGAAAAAATACCAAGTTAACAAATTCATGATCGAAAATGATGTGGTCCACGCTAAAAAAGAAAAGATGATTGTATCTTTGGATTAAGATCCTCAGTCACCACGCTCTTCGACAATCGCCCCTGTCTTCAGAAAAAGCCTAAGAATGCCAGAAACGATAAGTTTCAATATTATTTGATTGTTTTATTGTCTAATTGTTATTTGTATTTTTCATTTATTCATGTAAATTGTATGTCCACCATATCTGATTTTAATTCATTTCTTATTTATTTGTATATGTTACTTTTTAAATAATCGATGTATGGAATATTTATGTGTGTGTCGGGTTTTTTTATCTTGATTTTAGTTATTGACGTCGAATTTTTATTTGTTAATTTAATTTTTGACTAAATATAATTTTATATAATTGACGATAGATTCCGACTTTTATTTTATTTCATGACATTAGCATATTTTATACGTATATTTATTATATTTCATAATTTTATTTATAATCTTTTTATAATTGTGTATTTAAAATTAAATGTGCGATTTTAAAGATAATTTAATAGTTTTTAATCGTTACAAGTTATATGTTTATTAATAAAATCCAAAGGATAGTCATTCTTCATTAAAATTTGTTTTACTTTCACTAGATTATTTTTATGAAAAGATTTATCGGATAGTAAGATAGCTCTATCAACTAAATTATAAACAATGTTGATCTTTTGTTGTAACTCTCATGAAAGAAACTTAAAATCTGTCAACACTTATAAAATTTCAAAAAGAATTGGCCTTATTAAATCTCAAGTTTAAACGTATTCTTGTTGTTTTTATTTCATATTAATTCAAATATCCCGCCTATTTACAGGGTACACTTTGGTGTTTTAGTACAGATTAAAGAACTCAAATAAATATAAATTAAAAAAAGTCCCTATTGCTTTTACGTGGGACGTGACAAAATTAGTGGCAGTGGTGTTTCTCGCACCTGTAGAAGGGATAAATAAAAGTGTTGATTTTGAACTGTTTGGACAATTTGACTAATGCAGTGCTGAAAATTTGAACTGATAAAATGAGAAATGAACATTGTGAATTGTGTTTAGCCTCAATCTTCTTTCACTGGTTTTTGACGTGGTTTTTTTACCCTGGAAGCAAAGTGACATTGTCAATTGTGTCAAACATCGAAAACGGTTAGTGTAGGACCACGTGACAATCCCTCCTAACCGTCGGCGCAAAATATTTTTGAAAATATTCCAATAATCCATTCATTGCTGGTTTCAACTGAAGGATGTCTTACGAACCAAATAGGGCTACCAGGACATTATTCAAGAAGCAGATTGCAGCCAATATTCAACGAAGATAAAAGGAAAACTCCTGTGACTAGTGAGCCTTGAGTGATTTATGTGTGTAAAATAAATGTCAGATAAATGTTGGCATTATAATAATCAACGAAACTGTAAGTCGAAAAAAAATAGTAAATATTAAAATTATTTTAAACTTTGATAATCAATTGCTCCAAGAAATAAGAAAAACACATTTTAGTTATTATCGACAAAAATATATTTCCATAAACTTTTTCCACATATTTTAAAATACTTCAAACACTTCTTAACTACTACAGTTGCTAAAAATTCATGTTTCTCCTATTACGATAGTTCTATAAGAAACATAAAATACAAGTAATTGACATAAATACTGTTTCACTGTTTTCATTAAATATTAATTTCTTTATTATACAATTACTGATATATTTAAATAATTCAAAATTTTTCGAAAATAAAGAATAAAAGATAAAGATAAATTGTTTTCTTTAAATAACAAAAGTGTTCTAAATTAATAAATATATTTCTTTTAACGAACAAATGACATTACTAAAACAAGTAAATTATAACAAAAAGCGATAATTATTATTTTTTTAGCAGACTGAGTGTCACGCATTTGACATTATTAAACTGAAACAAGAGTACATAAATGTCGTTCAATTAAATGCGACATTGATTTTATAATTCATTGTGTATCACATAATTCTAATGTCCATTTTTCTATATTACATTATTTTCAACAATTATTTTATTCTAATTACGATGCTAAAAGACAAAAATTTAAAAACTATATGTTATATGTATAGCTTCTTGACAATTATATTTTTTCAAAAACTTCAATATATGTTAGCCGTTTAATATATTTTAATGGGCACGACTTCTAACAATAATTTTCTTTATAACAAAGATAAAATTAAATTAAAGGTACAATAAATTGAAACAAAAAGGACATTGGTTCCTTGCATTAATTTCTTATTGGTTACTGAGAAATTCTAATAATTTTAAATATATTTAAATTATAAATAACATTGTTTCTTAAAGTGCAGGTATAACTACTAAATTATTATTTATGTTTTTTAACGTAAACCTATAATTACGACACGTCAATTATCATAAAAACGCTTTTATAAATTTTGACACTTTCCTTTCTCGCACGATATGGAATATTATTCAATTCGAACAAGTTGAATTATATCGTTAAGTTAAGGGTGACAATGATTTTTGCGTATTTAATATAATTGTAATTCCCTGACGAGAATTGCCTTTTAATATTATTTTTATCAACGACAATGCGCAAATTGCAAAGATTTTTATTATCTATATCACATTTCATTTTTTAGCAAACATGCGATGTTCTCTAACATTAAAAGATTTGCGTACAAAATGCGAAGTCAAGTGTCATTTACAATTCTGAAAATTATATGCACAATTTTCTATTAAATAAAACATTAATAACAATTTTAATATTGAAAATAATAATTGACTTAAATGTTACGTTTTTAATAACAATAACAATAACAATAACCATGACAATTATACAGATTTCATAAATGAAATAAATGAATAAATAAAAATAAGTGAAAAATTTAGGCAAAATTTATTATATTTTAATATTAATTTTTAAGGTTATACAAATTGACTTATAAGAAGCAAACAAAATTTGTTTTATAAGCGACGCAGAAGAAAATTAACTCATTTCATAACTTCAATATTATGTTTCATTTCTTAACTATTCAAAAGTTAGAATAAATAAAAGTGATTTGTATTCATATTCAATTAAATTATAAGTTTCATTTATACATTTATTTCAATTACATCTTAAGTAGATTAATAATTTTTAATCTTATATTTCAATCACATTTACATTCTTATTCTTACCTTCTTCAAAAGTAAATATAAACATTTTTTTTATTTAAACTAAAATATAAAATGTATTTATAATAAATTAACGTCGATAGCACATTTACATCCATGACTATAAAAGTAAAGTCGAAAAAGTTAAGACAGCATGAATTATAAATTATCTTAGAATATTAAACAGAGTATATATTCAATGAAACCGTTCATTTCCAACCTTATAGAGAGTATTGCAATGCAATAGAAATAAATCTTTTTCTAAAAACAGGTAAATTTTTAGCTACTAATGAATGTCTTTATCTTACAAAATAAGGCATTTCAGTTATATCATTTTCAACTAGCGATATTATTGCCTGCTTTTAAATTATCAACACAATTACAATTAAATAAGGTTACATTTTCAAAAACATTTTGGTGCAAATTTAAAATTGATATATTACATTAATTACCTTGTAAACCGAAATCGAGAATTTAATACCACCTTATATAAAAAAAATGTAAGAGTGCATTTTCTTCAAAATTAACAGCACAATTGAAAATGTAGAAATTACTCAAAATTTTATGACATTCGTTGACAACTTTTAATACAATATTTTAAACAAACATTTTCAGTTAATATAGTTTAAGTATATATGGAAAAAGAAAACCTTATGTATGTTTTAACAAAATTAATGTTAACCGAAAATAACTTTCACGATACAGAATATTTGAAATTCACAGAATAATATTTTTAACGAAATTTACCGAAATGACAATTTCCAAATCGATTTATAACTGTATCCATAAATGAGATAAATTATAATTTCTTTTATATGACCCTAAAATGTCATTGAAAACAATAATTTTTCATTACCTTCAGTCAAAAAAAGAACTAAATAAATAAAAATTCATAAGGATTGCATCTTACTTTTCACATCTTAACTTTCTGAGAAAAATATTTTAGGATTGTATTATATTCTAGATTATATAATCCTTCTATATACTTTTTCAAGATAAATGAGAATTACTTTTTCCTGTGTGAACAACTATGTGGGTAGAGATTTTCTTATTATGGCTATGATTTTATAATCTACTATCAATGTACATATCTCATAATTCAGTTATATTATTGTACCTGTATTTTCTATTTCCGTCATTAAATAAAAACTATTAACCTGAACTTCAATTTCAATACTGACATATGCAATTATGTTCTTATATCAAAATTTATTTACTACTATTTAATTGAAATTAGTAAAAACATGAAAGATAAATTTTCAAGTAAAATTAACAAATCAATTCAGTATCGCTTTCTCATTAAATTCAAAATCACTCGAAATCACAAAAAGTTACACATCGGTGAAGTTTTCTCGCTTGGCGTAAACCTTCCTGCAGCACATCTAGTGCAAACCCTTTAGAAGTAGCCGTCAATAACTTTAATAGTTAATTAAAAGTAGGGATCCCCGATGTACTGTGAACGGCCTTCGTGGCTCAATGTATTGGCGTAAACCTTCCTGAAGTACAAGATGCAAACTTTATAGATTATAGAAGATGCCTCGAACGTAACCAGTTGATATTTCCAATGAAAATTGGTAATATTAATTGTGCGGACCATCATGCTTCTCTTACTTCGTAATCCGGCGAGTTCGTCGAGATTCTGTCAGTTTAACAGTACAGATCAAAGTGAGAACGCTTTCGTCGTATGCGTAACAATTAGGATAATCCTCAGGTTTTGTGTATTTGTGTAGTGAATGGCGATACTACTCCTGATCAAAGTGGTGTAACCAATTTCGATTTATGAGCAAGTTGATAAACAAAAGTTACCCGTACATTTCTAAAATAACAGAATAATTAAATAAATGAAAAATCATTCAATGTTCAATCATTCAATGTTCAGTCCCTGAATTCAAAACCATTCAATATTCATGAGAGAGTTCTCAAGTGCGTTCTGCGGTATGCATGTTCTGCATACTCAAAACAGTAAGTTCTACAGATTAGAACTAAAATAATTAATTTCAAGTATGAATAGTTATTCATGAAATGGGTACGATTTCTTAATAAAATTTTCAATACACAGAAAACAGGGTACAGTAATAACAGGCGAATTAAATAGATTAAATGAATTAGATGGATTCAATGAATTACAGGAACTAAATGAATTACATAAACTAAATGAATTCCATGAATTAAATGAATTAATAAATTTGCAGTATAAAACTCATTAAATGAGAATTTTTCCTTGAGATAACTAATTGTATTCAACAGTTGTCAATAAGTTTGAGTTGTCATAGTAATAATGTATTTTTACAATAAACTTTTCATATAAAGTCTAGCAAAAGTCACTGTAGATTGAAAAATGGGGTCAAAAAGATAATAGTTTAAAAGTCAATCTCGCTACGCTTTCCAATAAAATAAATAATGCTTCTGCTTCATTGTCAACGTTAGTAGTAAATTAATTTCAGTAAATTCAGTAAATCACAAAAATGTGCCAGAAAAGTAAAATAAATAAATGAAAAAAAAAAAAGGAAAAGTTGTCTTGAACATTAAAATGTTCAAATAAAGTTAATATAATGATAAAAATAGCACTGAGGATAACAAATCAGTAGTTATTATTAAAAATATATGGAAAATAAAATATACTATAATTTGATAAAATACGCTTACCTTAAGAAATCCACTTGTTTTGTATAAAAAATACACTCGTAAATAATTAACGCATAATTGTTGCGAATGTCTATTATAGTCAACTTCATCATGAAATATACGTTTATGTTAAAACCATTTTATGGGTATCCGGCAATCATGCGAAATCTGAAACAAATATTTTCACAAAGTATACATGTCACTTACTTGTTATGTCTGTTCGTTATAAAAAATAAGAAAAATATTAATATACTTATCTGAAAAAAAATACTTCGCTTTCCACATCAATTGATTATAATTTATTATTGTTAAAGTTATATTCGTTACAATATAACTATATTGCGCTTCTTGGCAAAAATGACAATGATGATCCTGTTAAAAATCATTCCTGTTATTCAATATACAAAAATTTAATAATGAATAAATTATTATTATCATATCTAAAAGATATATATATAAACTTAGGCAAATAGAAGAATGTACGGGTGGAGGACGTGCGTTCTTCTATTTGCCTGGAATCAATCAGCCATTTAGCCTATTGCCTAGTCATTAAGCTAATTGCCTGAAGGGTCTCCGGCAAATAGAAAAATGCGAACTCTCCAAGACGAGTATAAACACCATTTGAAGTAAATAAACTTTACAAACAAAATTAATTAAGTATGAACGTTAATTTGTATTGTATAGAATTCAAAATAACAATTAGTTTCTTGCTGTTCGTCTCAAGTATCACTTGATAATTGATATTTCCTATTCGAAATGGAAAATAATACTGTTAATAGAATTGAATTTGAAACTAAATGCAATGATTTAATTAATAAAAATAAGAGTAATCGGTGTGTGTGGAATAAAAAACATCTGGAAAGTGTCATAAAAATATTTAAGGAAGTGAAGTCGGGATTAAAAAAGGATCCATCTTTCTATCACTATTTAAACGCTTACGAAATTCTCGAAATTGGCAAAGAGACTCACGTTATTTTAAAAAGAAAAAGTGCCACTGATGATTTGATTTATATGGTGCCAATTGAGGAATATTTTCCCAAACTCCTAGAAGCACACATACAAACTGAACATGGTGGGCGGGATAAAATGTTATTTTACATTAAAAAGAAGTGGCGTATTTCGAGAATTGCGTGCTAAATTTTTGTTGAATGTTTAAATTGTAACCGCAAGAGAAGTTCTGTTCGAAAAGGTGTGGTCGTAAAACCAATTGTTACTTAAGGATTTAATAGTCGAGGACAAGTAGACTTGATTGATTTTCAATCAAGTCCTGACGGAGAGTATAAATGGTTACTCAATTATCAGGACCACGCAAGAAAATTCCTTCATCTGCGACCTCTCAAATCCAAAGAAGCTGTTAACGTTGCTGAGCATGCACATTAATTGCGGCGTTCTGGATTTGACGACAGAAAACAGTCTCATATGTTCTTTATGTGCCCAGGGAAAAATAATAATTGAAAATCAACAAGATTGCCACAATAGGCAAAAGATTGCAGTGGAAAAAATGCAAACTTTTTCTCAAGATAAATTTCCTTCACTTAGTATTGGAGATTGCATTACGTTGTCAGTTCCTTCCGTAGATCGCGGACCTCTGGATTTTGCAAATATTTTCGGAGTTGTCATAGACATAAAAAATGGTGTCTATCAAATTGGAACAGAAAGTGGGATTCTTAAAGGTTTTTATTTTTAATTATACTCATTTGTAAGTTATAATCATTTAGTAAATAAATAACATACTTAATTTTTTATTAAAGGTTGGTTTACACGAACAGACTTAAAAGAGTCTGGAGCGGTAAAAATTGGACTTGATGATGTAAGCAAAAATAGTACAATAACTTTAAGAGAGGCTGCAGCTCAACAATCAATATGTGGAGGACAAGGTTACAAAAAGTGCAACTGCAAAGCAGCTTCTAATCAATGCCAAACTAAACGGTGTTCATGTCATAAACAAAAATAAAATGTAATTCGCGATGTCATCAGTCTACATCTTGCTGCAACAAATAATTGAATTATTTATAAAAAATTGACTTATAATTAATTAATTATGTTTATAAAGCTTATTTACTTCAAATTGTTATTTTGAATTCTATACAATACAAATTAACGTTCATACTTAATTAATTTTGTTTATAAAGTTTATTTACTTCAAATGGTGTTTATACTCGTCTTGGAGAGTACGCATTTTTCTATTTGCCGGAGACCCTTCAGGCAATTAGCTTAATGACTAGGCAATAGGCTAAATGACTGATTGATTCCAGGCAAATAGAAGAACGCACGTCCTCCACCCGTACACTCTTCTATTTGCCTAAGTTTAGCTTAATGCCTAGGCATTAAGCTAAATGCCGGATTTCTCTATTTGCCTACGACATATATAAAGGCAAAATTATAAAAAATATTGTATATAAAAAAGGCATATAACGACTACAAGCAAAAAATTGGTATTTTATACCTTAACAAATAATAAAGAACAATTATTATCTCAATAAAATGCTAAATTTATTTTACTGAAAAATATATACTTACCAAGTTTCGATAGCAACAGGTTCAAATCATTTTTTTTATCACGTTATTTTACTATTTTTTTACATTTAAAAGCATAACCTACATTTGCATTTTTTCAAACAACTTACAAGTTGTCAAATCTGTTATAGTGTATGCGAGTTATATAATGCAACACACGTACTAATCGTACAGGCGACATTTTTCAAAGCACTTCAATTGTATTCAAATCAACCATTTAACTTGTTCTATTTATTTACTAAAAAGTTGTTTCTACTATCAACAAACTTTTTTTATTTAAGGGGGAAGGTGTGACGTCAGCCTAACGTCACGTAATGTTTCACTAGAGAAAACGCTAAAACAACGTTCCTGAAGTAACTAGATAATAACCGGTAAAATGTGAATTATTAAATAGAAATATATATTATTTATATTCCAATAATATTCAACAATAGATTCCTTTCATGTTCTTTAAGTCTTTTCTAAAATATTTATTAAACCTTAATAATCTTGAAAATTTGAAATAGTCACGTACTGGACAACAAAAGAGGTTTTAATTTTACAATCGGAAATTCCGGAAATAAACATCTGGTCATCATAAATCTGGACCGTGGCGTGGGGCTCTGGGCCATTCTGGCAATAAAACATGGTTTTTACCAATAGGAAAAATCCATAAAGAATGCAAAATATAATTGAAAAGAAATTTGTTACCTTAAATTAATTACATTTTCAGAAAACGAATATATTTTAATGAAAAGAACGGAACTTACTAATAACTATTTGGGTCGACTTAAATTCCATAATGGCTTCCGTTTAATTGCCATAATTGATACAAATTAATTAAAATATGGATTAATAATTTATCTAGAACGAATTGAATTGAAATTAATTCTAATTGCCATTGTTAACAATATTTTCATCGTATATTGATCAATAAAAATGTTATGCGTTGAAATCGATAGAGATTTAATAACATTTTGTGGCTTGACGACGGTACGTTTAGCCTGTCGTCATTATTGACTGGTGTGTCTATCGAACACTATTGTGTGAAAGATTTTAATTAAAAGACAATTAGATTTTTATTTGAAAATGTCTGGTAGAGGTGCGATCCGGGGTCGTAGACCCATCTCAGGTGAGCTCCTTATTAAAAAATTGATTTATTGTTTTGATGGAATCGATCTCCGAAATTTAAATATTGAAAATAGAGTCAGTGTTCAGTGCGCGTCTTTTTGTAAATGGCCGTGCCATGTGGCCGGTTTTTATTCGGTTTCTTGTAATCTTTTAAAATTGTTTCCATTTAATAAATTTGTTATATTGTGTCTTAAGATAAATTATTGGTTTGTTGCTGCTCCTTACTCCTCACTCTCCGGATTATGAGTTAGTCGTGGCTGTATTATTATTTCGATTTAAGATTAGAAGCATTTGAGAAATTTAATTACAGTACGCTTCCATTTAATTGACCTTGTCGGGACCGGATGAAACATTTTAATTGACCCTTCCCACTCTTTGTTGAATGTTTTTGTAAAGTGTTTAGTTTGTGACAAGCATCAGTTTAAATTTGGCTAATGTGGCGACATCTGTATCACGTGTTAACTTTTAATTTTACATTCGACGCCATTGTTTCAGTTTAGTTGCTTTCAGGCTTTTGTACCTTACAGATCATTGAGATTGTATTATCTTTTGTGTTACAAATCATTAAACAAAGCTTACATAAATAGTGTTCTTTTTATATTATCAAATATCATAAAGGTTTCTACAGGTTATGGGACCAGATCTCGCAGTCGTGAAATGTGAAGTGTGATCGATAAAATAGTTCAAAAAAGTGAGGTTAGCGTTCGAGTGAAAGCGTGATTCAGAGAACAAAGAAAATGAATTCTACGCTGTCGTCGCGAATAGAATTTTTATCGAAAGATAATTTTGATTCCTGGAAGTTGCAAATAGAAGCACTTCTAGTAATAAATGACACTTGGGAATATGTAAGTGGAGAATGTGTAATGCCTGAAATTCCAGAAGAAAAAGAGGAAGCTCGAGCGGCGGCCAGGGCTCGTGCCAAGGAATGGGATGTCGCAGATCGGAAAGCGCGCTCTGCCTTGATATTGACTATTAATCCATCAGAGTTACAACAAATCAAGGGCTGTGTAACTTCGCATGAAATCTGAACAAAATTGCATGGAATAATCAGTCAAAAGGACCGGCAAGAAGGGCGACACTTTTGAAGCAGCTGATGCTTCACAAAATGGCGGAGGATGGCGATGTGCGCGCGCATATTCGGAGATTTTCTGAAACAGTAGACAAGTTGAAGGAAATGGAAATTCCAATTGTTGACGATCTTTTGTGGTGCATGTTGCTCTACAGTCTCCCTTCGTCGTATGAAAATTTCCGGTGTGCCATAGAAACACGTGACGAATTGCCCAATCCCGAAACGCTCAAAATCAAAATTATTCAGGAAAATGATGCCCGTAAATCGAAAGCTAGTTTTGATGGAATGCCAAATGCCATGGTGGTTAAATCAGCTGGTGGAAAAAGTGGTTTTTACAATAAGAAGAAGTGGAAGCCACAACGTAGTGATAAGAAGGAAAATCAGAGTGTGCAAAAGACTTTTCCTTTTAAGTGTCACAGATGTCAAAAGGTGGGACATAAAGCAGCTGATTGTGACGAAGTGATTGATCGGAAACCACAACAGAAGGCAAGTATGGCGGAAGAAACGTGTTGGCTAATTACTTCTCAAAAAGAAAATGCTTTTAAAGCCCAACAGTGTTACACTACAAAGTGGTGTCTCGATAGTGGGTGTACCTCTCACATGTCTAACGATGAGAAGTTATTCGTGAATAAAAGTGAATGTGGAAATAAATTAAATTTAGCGAACCACGCCTCGAGTACGGTGTTGGGAAAAGGAACTGTCAACCTCAATGTTAATGGTCTTTATTTTTTACGAGAATCTGCTGAAATCGCGAGTGCTGTGAGTGAGGATAAAGGAGTGTCAAAAATTGAATTGTGGCACAAGAGACTCGGACATTTAAATGAACAGTCTTTGAAAAATATCGTGACTGGAAAGAAAGTTCTTGGTGTTGAATTCGATACGAAAGACAGTTTATCGGTATGTGAGTTGTGTTTAAAGGGCAAGTTTTCGCAGATTCCGTTTCCAAAAAGGTCTTCGCGAAAAACGGAAGTCCTTGACATTATTCATTCCGATGTGTGTGGACCCATGAGAATACAATCACTTGGTGGTGCAAGGTATTTTGTTACCTTTATAGATGATGCCTCTCGGTGGTGCGAATTAAAATTTATTAAGCACAAAAGTGATGTCATGGAAGCATTCAAAGCTGTCAAGGCTAACTTTGAAAATCAGACTGGTAGAAAAATCAAGGTTCTTCAGTCCGATAATGGAGGCGAATATTGCTCAAAAGAGTTCGACAAATATCTCGAAGAATGTGGAATACAACGACGTCTCACAGTACCTCATACACCTCAACAGAATGGAGTGTCCGAGAGGAAAAATAGGACTATTGTTGAATCGGACAGGTGTATGATGGCAGAATCGAATATGTCACCAGGAAAAATAGATGCCCATCAAAGAGTCTAGACAGAAGAACGCCTTTTGAAATTTGAAGAGGAAGGTTGCCAGATTTATCCCATTTAAAAACTTTTGGTTGCAAAGTTGTCATTTTAAACAAGTCCCAAAACAGAGGAAAAATGGATCAGCCTGGGAAAGTAGGATACTTCATCGGATACTCTGATATTACAAAAGCTTACAGAGTTTGGATTTCGGGTGACAAGAAAATAGAAGTTTCTCGCGATATATCATTTATCAACGAATATCTGTCAACGGAGAAACAAGAAGAATTCGTTTCGGAAGAAGTCTTCATCAAGCTAAAACTTGAAGAGAAACCCAATAAAAGGAAATTTGTTGAGTTCGAGCATCAACCTAGGGAAGAGCTACGTAGAGAGCAGATCCAGGAAGATGACATTGAAGAAACAGACGATGGTTACTCTGATGTTGACGAACCATTTCTCGGTTTCGAACAAGCTAGAGAAAGAAGGACTGTTGGCAGACCACGAATTCTAAGAACAGGTCGTCGAGGTAGACCAAGAAAACAGCACAATGTCGCAAACACGAAGGAGCAATCGTAGAAGATGTTCAGGATTATGCAAATGTTGCTGAAATTCCAATTAAAGAAGCGCTATCTGGATTCAATGCTGATGAATGGTTGATGTCCATTGAAGAGGAATTTAGTGCTCTAATCAAAAATGGAACATGGAAGTTACAAGATCGACCTGAAGATCGAAATATTATTGGATGTCGAATTGTTCTTATTAATAAATATTCCAAAGATGGAACAATTGAAAGAAAAAAGGCTCGTCTGGTTGCAAAAGGTTATGCTCAGAAACATGGTGTTGATTTCAACGAGACCTTTGCACCAGTGGATCGATTGAGTTCAATTCGCTTGTTAATGGCTTTGGCTGTTGAACGTGGACTTGTAGTGCATCAACTTGATGTAACGACAGCCTTTCTGAATGGACGTCTCGAAGAGGAAATATTTATAGAATTACCAGAATTATTTCCTGAACTCTTGGAGAAAATTGCTGCGAAAGAAAAGGAAGAAGGAGATGCCTCGAAGATGTTGAACCAATTGAAGAAAGGAAATCAAGTCTGTCTTTTAAAAAAGGCCTTATACGGTCTAAAACAGGCGGGTAGACAGTGGCATAAAAAACTTGATGAAGTTCTGCAAAATCTAGGATTAAAGCCCACGAATGTAGATTCTTGTGTCTATGTTGCCAAGTGTAAAGAATATTACATGATTGTCCTTACTTATGTTGATGATATGCTTTTTGCATCAAATAATATCAGTTGGCTGATTGAACTAAAACAGGAACTAAAGAGATTTTTCGATGTTAAAGATCTTGGAAAAATCAAACGACGTTTGGGAATGGAATTTTCTCAAAACGAAGAAAGTATCTAGATTTCTCAGAGGATTTTTATTAAAGACGTTTTAAAGAAATTTGGAATGCAAGATTCCAAACCTGCTGTGACACCGATGAGTTTGGGATTGAAGTTGCCTAAACCTGAAGAATTGTCTAGTGAAGATAAAAACGATTATCCTTTTCGAGAACTGATAGGAGCGCTATTATATTTGGCTGTTGGAACCAGGCCTGATATTGCCTATACAGTTAAGGGGAGGTTCTAGTCCAAAGTCCCGAAAATTAACGTAATTTTAGGATTTTTTTTTTTGAGTTAACGCAATTATTTTTTGAAATAACTTCTTATGGTATTTATTTGTATAGATTTGAAAAATTTTACAAAATTTTTTCAAAGAAAAATAATTAAAAATGGCGGCTCCAGCCCTCCCTGAAGAAAGCCGTGCGTGGCGGGAGTCAAAGTGCGCGGGGCACTCTACAGCCCTTCCAAATGATCTGAACTGAAAAAACCAAAAATATTCTTAAACTAGATAAAATTTGGGGGGTCATATGAATCTCCGATTTTTAAAAAGACCCTTTAATAGAAATTGGGGTCATTTGAACAAGAAAACCCTGTTTTCCCCTTTTTTTTGTTTATTTATCGTAAAATAAACAATAACAAAAATTTTTTTTAAAAAAAACGCATCCTAGTGGCCCCCTAAATTGAATAAGCTTTAATTTGAGCCGTCAAACATCGAAATCGGTTCAGCCGTTGAAGGTGAATCATGCCCCGCACGCAAAAAAAAAGGTGTTTAGAGAAAAACGCGTTTAGAGTTTGACGAAGGAAAAATCGTATGTAATGTTTGTTTTTTTAATTTTACTTCTTATTCAGCTATTCCAGGACCATATAAGGTTCCTTTCTCATCCTCGAAGAGCATTTTTTGCTGAACTAAAGTACTGATTTTCGGTGTGTTTTGAAACACACCACTTAATAGGCGGTGCGAGCGCGCGGTTTTACTTGTTTTTCGGCCGACGCACTTTTTTGTCTAATATGCTATAACTCGTAAAATAAATTAAATAGAGGAATACCCTTTTGCATACACATTTTCAAGACCCTAAGAATGAAAATAAAGCAATAAAAAAAATAATTTTTTTTGTCGATTTGGACTAGAACCTCCCCTTAACTGGCTTAGTCAATTTAATAACTGCTATCAAAAGGATCACTGGGTTGCTGCGAAGAGAGTACTTCGTTACTTGAATGGAACTTCAGATCTTGGCTTGAGATTTGAGAAGACTGGAAATCAACTTCAAGGATACGTGGATGCTGACTGGGCAAACTGCATCGATGATCGGAGGTCCTATACGGAATACGCATTTATTCTTGGAAATGCGTCGATTACTTGGGAAGCTAAAAAACAAAAAACAGTGGCTCTCTCAAGTACGGAAGCGGAGTATATGGGGCTCGCTGAAGCAGCGAAGGAAGCAGTGCATTTAAGAAGATTCCTCATAGAACTTGGTTTTCCGGTGCCAGAAGCAGTCAAGATATTCAACGATAATCAAGGAGCTCAAAAACTTGCTCGTAGTCAGGTGTTTCATTGTCGTACGAAGCATATTGATGTGCGGCACCATTTTGTACGTGAAATCTTGAAGAGTGGAGAAATTGATTTAGAGTATCTTTAATCTACAGAGATGATAGCCGATGTCTTGACCAAGGCATTGTCGATGTCTAATCACAAAAAGTGTATTGAAGAATTTGGACTTAAAAGAGTGAACATTTAAATTTATACCTTTCAGCTTGAGGGGTGGTGTTGAAAGTTTTTGTAAAGTGTTTAGTTTGTGACAAGCATCAGTTTAAATTTGGTTAATGTGGCGACATCTGTATCACGTGTTAACTTTTAATTTTACATTCGACGCCATTGTTTCAGTTTAGTTGCTTTCAGGCTTTTGTACCTTACAGATCATTGAGATTGTATTATCTTTTGTGTTACAAATCATTAAAGAAAGCTTACATAAATAGTGTTCTTTTATTATCAAATATCATAAAGGTTTCTACACTTTTTACGCAAATACCAAAAACACTCTGCACGTGAGGGGAAATGTAACATTTCCCCTTACTTGCACATGAGTAGTAGGGATAATTTTGTTCATTTAAAATGTACGAAAAAGTTAAAAAAAAATGGAAGTTCATTTAAAATGGAGGTCAATTAAATGGAAGCTTACTGTAGTCCTTTATTTTATTATTATTTTGTTTAATTGTTTTTCATTAAAATAACTTGGCGTCCAGGTTTTGTTTTAATATTATTTATTTGATTAAATATTAATTAACAAAATTAAATTAATAAATTATCAAACATAATCTGGAAAATTGCGTCATACTATTATATATATATATATATTACATATATTGAAAGAAGTCAATATAATTAAAGTATTAAAAAAATGTTTTTTAAATAAATAAATTTTAATTACATTGACTTTTTTTAATATTTATATGGCAGAAGGCCCCAAGTTGGACACCCTTTCGATTTATTGCTGTAGAATCCATACCAAATAAAAAATATATCAAAATGTTTTATACCAGATGAAAGTACAATTTATAAGGAAACTTATGGCCACAGGGATAAAATTTTATTTTGAACATAAACATTTTTTAAAGCATTTTTTCTAATTGTTAAAATTTTTGGCTAAAAAAAAGTGTCCCCAAGATGGACACCTTCTTAAAAGTCTCTGAAAATTGTAGTAAATAAAAAATGAACATCGTGTAATATTTCTTAAACTGATTTTTATTAATTTTACGGAATTTATTAAGAAATAACATTTCCAAAAATTTAATTTAATAGCTTAACAGTAAAAAGTAATAAAATATCGAAAAACGTCGATATATAAAATTCTCTAACGATAAAATCACATTTTATGGTGAAAAATAAAAAATTTTAATTCATTGGCTCAAAAAATTATTGAAAAAAGTGTAAAATCGAAAATATGCAATTAAATACATTAAGATTTGATTCATACTTGAGAAAAATTAATTTATAGAATATTTTTTCAGTTTTAGAGAAGAAATAACATTTCTAAAAACTTCAATTTAATAGCTTCACAGTAAAAAGTAATTAAATATCGAAAAATATCGATATATCATTTTCTCTAACGATAACATCACATTTTATGGTGGAAAATAAAAAATTTTAATTAATTCCCTCAAAAAATTAATGAAAAAATTGTAAAATCGAAAATATGCAAATAAATACATTGAGATTTGAGGCCTGTCCATCTTAGGGTATATGACACCTTTTTTAATCCCCAGGTCGTTTCCAATTCAATTCAGACAGGCTATGTATGTTAAAGTCAGGGAATCATTTCTCATTGAAATATATTGTTTTTTAGACAATTTTAGACGACACGTATTTTCCCGATTTGGTGAAAAAAATTTTTTAACGAAGTTATGCGGATTTCAATTTTTTAAGTCGAAAAGTGAGATTACAAGAAAATAAAATTAAAATTTTTTAAAATTATTATATCTTTTTTGCTATTGTATATATTAAAATGATCCATTCTGTGTCTCATTAAGGCTTTCATGTTCTTTTAAATTCCATAAGAGAATTAAAAATATTTTCAAATTTAACAAAATGGCGGCGTTTTTTCGAAAAAAATAAAATTTAGATTTTCTCAAAAACCCCACCGTTTTTTTTCTCTCGAATTTTGTACTACTTTCTGGAAGTATAATGATTATTTTCTATAAGAATTCATTGGAGTCCCGCTTCCTGTGAAAGAATGAAAAAAAATTCTTTTTAAGAAAAGAAAATTCAAAGTTTTTTTAAACCCTCTACTAGATACAACAAAAGTTCAAATAGAAAAAATGTTCCTATTAAAAAGTAGAGTAAAAAAGTCTTATGACTTTTATCTCTATCTTGCAAATCTTTCGAATTATTAAAAATTTTGCATGTTTACAAGTAAAAATTATACTTGCAGTAATGCAAAAAATTTTCTTTTAAATTATATAACCATAAAAACCAGAAAGTAGTAACAAAAATGGAGAGAAAATGTTTTGAATTTTTTAAGTATAAATTATACTTGCCAAAATGCAAAATTTATAGATTTAATTCGTGTTATAATTAATAATTCGAAAGATTCGCAAGTTAGAGGTAAAAGCCATAAGACTTTTTTACTCTACTTTTTAAGAGGAACATTTTTTCTATTTGGACTTTTGTTGTATCTAGTAGAGGGTTTAAAAAAACTTTAAATTTTCTTTTCTTAAAAAGAATTTTTTTTTATTCTTCCCCAGGAAGTGAGACTCCAATAAATTCTTATAGAAAATAATCATTATACTTCCAGAAAGTAGTAAAAAAATTGAGAGAAAAAAAACGGTGGGGTTTTTGAGAAAATCTGATTTTTATTTTTTTCGAAAAACGCCGCCATTTTGTAAAATATGAAAATATTTTAAATTCTCTTCTAAAATTTAAAAGAACATGAAAGCCTTAATTAGACACAGAAAGGATCATTTAAATATATATACAATAGCAAAAAAGATAGAATAATTTTAAAAAATTTTAATGTTATTTTCTTGTAATCTTACTTTTCAACTTAAAAAATTGAAATCCGCATAACTTCGTTAAAAAAAAAAATTTTCACCAAATCGAAAAATACGTGTCGTTTAAAATTGTCTGAAAAACAATTTAGATTTCAATAAGAAATGATTCCCTGACTTTAACATACACCCCTGCACATAAATGATGTCCTTCCGGTTTATTGTTCGAACAATAGACGAACAATAAACCGGAAGTTCAGCATTTATGTGCAGGGGTGTACATAGCCTGTCTGAAATGAAATGGAAACGACCCCCAGTAAACATATATATACGAACACTGAATTAGTAAAATCATTCTAGAATATTATTATAAGATAAATAAAGAATATTATAACGTTAAGTACTCATTTTAAATCATAAATTTAAATAACTTTACCAACTTGAGAAAAACTGTTACAAAACTTTTTTTAGACACAAAATTGAGTGGTATGTGTAGAAGAAAAACCAACTGATTTTTTTTCTTTAAATGTGCATCAAAATCTTCGTCTATACAAAAACATCAAAAATGACAGAAAGCATAAGGCGCTGTTACCTTAAACAAAAATTTTATACGAAATGTCCATCTTGGGGCCACGTCCATCTTGGGACCCACACCCCTATATTAATCTATATTATGTTCTCAATATTTTGTTCCACTATCACTTAGAAACGGCTTGATTGATTGAAGTCAAATTTTGCAGGTTTTTAGGTATGTCTTAGTCTAACTTCAAATCCTAGTCTTATGAGATTAAAACATATTAATATAAACGGGAGATTAACATTTTTTCGAAAAATCAGAAATTTAAAATTTTTTATTTTTTCTTATATTTTTTCTAATCTATCTATATCTATAAAATCAAAGTTTTGTCTGTACATTGCTTAGACTTTAAAAATTCATGTTTAATTTTTCATTTCAAGTTGCAAGAATTCCAAAAATGCCATAAAAAATGTTTTGTCTGTCTGTCTGCCTGTCGGCACCAAAACTTTGTTCGGGCATCACGCGTAAACGACTTAACCGAATGAAGTAAAATTCGGTGTGAAATTTTCTATTAGTTCAACTAAGGATGTCCAATTGAGATACTTCAAAAATATTAATTAGAACCTGAGATATGACTGCCACATAAGTACACAAACACACATAAGCATTTTTTTTTATGTTTTACAAAAAATTTGTTTATTTCTGTATTATTGTAGTTCACTAATATTAAAATTCATTTTTCGACCCAAAATAAAAAATTTTGGTTTTCTACACTTCTGTTCACAGAATCTTTTAAAAATACCATAATATTTCTTGTTTTTTTGTTATTATATCTCATAAAATATTTAAAAATGTTTCTAAAAAAAATACAAAAGCGTGTCAAGGACAATGAAAATAGTCTATAGTTAAATTATTACTGAACAATGAACATTAGTCTGATAACTGAAACAAATGTTATACCCTTTGTGTTTTTATTTAAAAACAGTTTCTACTTTTTATGACCTGTATATGTTTAAATAATGTTGAAGTTATAAAATAAGTAAACATGTGAATTTTAAAAATCTTTCTTTTGTACAATATCCTATTATTTATTGCAAAATAATATTGAGTCATAGAACAAGTTGAATATTCTATTACGTGTGAGATTATTCTTTTCGGTAATAGCACCCTAATTTTCGGGTAGTTTCCTGGAATTTCCTTCTATTAGGATTTTTCCCTTGGAAGCCTCCCTCGGAAACTTTCAAAAAACTTCCCTTGGAAACTTCTGTTAAAACTTTGCAATTATTGTTTTTTAATTTTTAAAATCAATCACAGCAAATCTCTTTAAATGAAATTAATTGTTAATTATTTTATAGTATACCTCACTGTTAAATTGTCAGCTTTTAAAAGAAAAAGTAGCATCTTTTTTTTAAAAAAATTATTTATCATGTAAGTTGTAAAAAAAGATAAGTTTCCAAGAGGTGTTTTTAGGAAGTTCCTAAGAAATGTTTTCGAGTACTTTCCAACGGAAGTTTCCAAGAGAAGTTTCTGAGAAGTTTCTAAGGGATGTTTCCTGAAAGTTTCCAATAAGTTCCCAAGGAATGTTTCCGGGAAGTTTTTAGGGAGTTTACAAGGGATGTTTCAGGGAAGTTTCCAAAGGAAGCTTTCGGGAAGTTTTCAAGGGATACTTGCGGGATATTTCCATGAAAAACTATTTAGGAGGGGTGCGTTTCGCTATGTCCAGGAAGTTTCTTGCAGACTTCCGTTGATAACTTCCAACCTTACAATGGAAAACTTCCAAGAAACTTACCAGAAATTCGGGTGCAATCTAGATTATATAAAAATCAGGATTCCACTCTTAGTAACACTCCTGTATCCGTTTATGAAATTACACTTTTTATGACAGCCCATCGCCTTTAGGATATTAGAATTTTAAATTTTTACAAGAGAATTATGTTGCTAAGAAAAGTTTGTTTCAAATACAGAAAGTGTTTCAAAATAAATTATTTTTATGTAAGGTAAAAGCACCAGTACCTGGACAGTTTTGAAGGGGTGTCAAGTTTAGCGATATTTTGTACTAAGATAATTAATTATATTTTACGAAATGTTTGGATTTTCGTTTAACTTACATTTAACGGATTCGAATTAATAAAAAATTAATTATAATAAATGTTTTCGTTAAATTAAAATCTTGAAATAAAAAAATAGCTTATTTGCAGCAGAAGTTGGACAGTACGCTATTTGGATGGGCCTAGTAGTTTGGACATAAGACCCTATAGTTGGACATATAGGAAAATACACACTCTATTATAGATTATTTGTTATTATTTATTATTAAAACTTTTATTGGCAACTACTAAATTAATTAGTTATTTAGGTTTTTAATTAATTGATTATTTTATTGATTAATTAGTGTCTGCAAAGTGTCTGTCCATCTACTGGGGTACGTATAAAAAACGTCAGGTAAACTTGGACAGACAACTCAGAGTAGTTTTAAAAGAAACGTCTTAAATAATTTTTTTGCTAAACATTTTGCATCTACGATTAACAAATTTAATTATACCTAAAAACTGACTATCTGAAGGGTATCTATTAATTTTTTCATTTAGTTTGGAGGAAATTTTAACTCTTTTTTGCTATTGTCCAACTACTGGTCCCAATTTTTGCTTTGTCCAGGTACTGGTGCTTTTACCTTAGAAAGCATGAAAATAATTTTTGTCAAAAAATACTTTCTGTCGGAAAATACATGTTGTCAAAAAATACTTTCTGTCAGAAAATACTTTTGGTCAAAAAATACTGTTGATGGCACGCCACTAGATTTCGATGCCCGCCGAAGGCGGGTTCGAAAGCTAGTATAAAATGTAGGGTGGTAGTAGCCCTATACGTGAAAGTGTGTGTATGTGTTATCGCCTGTCGACAGGAATGATTAGTCAGTCTGATGTGAGCCTTTGCCCGAAAGCCTACTTGTAAATAAATGTATACAAATGGTCGACTTTTAATTAAATGGTTACTAATATTTTAACTCTGCTTTTATTTGTTCTAAAAGTAACCCCTTGAACTTTAATAAAACACTTCTTACAAATATAATATTAATATGAAATATAACGCTGAGAAACTTCAATCCTTGATAAAGACGATTTGGATATTATTTATTTTGAATAGTTACCTAGTGACACGCCACTAAACTAGAAGTAAAATGTTGCACTTAAACATCACAAATAATATTTTTCATAAAACTTATGTTTTATTAATACCTAAAGAGTTTTCATTTTTTATTCATAAATATATTTCTGTATTTATGTGATTTCTTTAAAACATTTAAGCATCATTTAACATCTTTTTAACATGGAAAATAGTAAAGACGATTTGTCTGAATACGCAGGACAATTGTACAAGTATAGCTAGCAAAATGCACAAAGAACGATACAGGGAATTCCTGATTCTTTTTAATAAAAACTAGTTCAGAACCATCAAAAGGATAACAAACCTAACTATTTAATTTACTAACATCTACATTTACGCAATTAATTCTAGAAGACATATTAATCAATATGTGTATTTTTTTCAGGCAACTAAGTACCTGGTTGATCAAGCATCTCAACATTGCGTACCATTAGAAAGTGAATTTTTTCATCCAGGTTGGGACCCTTTAGAATACAAGAAACCTAACTTTCATAAATTAACTTTCATCAGAAGTTAATTTCATTGGTCCAAAATGGTGGTCTCATTTAAAATGATTTCTTAACAGGTATTTTTAAACTAGCCGTTCATGTCGGCAAATGATAGAACTCGCATCATCATTTTCTTCTCCAGTTACCCGCAAAGATAGTAGACGGGAAACATGTCTCAACTCTGTAGATCTATAAAGGTCTAAAGTTAACAAACGACTAACTTCAAGCTGTAGATATAACTGCTGCTGAAATATATAATTCTTTATGAAAAATGAAAAGACTCATATTTTTATTTTTGATAAAATCCGTTTTTAACGAAGTTGTGTACATTTAAATTTTAAAAAAATAGAACTTATTTATTTTCAGAAAATCATTTCTCATTTAGTTAATGAATTTTGAAGCTTTTCAAAATTTCAAACTTCATTTTAAAGAAGAAATGACCAGCAAAAAGATCCAAGAAATAACATTCAAATAAACTAATTAGAAAAAAATTGTAGGCAAAATACACATTTTTTCATTTTTATTATTATGAGTTTATTTGATCCAAAAAAGGTTAATGTATCATAAATATGAAACTCTTACCCAAGTAGCACGTAAGATTACGTGAATATTGCAGCAATATTACATTGAATATTACTAATATTGCGGGTAATGTCACGGTGATATCAACGTAATGTTAAAATGTCCGCGTCAAGGTGACATTACACGGTAATATTAAGGCAATATTAAAGTAATATTACAATGTAATATTAAGTTAATATTACAGTAATATTGAGTTAATATTACAGTAATATTACAAACTTGTAATATTGCAGCAATATTACAAACTGCTTGTAACATTGCAGTAATATTACAAATGTGTAGTAAAACATAAAGAAACTTTCTGAAGTATATTATAAGAGTTAAGTAGCCGAGTGGTTTAAGGCGTCTACCTACTTGGTCAGTTGGTTCACTTTACAAAGGTTCAAGACCCAACAGCCCAAAATTTTTTTTACATTATATTTAATTGTAATATTACCACAATGTCATTTTAATATTACAGTAATATTTGTAACATTACTGTAATATTAACTTAATATTACATTGTAATATTACTTTAATATTGCCTTAATATTACCGTGTAATGTCACCTTGACGCGGACATTTTAACATTACGTTGATATCACCGTGACATTACCCGCAATATTAGTAATATTCAATGTAATATTGCTGCAATATTCACGTAATCTTACGTGCTACTTGGGTATCGTTTTATATTTTTCAAGCAAATACAAATGTCCAACTATTTAAAAATAATTGTAATTGAAATAAAATCTTTAACGACCTCTAATTATTATTTAAACGATCCAGCAAGCACAACAAATTGTTAAAACAAATAACCAATTTCTGGCGTTTCGAGACTGATTCAGCCCCTTTTTCAGAATTTATTCTAGTAATATTTTTGTAATTACAATTTACAATTTTTTAATAATAAACTCTTTAACGTCCTTCTATTTTTTATTTCAAAACAGTGTAACGACCAACAAGGACAACAACATTGGTAAAGAAAAGAAACCAATTTTTTCTGACGTTTCGAGACTGATTTTAAATACTTACATTAATTCATTGTTGT
Organism: Ganaspis brasiliensis; assembly: GCA_037103525.1. Taxonomy (NCBI): domain Eukaryota; kingdom Metazoa; phylum Arthropoda; class Insecta; order Hymenoptera; family Figitidae; genus Ganaspis; species Ganaspis brasiliensis. The sequence continues at coordinate 410,378 of JAZKLR010000669.1, forward strand.
AAAATTAATGCTCAGTGCGTTTAGTCAATAAACGTCTATCTCTCTGTTCTACATTTATCATAATCCACACAATTTAGTTTCTATACCATACCTGTATTAATTAATTTTTCTTAATTGGATCCTTACCTAATTTAATGACAGATTCTAACAAAGAATTATTTTTTTTCATCCCCTATCCGAAAGTACGCTCTTCCTGGACTAACTTCGATCCAGGAACAACGACTTTTGCTGCCTGCTCGAACAGTCGAGCGCTCTGATTGGCTACGAGATTTTGTGGCTCGTTATCATAACAAAGTTCATCATGGTTCCTGTATTGTGATTTTTGACAGGAACTGTGTTTAACTTAATAACCACACAGTATTTACAAAAAAAGAATAAAAACATTGTTCATTCTTAATTCTAACCTTCCAGGCAAGTATCATATCAGTCACTAAATTTTTATATTACTTAAAATAACTAAAAATATATTTTAAATTATCTGTCAAAATGAAACAAAACAATAAATAATATTTGTCTTTGATATTTTGACACATTAAATACTGAACATTCTTCAGTATTAAAATTTGAAAAAATAAAAAATCTAGGTGACTGATAAGATACTTACCTTTTTATATGTAAGGTCTCGGTTTTGCAAAAGTTGGGCGGGCAGATCGAATTTCCAAACAAGAATTCAGCTGACCCAGGAACATTTTGCGAGACGCATTGCAAGGTGTCCAGTAGAGCGCGCTAACACAGGCCACAAAAGTTAGAATAGTAAACAAATATGGCTGACAGCAAGTTAGCATCCGTCAACCACTGTCAACGCTTTTTTGCATATTTTCTTCAACTTTTCAACGTACTTTCGGCTGGGGGCGAAGAAAAATCGTATACGACACACGACCACACTGGATGCCCTGGCAAGCGAGATATAAGGCCTCGGCCTTATATCACGCTTGCCAGGAAATCCAACTTTCGGGCCTAGTCTCGAAATATAATATTTCTTCATCCCCTATCCGAAAGTACGCTCTTCCTGGACTAACTTCGCTCCAGAAACAACGGCTTTTGCTGCCTGCTCGAACAGTCGGGCGCTCTGATTGGCTACGAGATTTTATGGCTCGTTATCATAACAAAGTTCATTATGGTTCCTGTATTGTGATTTTTGACAGGAACTGTGCTTAACTTAATAACCACACAATATTTACAAAAAAAAAAAAAAAAAATATTGTTCATTCTTAATTCTAACCTTCCAGGCAAGTATCATATCAGTCACTAAATTTTTATATTACTTAAAATAACTAAAAATATATTTTAAATCATCTGTCAAAATGAAACAAAACAATAAATAATAATTGTCTTTGATATTTTGACACATTTAATACTGAACTGTTATGATAATTCATAACATAATTAATATTAAAATAAATTAATTAAACTTTATTTCGAATTTCCTCACTTGGAGAAAATTCGATTTTACACCCATTCGCCATTTTCCGAAATGCGGGGGAAATAAACTCACTTTGGTGAAAATACTTATAAATTGCTAAAATAAAAGAACATCAAATAAAAGAAAAACATTTATTTTATTAATGACAAAAGAAAAGAATGCATGAAATATAATGCACACGTAAAAGATGTGAGAAAATTTTAAGTTTACTAGTGATTTTCGGAGTGACTACTCTAGATTATGCTACGCTTAAAATCAACAATTTTTACAAGCCTAATAAAACAAATTATTGTTAATTAGATATTAAGCAGTTGCAACCTTCCGCCAAGCTTGAATGGTAGGCATAATCGCAATTTGGACTTGTTAGGCGAAAGTAACGCGGAAATAGAAAAAGTTTGAAACGATATTGTTCGTGCTGAATTTATGTGAACGTTTCCAAAGTTTAACCTTTTAACCTTTAACAAGATCTTTCCTAAAAACCTCCCTTAAAGCCCTTAAAGAAAAGAAAAAGAAAGAAAAAAAATGAATATTCAGTTCAGGCAATCATAAATTTGCCACTCAAGGCTGTTGCGTATGGTGTCATCGAACTCTTTTCAAATGTAAATAACTGCTGGGGTACGGATAACGAAACCTCAGTTTGGAAATCGCAAAAATGCAACGCCAAACAAAAGGGGTTTTCCAAAAAAGAAACAGAGTCAAGATACTCCAATAAACAGTTAATAAGTTGTGAAATGGCTGTGCCTTTTCCGTCGATGTACCTGCAATACGCCGAAAGTGCAAAACTGCAAAAATTCACATTGAGCAAGGGTTCAATGTTCTAAATTTTATTGCCAATGAACTTACACATGGTCAATATCCCACCCAAAGAGTCCCAACGTTTCTATAAAAGTTAAGCACGAACAAAATAATTACGCAGTACACATTTCGTTCGTACGGAAGTTCTGTTCCTCACAGAACAACACTCGAGTCGAAATATCGGGACCACGCCCGACCGCGAATAGTTCGGATTTGAAGGTCCACTACGAGATAGTGACCAAATTTCGAGCGGTCGATAACTAAAATTTGAAAACTTTCGCTTAATTAAAGTCCAGCGTCAAGCAAATTTTGGTGGAAATTCAAATATTGACTAGATTCAATTATTTTAATTTTTGTCAAACATTTGACCGGGCAGTCCGCACGCGTAGTGCCTGTCCGTCCAAGTTTGTTAGGAACCGCAAGTGCGTAATTGTGCGCGTTCAAAATAAAGACAATAGTGTCACAGAGGTGACACACACATCAAGAATTTTCTGCCCGTCGGAAACCAATCAATTGTATCAACACTTCGCTGACTTCCGACGGTAAAATTAAGTCGTAGAGTAAGTAAGTAAACATTTCTGAATGTATCGTTCCATGCGTTTATTTTAATAATTTTGCAATTGTTTCTAATTTTAAATTTAAATTCAATTGTTGTTTGTATGAGATATTTAGAATATGTTCAAGAATAAATTCAATTAAATAAAGAAAGAAAGCTTGTAATTTTTACTCTTCTTTTTCTATTATCCCTGAATTCATTATGTCACTAAAGTAAATTAATTTATCAAGATGGTTTTTACAGTCCGATTATTTATTTAAAGAGGATAAACGATCCCGCAAAATTTAAACAAGGTCTATTGATCTTGGAAGCTTGGTGCCTCCGCAAACCAAAAATAAAGGACCATCTCAAAAGTCGTTATTTCATTTAAAAGCTTTTAATTTTCGAACAGCTATTTTTCTTTTAAACAATAAATAAATTATTTTAGTTTGTTACAAACATTGTTCAGTATTAAAATTTGAAAAAATAAAAAATCTAGGTGACTGATAAGATACTTACCTTTTTATATGTTTTTACTTTTATTGATGACCGCCCCGACCAGCAAAATCCTCCGCTTCGCCTCGGTTTTGCAAAAGTCGGGCGGGCAGATCGAATTTCCAAACAAGAATTCAGCTGATCCAGGAACATTTTGCGAGACACTTTGCAAGATGTCCAGTAGAGCGCGCTAACACAGGCCACAAAAATTAGAATAGTAAACAAATATGGCTAACAGCAAGTTAGCATCCGTCAACCACTGTCAACGCTTTTTTGCATATTTTCTTCAACTTTTCAACGTACTTTCGGCTGGGGGCGAAGAAAAATCGTATACAACACACGGCCAGAAAGCTGGGTGCCCTGGCAAGCGAGATATATCACGCTTGCCAGGAAATGCAACTTTCCAGCCTAGTATCGTAATATACTATTAATATGATATATTAATGTTATTAGTTTAACTAATTTTTATTTTAAAAAACTTTCTTTTCTTTTAATATCTTCAATATTATGGTTTTATTTTTAAAATATTTAAAAATTAAAGAAATAAAAATTATTTTTATTGATTTTTAATTAAATTAGAAGTTTCATTTATATTTTATTTCATATTTAATTTTAAATAGATTAAACTTTAATCTTAAATTTTAATCGAAATTAAATAAATCAAAAAAAAATTTTTATAAAATAATTTTTAAATGCGATTTAAATATTATTAAAATTTTAATTATTATTCATAAATTTTTTTTAGACAATTTAAAGGTCCTTCTTTTTATTCATAATATAAACAAAAAATTAAAATTAATAAAATAAAAATCAATAAAAATATATTTTTTATAAAATTTAATTGTAAATAAAAAATAATTGGTAAAATTAAAGAAATTTCAATATCAAAAATTTAAAAAATAATTCTAATTAAGAAAGATTGATTTGGAAAGATAAACGTATTAAAGATAAGGTATCAAATCCACATTCAAATGTAGGTAATTTATTACGGTTAAATTACATTTTTTTAGATAATTAAAATAATGAAAATAATTATTAATACAAACAATAAAGAAAATAAAAATATTAGATAATAGTAAATAAAATATTTATTATATGAACAATTTTTTTTTATTAGAAGTAAAATGTAATGTTAATATACTAAGAATATAATAAATAATTTAAATTTAATAGTTTCATCAGTAGATTTATCTAAAATCAATAATTCAAATAATGTAAACAAAATGTCAGAATCATGCAGATAATTCAAATCCTAGAGGATGAAAGGAAGTTAAATATTCATTGTTAATTACACATTCGGTAAATAAATCTTTGTTTCTGTTTCTAATAAATAAATAAATACAACCTTCTGATTATTATCTAAAAACATTATTTATTAAATAACAACAATGTTTTGTTCAAGTGATTTCAGAAAATTTTGTAAATAAACAAAATAAAACACAGTTTGGTTATTGAAAGCAATTCGAGTAAGGGGTCGTCCATAAAGCATGTGATACTGCTAGGGGGGAGTGGGGGTTTAGGAAATCATCATGGTATATCACGAGGGGGAGGGGGGGGGTGTTTTACCAGTTATCATGTGATACATGACCATCTTACTTAAACCAAATATATTATCTTAATTGATACTAACCTATATTTTCTTTTTTATCATTTTTGAATTACGCGCGGTATTTGGTGAATTTAATTTTTGTCACTGTTGGCAACACTGCTTTAGACGAACACTTCAATTTCTACTGGATACTGGATGTTGTTGACGTTCCGGACAAATTATAGGTTATGTGTTTGAATCGTTGTGTAATTTCCCGTATTTCAAATGTAAGTATTATCGAATTTAAAGTATTATTTCAGAAAATACTGTTTCTTATTAGTTTTATTGAAAAATTTGGATATATTTTCATAAAAATGGTCAATAAGAAAAAACACTTTCTTTCAAAGTGAAAAACTTACAGCTTTCTGTAAAAAACGTACAAAACAAATCAAATACAAAATAATTTGTTAAATTGCGAAATTCCCTTATTTTATTTTTTGGAAATTTCAGTAATTATAAACTAAAGAATTATTAAATTAAAAAACTCATAATGAATTCTAGGTTATATGGCTTGTTTACGTTTTTTATTCTTCATTATTTTTTAGTTAATTATACCCAACGGTTCAAAATCTTTACAATATTTTAATAACCAATGTAGGATGTATTTATTGTAAATAATTATATTGGGCATTCTATTTCTAAACGACTCCCTTCAGAAACAATTGCCAATTTCGTCGAATTTGAGACCATTTTTAAATAAATATTTCTTCTAGCTACTGAGGCCAAATTACTTTTGGAATTAGCAGTTTTAACAGAAAAATTTCTAAATTTTACAATAATAAAAAGAATTTTGTTCAAATATATTTAATTTATATACAAAATGTAGTTTGAATGTTAACCTTTCGAATATCTCAAAACACGTTCTATGAATTGAGAAACATTTTTTGAACAGAGTGGTATTTCTTTTCTTTTAAATTTGGTATATTATTAACTTTCAAATTATATATAATTTTATTTATATATGAATACATATATTATTTATATATCATTTCATTTTTATTTATTATTTAAATATCATTTCTGTTTAATTTTTTATTCTATTAATCTTTAAATTATATATTATACATAATTTGAAAGTTAATAAAATACAAAATTTAAAAAAAGACAAATGACGCTTTGCTAAAATTCACACATATTTTAACCCCTGAATAACTGTAAATTTTAATTAATTCCTCATAATCCCCTGAAATGTCCATTATCCGCTTTACGGAAATAAAAACTAGAATAGTTTTCATTTTAGATATATTTTTAATAAATCTGAAACAACGTGTTTTCAGATGTTTGAAAGGTTAACTTTCAAACTACATTTTGCATATAAATTACATACGTTCGAACAAAATTCTTTTTATCATTGTAAAATTTAAAGAATTTTCTCTTAAAACTACTGATTACAAAAATAATTTTTCTAAAAATTGTCTCATATTGGCAGTTGCTTCTGAAGGGGGTCAGTTAAAAATAGAATGCCCCATGTGCATTAAATTATGTACAATTAAATATATTAATTTTTAGTGTTTTTGGCAAAATGGATAAAAATAAAGATTATAACCTTCTATCTAAAAATTACCGATAAGCACATCCAGAAAAAAAGGCAATGATCTTCAAAAAGAAATCAACGAAATTTGGAATTCTATTAAACTTGAAGAAAACTACGAAGAATTGTTTAAGTGTAAAACCTTTGAATTGACAAATATAAAATTAAAGAAGAAGGCTAAACTTATAAGTTACTGGAGTAATATAAGTTTTCAAAATATTTATTTGTAATTATATTCTACTAAATGTGTAAATATTTTCTGTGTGTTTATGATTAAAAATTTTATGAAATCAAATTTTTTATTTCTTTTTTTCAGCTACCAAGTACATCAAATGCTGCAAAGACTATAGATATTTCGACTAATAATCAATTAGTATCAGAAAGTATTTCTAGCACTGTGTCTGAAAATTGAGTTTTGGAATGCGATCTTACTTTAAAAAATTCAGAATCTTCTAGCAAAAAACATAATACTCCAGCACAAAATATTTTAAAAGAGAAGACAGTTATACTTGATCAAGAAATATCACTTTTAAAAAGACGCGATAATGTTAAATTATTGACTGAAGATGAAGAGAAATCCTTAAAAAAACAAAAGAATAGAACTTGAGAAGGCAAGGAAAGATCTGATATCAAAACAAAAACACACACAAAGAAATCAACGTTATAGGAATAATAAACGAAAGGCATTAGAAGATGCTACAATTGAACATTCTGAATTGGCAAAAAAATTAAAACTAAAACACAAAACTGGACGTCCTAGAATTGAAGAAGAACAGCCAGATTTACTTAAAGTAATAATTGAAATTGCAACATTCGGAGGGGCTGCCGATGAAAGGAGGCGTACGGAAGGTATAAGATCAGTCAAAACCTTAGACCAATTGACTCAAGTTCTTGAACTTGATTATGGCTTTAAAATCAGTCGAAGTGCAACTTAATTGAGACTAATTCCACGCAGAACTAATACAGTCGAGGGAAAAAGGCATGTGAAAACGGTTCCCGTTAAGCTTATAAAAGCTCAAACTGATTTTCACAAAAGTCACATTGATTCTCGATTTGCAGCAGCTACAATTCATCATTTGGAAGAAATAGCATCAATTCTAGGACCTTGTGAAGTTGCTTTTATAAGTCAAGATGATAAAGCTCGTGTTGCATTGGGAATCACAGCAGCTAACAAACAAAGTCCTCTTCTCATGCATGTAAGTTACCGGGTGTCTTTACCTGATCACGATTGGGTAGTTGCCAAGGCTCATAAATTAATTTCATCAGTATACGCAGGGATAATAATTAAAAATAACGGATTAGAAAATCCAGAAGCTGTCGGGTATACTGGTCCTACATACGTAGCAATTCGGTCTGCAAAGCATTCTTCATCAACTGCATTTTCACATTGCGTCGATACTGACAAACTTTTTGAATTACCTGAGTTTGATGCTATTACTAAAGATCCAAGTGGTAAGATTAAACCAGTTGTTATTTTTAATGTGGATGGAGGTCCTGACGAAAATCCAAGATATAAAAAAGTCATTGCTGTAGCAATACATCATTTTACAAAATACGATTTGGATGCATTATATATAGCCTGCAACGCACCTGGGCGAAGCGCGTTTAATAGAGTTGAGAGACGAATGGCTCCGCTTTCTAAAGAATTAGCTGGTGTCATTCTCCCTCACGAACATTATGGAAGCCACTTGAATGAAAGTGGAAAAACAATCGATGAAGAGAAAGAAATTAAAAATTTTGAATTTGCAGGTAACACTTTAGCAGAAATTTAAAGTCGTAATATAATAGATGAGCATCCTGTAGTCAGTAATTATAGAAAACCTGAGGATTCAGAATTCAACGAAGCGCAATTATTTACAAAAACAGAAGAGTGGAAAAAGAACCACATCCGAAACAGTCAATATTGTTTGCAAATCTTAAAATGCACTGATCTAAAGTGTTGCTCGTCTCCTCGAATTTCGATTTTTTCTGTTCTACCAAATCGTTTCTTACCGCCAACTCTACCAATTTCAGCAAGTAATAATACAGAAAAAAAACTTCACGTGGATCTAGAAAATGGAAAATATCCATCTCTGTTTGTTTTACAAACAATGCATGATACGGTATATAAAGAAAATTTCAATCATTTTACGCAAATTCCATATGATGTTTCTTGTCCATCGATGTCGTCTGACGATATTAGCAGAAGAGTTTGTTCAAAATGCGGTGTCTATATGGCATCTTTAAAAATTTTAAAAGATCATAAAAAATTATGTGGTGTACCAATCTTTATACCAAAAATACGTCCGACTAGGATAGCTGCTCGACGCCAAAAAGAACTGTTAGCAATATTAAAGAGGTATGAAAACCAAGATGAAGTCGAATGGTTAGAAGAAGATTTAATTGATCAAGATTTCTTAGATTATGAAAATCCAGAATTGAAAGAACTAGAAAACGCTCCATTAATAACAATAAAAGATCATTTGGATAATCCTTGGAGTGATGACATTTAGTATCAGATATTAAATATCAGTTTTTATATTCGTTTTTAATTTTATTACGTTCTATATGATGTTAAATAATAGCATTCTGCCAAATATATATATTTAAGTAATATAATATATAATTTATATAAATGTTGAAAGTAATTAAAATATACTTAAATTATATATTTCTGGATTTTGTGATCGCTCAAAAAACGAAAAGCCCTACAATACTAGATATTTAATATTGTAGGATACTAATATTATTATTATATTTCGTATTACATATCGTATTATAGTTAATACTTAAGTTATAATTTAAAATATATATAACGATTTCCGTAAATTATATGTTTACTTACATTTGTTATTGCTAATATCTTGAAAAATAAAAACAATATCAAATCGAAACTTGCTACACTTATTTAGCACACTGCATACTATTTGTAGTCAAAATTACAAAAAAAATTCCAGACTTCAACTTTAATCTCATATGACATGTCCCATATATAATGCAAATGTGACTTCTAAATTGATTTCATGTTAATTATTTTTATGGAAAACGATTTTGTATAAATGTTTTTAGTAATGAATATAAGAGGGGGGTAGCAAATTATCACATGCTTTCTAAGGGGGGTTTGTTCAATATCATGATCCATCACGAGGGGGGGGAGGGTGTTAAAAATAAGGAAAAATATATCACATGCTTTATGGACGGCCCCTAAAGAAAACAATATTTTATTTTATTTCTAAAGGTTTTTAGGATTTTAACAAAATCTTTAAAACCCAAAGCATATTCTCCTACCTGAAAAAGATGCTATTAAGTTTATTGGGTAAATTTCAAAACTAGAATGTTTTGAAAACTTCTATTCATCCATTATATTATCTTCGATAATATAATTAAATCAATTTATTATTACATAATGCTTAAAGTAGTATTCATTTGGATTATTTAATTGAAATAGATATTCATTTTAAATAATTATTGTTTTTATATTGTAAACTAAAGCAGGTATACTTTTTAAAAGCATGTTATTTGCGGAAACTATACTTTTAAATACGAAATTCAATCTACATTTATAATAAATAATGACAAATTTTTGAACTTATTACTGAATAAAATTTTGTCGTCCAAAAGTTTTATAAGTTTCTTTATTTTTTTTTTAATAAATCCTTCATTCATAATTTTTCAAAAAGTTTTACTCACAAGAATTTATATACTAAGTTTTTCAAGAATTCTGTTATCGGCTAGTTTCGAATTTTTATTAAATCCATGAGGTTGATTGTAGAGAATTGTAGGTTTCTATTTATTGTTAGTTATCAAACAATTTAGACCATTTTTTAAATTTTAAAAATCCTTACTATAGGTTGTCGAGAATTATTAAAAAAGCGCAGTAAAAAATATTCGATTAAAAGTAGGTAGAAAAAATTATAGAAGAGGCCCACTGGTAGATAATGGTTTAACATATAATAATTTTTCTTCATCCCCTATCCGAAAGTACGCTCTTTCTGGCGAAATTTCGCTTCAGGAACAGCGACTTTTGTGGTCTGCTCGAGCTCTCGTGCGCTCTGAATGGCTACGAGATTTTGTGGCTCGGTATCATTGCAAACTTCATCAAGGCGCATATGTTGCGATTTTTGACAGGAATTGTGTGCAGCTTATTAATTGAGCAATATTCACAAAAAAAGGATTTAAAAAATTGTTTATTCTTAATCATAACTTCTCAGGTAAGTATATCATATCAGTCACATATAACTTAAAATAACTAAAAATATATTGTAAATCATCTGTCAAAAAGAAACAAAACAATAACGAATTGTCTTTGATGTTTTGACAAATTATATACTGAAAAGGTTGTGCCTATTAAAATAAAAATAAATAAAAATTGTAAACGACTGACATGATACTTACTTTATTTTATGTTTTTACTATTGTTGATGCCCGCACCGACCCGCAAAAACATCGGCTTCGCCTCGGTTTTGCAAAAGTCGGGTGGGCAGTCCGAAATTTCATCCAACCATTCAGCTGATCGAGGAACATTTTGCGAGACGCTATATGCAAGGTGGACAGTAGAACGCGCTGAAGTAGGCAACAAAAGTAAGAATAGTAAACAAATATGGTTGACAGCAAGCTAGCAGCCGTAGTCCACTGAATATTTTCTGTACTTTTTGAACGTACTTTCCGCTGGGGTCGAAGAAAAATCGTATACGACACACGGCAAGAAAGTTGGATGACCTGTTGTGCGTGATAAAAAGCCTCGGCCTTTATATCACGCACATCAGGAAATCCAACTTTCTGGCCTTGGGTCGTAATATACTATTTAAAAACAGTAAAATGGGACAGATTTTTTTAGAAGTAAGTATGAATTCTGTTGAATGAGATACAGCAATAATAAAAATAATCCACAAATATTAAAACGAAAAAAATTTGGTTTATATAAAACTGTAAGTTATATAGGCCTGTTCATTGCAGTGAGAAGCTGTAGTTTTACTATAAATCACAAACGCTTTACAGGATCAAATTATGATTATAAATAAAATAAATAGTTGATCCGTTGGAGCCAAATTGTGTAGGTTTTTGATTTTTAAACAAAAAAACAAAAAACACTAACCACATAAATTAAAACGTATTTTATTGTACGTTTCGTCAACATTTCGTTGACCTCTTTAGACTGTAAATACAAAATATACACACTTGAGAAAATATTTTTAACACGAACAAAACACACTTTATAAAAAATACAAGTCTAATGAATTTAATACCTTAAAAAACGGAAACGTCAAAATTAAAAGTAAACATCACTAAGCAGTGACACCGTCAAACGTGTTGTCATGTTAAATGCAAGAGACAAACTGACGAAAAATAATACAGAAATTACAAATTCAGAAAGACTAAGGAAAATAAACGTAAACAGATATTGACAAATTCAAAATAATACACAAGAAATTGAAATAATGAGCCTGGTGAATAAGAATTAAGAAACGGAGAATTTTCTCTGTAGAAGTAGCTTATAATTTTTGTTTAAATTGTCTATATTTTCCTTAATGTTAATGCTATTAGGGTGGTGGTTAATAAAAATCATTTCGGAAATTCGACGCCTACGCCAATCTCTTTCTAAATCTACAATTTTAGTACTTTTAAAGTCGAATTCGTGATGATTGTTTGTACAATGTAAGTTGATGACGAAGTTTGGATTTTTGTTAGTTTTATGATCACGAACTCTAGGTTCAAGCAATCTTTTGGTTTCACCATAATATGCTGCGTTACAATCTTTGCAGGGAATTCTATATACCACTCCACATTTTTTCCACTTGTCAAGAGAGTCTTTTTCCAATATTACAATATTATTAAGCGACTTTTGAACTTTAGGAATAGTACAGATATTGTAGTTTTTAAATTGTTGTTTGCATTTTGTATAAAAATGTTTATTCTTAAAAGGAATGACAATTTTTTGTTGTTAAGCATATAGAGCTTTTTTTAAATTAGAAAATTCCACATTGTTATTTTTTGTTTTTGATTTTAAATAATGAAGTCTCTCAGAAATACAATCGTTGACAAAGTTTTCGGGGTAGTTATTATTAGAGAGTAAACTCTTTGTTAATTTAATGTTTTTTCTGTGAGAACTCTAATGTGAAAGAGAAATAGCTCTGTCAACGAGGTTAAAAACAATATTACGCTTTTGGTTAATCGGGTGATTTGATAAAAAATTAAGAAGTCTGTCCGAAGCTGTAGGTTTATTATACCAGTCAAAAATAAAACGGTTACTTTTTCTTATCAAAGTTAAGTCTAGAGAATGTATTTTTTGGTCAATTTCCATTTCATGTGTAAATTGAAGTTTTTTATGATATCAATTAAAAACTTCTAATACTAGGGTAAATAAATCTTTATGTACACAAAGAATAGTGTCGTCCACGTGCCGGAAGTAAAAAGGTATTATGCAATTGTGTTTATTTTTCAGAATTTTTAAACAATCTGTTTCTAAATCGTCCATGCAAATATCAGCGAAAAAACCGTTTCTTAATTCTTATTCACCAGGCTCATTATTTCAATTTCTTGTGTATTATTTTGAATTTGTCAATATCTGTTTACGTTTATTTTCCTTAGTCTTTCTGAATTTGTAATTTCTGTATTATTTTTCGTCAGTTTGTCTCTTGCATTTAACATGACAACACGTTTGACGGTGTCACTGCTTAGTGATGTTTACTTTTAATTTTGACGTTTCCGTTTTTTAAGGTATTAAATTCATTAGACTTGTATTTTTTATAAAGTGTGTTTTGTTCGTGTTAAAAATATTTTCTCAAGTGTGTATATTTTGTATTTACAGTCTAAAGAGGTCAACGAAATGTTGACGAAACGTACAATAAAAAACATTTTAATTTATGTGGTTAGTGTTTTTTGTTTTTTTGTTTAAAAATCAAAAACCTACACAATTTGGCTCCAACGGATCAACTATTTCTTTTATTTATTGACAATGGAGAGCAACAAAACATTTACCTTTGAATCTACCGGTCTTGGATCAGAGATAGACCAAAACACGACACACCAAAAAAGTGGGGTTTTTCACTTTATTACACAAAATTATGGCAGTGGCATAACTGCCATCTTCAAAAAATACATGAAAATGAACTTTCAACTAGCTGAAGCCATCTCTCAACTTACTTTTCTTCTTCGTTGCAGATCTAACAACATACTGCCGAAACACCTACAAAATAATAGATCGTTTATTTCTAGAACATTCCACAGTAAGTTTTGTCAAAAGCTGTTTAACACATCAGCTCATAATTTTTCCAAAAAGTGTTTAAATTTCGAGATTAAAGATATTAACATTCATATTTCTTATTTAGATAATACTTTTAAAAAAATTAAACTCTCTCTTACTAATACATCTGTTGATAAAGATGTTTTAAATAATTTTTTTAAAAATAATGACCAATATTTTTCTAATATTAAAGATAAAAGGAAGAAGTTGCATAATAACAAGTTTCAGAGTTTAATAACTATAAATGCAAGATCTCAGATTCAAACTAACAGAGATGATTGGTTCTGTAATCTGAGTGACGTCACCCTACTGGAAAATCCTATATAGGTTTCTAGTAGGAATTCTATAAGATTTCTACGTAGATTCTTATAGTATTCTATATAGGATCCTATGTAGATTCCTATAGGAACATTCCTATATGAAAAACGCATGTGATTTTGTATAGATATGACATAGGAAAACATATAATATCCTATAGGGTTAAATTTCACATTTTTATAGGAAAAAATATATTTTCCTATAAGAATCCTATAGATATAACATAGGAAGATATATGGTTACATATAGGATGATATGAAATCCTATAGGAAAACATATAGTTTCCCATAAGAATCTTTTTAGGAAACTACATGTTTTCCTACAGGACTTTTACTAAATTGGAGCAGAAAATTATATGTTTTCCTATATAGGATCGTACGTGGATTCCTATAGGAAAGCGTGTAGTTCCCTATGACAATCTATATAGGAAACTAAATGTTTTCCTATAGGGTTCCTATGGGAGTCCCATATAGGAGTGTATATGGGTCAGCATATAGGAATTTATATAGGTTCCTAGGTAGGATCCTACATAGAATTTCTGAAAATGACTTTTTTCAAATCCGCATACCTCCACACTGAGCCAATGTCAGAATTTAAACTTAACTCCTTCAAGCATATGAGAGCTCTCCCTTTTTATATCTTATCTATCTAGAGTCGTTTGTGTGTTTAGGTGAGAGAACGCACCTAGCGGCATTTCTATGAATTTCTCGTATAGGAATTTATATAGGATTTCACATAGGATCCTATATGTCGACCCACATAGGTAAGGATCTCTTCTTATAATAAGAGAGTTCATTTCATAGAAATGCCGGTAGGTGTGTTCTCTCACCTAATGGGGTCTTACCTATGTGGGTCGACATATAGGATCCTATGTGGGAACCTATATGAATTCCTATACGAGAGATTTATAGAAATGCCGCTAGGTGCGTTCTCTCACCTAAACACACAAACGAGACTCGATAGATAAGAAATAAAAAGGGAGAGCTCTCATGTGCTTGAAGCAGTTAAGTTTAAATTCTGACATTGGCTCAGTGCGGAGGTATGTGCATTTGAAAAAAGTCATTTTCAGAAATCCTATGTAGGATCCTACCTAGGAACCTATATAAATTCCTATATGCTGACCCATATACACTCCTATATGGGACTCCCATAGGAACCCTATAGGAAAACATTTAGTTTCCTATATAGATTGTCATAGGGAACTACACGCTTTCCTATAGGAATCCACGTACGCTCCTATATAGGAAAACATATAATTTTCTGCTCCAATTTAGTAAAAGTCCTGTAGGAAAACATGTAGTTTCCTAAAAAGATTCTTATGGGAAACTATATGTTTTCCTATAGGATTTCATATCATCCTATATGTAACCATATATCCATATAATATCCTATAGGATATTATATGCTTTCCTATGTCATGTCTATACAAAATCACATGCGTTTTTCCTATAGGAATGTTCCTATAGGAATCTACATAGGATCCTATATAGAATCCTATAAGAATCTACGTAGAAATCTTATAGGATTCCTACTAGGAACCTATATAGGATTTTCCAGTATGGCACTATTCCAGAGGAAGTTGTTGATATTGTCTGTTTGGGCCCTAATTACAGTTATGTGTCTGATTTCTCTAAATCAGATGTTATTGATACTATTAAAAATATCGAGTCTTCTTTAAATTTCTTAAATATAGATTCCGACTCAAAAAATGAAATACGAAAAAACATTGTGAACAATATTCAAATTTCTATAAACAAAAATGGCTTACAAAAAATTACTCATGAAGATATAAAATTTTCCAAAAAACTTAATTTGACTAAACAATTTCTTAAGAATAATGACAATTTATTTTTTACTACTGCTGACAAAGGAAACCGCACGGTGTGTTTGAAAAAATCTGATTATGTTGTGAAGGCGAATATTCTCTTAAACGATAAAGAGGTATATGAACCTATAAAGTCAAATCCGATTAAAAATTTACAGTCAAATGTTTCTGATTTTCTTAAGGAGTTAAATCAAAATGGTTTTCTGTCTTCAGTATTTCACAACAATGCTCTTACTCAAACAGACACTACTCTGCCTATGTTTTACGGTTTACCCAAAATACACAAGACAAATGCTCCTCTTAGACCAATCGTTTCTTGTGTGAATTCTCCAAATCATGTCCTTGCAAAAATTCTTTATGACAAACTAAAAAATACAGTTTCAATTCCTAATTCTCACATTAATAACAGTTTTGAACTCAAAGAAAAATTAACAAATTTTAACATTCCAAAAGATCATGTGGTAATGTCACTGGATGTGAGCTCTTTATTTACCAACGTTTCTTGTGAACTAGTAATAGAGAGCTTAGATAAACGTTACAACCAAATTCGCAGTAAATGTGACTTACCCTATTATTATTCCGATATTATTGACATCACAAAAATTTTATTCAATAACACTTTTTTTAAATTTAATGATAAGTTTTATCACCAAATACATTGGCTCCAACGGATCAACTATTTCTTTTATTTATTGACAATGGAGAGCAACAAAACATTTACCATAAAATTATGATTATTCTTCCTCATTCACATAGCACATTATTTTGCAGCGATGCGAACTCCCTGCGAATTTCCTGGGAATAGTAAAACGTCCTCCTGGATTTAAATAACATTTCGCAAACTCCCTGCGAACTTGCTGGATAGTAATGTGAGGCTATCAATTATTACTGTTTTTTTATGAATTAACTATACTTTGACTCTTTCAGAAACGCACGCTCATTTGTTTTTTTTCGCAATTCTAACCTATTTAAAGCCTAACAGACGAATTAAAATATCTACTCTTGGGAGGTCTCGATCCCGCGACCCTAGACTTGCAAGACGGGTGCGCCAACCTCTACGCCATGTGGTGTACTTAAAGTCATATAAACGAATCGCCCTCCTAAAGTGTGATATCTTCATATTTAATACAAATATTGTAAGCAGTTACATTTTTATTTTCGACTTTATGTACACCACCCCTCACAATATAGGATATCTCGTGGATATCTCATTATGATCCCGGGATGGCCCAGAGATGTCCCACAGTGGGGCAGAATTGTGAAAACATGCCGAAAACATCAAAATATTCTTTGATTTATATAAGAGTTGGTAATCACATGTTTTTGAGGTCGCTGATTACGAATCTAAAGTCACTTTTTAAACATTCAAAATGGCGGATCCAATATAGCGGATAAATTTTTTAAAAAGTCAACAGATTTTCATAAAAGCTAGTTATAGGGGGTTTTTGAGGTCCCTGATTTCAATTAAATCTAATAAAGTTTTGAAAATTTGGACGTCACACAATGTGGCCAAAAGCACTATTTTTGAACAAAAAACAGCCGACAACTCAAAAATGAGCCGATTTCAATTATTTTTTTTTTAAACACTCATGAATGTTTGCACTATAACGCTTAACTGCTAGAAAATCAAGATTTTTTTTATTAACTAAAATAAATGTTAACAACTTTTAAAAAGTAAAAAATTAATTTTTGAAAAATTGATTTTCAGATACTTTGATACAAGAAACTATATACACATATATTTTACACACAAAACTTGTCTAAAATATTTGTAAATGGTTTCAGTTATAACACAACATTTTTTAATTTGTTTAAACAACCTTAGTTAACAAGTAAATAACGATAACTAACAATTTTTAAGTTGTTTAAACAATCTTAGTTCACAAATAAATTATTTTTAAAGTTTTCTTTATTTAGATTTCGTTTCTTTTGCAAATTTAATTAATTTAATTTAATTTAATTTAACTTGTCTAAAATATTTGTAAGTGGTTTCAGTTAAAAAACGACATTTTTTAATTTGTTTAAACAACCTTAGTTAACAAATAAATAACTTCTAAAGTTTTCCTATCTTAGATTTCGTTTCTTTTATAAAACTAATTAATTAATATTGGTCTAGAGTTTTAATACAGTTGCGGACGATTACTAACAATTTTTAAATTGTTTAAACAATCTTAGTAGGCAAATAACTTACTTTTAAAGTTTTCTTTATTTAGATTTCGGTTTGTTTGTAAAATTAATTATTTACTTCTTGGTCTAATCTTCTAATACAATTAAAGATATTTATTAACAATTTTTAAATTGTTTGAACAATCTTAGTTAACAAATAAATTACTTTGAAAGTTTTCCTTACTTAGATTTCGTTTCTTTTCTAAAACTAATTAATTACTATTGGCCTAGAGTTCTAATACAGTTGGGGATGATTACTAACAATTTTTAAATCCTTTAAACAATTTTAGTTAACAAATAAATTACTGTAAAATTTTTCTTTATTTAGATTTCGTTTCTTTTGCAAATTTAATTGGTAATCTGTTGGCCTAGATTTATAATACAGTTTAAGATGTTTACTAATAATTATTAGATTGTTTAAACAATATCTTAGTTAACAAATAAATTACTTTAAAAGTTTCTCTATAACTTAGATTTCGTTTCTCTTGCAAAGTTAAATTATAACTTTTAGCCTAGATTTATAATACAGTTATCGATGTTTACTAATAATTATTATATTGTTTAAATATTATCGTAGTTAAAAAATAAAATACTTTGGAAGTTTTCCTTCCTTTGATTTCACTTCTTTCGTAACTACTTGAAAGGCTCTAGGATAAATTTCATTATACAATTTAAAATAGCGAAAAGTAAGCTAATTAAAACCAATTGGTAATTTTTTAAAACTACTTTATAAATCAATGCCAATAGTCAACTAAAATTGTATAACAATTTAAAAATGGTATTTATATGTAAACCGTTCTTAAATGAATTTTAAATTTGAAATATCACTCTAGGCCAAGTGTAGGTATATTTAATAAACTTAACAAAAAAAAAAATCTGAGTACGAAAAACTGTCAAAGTAATTTATTCGTTAACTAAGATATTGTTTGCAAAATATGGTAATTATAAGTAATCATCCTAAACTGTATTATAACTTTTGACCAATAGTCATTAATCAATTTCCAAAAAATAAAAACAAAATCTAAATAAGGAAACCTTTAAAGTAATATTTTTGTTAACTAAAATTGTTAGTAATCATTCTTAACTGTATTAGAACTCTAGGCGAACAGTAATTAATTAGTTTTACAAAAAAAAAACAAAATCTAAGGTAGGAAAGGTTTAGAAGAAATTTATTTGTTTATTAAGATATTGTTTAAAAAGTCTAATAATTATTAGTAAACATTGTAACGAAGTTTTTCGTTACTTAAGAGTTGCAGTATTATTAGTAGTATTTTGAATAAGTTAAATAAGGGAAAATTATTAGTTAAACATCTGCGCCAGGGTTCGACTTTTCTTGAGACGAGCCTGACTGACGTTTTTCCGCTAATAAGTGGTTTCCCTCGTAAATTTTGGCTAATTTCTTGGTCGTTGAATATTCTGAATTCAGCAGTCACCTCTCCCCTTTCCCATCTGCGCCAGTCGTCAGTTTTCGCGTTACAGGTTCAAATCCGCGAGCAGCGTAGCAACCAATCCTAGACGAAGGACGGACAAGAGGGCGGAGGGTGAATAGGAAGTCGAAGGAGAGGAACCAATTTTCGGCGGGCAACGCAGAGCGGGACGAGAGGGAAGTCGACACGTGCTTGCTTACTTGTTAATCGAGCGTGTTATACGGTAGACGTATTAAGCTGTCGCGAGTATTTTGGATATTTTCTTGTTACGTGTGAGCAGAGTGTATATTGTAGTAAATCGACTGTTTAAATTCAGTGCGATAGTGAGTTGAAAGTTATTGAGTCGATTAAAGATTATTATATTGATTGTGAACCGTTTTTTTTATTTGACTGTGTGTCGGTGACCCTTCAGTTTCCTGCTTGTTGGAGTTCAGGCTGTCCAGAGGATCTCGTCGAGGGTTGCTCGAAAGTCAGATCGTCGTTGGTGAGTTGGGCATTGTCAGGTTTTGTCTGGTGTCAAATTTCGTGTGAATAGTCGTCATCTTCGTGGCCATCGGAGGTGAAATTCCGGCGGAATCTCCCCTGAGGTTCGAAATTGGTTGTGTCGTTATCGTGTGTCGTTCGTCCGAGTAAAGATTTTCATAAGGAAGTAAATTGGCCAATTATTTGGTTTGAATTCAATTTTAAATAGAAATAATAATTACTTCGTTACAAATGGCGCCCAAAACGTGGGGCTTTTTCGCGGAAAAATAACGACAAAGTGCGCGGAAAATTTAACATCTGCGCCTTCACGCAAAAATTTGACAGATTTTGAAATTGTTTGTGAGGAAAATTGGTGATATTTTCCAAGTAGAAAAAATTTTGAGAAAGTCGCTCGATTAAAAGTCGTTTTGTAGTGTTCGTGTTCGTAAATTTTTAAAGTGTCGTGTGATGTGAAAAATCGCTAATAACGATTTTTCAAAGTGTAAATTCGGTCGGTTGAAAATTGTAAAAGTATTAAAATTGAAAGTCGGTTTGAGTCGGTATGTTTTTTATTTTTGGTGTTTTAAATGTGAATAAAAAGTCGGAAGTTTTAATTTTAAAGAAGTTTTATTTAATGTGGAAAATTTTAAAACAATCATTTGCGCCAAGAAATTGATATTTCAATTTCTAACGCGTGAAAATTTAATTTTGTTTGTTTTCGCGAAAACGTGGTCGGTGACCGGTAAACGGAAACGCTGAGCACGTGCTGAGGAAGATTAAATTTTGTTGGAAATAGTTTTCCGAAATTTTGAACAGAATAATTGTTCAAAAATATTAAATGATTGTGGTTGTTTTGTGATTTTGAATATTTGATAAGGTAGATCAAATAATTTTGAGAAGATTAGTGATTTGTGAAAAATTAATTAAATCCTCAATTTCACCAGAAGTTGAGAAAATTTTGCACGTGCAAAATTAACTTGGTGAAATTTTCGCGAAATTGAACAGAGTGTTTAAATTTAAAATTTTTAAATTTAGCAAATCAATTTGTTAAATAAGTGATTGTTTTAAATAAGTGAAATTATTTGAATTAGAGAAAATTCTGATTTTATTTTTTTGATTAAAATTTCGCATACCATCTGCGCCGGCGCGTTAATTATTTGAAAAGTCTTTAAGTTAATTTTCCGTGGAATATTCGTTAAACACCTTGTGTTCGCATATGGTGTAATTCGAGTGCCATCTTTTCCGATAAATTAATCAGGAATAGCCATCGGAAAATTTATGGCTAAGTAAAAATTAATAATTTTTATTTTATTGGATTTTTCATTTGCGCCTGGAATTCTCTAATTTTAAAATTATTCTGATTTTGATGATTAGGATTATTTCGAGTTTTTGGTAAATTTTTTTTTAAGAAGTTTTGAAAAATAATTTTTGATTGTAATTTAAAAATTTATTTTTAAATAAATAATAGTTTCAAATTGTGGGAAGTAGTAAGTGGTAATTTTGATCAAATTAACTGAAGTTAAGTGATGTTAGGTAAAATTTTTATTAATGTGGATTTTTAGGAGAAAGTGTTAATAGTAATAAAATTAAAATTTTTAGTGAATCTTCTGCGTCGAAAATTCAGTCTGTGAATTTTATTTAAAAATCTTTCTCTTTGGATACCGAGTGTCTTTTTGACTGTGGTTAAGAAAATTTGAGATTTCATGGTGCAGGTGTTAACAAACTGTTAACATTGTGATTTACTAATTATTTTTTTTCTTGTTTTTGAAAATTAAGTTAATTTATTTAAATTAATTAATTTTTATTTTCGGTTGAGTAATGTGATTATTTTATTTTATCCTGATTTTATTTTTAATTTGATGGAGTTATTGATCATTTATTATCATTTGCGCCCGTGTTAACAAAGTGTTAACACGACAATTTATTGTAATTATTATTTATTACTGTTAATTATTTATTTATTGTTGGTGGTGGTTTTTATAAATTTTTATGTTTTTTTGCTAATGTGTTAACAAACTGTTAATATTATTATTTATTGATTTTTATCAGAAGTTATTGATTTGTTTATTGATTTTGTGATTTTATTTGATTTATGGTTTTATGCTAATTTATTTGTTTTATTATTTTGTGCTCATCTGTGCGAAGTTGACAATTTTATTGTTAACAATTTTCATTTTTTTTTATTCCCTGCATTTCCGCCTGTCATCCGACAAATCAAGCGTTGGATCCCGGTAACGTCATTAAAGGAGTAATTTCAAAGTGTTAACGCGATCGGTCGTCAGCGTGGAGTAACCTCAGCAAGTAACCCGGACACCTGAGTGACAACAGGATTGGGGGAAGATCGGTTCGCGTGTTTTGAGTTAATTTTGGGAATTTTGAAGTTTAAGAGTGGGATTATTTGTGATTTTTTTTTTGGAAAAGTGATTAGTTGGAATTTTGTTACTCGTTAGTGATTGACTTTTAAATTTTGAATTTTTTTTAAAAAAAAAATGGAAGTATACCGGGCAAAAGTTTTGAGATATTTGGAGAGTCAACAGGTGCGAACATTATGGCAGGGAATTTTAAAAATGGATCGCGAGAGGGTGGTCGAGGAATTGGAGCAACAAGATTGTAGTACGTTGGGGTCGCTGCAAGTGCTGCGGGAAAGACTTTTGCGACTCGAAATTAAATTGTTTTATCCAGATTCACGTTTAGTGCCGTGGTACGATAAATACGACAATGGTAATTCGCAATCGGTTTTTCTTCCGGAAGCATTGGTGGGGATAGAACAGGAGCAACCAAGCAACTTGGATAATGGCGTGGAGAACGTGGCTGGTACATATAATAATACAGAACGAGTAGAAGTTCCGACTTGCAGTGTACCGGTTACTACCACTGCTGCTCCAGCCCCATTATTGACAACAACGTGTGCGACTACAACATCAGTATTGACAACTACTTCGGGAGCCGGAAGTGGTGCTTTAACTTACTCGACCTGGGCCGGGTCACATGGAGGAATTCCATCTGCGACCATGAGCCCTAACCTCTTAGGGTACAGTGAGTGGGCCGCGCGTGCGCAATTGTGTCCTCAACTGAGAGAGTTTCTCAGTACAAATAAGGCGGCACAGCCTAATTGGTCGTCCATTTTTAGTAGGACCGAGATCAATATTGAAGGGTCAATTATTCCACCAATGGGAGTTTATGGAACTGGGCCCAACTTACCCCCACCACCAGAGACTGTTAGAAGAGTAATAAATCCCGTGGAAGGGGAAGAATGGGCAAGACGAAGTGCTGGAATACCGAGCCCATTGCAAGAGCAGAACAACCAAGATAATAGGAATTTCGATAATAACCGGCCCGATAGCGGAAGTAAACCGGAAGCATCAGAAGTTCCAAATTTCGGTAGGCGAGGACCAGACTTCGCAAGACAAGGACCAAGTTTCAGAAGAAACACAACAAGCGGAATGAATGAAGGACAACCGTCTTATGGAGAAGCACCGAAGTTCACGCGGGGTCAACCGAGTTATGAAAGAAGTAGGGAAATTTTTTAAAGGGGAAGAGCGGACTTTTAAAAGCAATAGAGGGGATGGAGACCGAAGAAATCGCCGTCGAGAAGATAGGCGATCAACGGAAGGTTCGAGTCACACTTTGACATTTTTATCAAGTGACTCCGAATCTGAGGACGAATTTGAGCGGGATGGGGCCGAAAATGGACGTCGGCAGGGACGCGATTGTTTTATTAGTAGTCGGGTGGTAAAACTGCTAAACGAGTGGGATATTAAATTTTCGGGTGGTGAAAAAGAAGATCCAGAGAACTTTTTGGAAAGAGCGGAAGAGTGTAGAAAATGCAACGCCATCTGCGACCAAGACATGTTGGAAGCAATTCCAAGTGTCTTGAAATTATCCGCAAGCCGTTGGTTTCGAGTCGTAAGGAAGGAGATTAATTCTTGGAGAGTTTTCAAGAAGCTTTTTAAGCGAGAATTCGCAATATCAGTTGAGGAAGATGATGTGCTAGATGAGTTGAGAAGCCGAACTCAGGCGAAAGGAGAGAAGATATCTTCGTATCTTCTCAACTTAAAACTCATCATGGGACATTTGAAGCGCCCTCTGATGTCGGAACAATTTTTGAAGATTGTTTATAAAGGATTAACTCCGGAATACCGACGACAGCCCACATATTCCGGTTTTGAAAATATAGAGGATCTGGAGACGATACTTCGCCGTTACGAGCGAGTCAAAGACCTGGACAAACGTTATGTCCCACCCCCCACCAAGGACAAGATGAGGATTCCATCTGCGGCACCGAGAGGAACGGGACGGAGTTCAAAGATGGATGCGTTAAAAGAGGAATCGAGGTCATCGTCGGGTGAATCGGACAGTGCAACACCAAAGAAAAAAGGAAAACAAACAGCGAAGAAGAAAAGCAAGCCAAAGCAAAAGTCAAATATTGGGAAAAAGGAGGAAAGCTTCGATGTGGATGCAATTAGATCCTCGGGTGGAACTCAATCAAAAAAATCCACGCTTATTGCGAAAACAATGCCAACTCCTGCTGTCCCACAGACGACGTATGCTCAGGTAGCGACACCTTCTACGAGTTTTGGTGCTGTTCCAAGAACTGTCCCATCTTTAAGACCGATGAGAGTTCAACGTCCGGCTTCACCATCTGCGCCAAGTAGTCCGAGACAATTTTTTGGAGTGTGTTTTCGTTGTCAAGTGGTGGGACATCGAGCTTCTGAGTGCCCACAACGCACTTGTTATCGATGTCAGGCACCGGGACACTTCGCAACCGAATGTCCTAATAAGCCTGCCCCTACCACTGACCGTGTGTGTCAAGTGTGTGGTACTAAAGGTAATACGTTTAGATTTTGTCCGAATTGTGAGTGGATTCGACAGATGATGGGAAACGGCCAAGAGGGGGGGGGGACAGACCAACCTTCCCCCCCAGTCGCCAAACGAAAGGAGGCAATAGTGCCCCCACCATCTGGACTGGATGATGTGTTTATGGAAGTAATACCCATGGTGTATAGTGAGGATGCTCCTGAGGCACCAGTGGGTAAAGAGATTGCAGAGACTTGTTTATTTGGCAATTTAGAGCCGATGTGAGCAGTCTACTCAACCATTGAGAAGTATTTTGAAATCTGGGGCGACGGTTAAGTCTGGTTCCGGCGGGCATATCAAATGGGATGTCTCGGGCGGAACAGGCGGTTCACGAGTGATTGTGAGAGAGTGTAGCAGCGAGCAACCAGAGGAACGGATGAGTGAAGAGGATTCACCTCCATTAACGTCTAACAGCTCTAGAAGTGCTGCTGATGTGTATGGTACCCAACTGCCCACGACGGAAAGTGGAACAGTTGAGTTACCAGTTATTGTGAGAGAGAGTAGCAGCGAGCAGTCGGAAAAACGGACGAGTGAAGAGGATTCACCTTTCTTGATTTCCAACAGCTCCTGCATTTCTGAGTTGATTAATGAGATAAATCTGCTTCCGACGGAAATTGGGACAGTGGAGTCGGCTGTTATTGTGTGTGAGTGTGGCAGGAGGATAGGAGTACGAAAGGGGACAGGAAGTACACCCCCAACAGTCTCCAATGATTCCTGCACCTTTTTGACGGAGAGCAGAACTTCTACAAGCCCTCGTCATGAAGAAGTCAGTGGTGTTGATGATCCAGCACGTGTTGTCCAGGGGAGGGGGGAAGCTGCACTGTGTCCAGCTGAACCTTGGTTCGAGTATGAAAGTGTTGAGAGCACGAGTGAGGAGAATCGTTTCTTCCTAAAAATTGTTCTTTGTGGTCAGCCATATCTTGCGCTGTGGGATCCAGGTGCAACGACATCGGTTGTTGGTCCTCAGTTGGCGGAACGTTTTAAACAAAAGTTGATATCAGCTAGGGCAGCAATACACAGCACCTTAGGAGGTTCAACTGCGATACTGGGAAAATTGAAACTATGGTTGACTGTTGATGGTATATCACACCCATTTGAGGTTAAAGCTATTAATACGCTGTCACATGACCTCATATTGGGTATGGATTTCTGTAAGAAATGGAACATGGATACCCAATTTGGCAAAGGACTGTGGCGAGTGAATGAGCGTGAGTGGCTTGAGTATGATGGGAGTAGCATCGAGTGAGATGAAAATAATATTTTTGCTGAGTGTGCGGGAATCTCTGAGCTGACTGTGGACCAACGCGGACGAGTTCAAGAATTAGTCGAGATCTAGTACTACCAGAATCGGCAGAACACGGCATGACGACGATGACGGAACATAACATCTGCGTAACGGATCCAACACCAGTCAAGCATCGTTCGAGACGAATGTCTCCGAAGATTCTTGAATGGGCCAATCAGGAGGTCAGAGAAATGTGTGATAAAGGAATAATTGAGAGGTCAGCAAGTGAGTGGAGTAGCGCGCCGGTGATTGTGAAGAAGGCAGACGGATCGCTGAGATTCTGTATCGATTATAGAGATTTGAATAAGGTGACAGTACGCGATGCTTATCCCATCCCAAGTATGGATTCCATTTTGGATAAATTGAGGAAAGCACGGTACATCTCGAAGATCGATTTAAAACAGGCTTATCATCAAGTTCCAATGTCTGCAGAAAGCAAGAAATTCACGGCGTTTGCGATACCAGGTTCAGGACTTTGGCAGTTCAAGAGGATGCCGTTCGGACTCACGAATGCTCCGATGACCTTTCAAAGATTGATTGATTCGTTGTTTGGGCCGGAATTTGAGCCCATGGTGTTTGGATACTTGGACGATATTATTATCGTGACTGATAGCTTCGAGGAGCACGTCAAGTGGCTCGAAATTGTTTTGAAGAAGCTAGCATCTGCGGGATTGGTTGTGAATCCGAAAAAGTGTGAGTTTGGCTGTTCCAGTGTTTCGTATTGGGGTTATGTTTTGGATAGAGATGGTTTACGTCCAGATCCTGCCAAGGTCGAGCCAGTTTTAAATTATCCAGCACCGGTTAACTTAAAACAACATCGACGATTCTTAGGAATGGTAGGCTGGTACGCGAGATTTATTGAAAAGGATAGCGAGCTTAAACTTCCATTGTTAAAGCTGCTGCAAAAAGGTCGAAAGTGGGAGTGGGGGGAAGATCAACAGGAAGCTTTTCAAGCTTTGAAGGAGAAGCTTGTTTCCGCACCGTTCTTGCCCGTCCCGATTTCACCAAACCTTTTTCAATTCAGTGTGATGCGAGTGATTATGCTATGGGAGCAGTGCTAACACAGGAATCGGATGATGGAGAACATCCAATCGTGTATATTAGTAAAGTGTTATCTGCGCCAGAGAGAAATTATAGTGTAACTGAGAAGGAGTGTCTTGCGTTATTGTGGTCGATTAAAAAGCTGAGACCGTACATTGAAGGGTACAAGTTCAAGGCTATTACCGATCATATCGCATTGAAATGGTTAAGAAACTTAAAAGAGCCATAAGGACGATTGGCTCGATGGGCTCTCGAAATGCAACAATGGGATTTCGATATTGTCCATCTGAAAGGAGCTTATCACCATGTTCCAGACGCTCTTTCTAGGATGTTTGAGGAAGAAATTTTGAAAGTGGACGCGTTCGAAACCATCTGCGACCAGTGGTACATCAAAAGATTGGAATTGGTTGAGAAATTTCCAGAACGTTTTCCTGACTGGTTGGTGGAAGATAAGAGACTATATCGTCGCCGGTATGATCCTCTCTTAACACCAATTATCGGTGATGAGGACGGTTGGAAATTAGTTGTACCACGGGAACATCGTGAAAGATTTTTGAGTAACGCGCATGCGGAGACATCTTCGGGACACTTAGGTGTCGAAAAGACGTACTACAGAGTTGCACGGGAGTATTACTGGCAAGGAATGTGGATGAATGTTCAGAATTACGTGAGAGAGTGCTTAGAGTGTCAGTGTTATAAAGTCTCGCAAGAGGGAGCTAAAGGTATGATGGGGCAACGTATAGTGGAGCGTCCTTGGGTTGTGGTAGCTGCCGACTGTATGGAATTTCCATCCAGCAAAGGTCAGAACAAACACCTGATTGTCTTTCCGGATTTGTTCACAAGGTGGATCGAAGTCAAGCCGATAAGATCAGCTGATGGTAAAGCGATTGCTAAAGCGTTTGAGGAGCTGGTCTTGTTCCGGTGGGAAACACCTGAGTTTCTGCTCACCGATAACGGCAAAGAGTTCGACAACAAATTCCTGAAGGCGACCTTGGAAGAGTATGGTGTTCGACATCTTACCACGCCACCATACCATCCACAAGCTAACCCTGTGGAAAGGAGTAATCGCACACTAAAGACGATGATTGCAACCTTTGTGGGACAGGATCATCGAGACTGGGATAAGCACCTCCACGAATTCAGACACGCGGTGAACACAGCAGTTCAGTCGACTACGAAAGTTAGTCCAGCGTTCCTGAATTTTGGACGTCAGCCTAAGCCAGTAAAAAGTCTGCGACGAGAGGTAGAAGGGAAGACCAGTGTCCAGAGGATTGATCCGGAAGTTTGGGTAGATCGTATGCGTAGGCTGGAAGCCTTGAGAGACTTGGTTTCGAGATTTGTGGATAAAGAACGTGAGAAGCAGACGAAGCAGTATAATAGGAATAAACGTGAGGCACATTTCAGCGTGGGGGACAAGGTTTTGTGGAGGACACACAAACTTTCCAATGCTAGCCAGAAGTTTTCCGCGAAACTTGCACCGAAATTCGAGGGGCCTTACGAAATAGTTCGGCAATTATCGCCAACGGTTTACGAGTTGAATGCGGATGACAGACGGAGAGTCCCCAAGGTCCATGTTTCGGATCTTAAGCGATATCTGCCTCCACGTGGTAAGAATAATGTATGATTGGGTTGTGTTTGTTTTGTTTGTTTCAGGTTCCGTAGAAGATGTTCCGTCGCCCGTATTCCAGAGGAAAAATGACTAGAACCAGTCCGGATGGGAGGACATCTCCCTATTTCCGGACCGGATTTCCTTATCCACCAGACTGGGACAACGAGGACATCGAGTATCTTGAGGTGATGGCGGAACAGACGGAGCGAGAGATGGCGGAATATTTTAAGAAGCTTGATGAGACCAAGGACCAGCTGAAACAACTGGAGAACGAGAAGCCTCAGAAGAAGGCAGCATCCGCATCTGCGTCTAAGGGGGTTCTTGATTCAGGAACCTCCAAATCGTCGGAAGTTCCGAACACTTCATCTGCGCCTACGGAGGTTCCTGAAACAAGAACTTCAAGTTCTCAAGTGTTGGCTAAAGCCGCATCTGTGCCAGTGGTGGTTCCTCATCGGGAATTTCCACTTCTTCGGGAGCAATTCCGAAGACGAGGTCGGATCGGAGGTCAAAGAGCAAGAAGAAGAGCAAGGTGGATCCTCCTCTTATTTCGAGAAGACCGGGGGAATCGAGATTCGAGTGGGAGAGTCGAGCTGCCCAGGCCGAACTTGAAATCAGTGTTGAGGAGAGGGAAGTCTCAATGGAGGATCGAGTGGTGATCGACGAGCCACAGGAATTATTACAGGACCTTCGTGTTAGGTTGGTGGAGGAAAGGAAGAAGAGGGCGAGGTCGTTAGCGAAGGAGGACTTCGTCAGCCCCAGAGATCGGTCTCCAAAACCGAAGCGCCCTCCCACGCCACCAGGACCTCGGGAACCTATCACGATGGCGCCGGTTCCGACTCCCCCTCAACCACCGAAGCGGAAGAAGCAGGAGAAGAAGCATCTCCAGATTCCGCCCCCTCCTCAACAAACGCAAGTGAAAAAGGGGCTACCGGTTAGGCTGGGCGGAGTGATGTTTGCCGGATTAAAGCCGATTCCGACCGATCCAGATCTTGATCCCCCTCCGGGTTCGTGCTTCAATTGTCGGAAGCGGGGACATGACCGCAAGAAGTGCCCGTACCTATCACAGGGTCCGTTTTGCTCCAATTGTGGTCGAAAGGGAGTTGTTTTGACCAAGTGCCCTAGATGTGGCGAAGTACATCTCCGGGACATGGAGAAGAAGTACGGGGCGAGGAACCATGCTCGGTTCAGATTATGCCGTGATGGTTATTACCAGAACCGGGAATGGGAGCAGGGAGCTACAGTTTCTCGGCCTGCACGTCCGATTCCGGTGGTGGCAACGCATCCGCAACCAATGGAGCGTAGGCCGTTCATGGAGTTGGCGGCCCTGGGAGAGTATAGTTTGCCTACTGTGCGGTTTGTGGCACAGCAACCAGGCGCCATGATGCCTCCTGAGTATCTTCAGCCGATGGAACCGGAAGTGCCGGAAGGATGGTTGGGGTTGCCTAGTGTACGAGAGTCGCCGCTGGCATTGGCGGCAGAATGGCAAGCTGCCTTAAGAAGAGAGCAAGCAGCTCGTCCGCCGTTAGCGCAACCGGAGATGGCTGCTGACAGAGGCCTCATGGAGGAGTTGCGTTAGTTGTCCCAGCTGTTAGTGGGATTGCCACCGGAGGAAGTGGCCAGAGTTAAGCTGGAGTTTCTGGAGGAAAGGAGAAGGCGTATTCAGGGCCCTCTCTTCCATTAAGTTCAGAGGTTGGGTGTGGATCAGCGATACTAGCCAGTATCGGCCTAGGGGGGGGAATTGTAACGAAGTTTTTCGTTACTTAAGAGTCGCAGTATTATTAGTAGTATTTTGAATAAGTTAAATAAGGGAAAATTATTAGTTAAACATCTGCGCCAGGGTTCGACTTTTCTTGAGACGAGCCTGACTGACGTTTTTCCGCTAATAAGTGGTTTCCCTCGTAAATTTTGGCTAATTTCTTGGTCGTTAAATATTCTGAATTCAGCAGTCACCTCTCCCCTTTCCCATCTGCGCCAGTCGTCAGTTTTCGCGTTACAGGTTCAAATCCGCGAGCAGCGTAGCAACCAATCCTAGACGAAGGACGGACAAGAGGGCGGAGGGTGAATAGGAAGTCGAAGGAGAGGAACCAATTTTCGGCGGGCAACGCAGAGCGGGACGAGAGGGAAGTCGACACGTGCTTGCTTACTTGTTAATCGAGCGTGTTATACGGTAGACGTATTAAGCTGTCGCGAGTATTTTGGATATTTTCTTGTAACGTGTGAGCAGAGTGTATATTGTAGTAAATCGACTGTTTAAATTCAGTGCGATAGTGAGTTGAAAGTTATTGAGTCGATTAAAGATTATTATATTGATTGTGAACCGTTTTTTTTATTTGACTGTGTGTCGGTGACCCTTCAGTTTCCTGCTTGTTGGAGTTCAGGCTGTCCAGAGGATCTCGTCGAGGGTTGCTCGAAAGTCAGATCGTCGTTGGTGAGTTGGGCATTGTCAGGTTTTGTCTGGTGTCAAATTTCGTGTGAATAGTCGTCATCTTCGTGGCCATCGGAGGTGAAATTCCGGCGGAATCTCCCCTGAGGTTCGAAATTGGTTGTGTCGTTGTCGTGTGTCGTTCGTCCGAGTAAAGATTTTCATAAGGAAGTAAATTGGCCAATTATTTGGTTTGAATTCAATTTTAAATAGAAATAATAATTACTTCGTTACAACATTTTAAACTGTATTATAAATCTAGGCCCATAGTTAGCATTTAAATTCGCAAAAGAATCGAAATCTAAGTAAGGAAAACTTTTAAAGTAATTTATTTGTTAACTAAGATATTGTTTAAACAATTTTAAAATTCTTAGTAGACATCCCCAACTGTATTAGAAGTCTAGGACAATAGTATAATTAATTAGTTTTACAAAAGAAACAAAATATAAGGTAGGGTAAGTTTGTAACTAAATTATTTGTTAACAAACATATTGTTTAAACAATATAATAATTATTAGTAAACATCTCAAACTGCATTATCAATCTAGGTCAATAGTAATCAATTTTTGGAAAAGAATCGAAATCTAAGTAAGGAAAAATTCCTAAGCAATTTATTTGTTAATTCAGATATTGTTTAAAGAATATAATAATTATTACTAAACATCTTATACTCTATTATAAATCTAGGCCAATAGTTATCAGTTAAATTTGCAAAATTAACGAAATCTAAATAAAGAAAACTTTAAAAGTCATTTATTTGTTAACTAAGATTGTTTACATAATTTAAAAATTGTTAGTAATCATCCCCAACTGTATTAGAACTCTAGGCCAATAGTAATTAATTACTTTTACAAAAAAAACGACATCTCAATAAAGAAAACTTAAAAAGTAATTTATTTGTTAACTAAAATTGTTTTAAGAATTTAAAAATTGTTAGTAATCATCCCCAACTGTATTAGAACTCTAGGTTAATAGTAATTAATTAGTTTTACAAAAGAAACGAAATCTAAGTAAGCAAAACTTTCAAAGTAATTTATTTGTTAACTAAAACTTTTTAAAGAATTTAAAAATTGTTAGTAATCATCCCCAACTGTATTAGAACTCTAGGCCAATAGTAATTAATTACTTTTACAAAAAAACGACATCTAAATAAAGAAAACTTAAAAAGTAATTTATTTGTTAACTAACATTGTTTTAAGAATTTAAAATTGTTAGTAATCATCCCCAACTGTATTAGAAATATAGGTTAAAAGTAATTAATTAGTTTTACAAAAGAAACGAAATCTAATTAAGGATAACTTTCAAAGTTATTTATTTGTTAACTAAGATTGTTTAAACAATTTAAAAATGGTTAGTAATCGTTCGCAACTGTATTAGAAATCTAGGCCAATAGTTATTAATTAGTTTTACAAAAGAAACGAAATCTAAGTAAGGAAAACTTTCAAAGTAATTTATTTGTTAACTAAGATTGTTTAAGCAATTTAAATATTGTTAATAAACATCTTTAACTGTATTAGAACATTAGACCAATACTAATAACTTAATTTCACAAAAAAAAAATCTAAATAAAGAAAACTTTAAAAATAATTTATTTGTTAACTAAGTTTGTTTAAACAATTTAAAAATTGTTAGTAATCGTTCGCAACTGTATTAGAACTCTAGGCCAATAGTTATTAATTAGTTTTACAAAAAAAACGAAATCTAAGGTAGGAAAATTTTGGAAGTTATTTATTTGTTGATTAAGGTTGTTTAAACAAATTAAAAATTGTTGTGTCATAATTGGAACCATTTAAAAATATTGTAGATAAGTTTGAATTTTTAAATTTTGACATCCGATTCGTAATCAGCGACCTCAAAAACATCATAGTAACAAGTTTTATACAAAGCCGATTTATTTTTAAAGTATCGTCCGCCAAATTAGATCCACCATTTAGAAATTTGAAATTTTGATATCAGATTCGTAATCAGCGACCTCAAACCCCCCCGCCCTGAGTAATTTAGTCATAATTTTTGTTTCGGGGATCTCAAAAACATAAGAAAAATTTGTTTTGAACAATTTTAGTCCCTAATAATAAAAGTAAAAATCGCTTAAAACCAGAAAATCAAAAAGTTAAGTTACATATCTAGCTGTGGTAGCTGCTATTTTAAAAATGTCAAAAAAATACTATACGGCATTCGATTCCTTTTAAAAAATGCTAAATTTTGAGCTATACATTTTAAAAATTGATTAAAACTACGAGTATTCTTAGCCATTTGCCTCTTCGTATGGAATGACCGACATATAAAACAGAAAGGGGCAAATTCAGGCAAGTTTTGTTTATAGGATTTGTTTAAGGGATGCTTAATCATCAATTAAAAAAAAAGAACTAAGTCGGACTTTGCTAAATTCATAATTTTTTCAATTACTTTTCAAAAAAATCATATACTATTTTTCAAAAGTTTTTATTGACTTTTAATATTTATTTTTCTTGTTCATATGATGATTTAGAAAACATGGGAAAGTGTTCTAGAACTTATCATGAGACGACTCCAATTTAAATAATGAATATACGAACAAATTTGAGCTTTTTATATTATTTTTACGAGCGCGATGTATTTATAATTTAATTTGTTAGTTTTTAAAAATTCGAAGAGTATATTTCAGCACACTGTAGAGGAATGAGATTGCCTTCAGGATCACGAAATAATACGTCATTTAACTTCCCACAGTTCATAGATTAATGCTATGTATATCAAATACACCTTTAAAAAAAACATTTAATTTCAAGGTTTTCGGCACGGTTTCCCGATTATGCCCTACTGTGTGTCCCTGGGATATCTCACGGGATATCTCATGGGACGAAAATTTAGATATCTTAGGGGCATCCCAGAGATATCTTACCGGGATATTCCAGGGACATTCCAGGGGTATCCCCAGTGGATATAGCATTTGCAATATTCCATCCAGGAGTCCCACGGATATTATAACTAAAATATTAATTAGAATACCCTGTCGAAAGTAAACCACTCAAAATCCACTGAAAAAACCACTGGCCCAGTGATTTTTCAGTGGTCTGACCTGCATATCTTCAGATAGAATTTTTTTTGGAGTTGGGGTAACAATAGTACAATAGTTTTAAATGGCAAGTAGTTTTATAGGGGAGTAAACTTCGACTCTTTAACGATAAAAATTTACAAGCAATTTGACCTGGAAATTCAGGTCGAACACCGATTCCTGATTGTAATTCTTTTTCCTTTTATGGTTCCCGTAACCCAAAATTTTTATGATTGAAAACTATTGCAATTTTAAAAATTAAAATTTCAAAAATAAAAATATGAAATCTTCTTATTTTCTCGATTAGGAATATAAAAAAAAATTCTAAAAACTATTAAAATTGAAGGAAAGTAAATTTTCAAAGCTATTTTTATTATTATGAAAAATAACTTTTTTGAGGAAATTTTTAGATATTCTTTATCGTTAGAACACGTAGAATTTTAATATTTAATTTTTACATTTATTAATGCGAAATTAGAGAAATTTTTGTTCCCGATTTTTAATTAAATTCAGGAGTCTTCAAGTTTTATGATCTCTCTGGACCCTTCTACGAGGCCTTGAATATATTAAAAATTGACCTGTGAAAAATTTGTTTCTTAAGGCCGTTGGAGACACAGAATCCGCAGAGAATCTGTAGGGGGGATCAGTGGTTCTCAAAGACTGTCCCCATGCGTTTTGAAGACTTAGGAATTTTTCGCGACAAAGTCCAATACTTTTCCCACAAAAGAACATCGTACTGCAAATTCTATTGAAATAAAGATTCAGAAAAATACTTACTTTTGATAAATCAAGTGTTTCCTGAGCTTTAGTGTCTCGAGGAAATTCGTGTGATGAAAACAACCTCCAATGATGTTCCAAGTTTGGCAATTTTTTCCAATAAAACCCGACACATTTTACGAAAATGAAAATCGTACTGCACATTTAAATTTAATTAGCACTTTTTCACTTATTTTGTTTTTGGCATATGAGTTCTTAAATTGCGTCAGTCTCTCGAGGAAAAACAAAATCACATGACACTTCACTCACTGATTCGGACTTTGACAATTTTTTTCGTCAAATCTCGACAGTTTTTCCGCAAATGGTCATCGTAGTGTAAATTTAAATTTAACTAGCACTTTTTCACTTATTTTGTTTTTGGTATTTGAGTTTTTAAATCGCGTCAGTTTCTCGAGGAAAGTAAATTTTTTTTCAATTTCATCAAAGAAAATGTCAAACAATATAGCAGAATATAGTTTGTCGTGCGCTGTTCTGATACGGCATTTTCGGGTACTAATTCACACGGCGCCGCCTTTGAAATTATAGACAAGCGTACATTATATTCATTATATTAATCAACCTATTTATAAAATTCAATGTTTAGATATTAATTGTAAAAATTTAATATAAAGAATTAATGTCAAGTTCCAAACATAATTTTGCTAACTTTTTACAAAAAATAAAAGTTGTTTGTTATTTCAAGTGAAATTAGCTCTATTGAAAAGACGCATTTAAAATACTTTAAACCATTCAAATGCAACAAGTACATAATTTATTGTAAATCGAACATTAATAATTTCTAAACAATTTAAATATTTTTTAAAATCTAAGAGTTGAAGGAAAAACAGTAGGGCTTATTTAGTTTATCAGAAGAATGCAACCCGACTTACAGAGGAGATCGGAAATAGATATTGTGTAGGGACTGAAATAAGTGTTTCTTTTAATTTTTTAAAATTAAATAAACAGAGCATTTGATAAATATTTTATACATAACGTAAAAATTAAAGAAATAATTAAAACGCAAGGAAGGACTAAAAACATAGTGTAATATCAAGAAAATTAAATAAACAGGAAGAAAATGGAGAAATGTTTTTTTCTTAATCTAACAAACTGTAAAAAATGTAAAAAGTAAAAAAGAATAAGTAAGTAACCCTGTTTACGAAATTTGATAGGATTTGATAGAAAAGAATTTCTATCAATTTGAATGCGTTTTCTGAATCCAAAATTTCATGTACTTTGTATACGTTTCTATCAAACATTTGGATAGAATCTCTATCAAAATCAATACTTCGCATTTGATTGAATTTGATGGAATTTGATATAAAGAAATTTCGATCAATTTCAATCCGTTTTCTGAATCAAAAATTTCAAGTACTTTTTATACGATTGTATCAAATCTTTGGGATAGAATCTCTATCAAAATCAATACTTCGCATTTAATAGAAAAGTAATTTCTATCAATTTCAATCCGTTCTTGAATCCAAATTTCTATTTACATTGTATACGATTCTATCAAACCTTTTGGATAGAATCTCTATCAAAATCAATACTTCGCATTTGATAGAAAGGAATTTCTATCAATTTCAATCCGTTTTTGAATCCAAATTTCCATTTACATTGTATACGATTCTATCAAACCTTTTGGATAGAATCTCTATCAAAATCGATACTTCGCATTTGAGAGAAAGCAATTTCTATCAATTTCAATCCGTTTTTGAATCCAAATTTTCATTAACATTGTATACCATTCTATCAAACCTTTTGGATAGGAAAGTATAAGAATTTTCCGTCGAAAAGATTTGATTAATTTTTAATCCCAAAATTTGGATAGAAAAGTATTCGATTTTCCGTTTGATTAAATTTGATAGAGTTTCTATGCAAATGATTTGCTAAGATTGTATTTTTAATCCGTATTCTGAATCCATTTGAATAATTTTAGGAATATCCTAATAATATCCGTAGTTCATCTTTAGGATATCAACGGGAAATGCTCATCAGGATCCCACCAGACATCGTCAAGAGATATTCACAAGACATGATTTTGAATTACAAAATGTTCAAAATATTTTTCCGGTAGTTATATATCCATTTTAATATCCACTGGATATCCTAAGGATGACCAAAGATATCTTTCTTATTACCTGAAATCAGAAAACGTTTCTATTTAATATTTTTAGAGTTATAACAATTAAAACATCACCGGTTTGTATAGATTACTATGCGCACTTGTCTTTTCTTTTCGCTCTCCAGTAAAATCACTAATTTGCTTCTAAGGTCTTCTTCTTCGGAGTGCATTACATATATTGTAAAATCTAAAACCCAGACCTCACTTAATCTGTATTAAAGAAACTGTTTTATTAATTCCGATCAATTTTTTCAATTCTTTACTAATCCAGCCTTCTTGTCGAGTATTTGTAAGTTCTATTCCATTGCTGCCACTACTGGCGCAGCACTGCGTCTATTGTTACTATCCCCTTCGATGTGTCATATTATTAGTTAATAATTTTATTATATTTAGATTTAAAGAGCAGGAGCGAATTTTTCTGTGGTGTGTGGACGACTTACTTAATGGTTTCAACTTTGAAGTCCATTTTCTGCAAACTTTATATTATGTTATCACATGTTAAGTTACATAATGAAAATAATAATAATAATAACACAGGCGTAAAAAAGTAAAAACCTTTTTTCGCTAAGTATTGGGCCAATATTGGTTTACCCTTGGAAATCTGTCACTGCGGACAGTGAAAAAAATACATATAGAAATACTCAGCCAATTGTCCAGTACATACATTTGCCAATAATTTGCTTCCTGTTATCGCGCAATAAGAAATTATTGGCTAAATCTTGGGATAAAGACATCCGTGTCAATCATTGGCTAACAATATTGGTCCAATATTTAGCCGACGTTAAGTTTCCGATTGACGGTTATATTCTGAAAATAATGATTATGTATATATGAAAAAGTTAGTGGCTTTAGAAAAAAGTTTATTAAAAAGAAGAATTTACTCTTTTTCAAATATTTATTCTCTAAACGTTTTGGCTCTAAATACTGGCCCTCGTCGGTAGAAAATAGATTTATTCTGAAATAGTATTATGTATATCAATATTAATATAAGGTTGAAGATAAATTGATGTATTACGCATTCTCTTTTTTGTTTTTTAGTAATTAATTCTAAACCCAAATAATTCAAAAATCGATATAACCGAAAAATAAAATTTAAAGAACAACAGTATAATAATAACAAAACAAAAAAGAGGAGAATACAACAATTTATCTAAAGTTTTTGCAGTTGTGTACTACATTATTAATACTTCTTCAGAATAAATCTTTTTTCCTTTAACAAGGACCAGTATTTTGAGCTGAAACGATTGGAGAATGAATTAATAAAAGAGTAAATTCTTTTTTTCAATAAACTTAACAGTGTAAAGCTGTAAAGTCACTAACTTCTTCATGCGTTTTTTTACGAAGTTGACTGTTTGAAAATCAAAAAGATACTGACTGTACGCCCTTAGCAAAAGAGCACAAAGGAAAAGGTCCTGGCGTTGGAATTTTACAGCCATATGTGTTATCTTTCAGTTAGAAATGTGTTTAGAAACTAGTCATGAGTGCAGTCAAGTAATCGCGTTGCATTCACAGATAAAATAATAATTTAAGAAAAATAATGTTTTAAGGGAAAATTTAATTTTTAACTTCAGCTGAACTAAGAAATAAACTAACAATATTATATAAATTTTAAACAGTTATATTGATATTAATATCTGATTTATTTTTTAATAAAAGCATAAAAAAAGTTCGTAATGTCATGATCCAAATATGTTAAACAATAGCTCATTTAGTTCTTTAAAAAGCATTCTCTACAAATCCACTCATAAAATTTTATTTTTCATAGATAAGAATTTAATTATATTTTATATAGTTGTATATGGATGAAATATTTTGTATAAAATTTTGTGAGTAAAATTAAGGATTGAATAAGCGGCCGAAAGTGAGACCAATTTTTCTAATTTCGAGAAAATTCAAGAAATACAGTTTTTAACGTAATCCTCAACCAATATGATTTATTATTTTTTTTTTTATAATAGAAATGAAGTCTATAAAAACTAAAAAAACTCTATAACTATATATAATTAACTTTTACTAATATTAAACTGCCTTAGATATAAGAATCACTGTTATTTAAAAAAATTAGTATAATTTTTCTAGTTTTTAATTAATTTTCAGGATTACGTTAAAAACTGTATTTCTTTAATTTTCTCGAAATTAGAAAAATTGGTCTTGCTCACTTTTGGCAGCTTATTTAATCCTTAGTTTTACTCACAAAATTTTATTAAAAATATTTTATCCATAAACAAATATATAAAATATAATTAAATTCTTATCAATGAAAAATAAAATTTTATGGTTGGACTTGTAGAGAATGCTCTATAAAGGAACTAAATGAGCTATTGTTTAACATATTTGGAAAAAACTGCAATTGTTCATCAGATTTGAAAATAAAACATAAAACGTTAAATGAGTAGTTAAGAATAAACTATTTAAATCAACAAAATGTTTTTTGAAAATAGTGTATAATATAACTGTTTAAATTTCATATAATATTGTTAGTTTATTTCTTAGTTCAGCTAAAGTTAAAAATTAAATTTTCCCTTAAAACATTATTTCTCTTAAATTATTATTTTATCTGTGAATGCAACGCGATAACTTGATACCATTCAAGGCTAGTTTCTAAACACATGTCTAACTGAAAGGAAACACATATGGCTCTAAAATTCCAATATATACATAATCATTATTTTCAGAATATAACAGTCGGAAATTTAACATCGACTAAACATTGGACCAATATTGTTAGCCAATGATTGGCACGGATGTCTACATCCCAAGATTTAGCCAATGATTTCTTATTCTGCGATAACAGGAAGCAAATTATTGGCAAATGTATGTACTGGACAATTGGCTAAGTATTTCTATATGTATTTATTTCACTGTCCGCAGTGACAGATTTCTAAGCATAAACCAATATTGGCCCAATACTTAGCGAAAAAACCTCCCAAATTTTGTCAATGGTCTCAAGTCTTCTTTGAATCATGACAGCAGTAAGTTTTGTTAAATCACTAGCTTTAAGCCGAGTTCTCATTCGAGTAATTTCCGCAGCACGCGCCCCCTGTTGGGTCGTAAGTTTATTTAAGGCGGATGGAGCCATAATAGATAGAATTTACTTACTAAACACCGAAAGGTTAATTAAATTGAACTAAAAAATACATCAAAGGGCAAAATCTGGTCACGTGGGAACTTTTAAATGGTACAGCCCAGCTCCCGGAGGGCGTCATAACAAATATAAATAACTACATCATGATTAAAATAATCATTAACTATTAAAAAACAATCAGAAAACAAACGAAATTGAGTCAATTTCATCCAGCACTCTCAATCCTCACCTGGGGCACCAATATTAGATCTACTTCAAAATATAAATACAAAAACGGAAGGAAACATCCAAGAGAGTGCTAGGTGAAAATAAACTTTACAACAAATTGCAGAAATGGAAAATAATATAATTCAGAAAGCAACTATTTTGTAATAAAGTATAATACTTCCAATTAACTGAAACGTGTCCATGGAAATGTGTCGATGTCCTTATGTTCACGGCACTAATGAAGGATCTCTTCAAAATGGACGAAGCACCAGTCCAGCAAAGAGTGAGTGGAACAGCCAGCTCTTCTTTTCCTTCACACCTGGAGCAGCTCCAAGCACACG
The DNA here is from genome assembly GCA_037103525.1 of Ganaspis brasiliensis. Classification (NCBI taxonomy): domain Eukaryota; kingdom Metazoa; phylum Arthropoda; class Insecta; order Hymenoptera; family Figitidae; genus Ganaspis; species Ganaspis brasiliensis. The sequence continues at coordinate 450,927 of JAZKLR010000669.1, forward strand.
AAAATTATCACAAGAAACACAAAGAAGTAACAATTTGGTATCACGACCGGACACGTGTTCACTTTGAAGGTTAGCACACTACTGCTCGTCGCGCAATCGCACTCAAAGCTCGAAAACTTCCCGAGGATCCGAAGAGTTGCGAAAGTTCCCGAAAGCAGGGCCCAGCCATGTGAACGTGAAGTCAAGTCAAAACAAGTACTGTAAAAGAACAAAGAACAAGAACACAGAAAGAAAAACAAAAGCAACTTACCCTGAAACATTCCGCCCGCCTTCGTCCTTCGGGCGAATTTGGTTTAGTTTAGTTGACACCTAAACTTAGTGGTTGGTTTCTTCTAACTCAGTGGCTATAGGTTTAGACGTAGGTAAAATATGGGGGCTTAGTCGAGCAACATGTCGTCGAAGAGAGTTTGTCGCTGTTTTGACTGTAACAACGCGCACCAATCCATCCAGTCCAGGGTGTACTTCTTGGATCCGTCCTAAGGCCCATTTTGAAGGAGGATATCTATCGTCCTTTACGACTACGAGTTGTCCCACAGCAAAATTTTCGGAAACTCCACGCCATTTTCCTCGTTCTTGAAGATGTTGGAGATATTCTGTCGACCAGCGTTTCCAGAAATTATCCCGTAAGCGTTAGAGCAATTGGAACCGGTTTAGTCGATTTTCCGGAACGTTCGGGATACCTGCTTCTGGTATAAGACTGAATGAGTTTCCAACTAAAAAATTGGCCGGAGTTAAAGCAGATAGATCATCCATTTCGTTGCTAAGGGGGCACAGAGGGCGTGAGTTTAAACAGGCTTCAATTTCCACCAGAAGTGTGGAAAGCTCTTCAAAGGTTAGAAGATGATCCCCTATGATCCTTCTCATGTGGTGTTTTGTCGACTTGACGCCTGCCTCCCAGAGGCCACCACAGTGAGGTGAGTTTGGTGGAATAAAATGCCAGTTAGTCCCGTCATTGGCAATGACAGACGCAATCTCCTTATAAAATTGGGAAGACGCTTCGAACATCTCCCGGAGTTCTCTAGCTGCTCCCTGATACGTCTTCCCATTGTCACTATAGAGTTGTGAGCAAAGTCCGCCTCTTCCGATGAATCGACGATAGGCAGATAGAGAACCCGCGGCTGTCAGATCACTAACAACCTCCAGGTGAATCGCATGGGTGGTGAAGCAGATAAATAAGGCAATATACCCCTTATAAGAGCGATTTCCACGACCCTTTGACATGCGTATCTGAACAGGACCAGCGTAGTCAACTCCCGAAGTGCTGAAAGGGCGTCCTGGAGTTACTCTGGACTTCGGAAGATCTCCCATTAATTAAAACGACAAGCGGGGTTTCAGGCGTTGACAAGTTATACATTGATAAATTTCAGTCTTAGCTAAACGTGTTCTACCCAAGATCCAAGCATGTTGAAGTGAGAGGGACAAAGTTAATGTGAGTTTGCCGTGGAGAGAAGAAAGGTGAGCTTGGTGTATAAAAAGACGACTAAGTGCTGATCGATGAGGTAGGATAGGCGGGTGTTTGGTTTCATGCGGGAGAGAAGAGTGAGACAAACGGCCACCTACGCGTAAAATTCCATCTTCTCCCACGAAGGGGTTTAGTTTCCGGAGAGGGTTTCGTTTAAGTAAACATCCCTTAGTCTTCAGATGTTCAATTTCTGTACTAAAGGCATAGTTCTGAGCTAACCGAATAACAGTAAGACGTGCCTCAATCAGTTCTGATGCTGTAAGAAAGGAAGTATGTGTCTCCTTTCCAATTTTTCGTTTGCGCAAGTTCATAAGTGGACGAAGGCAATAAGCTACTACGCGGATCAGCCGCGATAGGTTAGAGAATCGTAAAAAAATATCTGACTCAGAGGACTGTTTTTGTGCATGTAATGATTGAGAAGATTCAGACTGCTTTGGCCAATTTTCAGAAGGTAATGAAAGCCATTTTGGTCCGTTCCACCAAATATCGCTACTGCTAAGAGTTGTGGGCCTTACCCCACGAGTTGCCAGGTCAGCTGGATTCTCTTTCGTTGGTACATGCCTCCATTCAGCTAAAGGCAGCTCAGTCTGAATGAAGGACACGCGGTTTGCTACAAACGTTTTCCAGTGACAGGGATGCTTGCGCAACCATGATAGAACAATTTGACTATCAGACCATGCACAAATAGATAGATCTTTGAAAGTGGGAAGTTTTCTCACATGACAAATCAGTTTCACCAAAAGAGCAGCAGCATTTAATTCGAGATTTGGTATACTTACAGTTTTTACGGGGCTGACCTTGGTTTTTGCTATCAGTAACGAGGTTTGTACCGTGCTATTATCAAGTTTAACTGTAAGGTACGCCGCGGCCGCATAAGCACGAGACAAAGCGTCGACGAATCCGTGAAGTTGACTTTCAGAGTTGGGTGAAGTTCCTAACCATCGGTTAAAAGAAATTTCCGAGACAGATGACATTGCACAGCTGTAATCGTGCCACCGTTTGAGGACCTCTTGGGGTAATGGCGAATCCCAATCGCTTTTGAGTATCCACAGATCCTGCATGAAGATTTTGGCTGTGATGGTAATTGGAGCAAGCCAACCAAGGGGGTCATACAGTTGAGCTGTAGCTGATAAAACTTTTCGTTTAGTGGGTGTAGAAGACTGGGAATGCAACTTACTAAAACTGAACTCAAATGCATCTTTCGCTGGATTCCAATGCAACCCCAAGGTTTTAACTGATTCGACAGGAGAGATCTGCTTGTCTATATCAGGGCCACTTGACTTCACTTGACAGGGAAGTAGCTCCGAGCAGTTCGCAGCCCATTTGTCTAGTTCTATGCCAGCAGAGCTCAGGATGCCACACAATTCATCCCGTTTTCGGATTGCTAACTCAAGCGTGTGAGATCCAGCGAAAATATCGTCTACATACGTATTGCTTTGAAGACACCGAGAACCAAGGGGAAACCTAATATTCTCATCCTCAGCCAGCTGCATGAGAGTCCGAATCGCTAAGTACGGTGCACATGTCGTACCGTAGGTGACAGTGGTTAAACGGTATTCTAAAGGCGGATCAGTAGCGCAAGGAGACCAAAGGATTCTTTGTAAATCCTGATCTTTTGGGTGTACACGAATTTGTCGAAACATTTTCACAATGTCGGATGTAAATACAAATCGATATTTTCGCCACTGCAGGAGAATCAAAGATATATCAGATTGGAGCGGAGGACCCGGCATAAGACAATCATTTAAACAGATGTTTTCCTGCATACGCCGAGAAGCGTCAAAGACGACTCGAAGCTTCCAAGGGTTTTTTCCTACTACCGCATAATGAGGAATATACCAAGCACGTGGATTGCCTGTCTGAGATGCAGGAATTCTTTCCATGTGTCCTAATTCCTCGTACGTTCTCATAAACGAACAATACGCCTCCTTGAGCTCTGGATCTTTTGCCAACCGACGATGAATACTGGAGAGTGAACCTAATGCCACTCGTCGTGTCTCCGAGGCGATTTTAGGTGGCTCAGATCTTAAAGGGAGCTGTACCATATAGTGGCCATCTGAAGAACGGGATAGAGATTTAATGTAATTTTGCTCACAGAGGGTATCCTCTGGTTTCATTTTAGGGCTAGTATCGGATATTTCCTCTATTTTCCAGAACTTTTGAAGGTCCTCCTGTAGTTTGTCATTTTGCACAAAGTGCACATTCGCAAGCTGGTGTTGTGAAATTTGATCCGCCCGCCGTGAGACATTAGAGTTTATCGACCCAGAAATAATCCATCCTAAAGCTGTGTCCTGGGCTATCAAAGAAGTGGGTGGAAACTTTTTTAAACCGGGTCTCAAAATTTGGCAATATACATCGGAACCTAGGATAAGGTCGACTGAGTCGGGTTTGAAAAAATGTGGATCTGCTAAGGAAAGACCCTTAAACTGATTAGTATTCAAATCAATCAGCTGTTTTGACGGAAGCTGAGACGTGAGGCGGGGAAGAATTAACGCATGCACATTTAATTGAAAGGAAGTGTCATAGATTGAGTTCAGAGAGACTTGAGTACTTGAGCGTGCGATGCCAGCGGATGATGCACCGATACCACTTAAAGAAATTCGAGTACTAATCCGAGGTAACCCAAGTAACTGAACTATGGATTCTTTGACAAAGGATGCCTCAGCACCCTGGTCGATCAAGGCGCGTACTCGAACCTTAGTTCCTTTTGGGCCCACCAGTATGACTTCGGCCGTTGCCAGTAACACGGATTGATTGAGAATTGAAAGATTGGCGGTCAGCGCCGATATGTTGTTGGTGGGTACAGAATTACTTTGAACATGAGAAGGTTCAGGTACTTCAGTAGGTTCTTGAGTAAGTGTCTCTTTTTTGGCGAGGGAAGTGTGAAGGCTTGAATGATGTTTTTCTCGACATGTGAAACACCTCCGTTTGGAAACACATTTTTTAAAGTTATGAGCACCTAAACAGTTAAAACATAGGCGCAAGCGTCGTGCTTCGTTGCGACGTTCGTAAGCGGACTTGTTAAGAAAATTAGGGCATGCTCCGATATAGTGATCCCCATTGCATAGAGAACATTTTCGGGTAAATATTTTAGAATCTGGTGCTTTAGAACCCGCGCTAGCATGAAATGATCGTTTGGAACCGACAGGATTTTTTGACTGAACCGATGTAGAGGGTTTGTTCATTTTTGCTTCAGAAGCAATCATGCAAAGAGCATGAGAACGCTGGTCAATAAACTCAATAAAATCATCAAAACTAGCAAACCGTTCCACGCGACTAAGGATTTTACCTTCCTTGTTGGCTTTTGCGACAGCCTGACGATCCTTTCCACTGAGATCAGATTCCCAAAGCTTACGCGATTCAGGGTCTAATCTGCTAGCCAGGAGATATACAAGCCAAATATCCCAGTGTTGCACAGGCATATCTAGGTTTTTAAACGCACGTATGATACGTTGAGCTTCATCACTGAGGGATTGTAACTCGTCCGCAGATTCTTTTTTAAGATAAGGTAAGCTCATTAATGATGTCAAGTGGTTATTTACTGTTAATCTGGGATTCGAGTAACGCGTTTTAAGGGCTTGCCAAGTCGATAAATAATTCGCGTTTGTAGTCGAAACGTCTTTAACAAAATCAGCAGCGTTATCAATTAAACAGGATCTCAGGTATTGCAACTTCGTGACGTTAGTCAACCGCGGGGCGTCATGTACAAGGGAGGTGAAAAGATCGCAAAAGTTATCCTAATCTTCATATCTACCCGAAAACTTGGGCAGGTCTAACTTAGGAAGTTTAGCCATTCTATGATCAGTATCGGAGTCATCATCTCCTACGCGTCGATCTGTAGCAGATTTCTTCTGCGCCGCGTCTTGAGCTTTATTTAAAGCATTTAATAATTCATCCTGTAGGGATTCACAACTAGCCTCCATTAGCGCGTAAACATTATCGATTAGATAGGGGTCTGTTTTAGAGTCGGCTGTTATAATAATTTCCGCGTGGGTTTCGCGAGCTTCCTCCCAAATTTTGTCAATGGTCTCAAGTCTTCTTTGAATCATGACAGCAGTAAGTTTTGTTAAATCACTAGCTTTAAGCCGAGTTCTCATTCGAGTAATTTCCGCAGCACGCGCCCCCTGTTGGGTCGTAAGTTTATTTAAGGCGGATGGAGCCATAATAGATAGAATTTACTTACTAAACACCAAAAGGTTAATTAAATTGTACTAAAAAATACATCAAAGGGCAAAATCTGGTCACGTGGGAACTTTTAAATGGTACAGCCCAGCTCCCGGAGGGCGTCACAACAAATATAAATAACTACATCATGATTAAAATAATCATTAACTATTAAAAAACAATCAGAAAACAAACGAAATTGAGTCAATTTCATCCAGCACTCTCAATCCTCACCTGGGGCACCAATATTAGATCTACTTCAAAATATAAATACAAAAACGGAAGGAAACATCCAAGAGAGTGCTAGGTGAAAATAAACTTTACAACAAATTGCAGAAATGGAAAATAATATAATTCAGAAAGCAACTATTTTGTAATAAAGTATAATACTTCCAATTAACTGAAACGTGTCCATGGAAATGTGTCGATGTCCTTATGTTCACGGCACTAATGAAGGATCTCTTCAAAATGGACGAAGCACCAGTCCAGCAAAGAGTGAGTGGAACAGCCAGCTCTTCTTTTCCTTCACACCTGGAGCAGCTCCAAGCACACGAAAATTATCACAAGAAACACAAAGAAGTAACAATTTGGTATCACGACCGGACACGTGTTCACTTTGGAGGTTAGCACACTACTGCTCGTCGCGCAATCGCACTCAATGCTCGAAAACTTCCCGAGGATCCGAAGAGTTGCGAAAGTTCCCGAAAGCAGGGCCCAGCCATGTGAACGTCAAGTCAAGTCAAAACAAGTACTGTAAAAGAACAAAGAACAAGAACACAGAAAGAAAAACAAAAGCAACTTACCCTGAAACAACTTACAAATACTCGACAAGAAGGCTGGATTAGTAAAGAATTGAAAAAATTGATCGCAATTAATAAAACAGTTTCTTTAATACAGATTAAGTGAGGTCTGGGATTTAGATTTTACAATATATGTAATGTACTCCGAAGAAGAAGACCTTAGAAGCAAATTAGTGATTTTACAGGAGAGCGAAAAGAAAAGACAAGTGCGCATAGTAATCTGTACAAACCGGTGATGTTTTAATTGTTATAACTCTAAAAATATTAAATAGAAACGTTTTCTAATTTCAGGTAATAAGAAAGTTATCTTTGGTCATCCTTAGGATATCCAGTGGATATTAAAATGGATATATAACTACCGGAAAAATATTTTGAACATATTGAAATTCAAAATGATGTCTTGTGGATATCTCTTGACGATGTCTGGTGGGATCCTGATAAGCATTTCCCGTTGATATCCTTAGGATAATCCGAGGTCTATCATAAATATAGATGCTTAAAAAATTCAAAAGGTAGTTTGAATTAATTTTTGAATTAAAAAATTTTTTCGTGACGTCACGTTTAGAACGATATCCCTCCCCATCCACATGTCACGTTTTTTAACTTTTGATCAAGAGTCCACCCTTCCCTTTATAGCGGACGTCAAATGTAAACGCTCCCTATTGGACTTTTATACGTATAGAATTTGATAAAATTATAATACAGAACTCTTGATACCAAAGTATTTGGTTTTTAGACGGATAGAAATTGATAGACTTTGCATACCAATATTTTGATAGAATAGTATAAGAATTTTCCGTCTATAAGATTTGATTAATTTGTAATCCCAGAATTTTGATAGAAAAGTATTCGATTTTTAGTTTGATTAAATTTGCTAGAGTTTTAATGCAAATGATTTGATAAGATTGTATTTGACTTTTCTACGGACATAATTTGATAAAGTTTTAATATAGAGCTCTTGGTACCAAAGTATTTGATTTTTAGGCAGATAGAAATTGATAGACTTTGAATACCAAGATTTTGATAGGAAAGTATAAGAATTTTACGTCGAAAAGATTTGATTAATTTTTAATCCCAAAGTTTTGATAGAAATGTATTCGATTTTCCGTTTGGTAAAATTTGATAGAGTTTTTATGCAAATGATTTTATAAGATTGTATTTGACTTTTCTACGGATAGAATTTGATAAAGTTATAATACAGAGCTCTTGATACCAAAGTATTTGATTTTCAGGCGGATAGTTACGGTACAAAGTACAAAGTTTTGTAAACTGCGAATTTTGCACTTTCTGGAAAGCTAAATCGTTTTTATAGATCTATTTTGTTAAATATTCAATAACTTGGGCATGTTATCAAATATTTAACAAATTTAGATCCCAAATATGAAATTTTGTGCGTATTAACCGAATAAAAATTAATTTTTCTACAAATTTCGTTTAAAAAGTTTTGTAAAATGCAAATTTTACACTTTCTAGAAAAATAAATCGTTCTTATATATCTATTTTGTTGAATATTTAATAACTTGGGCATGTTAACAAATATTTTACAAATTTAAATTTTATGTTTAGAATTTTCGTCCGAATTGCTCGAAATTGAGATAGCTTTTTCTGAAAATGTCGTCAATAAATTTTATGTATTTCATGCTACACAGACAAATGCATATCTCTTTTTTTATAAGAAAATAAACGTTGTTTAAAAAATGTATGATTAAAAATTAAATAAGTAAATATAATTTATTTACCACGTAGTTTCTTACATTTTATTTTTAAAAAATATGTAGTTCAATCTAATATCATTTTTGAACTAATTTAATTTATTTTTAAAACATTCAATATAATAAAAAAAATTATATAATATTTATATTATGTAACAAAAATTCTCTCTTTTATTTTTAAGAAATAAGAAATTTACTTTAATACTTGTTTTAGAACATTATTAATTTGTTTATTATATTTAATATTCTAATAAAGAATTGGATAATTTAAAATTAACAAATTAAAATTTATGTAGGAAAATATTTTATCTTTATTTTTCTAAATTATTTCTTAAAATCTAAGAGTTACATCATAAATCCTTATGGTTTATTTAGTGCAGAGAAGGAAGGCAACCCGACTTACATAGAAGTTCGGAAACAGAGATCAAATTATTCATCAAAGATATATGTATAGATTGCTTGAAATAAATAAAATAAATGTAATCTATAAACAGGGCTGTTATTGATTTAAATGAAAAAAAAACTTTTCAATTCTCCGGATGTCCAATATTGCATGTAGAGTATCGCAAATCATAAAAAAACAGAAATTTGTGGATAAATCTTGAAAATTTCAATATTTTATTCGTTATAAAATTTAAAAAATTGTATTAATACAGATGATCAAAATACCTACAATTTACAAATTTTTGGTATCAAGTTATCAAAAAATAATATTAGATTTGTATATCTTCAAGTCATTAAAAGTTATATAAATTCCAAACGTCAATGAACTCATATTCCAATTTGTACCAACTTTTAAATTTAAATTAATTTAAATTTCAATGCATCTTAATTCAATAATATTAATTAATTTACATATTCACAATAATCCTTCCTTTGATAATATTCTTACAAGATTTTTAAGAGATTTTACTTTCATTTTTATATTATAATTTATTATTTTTACAGCATTTTTAAAATTTTTTCTCCGTTTAGGTATTTTTGATATTTTTTTTTTGGTATTTGTCTCTGTTCTTTTTAGGATTTTCTTTAATTTTCTTCTTTTTATAAAAATTATTTAATATTATATTACACAGTTTTCTTATTTATACATTCATTAAACTTTTTATTACGTTAATTTTAATAATTATTTCTATACTTTTAAAAGTAAATACACTTATTTTTTTGTAAATTTATTCAATTTCTTTTCAGATCTTGTCTATTTCTTGAGAGATTTTTTACAAACTTACTTACTTATTCTTTTTTACTTTTTACATTTTTTACAGTTTGTTAGGTTAAGAAAAAAACATTTCTCTATTTTCTTCCTGTTTATTTAATTTTCTTGATATTACACTATGTTTTTAGTCCTTCCTCGCGTTTTAATTATTTCTTTAATTTTTACGTTATGTATAAAATATTTATCAAATGCTCTGTTTATTCAATTTTAAAAAATTAAAAGAAACACTTATTTCAGTCCCTATACAATATCTATTTCCGATCTCCTCTGTAAGTCGGGTTGCATTCTTCTGATAAACTAAATAAGCCCTACTGTTTTTCCTTCAACTCTTAGATTTTAAAAAATATTTAAATTGTTTAGAAGTTATTAATGTTCGATTTACAATAAATTATGTACTTGTTGCATTTGAATGGTTTAAAGTATTTTAAATGCGTCTTTTCAATAGAGCTAATTTCACTTGAAATAACAAACAACTTTTATTTTTTGTAAAAAGTTAGCAAAATTATGTTTGGAACTTGACATTAATTCTTTATATTAAATTTTTACAATTAATATCTAAACATTGAATTTTATAAATAGGTTGATTAATATACCCTGCCGATACCCGGTTGTAAATCCGTGTACAAGATCATTTACTGAACTTGTACATTATTCTGGATAAAATCATGCACAGGTGCATGGACTTGTTTTGTGCATGAACTTGCGAATGGTCAACACACGAATTTGGAACAACGAACGTGCAAAGGAACATGCACATGTTCATGGACGCTTCTAAAGGCAAATCATTTCATTGAATTTCATGTGCATGAACATGCACACGAACATGCATATGAATCTGTACACGAAAATGGATAATTATTTATTAAACTTTAAACGTTGCGCATTAGTTATCTATGGGAGTGAAGGCTGCGCAGTAGATTTTAATGGCTATAAAAGGTAGGGGACCACTATACAACAAGTAACATTTGTTAATAATATTTAAAGTATAGAAAATTATGTGCATGAACATTTGCACGTTCATGCACATGTTCTTGTATCAGATTTTATTGTGCGTGCATGAAAATGTACACGTTCGTTGTTCCAAATTCACGTGCTGTTCATTCACAAGTTCATGCACAAGACAAGTCAATGCACCTGTGCATGATTTTATTCAGAATCATGTACAAGTTCAGTAGATGATCTTGTACACGGATTTACAACCGGGTAGGAAATACCTAAAAAATGATTGGCTAAAATGACTAAATGAATTAAGTCATTTTTGAGGTACGATTTGAATGATTCCGTGCTTAGAAAATGTCCAACGAAAAAGGGATCAAAAGGTTAATTTATGGCTATTTATGACCGTAAATTCTAAACCCTGAAGAATTTTATTATGCTTTTACCCTCTCATAAAATGAAAAGTTCTTTTACAGTCCTTTTTTCAATTCTAAATTATTTATATTATTTATTGCAAAATTATATTCGTTTTTCAATAATTTAGTTATTTATTTGTTTATACGAATAAGATATATTCTTTGGAAACAAAATTCAAAAATGATATCAGATTTTTAATATCTTCTACTGTTTACGAGTTACGCTACTATTCTTTTAACTGTAAGGTTTTTACCGAAAATTGTACATCTCCGTAATTGTCAGAAATTACAGATCCTAAATTTAAAAGAACCGAAGTTCTAACTTAAAAATTAGAAAAAATTTATTTATTAGGAAATAAATATTTTTTACCAGTACATTTTTCGTATTTGAGATGTCGAAAAATGGACGAGCTATGTCGTAAAACTTTCAAACATCTGGAATGGATTAAAAATCAGAAATAAAAATTTCTCTAATTTTGTAATTATAAATTAATAAATTGAGAATTTGCATTCTACGTCTTTCAACGATTATGTGTATCTAATTTTTTTCTCGATAATGTTATTTTTTATAAAAAATAACAATATTTATAATAATTGATTGTCATTTAATTTTATTCATTTTGAGAAAATTTTTAGATATTTATAATCGTGAAAAACCAGAGATTTATAATTTTTTAATATACAATTTCTAATTTGCAAATTGCAAAATTTTTGAGTCATAAAACTTTTGAGTTATCGAAGCCATAAATGAAAAAAATATCCTGGTAGGCATTCATATATTCCAGTTCAACGCATTTATGATCCTATTAAAACTTAAATAAGTACTTCCGAAATTTAAAGGGACTACTTATTTGGAGAAAAAAGTGGTACCTGGCATTATTAGAGTAAAAGTGACTAAAAAATGTCGTACTAGTCATATTTTGGATATATTTTAGGTATATCCTATCGGGAGGGTAATGAATATAATGTACGCCTGTCTATAATTTCAAAGGCGGCGCCGTGTGAATTAGTACCCGAAAATGCCGTATCAGAACAGCGCACGACAAACTATATTCTGCTATATTGTTTGACATTTTCTTTGATGAAATTGAAAAAAAATTTACTTTCCTCGAGAGACTGACGCGATTTAAAAACTCAAATGCCAAAAAGAAAATAAGTGAAAAAGTGCTAGTTAAAATTAAATGTGCAGTACGATTTTCATTTTCGGAAAAAGTGTCGGGTTTTGACGGAAAAAATTGTCAAAGTCCGAATCATAATATTAATATGTATAATTTCAAAGGCGGCGCCGTGTGAATTAGTACCCGAAAATGCCGTATCAGAACAGCGCACGACAAACTATATTCTGCTATATTGTTTGACATTTTCTTTGATGAAATTGAAAAAAAATGTGGGTGTACACCTAGGTGCATAAATGCCTTACCCAGAACTAGTTGTCCCTGCGCATGTGAATACGTGAGTAAGAGAGAGAGGTCTGGGGTAAGGCATTTATGCACCTAGGTGTACTTCCGAAAAGCTCGAACCTCCAATCTTTTTGATACTTCGTATACTTACGTAATTTGATGCGCTGAATACGAAACTCATAGTGAAAATTAGCGCTAATTTGAATTTCATAGTAAAAAAGATGTATAAAGAATCATGAAAATTTTGGTTTTTTGCTTTTATCTCTTTAAATATTGCAAATATAAAAAACAAATTTATACAAAAGATGTAGATTTTATTAAAATACACATTTTATGTTTAATGCATTTTTTACTGAAACCAATTAGTTTACGAAATAATTGCAAAAAACATAAATCATCATAAATGTAACGAAATACCCACATTATATCAATATTAAATTGCCTACAGTCGTAATTGCGTTATTACATTACCGTCATTACGTAATTGACAAATTACGTGATTTACGTAATTTTCATGCTGTAATTACGAAAATCATATTTAAAAAATTGTAAACTTGATCATTTTTATGATAAATACTTTAAAAACCAACACAACTATAGGTTTTCCCACCGCTGTCTACATTCCACTTCCAGTATGGCACCCCAACCCCCCCCCCCTAGATTGTCCAAGACATAGGTGGGCTAGGGGCCTAGCCCTTTCGGGGGGCGAAGCCCCCCGAAATAACAAACCAACACTAAAGATTACATAAAAATACGTAAATTACGTTATAAATAACGTATTTATGGTGATTTCTAGTTTTTTACATTTTTCTTAAAAACTATGCTCATTTGGAAAAAATGTAAGAAACATAAAATGTGTATTTCGATGAGACCTACAACTTTTATCTAAAACATTTTTTTATATTATGTTCATTATGTTCATGGTTTTTTTATGGTTTTTACCATAAAGTTGAGCTAGTCGCCAATTTTGACTACGATTTTCGTAATCTTCCAAAAAGATTTGAGGTGCGAGCTTTTTGGAAGTTTATCCATTAAATTTAAATTTACACTACGATGACCATTTGCGGAAAAAGTGTCGGGTTTTGACGAAAAAAATTGTCAAAGTCCGAATCAGTGAGTGAAGTGTCAAGTGATTTTGTTTTTCCTCGAGAGACTGACGCAATTTAAGAACTCATATGCCAAAAACAAAATAAGTGAAAAAGTGCTAATTAAATTTAAATGTGCAGTACGATTTTCATTTTCGGAAAAAGTGTCGGGTTTTATTGGAAAAAATTGCCAAACTTGGAACATCATTGGAGGTTGTTTTCATCACACGAATTTCCTCGAGACACTAAAGCTCAGGAAACACTTGATTTATCAAAAGTAAGTATTTTTCTGAATCTTTATTTCAATAGAATTTGCAGTACGATGTTCTTTTGTGGGAAAAGTGTTGGACTTTGTCGCGAAAAATTCCTAAGTCTTCAAAACGCATGGGGACAGTCTTTGAGAACCACTGATCCCCCCTACAGATTCTCTGCGGACTCTATGTCTCCAACGGCCTTAACTAGAAACAATTAATATTTCAATATTAGGAAAGGTTTAAATATAGTTATTTCAAAATTGAGGTTAAGTTTCCTACCGGCGTTCAATAAAATCACAATTAATAAACATCTATTACTTTATAAAAATATATATTTTTTATATGTATAACAGAAAATAAACTTACCTTTCAATAAAATCTTCGACAGTTTTATAATTCTACTTCTAATAATCCTAAAAAAACTTATCACATGACCGTGATTAGGTGGTCAAACAAATAAATGCAAACAGAGAGACATTAGAAAGGAAAGAATCTGAAACGCGGAACATGTACGTTCGCTTTCATTTTCCAGAAACAGAAACAAGGAACATAGATGTTCCCTTGTTTTTAACCGAAAATCAACTCGGAACACGAGTGTTCTTCCTTGGTTCAGGTAGGTGGCGCATACGGGCTTCCGTATTAACCCATTAACGCCCAGACGGACGAAAAATTTCTGTTGACTTTGAGGACCTCCCTTTTAAAAAAAATGCCTACAAAAAAATTAGCACTTATCATTTTTAACGTAAAATTTACTCCTCTTTTAGATTCTGAAGTTAAAATTTGTTTATAACAAATTGTTAAAAAGTTATAAACAATTTTTTGCAAAAAAACACGATTTTTTGAGAAAAAATTTTCATTTTAGACATATTTTCACCGGAAAAAAGCAAGTAGATGCTCTCAAAAGCTCAAAATATCGCGTCCATGGACCCCCAGCTATAAGACCCTGAAGCAAAAAAATTTTTTTTTTAAAATGGCGGACGCCAATATGGCGGCTAAAACTAAAAAAATGGCTCAGATATGAAACAGGGTGCTCCAACTTTTTCATGTGACTGAAATCGCCTAAAACTCTTTATACGGGGGTTTTTGGGGTCGCTGATTACGAATATGATGTCAGTTTTTAAAAATTCAAAATGGCTGATCCAATATGGCGGACGAATTTTTAAAAAAATTTTGGATTCACTTGAAACTCTCCACTCAGGGGTTTTTGGGGTCGCTGATTACGAATATGATGTCAGTTTTTAAAAATTCAAAATGGCGGATCCAATATGGCGGACGAATTTTTAAAAAAATTTTGGATTCACTTGAAACTCTCCACTCAGGGCTTTTTGGGGTCGCTGATTACGAATATGATGTCAGTTTTTAAAAATTCAAAATGGCGGATCCAATATGGCGGACGAGTTTTTAAAAAAATTTTGGATTTACTTGAAACTCTCTATTCGGGGGTTTTTTGGGTCGCTAATTGCAAATCTGATGGCAATTCTTGAAAATACAAAATAGCAGAGTCAAATTGTTTGAATTTCAATAAGTATTATACAATGAATAAGAATTTTTTGGTCCGTTTGCCGTCGAATAATTCGCCGTTGCCCGACTCTTACCGCGAGGAGGTGGACAATAAAGAGTCTTTTTTTTTTTCGTTTTTTATTTTATTTTTTTTTGTTTTTTTTTTGTTTTAATATTTTTTACATTTTTACATTTTAGGTGTGAAAATCCTGAAAGCAGGAAACGCATAAATATGCATCACACTCCACGCACTTTCGCTGCGTTCTACAGGTGCACTTGGAGAAATTAGAGCAGTTTTTCTTTTGTTCAACTCTTTGAACTTTGTGGTTTTTGATGGATTCAGATTTTTTTAGATATGCTTCTGCAATCTGTAGAGCTATGTCTTTAGTACCTATTTTTTTTTCTTGGACAATAAGTTCTTGGAATAATGTTCTTGGAAACTAAGTTTCTTAGAACAGTTGCATTTGCAATTGATGCTTGAACGAGTCTCATAAGTATAACCCAAGTCCATTTCTTCGACCTTATGCATGGCATCAAATTGCTGCAATGTGCGTCGTGCAAGTCTACTCCGCCCATAAACTTGTTGTAGGTTGTAAAAGCATTAGGAAATGCTATATCAACTTTGCTCTTTGTCTCCGAAGAATATCTTTTGACTGAACTAATTGGTGTAACACCTATCAGTGTTGACAGTATAGACACTACTTTCGAATCTTTTACTGTGACATAATTGACACCACTGCATTTGTCATGCTTGGCAATAAATGTCCCTCTTGGATCCTTTTCCGTAATCGGATTTTTTACTTGAATTCGATTAGCTCTGACTGTCCCTGTTGCCCGCAAACCAACTTTCTTCAGATGAACCAGTAAATCTGGACTTGTAAAAAAGTTGTCAAAATATACGTGATATTTCACTACATTTCTGGGTACAACTGAAGAAAGAAGGTTTTGGAGAAGACCAACGACAATGCAGCTACCTAAAGCACATTTATTTAGCTTTTCTTCATTGCCAAAAAAAAAACTTTTTGAATTCTTGCCACAATAAATGTCACAATCGAATAAAAATCCTTCGGAACTACAAAGAGCCCACATTTTGATACCGAAACGGACAGGCTTGTTTCTTATAAACTGCTTCAAAATAGTTCTTCCCCGAAACTTTACCATCATTTCGTCAACTGACAAAGCTGATGAAAAATACCCAAACTGCCTCGCATTTTTCTTAAAAATCTCCAAAGGACCTCTCACTCGCCAAGCTCTATCATCAGCATTTTCATCTTCAGGTTTGGATAGCTTTAGCTTGGACTTGATATCTTCAAACTTGTTGCGACTCATAGCTCCAGCTACAGCTTCACAACCTAGAAGATGATTCTAAGACCAATAATCTCGTTGAGATTTCCTTTCGTTGAAAATAGACAAAATAATTATTCCAAGAAATTTGTCTAATTCAGTCAACGAAATTTGACAATCATTCAGACGTGTTGCGTCTAATATGAATTCTTTTAGCTCCTTGGAAAAGAAAAATTCAAATAGTTCAGTTGACGAGGATGACCGAATTTTTTTTGCAACGCTATCAGGTATAAAAGTTTCATTTTTATACTGAGGATCATACTTCTGTTCACCATCAACCCATTCAAAAATATGATCTGGCTCCAACTTCGATTGATTTGAAGTATAATTTTCTCGAATCGTCTGGTATGAATTTTGCGGTAAATCGGCACATTCATTCTTAAGCGAATTTTCTAGCTCTTCATGAATAGCATCATCATCTGAATCAGATTCACAATCAGATTCGCCAGAATCATTCGAGTTTGGTAGCATTAGCACATCTAGGTGTTCGTCATGTTCTTCAACTTCGAAACTCTCGGCGTCATTTACAACTTTCTGCCGTTTCGACTTACGCTTTGTTGACATTTTTAAAATCGACCCAGTAATAAAAGAATGCTGGCGCAGTGCAGACAACCAGTGGTGCACGTGAATGTTGGCACAATGACGACAACTAGTGCTGCAAACGAATGCTGGCACAGTTACGACAACCTGAGCTGCACGCAAATGCTGACACAGTAACAACAACCAGTGGTAGAAGCAAATGCTAGCGCAGTAACAATAACAAGAGCTGCAAGCAACGCTGGCACAGTAACGACAACCAGTGGTGGAAGCAAATGCTTCGGCAGTAACAATAACCAGAGCTGCAAGCAATGCTGGCACAGTAACAATAACCAGAGCTGCAAGCAACGCTGACACAGTAACGACAACCAGTGGTTGAAGCAAATGCTGGCGCAGTAACAATAATCAGAGCTGCAAGCAACGCTGGCACAGTAACAATAACCAGAGCTGCAAGCAACGCTGACACAGTAACGACCCTTACAAAAAAAGAGTATTAGAATGAGTATTGAATAATGAGTACTGCAGTGAGTATTGCAATGAGTATTGCAATGAGTACTGCAGTGAGTATTGAAAATTCCAGTACTTTTTTCGCCAAACATTGTTGAAAATATAATATGTTGCGCACTAAGTTTCTACGGCTCCTACGTCTGCGCACTACTTTTTTTGTTGTAAACTAAATATACAGAAATACATGGAACGCAAAATCACAATTTCATTATAATTTTAAAAAAAATTGTTTACTGTACTTAAAAAATACATGTGGCGAAAAAAGTACTGGAATTTCCAATACTCATTGCAGTACTCATTGCAGTACTCATGCAGTACTCATTGCAATACTCATTGCAATACTCACTGCAGTACTCATTATTCAATACTCATTCTAATACTCCTTTTTTGTAAGGGGACAACCAGTGGTAGAAGCAAATGCTGGCGCAGTAACAATAATCAGAGCTGCAAGCAACGCTGGCACAGTAAGGACAACCAGTGGTGGAAGCAAATGCTGGCTCAGTAACAATAGCCAGAGCTGCAAGCAAATTCTGGCACAATGCCAACAAGCAGTACAGCAGTAATAACTGCATGCCATTGCATTTTCTGCAAAACTAGTAATGCGCCGACTTCGAAATGCCAGATCTTAGCGGAAACAACAAGCGCAAAACCGTCTTAGTTGTGAGCATAGTTAAAAGTTATACAGCACCACAGCAAATAAATCAGCGTCAAATAAACAAAAATAACCAAAAAAAATAATAAGACTTAAAAAATTTGCCAACTCCATTTTGAATTTTTAAAAACTGACATCATATTCGTAATCAGCGACCCCAAAAACCCCTGAGTGGAGAGTTTCAAGTGAATCCAAAATTTTTTTAAAAACTCGTCCGCCATATTGGATCCGCCATTTTGAATTTTTAAAAACTGACATCATATTCGTAATCAGCGACCCCAAAAACCCCTGAGTGGAGAGTTTCAAGTGAATCCAAAATTTTTTTAAAAACTCGTCCGCCATATTGGATCCGCCATTTTGAATTTTTAAAAACTGACATCATATTCGTAATCAGCGACCCCAAAAACCCCTGAGTGGAGAGTTTCAAGTGAATCCAAAATTTTTTTAAAAATTCGTCCGCCATATTGGATCCGCCATTTTGAATTTTTAAAAACTGACATCATATTCGTAATCAGCGACCCCAAAAAGCCCTGAGTGGAGAGTTTCAAGTGAATCCAAAATTTTTTTAAAAATTCGTCCGCCATATTGGATCAGCCATTTTGAATTTTTAAAAACTGACATCATATTCGTAATCAGCGACCCCAAAAACCCCCGTATAAAGAGTTTTAGGCGATTTCAGTCACATGAAAAAGTTGGAGCACCCTGTTTCATATCTGAGCCATTTTTTTAGTTTTAGCCGCCATATTGGCGTCCGCCATTTTGAAAAAAAAATTTTTTTGCTTCAGGGTCTTATAGCTGGGGGTCCATGGACGCGATATTTTGAGCTTTTGAGAGCATCTACTTGCTTTTTTCCGGTGAAAATATGTCTAAAATGAAAATTTTTTCTCAAAAAATCGTGTTTTTTTGCAAAAAATTGTTTATAACTTTTTAACGATTTGTTATAAACAAATTTTAACTTCAGAATCTAAAAGAGGAGTAAATTTTACGTTAAAAATGATAAGTGCTAATTTTTTTGTAGGCATTTTTTTTAAAAGGGAGGTCCTCAAAGTCAACAGAAATTTTTCGTCCGTCTGGGCGTTAATGGGTTAAGTACACTAGTTAACTCTTTCTATCGACTTGACGCGTTTTCAGGCCTATCGCGTTCTCTACCCTGTCGCAAGAAAAACACTGAAAAATCACTGAGACAGAACCACTGAAATCCCAGTTGTTTTTAAGTGGTTTCTCAGTTGTGATTTGTGACAATTCGCCACTGAAAATATCTATTCTGAGGGTTGATTTATGACAGTTGGCCTGGAAGTCCCAAACCGTTTTATGGCCTTTACCCTCATAAAATGGAAGGATAACCTTTCTTTTTTACAATTTTAAATAATTTAAATTATTTATTCCAATATTATATTTGTTGTTTAAGAATTTAGCCACTTATATAAATATATGTTATTACTATGAACATAATACATACTTCTATTCAAAAATCCAAAAATGACATCAGTTTTTTAATATCTGCTACCGTTTATGAGATACGATATTATTCATTTAAATTTAGGATTTTTGGGGAAATTTTTATATGTACGTAATTGTTAGAACTTACAGATTCTAAATCTAAAAGAAACAATTTTCTATCATTAAAATTTAAACAATTTTATTTGTTGTTAATTAAGTTAATAAAAAGATTTTTGAAAGGTAATATTTAAAAAAATTCATAATCAATCATAACCTTAAACTTGGAAAGGTAAGTTTTTCTTCACTTATTTTACTGTTTTTTCTTTGCAGAAAGTTACTTTGAAATTCTAGAACTTAAATTTATATATATTAAAAATGTAATTACAATGTTTTCTTATGCAGATTTAATTTTTTCGGTTTAATAATAAAAAAAGATGTTTTTAGAGTTATATTTAAGAAATATATAATCAATCATAGCTTTTAAAATAAGAAGGAAATTTTCTAGTTTTATTACAAGTTTAATTTTTATAATTATACATGAATGATAAATTAATGTTATGATAAATTATCGATATGTTGTTTTCTTTAATTTAATTATTTAAAAAAATGTAAAATGTGTTGGGATTTGTAATTCCCGCACTTCACCATGTTTAATTATTAATACTCAATGTTCATTTTGGTGGCGCTGTTATCGCCTTATTCAGTATCTTTTTTTTTCAACACCAACACACACAGTTTTTGTTCTGTTCTCTTGTAAAGACTTTATACAACTCAGTTTAAATCTTTTATCCAAATAAATTACGTTCAATGATATTGTCGTGTACTCTAAATTGCTCGCCCTAACAGGTTATGGGCTCAGGATACGAAATTGAAGAACAATATTGATTGAATCGCGAAATTTTCCTATGAGCGTCGGAATTGACACGTGTGCGCGTCGCGTCTTGTCGAACTTTCTCGCTTTGTCTGTGAATCGTTTCGCGTGTTCTTTGATATCATTTCTTTTTGGGGTAAAGGAAATTTTAAATTATTTGTGTCAAATAGTGTTAAGTGTTTGAACGTTAATAATCATTTGTATCAATCTTTTTTTGCAAGAGGAGTTTGTAAATTACGTCGACAAGGAAGTGGAAGTTTACCCGCCAAAACAGTCGCGTTAATTGTGTTCACAAGCGTTAAAAATGGCGCAATTACAAACCAATTCTTTTACTCCCATGCGAATCGAACTTCTTTCGAAAGATAATTACGAAACATGGAAGATTCAGGCTGAAGCTCTTTTAATTAAAAGTGGATCTTGGCCATATGTTTCTGGAGAAAGAACAAAGCCGGTCGTCAATGGAGAAGACGATGCGCAACAGGCTGCGCAGCAAGCGCTTGAAAAATGGACTCTGGAAGACAGAATAGCCAAGTCAGATTTAATTTTATCAATCAGTTCTTCTCAATTAAAACATATCCGAAACTGTGAAACGTCACGCGAAGTGTGGACTAAACTTGAATCCATACATGCATCTCAAGGTCCTACGCGAAAAGCTACATTATTGGAACAATTATTACTGCTAAAAATGCGTGAAGATGACGATGTGCAGGATTTTCTATCACGCTTCATGAGTATTGTTGATAATTTACAACAAATGAAAGTGGACGTGAACGGTGAACTTTTGACAATTATGATGCTTCACAGCTTACCAAGCAGTTATAATAACTTTTGTTGCGCTATAAAATCTCGTGATTCTTTACCTAGTGTTGACAGTTTAATGGGTAAAATTATCGAGGAAAGTTTCGCTAGAGAACGTAAAAATGATGACAATAGTGGTGCAATGTTTGTGAAATATCGACAACAGAACGCGAGAGGTTCTTCTAAAAATCCTGTTGAAAACAAAAATCATAACGGTGTTTCCAATCAACGAAGTGACGTAAAGTGCGATTTTTGTGGAAAAACTAATCACAGAACATTTAAGTGTTTCAAGCGAAAAAAATTTTTAAATCAAAAGGCGAACACAGTCGAAGAAGATATGTTTCTTGTTCACGAAATCCAAAATGCTTCAACGTACAATGTTGTGACAGGTGAAAAGTGGTGTCTCGATAGTGGTTTGACATCTCATATTTGCAAACACCCTCAACTCTTCCCTGGATTCACGCGAAACTGACAGTGGAGTGAAACTAGCGAGTGATGCAACCGCGAAGGTAACTGCTAAAGGCAACGTACGTATAACTGTTTCAAATGAACAAATGAACTGTTTCACTCAAACGTGCGCGCAATTCAAAGACAAAGACGAAAATTTGAAGCTAACTGCAAAACGGCAAGGTGATCTTTTTCTCGTGGACACTGAAGCTAATATCGCGAGTGTTGTGGAAAAAGTAAAAAGTGACGAAACCAAGTGGCATGTGCGATTAGGTCATCTAAATCATAAAGATTTGCGTTCCATGATGCACAATGGATCAGTCACTGGTTTAAATTTCGAGCTCGACGCTGAATACTTACCTTGTAACACATGTGCAGCTGGTAAGATCACTCGGGCACCATTTCCGAAGAAAAGTCAAGGGACTTCTTCTCTATTGGAAATTGATCACACTGATCTATGTGGACCTATGCGGACCGAGACTAAGGGCGGAGCCAAATATTTATTACGTTCACCGATGATTACAGCCGTTGGACCGAAATTTACTTTCTACGTAGTAAATCTGAAGTAACCACAAAATTCGTAGAATACAAAAACCTTGTTGAAACGCAGACTGGACTAAAAATCAAAGCAATGCAATCTGACAACGGAGGGGAGTTCGTTAACACGGAGATGAACCGTATCTTACGAGATCATGGAATACGGAATCGACTAACGACACCTTACACTCCACAACAGAACGGAGTGTCAGAACGTAAAAACAGGACTTTGATCGAGCTGGCGCGCTGCATTCTTCTGGAATCTAAATTACCAACGTCGTTTTGGGGTGAAGCAGTATCGACTGCTTGCTATTTACGGAACCGATGCCTGACCAAAACATTGGATACTAAAACGCCATATGGAATGTGGACAGGCAAGCGTCCAGACGTAAGACACCTCCGAAGATTTGGTACCAAGGTATATTTCCTGATTAATTCTCCAAATAGAGACAAGTTAAAACCAAAAGGACTTGAAGGGATTTTTGTCGGCTACTCAACAACTTCCAAGGCATATCGCGTCTGGGATCCAGTCGAAAATAAATTACGTATAACACGCGATGTACGTTTCATGGATGAATTTTCGACGAGTGAAATCTTGGAAGATTCAACCCCTAAACTCGAAATGGAAATTTTCTACCAGCGGAGGATGAATCAAGAAGTTCAACTTCAGGCCAACGACGGTCCGATTAACGATGAACCTCATGCCGATGTTATCCCCGATGCTGAAAGTAGAGAGAAACGAGGACCTGGCCGACCTAAACTCGTGAAGACTGGCAGAGTCGGACGACCCACGAAGCAGTACAATATGCTGCAGACAAATGATGTTCCTGTTGAACCTACACGTCACGAATCGATTGACTCCAGTGAAGAGGAATTTTTCGGTTGGGATTCTGACGAAATAGCCATGAGTGCTTGTGAAATTTTAATTCAAGACGCGCTAACAGGTCCAGATAGCAAGGAGTGGGAAGATTCCATATATCACGAGATGAAGAGCCTGATCTCAAACAAAACCTTTGATCTGGTCAATCGACCAGCTAACGAAAAGGTGATAAAATGTAGAACCGTACTGCGCAATAAACTCGGATCAGATGGAAACCTAGAGAGGAGGAAAGCTCGAGTCGTAGCGAAGGGGTTCGCTCAACAACCTGGCGTTCACTTCTTCGAGACCTTCGCACCTGTCGCTCGACTGGGATCACTCAGATTATTGATTGCCTTAGCAGCTAAATTCGATTTGAGGATCAGTCAACTAGATATTGAAACAGCCTATCTGAATGGAGAAATGGACACAGTAGTCTACATGGAACAACCAGAATTACTGGAGAAGATGCTAAGGAGGATAGTCTCTGAAGACTCGGATCCACAACTCTTGAAAATTGCCAATGCATTATTAAGCAAATTAAAAGGATCAGAGAAAGTTTGTAAACTTAACAAGGCCATATATGGCCTTCGACAAGCAGGACGTCAGTGGTACACAAAGCTGAATTCTGTTCTTCGAGACTTAGGTTTTGTGCCAACTTCTTCGGATCCATGCGTGTATGTGGACAAGGATTCTAAAACATTTATCCTTATTTATGTCGATGACATTCTGATCATTTCAAATGATCGAATCAGGGAGAGTCAAATCAAGCAAAGACTTTCTGAAGAGTTCACGGTGAAAGACCTAGGAGAAGCTCGATATTGCTTAGGCCTTGAAATTCTACAAAATGAGAGGGACATCATCTTGTCTTAAACTGGATATGTTAAAGGAATCTTAAAAAGATTCGGCATGAATGACTGCAAGCCGGTTAATACACCCCTCGCAGCTGGTATGAAATTTGATATCCAACCTGATGAGGAAGAAAGGTCGCAGTCATTTCCATTTAGAGAGCTGGTCGGAGCTCTGATGTACGCTGCGTTAGGAACTCGACCTGATATCATGCATACTGTCAGTGTACTTGGTCAGTACAACAGCAACCCGAAAAAGGAGCACTGGATCGCAGCTAAACGTGTGTTGCGTTACCTTCAAGGAACAACTGATTTAGCCTTGAAATTTAAGAAAGACGACAATCATCTGACCTGTTATGTTGACGCTGATTGGGCAAATTGCAGTATCGACAGACGCTCCTACACAGGTTCCATTTTCATCTTCAGCGGAGCTGCTATTTCCTGGGAGTCTCGCAAGCAGCGGACTGTCGCACTGTCCTCTACCGAGGCAGAGTACATGGCGATTTCTGATGCTACCAAGGAAGCCATGCATCTCATAAGTTTCCTTAAAGATTTAGGATTTCCTAATCTAGCTCGTGTAACAATTTACAACGATAATCAGGGGGCTGGAAAGCTGGCGGATAATCCAGTTCATCACTCACGCTCTAAGCATATAGACGTGAGACATCACTTCATTCGTCAAGCATTAAAAGAGCAACCCATCGACTTACTCTACCTTCCAAAGGAACAAATGATTGCAGATGTATTAACGAAAAGTTTACCAGGACCAAAACATTTACAGTGTATATCAAAATTTGGATTGTTATCAAAACGGTGATTCAAAGGTGCAAATTAAGGGAGAGTGTTGGGATTTGTAATTCGCGCTCTTCACCATGTTTAATTATTAATACTCAATGTTTATTTTGGTGGCGCTGTTATCGCCTTATTCAGTATCTTTTTTTTCAACACCAACACACACAGTTTTTGTTCTGTTCTCTTGTAAAGACTTTATACAACTCAGTTTAAATCTTTTATCCAAATAAATTACGTTCAATGATATTGTCGTGTACTCTCAATTGCTCGCCCTAACAAAATGATTAAAAGTTGTAAATTTAATATCAATTGAAAACTTATTAAAATATTTTTTTATTATGTCTTAATGAAATGAATGTCTTAAAAATGAATTAAGAATAGATAAAACGGATATGAGTTGAATGAGCTTGTATTAGCAACAGTGCTGTCATATATCGTTGAAGCATGCTGTATTGCTATAGTACCCACACAAACATCAACTCTCTAGGCTATACATAGCTCTCTTCGTCTACTCTCCGCTCTTCAGCTTCTTTGGTCAACCCTATCGCTCCTGTGTCCTCTCAAGGCTGTGCGTGTGTCACTACTTCTTCCACAAGCTAAGCGATACGAATTTGAGGTGGAAAGAATATCTAATTAATAAGTTACTCATTTACTTATCTTACTAAATACTTGGTGCTCTCTTAATTCTAAACATTTATTTTTCGTTTAAGTATAAACGTTAATTTAAATAGAATGTTAACAATAAAAACTATAAATATTTAAATAAAAAAATTAATTCCTTTAGAACAATATAATTTATTTTACAAAAAAGTTTCAAATGTAATCATTTATTTAATTTTTTATTCTTTATATTTAGTAAACATAAATAAACAACTCTTGTTGAAATTTTATTTTTCACAAAAAAATTTATTTCTAATACAATAAACATGTTTTTATATATTTACAACAAATTTTACAATATAACTATTAAAATAAAAATTAATACCAAACATCCTCACCCTTTAAACATTCATTTAACCAATTAAACAATAATGTCACATTACGCACTGCACAATTTATAAATTCTATATCTCAAATACAATGATACGTACAAGGTGTTATGATACAGGAATCATCGTTTAATAAAGTTTGAAGCGATGGACAATTTATATCTAACATGTCAACTATTTTCGTAGATTGTTTGATATAATTTTCGAGACATTTTTTCTTCTCCAATCCTTTTACATATATTTTCGTCGCATTTTTAAGAAAATTTTCAAGTATAATAGGTAACAGCATATATGGTACATTTCCAGACGACCATTTAATTCCATGTAAATGCTTTTCTAACCAACGATTCACTCTCTTATATTTTGGTGTTAAATAAATCCACTCATAAGGAGGTTGAAATATAAAACTGTACGGTTGTGAAACTTTTTCGTTTAAAGGCAGAATAGCCAATTCTTTAACAATGAATTCATTTACAGAAAATTTAAAACCTTGAAGGTCCACTACGTACTCCATCTTGTCGGATACTGATGAAAGAAAAATAAAGCTGAACAATTTATACAATTTCTATTAAACTAAAAACACTGTAACTTATTTTTTTTCTATTTCTTTTTTACCAGAAGTAACCAAAGTCTACATACAACGGATCGTCCGTGTATAACATGTATAAAGATTTTTTATCAATTATAATCTTCAAACGCTCGAACAGTTGAATAAAATTCGTCTTTTTCTTTTTCTCATACATTCTCCTTGGAAAAGTTCAGTGTTAGATTTTCATTACTACTAACTAACCAAACCGGAATTTATTGTTTTTATATAATTTTTTTCACCCCACCACTTATAGGTCTATATTCAATAATTCTGTCGTGTAAAATTAAGCAATAAGCTGCGGTCTGATCAGGAAAATTATCCTTAGCTTCAAACTCAAGTCGAATGTCAACAGGACCGTACTTTAAGGATTCGTTTTGTTTTGAGCAGTCGATTACAAAGAGTGGAGCATATTCGAAAAATTCACTTTTTTTCAAATAAGGTTGAGGTTCCTTACCATAATAGCTAGTTTGAAAATTTGAATACATATCATAGAGAACAGCGTAATGTTTCCTATCAAAATCAAGATTTAAATTTCCATAAGGGTAGCTCTGATTGTTTATAAATAGTTTTATATTTGTAATTCTACAGTGATCAAAGTGACTCGCATTTCTAGTTGTTACACCTTTTTTATTAGTCTGAAAGCCAAGAACAATGAAACGAGGTTTCTTCAACTGCGTTGACGTTTTAACTGTCCAAACATGATTCACCGTTTGTGGTAGTAGAGGATATTCATAGAGTTCCCACGTTCGAAAACTTATAGGAATGAGTGGATCCTTTTCAATGTACTTTAATAATTTAAATTTTCGTGCATCAGACAAGCGAACATTGGGCAATAACCATTCAATTTTTTCAATGGAAAACTTAACCTGTTCCTCAGCAGTTTGCAGAATAGCATTTACGTCACTTCTAGCTCTCGTTAAAATTAACTCATGTCTAGCATTGACTATTATTCTTTGATAATCCTCGGTAAATCCAAAGATGACACTGAGAGGTATCGAAACATCAAAGTTACCATTAACATCAATTAAGCTGGTGTCTGCATTACAAGTGTCAAACCAACCAGCATTTTCTCAAAAATTTACTCTGAGCTTCGTATAGTGATACGTAGTTTTTCATAAGACTCGTGAGACCAACATTTTTGCTTTTATCAATTTCCACAGCATTCAGCTCATAACGAGCTTCATCAAACAGATGACAGATGGCGTTAATAATAAATTTTGTGCTTGTAACTGGATTTCCATTTACTTTTGTCAATTTTCCTTGAATGTGAAGAGAACTTTTGCTCGGTATGAGACAGTGGTCCTGATTCTGAACGTCTATTCGAATTTCATCACTGTTATTATATGTTGCTGAAGCATATGGTAGATGAGCATGCACCTCGTAATGCGCAATAGACTCATCATACACAATCGGTTTTGAAATGTTTAGAACTTCGTCTTCCATTGTAATTGACAATCTGTTTGTACAGGAAAACAATAAAACAAGTGCAGACGAATTTGAATCTTCTTACACTCTTCTTCGTTTTTTCTCGACGACCTTGAGACCTAGATTCTTCAACAGTAGAATGTTTCGAGGTGTGAGCACCTTGACTGTAGACTTGCAACTGAATCCTTTGAGGCATCCTGCATTCTTATTAAAGCCAAAACCAATTTTTCGATTAAAGACAATTCCCATTTTTTTTCTCTTTTACAGTGCTTTAATGTGTAGTCTGACTGTTATGGTTTCACCTCGAAAATTTACAAGATGTCTGTCTTGATCGACTATTCGCAACTGAATTTAATTAATGGTCTTAACGGCAACTGGTAAGTAAATGACGTGAGATGGCACTTCAACTATCTTATATCCTGGCGGTACGCTGGGAAAAAATTCATGAACCGTGTGCACTTTCTGATTGTTAATATACGCACCTGTAGTAATACTACACTCAATTCTTAGTGCATTAACTTTTATAATAGAAACTGGTGAGTCGGACTCGTGCACCTCACCACCTATCAGTGTCTGTGGTTCAAATCCCAGCAAATGAGCTATAGAATCTTCTTTTTCAAAATTTATCTCACGATTACAAAAAATCTCACTGCGTAAAGTATTGTTATTTGGTTTTAGGAGAATGTCAATACCCTTTGGAGTGAGAGTTGTTTGTAGATAGCGCTGAATATCGTCTATCTCATAGCTTTTAGTCGGTATAGTAATTTCTTCTTTACCAACATAAAATTGATTTTCACCAATGTCTACATTGGGAATTGAATTAAAGGTTAGAAACTCTACAAGTCCTAGTGCGTAATTTTTATGAGGTGAAAGTTCAATAGGTGGAAAATACTGAGCTTCCAAAACGGAGGAAATACCCGATACAGTTAATGTTAGTGTATCGTTCATGATGATGGTTTATACTTGACTAAAGTTAATACAGTTATATAAGTTTATTTATATAAATTAAATACACTTTTCACTTCAAGCTGATTACACAAAAATTTTAAGCACAAATGACCACAGACAAATGTATCATAATTTTGATATCTATCGTGATTATAATTAATTTTTACAATACTGAGATATTTTACAACATCAATAGGTGGTCTAAGGTTACCAAAACTGTCAAAATACAGGACTTTATTTTCACTCTTTTTATAGGCAACCCAGTGTGTACCACGGTTATTTTTATCATCTAAGTTTACAATTGCTGATTCAAATTGTTGAGGTCCCGTTGCTGGTAACTCATCTCGCATGAAAACACCTCGAAAGTGTGGAATTCTTATCAATTTAGCATATTTAAGTAAATCAACATCAGTCAGTGCTCGTTGTGGTAATTTTATTTTTTTGAAGTTTTTTTTTTTTTTTTTTAATCCTGATCCTTCTTTATGAGGTTTGAGATAAAGTCCTAATCCTTCCTTCTAAGGTTTAAGATAAAGTCCTTTACCCAGTGCTATGGACTCCATTGTTTTGTTGTGTCGTTGGCTCTCTTCAAGCTTCTTTTTCGCTGAACTCGCATCATTAACAGCTTTGGCTATTCCAGCAGCACCACCAGATAGAGCTCCAATAGCACTAAGGCCTGCAAAAAGAGGTACCAGAAAAGGTAAAAAACCACCAATTTTCCTTGGCACAGGCAAAATTTGTGGTTTTTTCACATTACCCCTTCCACCTGCTTGTTTTACAGTTTTACGTGCACCTTTAATGGCTGATTTTATAACAAATCGTGCATCATTTCCAGGGATTATTGACTGTTTTGCTGCTGCCACAATTTTTCTCAATGGTAGCATAACTTTATTTGTCTTTCTTTGTTTTTTGTTTGGCTTTCTCTTAAGTCCCATACCGATTTTTGTTTTGAGTGTCATGGCGTTTGTTATTGCCCACGCGGAAGCCTTTTCACCAACTCCTGAATCTCTAGCTAATACACGACTCCAAGCTTTCTCAGCAAGAATCCTATCAGCCGCGTTCCTCTCAGCAAGATTTTCCCTATTCTGAGAATACGCAATATCGTGTTCCTTACAAGCTTGATACAGCGGATTAATGCCAGGATCACCACGTGACAATCGTTTTGCTAATTTTGTTCCAGGTCCGCAATATTGATAACCGGGAATGTGTAACTCGAAGGGTAAATTATTGATTAATTTGTTAAAAATCCCCTGACCACGTTTAACTCTCTCACTGGTCTTTTGATGACTGACCGATTTTTTGTTTCTAATCATGCTTTTATGTGTCGTTCACTTGGGAAAAACAATGTATAGACTGGTGTGCAAACCTATAAAAGGAGGGTATTAATAGCGTTTGGTGTCAGTTGATCTAGTTCTCTCTTATAGCACAAAATCTTTCCGCGAATCAGCAGCAACAGACCTTCACACTTCCAGTGCCAAATCACAACATTATTCAAGTTCTGAACAATCTATAACATTTCTCAACAACCAACAGTCAAAAAGAAAAATGTTAGATTGGCAACAACTTATAGGCTTACAATCCTCGAGCTGCGTGGTCACCTCTGAAGGTGCTTTAACCGTGTTAACTTAAGAGAGGATTTATGTAAACTGTTATGAAAACTATAAAAGGCCTGGTATTTATAGGTTTTCACCTCAGTCTTAATCAAGATGGGGTTTAAAGCGCAAACTGTAAAACTACCTGTGACAAATTTTGATAAATTAACGAAAAATCAATGTACAAAAAAGCGTCATGGAAATGTTCTACCCAGTACAGTACGAGCAATTTTTTGTGGTCCATCTAATTGTGGAAAGACAAATGCACTGCTAACTCTTCTTTTACATCCGAATGGACTAAGATTTGAAAATGTCTACATTTTTTCAAAATCACTTGATCAACCTAAGTACAAATTTTTAGACCAAGTTCTTCTACCAATCAGAGAAATTCAATATTTTCCTTTTCGCGAACATGAAGAAGTAATTCAACCGAGTGAAGCTCATCTTAATTCTGTAATTGTCTTTGATGATGTGGCTTGTGATAAACAGGATAGAATTCGAGCCTTCTTTTCAATGGGTCGTCACAGACACATTGACTGTTTCTATTTGTGTCAGACATATACACGAATACTAAAACATCTAATTCGTGACAATGCGAATTTTTTGGTTCTGTTCAAACAGGATGAAATGAATCTTAGACATATATATAACGATCATGTAAACACAGACATGACATTTGTAAAATTTAGAGATTTGTGTTTAACTTGCTGGAATAGCGGTTAATACGCGTTTCTTGTCATTGATAAGGATAGTGAACTTAATCAAGGTCGATACAGAAAATGTTTTGATTGTTTCATAAAGGTTGACAACTCAAAGCCATAATAAAAGAAGTGAAAGTAATCACGAGAAGCAGTAGTCTTTAAGACTTTGTCTAATCAAGATGTCGTCTTCAAGAAGTGAACAACTTCAGAGGCAAAAGGATCTCTCTCAGCGATTGGCAAAAGTGAGCGAGGCCATTCGTCGAAAGCACAAATTGTTAAAATTGGATAAAGAGACATTTGAGCAGGCTATGGGTGAAACTTTTAAGCCTATAGTGAATCCTTTGCAAAAACTTGTTGGTGATATAAAGATATTTAAGGATAATGTAAAAGTGGAAAAAGACAAAGAAGGAGGAAAAAATGAAAACAAAGAAAAATTCGATACATATGATGATGATGATAATGATGATGATGATGATGATGATGATGATGATGATGATGATGATGATGATGATGATGATGATGATGATGAAGATAACACTCTACATGACACATCATTTAAATCAGCTCTTAATGAAGAAGATCACACTTCAGAAAGTTTTGATGAACAATCAAGTCTATCACCATCACTTGATGATGATACCAATATGTACCTAACACAGCTGGCAGAAAGAAATAAGAGTCTGTACAATATATACGGTGTACGGAAACTATCAAAAGACAGATTAATGATTGGTGATTCTCCGATAAATTTTAGTCAAAGTTATGTACACGTTGAAGATTTAACTTTACCAACTACTAAAGGCTTACTTGAACTTGTTTTTAAGAAAAATCCTGAAAAGTCTATTGTAAGTGATGAGGATCTAAAAAATTATAAGAAAATTCTTTTAGCGACAAATGCTTACAGAAAACATTACAGTTCAGATGGTGAAATTCGTTAGAGTAAATCCTATAAATTTATCAATTTCATCGATAAACTAATTTCTAAACCCACTTCGAGAAAAAGTAATGGTAAAAAGAGTTCTTCTGGTACAGGAATGTTACCACAGTATATGATTGCTAGAGAAGGAAATAAATTGGACTATGTATACTGGGATGATCCAAATGAGTTGGTGGATCGATTACGTTTACTTTTAGCATCTCAGCCAGCTGGAAATCTAAGTCACACAAACGAAATTTTGTCAATAATTGAGGAGCTTCGAGAGGCAAACATCATTTTTTTAGGAGGTGTTTTTTATTAAATTACATCAGTTTCAAGATGAGCATTGATGTGTTCGAACATCCTCTTAATCGTAGTGGAACTGTAACAGCACAGCGAGGACCCCCTGGACCTTCTGGAGCTGGATTTAAGGTTAATTCACAGGGCAACTACGATCTTGAGGGGAAAAAAATCTGCAACGTTGCTCCAGCAGAAGAACAAAGCGACGTAGTTAATTTAAAACTTGTACAAGGTATTGTGAAGAGTGAAGTACGATTAGTATATCAAGTTACATCTTCTATACGATTGGAAATTGATAACAATCAAACACTGTTAAAAATTCTCGGAGATTCTGTAGATATAAAACTAAAGAATTTGGAATCTCAAATAAATCAAGACCTAGCCTTTCGAAACGCTGAAATTATTGCTCAATTGGACGCTCGCTTGACTGTTCTCGAAAATGAACGAAAAAGTAGATCTAGTAAAAGAGCTGCACCGACCAGTAAGAAGAAATTATCCAAGACAAAAGGTTGACATACGAGCAATTTATGAGACTTGGCAAGCTGATCTCGTTGAAATGCTACCTTATGCAAAGAAAAACAAAGGCAACAAATACATTTTGACTGTTATTGATAACTTCTCGAAATTTTCCTGGGCTGTACCTGTAAAGAACAAAACTGGTGGAGATGTGCAGCTGCAATGAAGTCAGTGCTGAACCAAGGTCGTGTACCAAAGCATTTACATGTTGATCGAGGCAAAGAATTCTACAACTCACACTTCCAAAACCTTATGACAAACTATAAAATTAATATGTATTCTACTTTTAGTAATTTAAAAGCGTCGATTTGTGAACGATTCAATCGAACATTAAAAAATAAAATGTGGATGCAATTTAGTTTACAAGGCAGTTACAAGTGGTTTGATATTTTACAAGATTTAATTTCCTCATACAATAATACTGTCCATCGAACAATTAAAATGAAACCAAAAAATGTGAATAAAAAAAATACATAATTTCCATCATAGAACATAAATCAAATAGCCACACTTATAAACAATTTGCCGTATCGTCCCTAACCTAAAAAAATACTCAAAAAAATCAGTTTTTCCTGTTTTACGCAAACCCAAGTCATCATGAAAAAGCCGAAAAAGATTAATTTTGTGTAATTTCAATTATAGAACACGAATAAATAATTCCAGATGAATTCGAGACAAAACAACCCCTAAAAGTCACCCCCGATAAGAATAATCTAAGTTAAATATAAAAGATATTATTCACTCTCCCAAAAAATTTTTGTACTTGTTCTGAAGAGAAGGAATGTACTTAGGGGACTGCCCCCTAATACTTCCAGATGATATCGAGACAAAACAACCCCTAAAAAACACCCCTGATAAGATTAATCCAAATTAAATTTAAAAGATATTATTCACTTTCCAAAGAAATTTTTGTACTTGTTCTGAAGAGCTGGAAAGTACTTAGGGGACTGCCCCTTAATACTTCCAGATGATATCAAGACAAAACAACCCCTAAAAGTCACCCCTGATAAGATTAATCCAAATTAAATATAAAAAATATTATTCACTGACCCAAGAAATTTTTGTACTTGTTCTGAAGAGAAGAAATGTACTAAGGGGACTGCGCCCTAATATTTCCAGATGATATCGAGACAAAACAACCCCTAAAAGTTACCTCTGATAAGAATAATCTAAGTTAAAAATAAAAGATATTATTCACTCTCCCAAAAAATTTTTGTACTTGTTCTAAAGAGATGAAAAGTACTAAGAAGACTGCCCCCTAATACTTCCAGATGATATCGAGTCAAAACAACCCCTAAAAGTTACCCCCGGCGAGAATAATCTAAGTTAAATGTAAAAGATATTATTCACTCTCCCAAAAAATTTTTGTACTTGTTCTGAAGAGATGAAAAGAACTTAAGGGACTGCCTCCTAGTACTTCCAAATGATATCGAGACAAAACAAACCCTAAAATTCACCCCTGATAAGATTAATCCAAATAAAATATAATAGATATTATTCACTGTCCCAAGAAATTTTTGTACTTGTTCTGAAGAGATGAAAAGTACTAAGGGGACTGCCACCTAATACTTCCAGATGATATCGAGACAAAACAACCCCTAAAAGTCACCCCTGATAAGATAAATCCAAATTAAATATAAAAGATATTACTCACTCTCCCAAGAAATTTTTGTACTTGTTCTGAAGAGATGAAAAGTACTTAGGGAACTGTCCCCTAATACTTCCAGATGATATCGAGACAAAACAACCCCTAAAAGTCACCCCTGATAAGATTAATCCAAATTAAATATAAAAGATATTATTCACTTTCCCCAAAAATTTTTGTACTTGTTCTGAAGAGATGGAAAGTACTAAGGGGACTGCCCCTTAATACTTCCAGATGATATCAAATCAAAGCAACCCCTAAAAATTACCCCCGATAAGAAAAATCTAAGTTAAATGTAAAAGATATTATTTACTCTCCCAAAAAAATTTTGTACTTGTTCTAAAGAGATGGAAAGTACTTAAGGGACTGCCCCCTAATAATTCCAGATAATATCGAGACAAAACAACCCCTGAAAGTTACCTCTGATAAGAATAATCTAAGTTAAATATTAAAGATATTATTCACTTTTCCAAAAAATTTTTGTACTTGTTCTGAAGAGATGGAAAGTACTTAGGGGACTGCCCCTTAATACTTGCAGATGATATCGAGACAAAACAACCCCTGAAAGTTACCCCTGATAAGAATATTCTAAGTTAAATATTAAAGATATTATTCACTCTCCTAAAAAATTATTGTACTTGTTTTAAAGAGAAGGAGAGTACTTAGGGGACTGCCCCCTAATACTTCCAGATAATATCGAGACAACAAAACACCTAAAAGTCACCCCTGATCAGATTAATCCAAATTAAATATAAAAGATATTATTTACTATCCCAAGAAATTTTTGTACTTGTTCTGAAGAGATGGAAAGTACTTCGGGGACTGCCCTCTAATACTTCCAGATGATATCGAGACAAAACAACCCCTAAAAGTTACCCCTGATAAGAATAATCAAAGTTAAATATAAAAGATATTATTCACTTTCCCAAAAAAATTTTGTACTTGTTCTGAAGAGATGAAAGGTACTTAGGGGACTGCCCCCTAATACTTTCAGATGATATCGAGACAAAACAACCCCTAAAAGTTACCCCTGATAAGAATAATCTAAGTTCAATATAAAAGATATTATTCACTGTCCCAAGAAATTTTTGTACTTGTTCTGAAGAGATGGAAAGTACTTAGGGGACTGCCCTCTAAGATTTCCAAATGATATCGAGACAAAACAACCCCAAAAAGTTACCCCTGATAAGAATAATCTAAGTTAAATATTAAAGATATTATTCACTTTCCCAAAAAATTTTTGCATTTGTTCTAAAGAGATGAAAAGCACTTAGGGGACTGTCCCTTAATATTTCCAGATGATATCGAGACAAAACAACCCCTAAAAGTTACCCCCGATAAGATTAATCCAAATTAAATATAAAAGATATTATTCACTGTCCCAAGAAATTATTGTACTTGTTCTGAAGAGATGGAAAGTACTTAGGGGACTGCCTCTTAATACTTCCAGATGATATCAAGTCAAAACAACCCCTAAAAGTCACCCCTGATAAGATTAATCCAAATTAAATAAAAAAGATATTATTCACTTTCCCAAAAAATTTTTGTACTTGTTCTGAAGAGATGAATTGTACTTAGGGGACTGCCCACTAATACTTTCAGATTATATCGAGACAAAACAACCCCTATAAGTTACCCCCGATAAGAATAATCTAAGTCAAATATTAAAGATATTATTCACTCTCCCAAAAAATTTTTGTACTTGTTCTGAAAAGATGGAAAGTACTAACGGGACTGCCCTTTAATACTTCCAGATGATTTCGAGACAAAACAACCCCTGAAAGTTACCCCTGATAAGAATAATCTATGTTAAATGTAAAAGATATTATTCACTCTCCCAAAAAAATTTTGTCCTTGTTCTGAAAGATGGAAAGTACTTAGGGGACTGCCCTCTAATACTTCCAGATCATATCGAGACAAAATAACCCTTAAAATTTACCCCTGATAAGAATAGTCTAAGTTAAATATAAAAGATATTATTCACTGTCCCAAAAAATTTTTGTACTTGATCTGTAGAGAAGGAATGTACTTAGGAGACTGCGCCCTAATACTTACAGATGATATCGAGACAAAAAAAACCCTAAAAGTTACCCCCGATAAGATTAATCCAAATTAAATATAAAAGATATTATTTACTGTCCCAAGAAATTATTGTACTTGTTCTGTAGAGAAGGAATGTACTAAGAGGACTGCGCCCTAATACTTCCAGATGATATCAAGACAAAACAACCCCTAAAAGTCACCCCTGATAAGATTAATCCAAATTAAATAAAAAAGATATTATTCACTTTCCCAAAAAATTTTTGTAAATGTTCTGAAAAGATGAAAAGTCTTAAGGGGACTGTCCCTTAATACTTACAGATGATATCGAGACAAAACAACCCCTAAAAGTTACCCCCGATAAGATTAATCCAAATTAAATATAAAAGATATTATTTACTGTCCCAAGAAATTATTGTACTTGTTCTGTAGAGAAGGAATGTACTAAGAGGACTGCGCCCTAATACTTCCAGATGATATCAAGACAAAACAACCCCTAAAAGTCACCCCTGATAAGATTAATCCAAATTAAATAAAAAAGATATTATTCACTTTCCCAAAAAATTTTTGTACTTGTTCTGAAGAGATGAATTGTACTTAGGGGACTGCCCCTTAATACTTCCAGATGATATCAAGACAAAAAAAACCCCTAAAAGTCACCCCTGATAAGATTAATCCAAATTAAATATAAAAGATATTATTCACTCTCCCAAAAAATTTTTGTAAATGTTCTGAAAAGATGGAAAGTACTAAGAGGACTGACCCTTAATACTTCCAGAAGATATCGAGACAAAACAACCCCTAAAAGTTACCCCCGATAAGATTAATCCAAATTAAATATAAAAGATATTATTTACTGTCCCAAGAAATTATTGTACTTGTTCTGTAGAGAAGGAATGTACTAAGAGGACTGCGCCCTAATACTTCCAGATGATATCAAGACAAAACAACCCCTAAAAGTCACCCCTGATAAGATTAATCCAAATTAAATAAAAAAGATATTATTCACTTTCCCAACAAATTTTTGTACTTGTTCTGAAGAGATGAATTGTACTTAGGGGACTGCCCCTTAATACTTCCAGATGATATCAAGACAAAAAAATCCCCTAAAAGTCACCCCTGATAAGATTAATCCAAATTAAATAAAAAAGATATTATTCACTTTCCCAAAAAATTTTTATACTTGTTCTGAAGAGATGAATTGTACTTAGGGGACTGCCCCTTAATACTTCCAGATGATATCAAGAAAAAAAAACCCCGAAAAGTTACCCCTGATAAGATTAATCCAAATTAAATATAAAAGATATTATTCACTGTCCCAAGAAATTATTGTACTTGTTCTGTAGAGAAAGAATGTGCTTAGAGGACTGCGCCCTAATACTTCCAGATGATATCAAGACAAAACAACCCCAAAAAGTCATCCCTGATAAGATTAATCCAAATTAAATATAAAAGATATTATTCACTTTCCCAAAAAATTTTTGTACTTGTTCTGAAGAGATGAAAGGTACTTAGGGGACTGCCCCCTAATACTTTTAGATGATATCGAGACAAAACAACCCCTAAAAGTTACCCCTAATAAGAATAATCTAAGTTAAATATAAAAGATATTATTCACTGTCCCATGAAATTTTTGTACTTGTTCTGAAGAGATGGAAAGTACTAAGGGGACTGCCCCCTAATATTTCCAGATGATATCGACACAAAACAACCCTTAAAAGTCACCCCTGATCAGATTAATCCAAATTAAATATAAAAGATATTATTTACTATCCCAAGAAATTTTTGTACTTGTTCTGAAGAGATGGAAAGTACTTCGGGGACTGCCTTTTAATACTTCCAGATGATATCGAGACAAAACAACCCCTAAAAGTTACCCCTGATAAGAATAATCAAAGTTAAATATAAAAGATATTATTCACTTTCCCAAAAAAATTTTGTACTTGTTCTGAAGAGATGAAAGGTACTTAGGGGACTGCCCCCTAATACTTTCAGATGATATCGAGACAAAACAACCCTTAAAAGTCACCCCTGATAAGAATAATCTATGTTAAATGTAAAAGACATTATTCACTGTCCCTAAAAACTTTTGTGCTTGTTCTGAAGAGATGAATTGTACTTAGGGGACTGCCCCTTAATACTTCCAGATGATATCAAGACAAAAAAAACCCCTAAATGTCACCCCTAATAAGATTAATCCAAATTAAATAAAAAAGATATTATTCACTTTCCCAAAAAATTTTTGTACTTGTTCTGAAGAGATGAATTGTACTTAGGGGACTGCCCACTAATACTTTCAGATTATATCGAGACAAAACAACCCCTATAAGTTACCCCCGATAAGAATAATCTAAGTCAAATATTAAAGATATTATTCACTGTCCCAAGAAATTATTGTACTTGTTTTGAAGAGTTGGAAAGTACTTAGGGGACTGCCTCTTAATACTTCCAGATGATATCAAGTCAAAACAACCCCTAAAAGTCACCCCTGATAAGATTAATCCAAATTAAATAAAAAAGATATTATTCACTTTCCCAAAAAATTTTTGTAAATGTTCTAAAAAGATGAAAAGTCTTAAGGGGACTGTCCCTTAATACTTACAGATGATATCGAGACAAAACAACCCCTAAAAGTTACCCCCGATAAGATTAATCCAAATTAAATATAAAAGATATTATTTACTGTCCCAAGAAATTATTGTACTTGTTCTGTAGAGAAGGAATGTACTAAGAGGACTGCGCCCTAATACTTCCAGATGATATCAAGACAAAACAACCCCTAAAAGTCACCCCTGATAAGATTAATCCAAATTAAATAAAAAAGATATTATTCACTTTCCCAAAAAATTTTTGTACTTGTTCTGAAGAGATGAATTGTACTTAGGGGACTGCCCCTTAATACTTCCAGATGATATCAAGACAAAAAAAACCCCTAAAAGTCACCCCTGATAAGATTAATCCAAATTAAATAAAAAAGATATTATTCACTTTCCCAAAAAATTTTTATACTTGTTCTGAAGAGATGAATTGTACTGAGGGGACTGCCCCTTAATACTTCCAGATGATATCAAGAAAAAAAAACCCCGAAAAGTTACCCCTGATAAGATTAATCCAAATTAAATATAAAAGATATTATTCACTGTCCCAAGAAATTATTGTACTTGTTCTGTAGAGAAAGAATGTACTTAGAGGACTGCGCCCTAATACTTCCAGATGATATCAAGACAAAACAACCCCAAAAAGTCATCCCTGATAAGATTAATCCAAATTAAATATAAAAGATATTATTCACTTTCCCAAAAAATTTTTGTACTTGTTCTGAAGAGATGAAAGGTACTTAGGGGACTGCCCCCTAATACTTTTAGATGATATCGAGACAAAACAACCCCTAAAAGTTACCCCTAATAAGAATAATCTAAGTTAAATATAAAAGATATTATTCACTGTCCCATGAAATTTTTGTACTTGTTCTGAAGAGATGGAAAGTACTAAGGGGACTGCCCCCTAATATTTCCAGATGATATCGACACAGAACAACCCTTAAAAATTACCCCCGATAAGAATAATCTAAGTTAAATGTAAAAGATATTATTCAC
The DNA here is from genome assembly GCA_037103525.1 of Ganaspis brasiliensis. NCBI lineage: Eukaryota > Metazoa > Arthropoda > Insecta > Hymenoptera > Figitidae > Ganaspis > Ganaspis brasiliensis. The sequence goes on from JAZKLR010000669.1 coordinate 490,755, forward strand.
TTTCCCAAAAAATTTTTGTACTTGTTCTGAAAAGATGAAAGGTACTTAGGGGACTGCCCCCTAATACTTTCAGATGATATCGAGACAAAACAACCCCTGAAAGCTACCCCTGATAAGAATAATCTAAGTTAAAAATTAAAGATATTATTCACTCTTCCAAAAAAATTTTGTACTTTTTCTGAAGAGATGGAAAGTACTTAGGCGACTGCCCCTTAATACTTCCAGATGAAATCAAAACAAAACAACTTCTAAAAGTCACCCCTGGTAACATAAATCCAAATTAAATATAAAAGATATTATTCACTGTCCACAGAAATTTTTGTACTTGTTCTGAAGAGATGGAAAGTACTTAGGAGACTGCCCTCTATTACTCACAGATGATATCGAGACAAAATAACCCCTAAAAGTTACCCCTGATAAGAATAGTCTAAGTCAAATATTAAAGATATTATTCACTCTCCCAAAAAATTTTTGTACTTGTTCTGAAGAGATGGAAAGTACTAACGGGACTGCCCCCTAATACTTCCATATGATATCGAGACAAAACAACCCCTAAAAGTTACCCCTGATAAGAATAGTCTAAGTTAAATATAAAAGATATTATTCACTGTCCCAAAAAATTTTTGTACTTGTTCTGAAGAGATGGAGAGTACTTAGGGGACTGCTCCCTAATACTTCCAGATGATATCGAGACAAAACAACACGTAAAAGTCACCCCTGACCAGATTAATATAAATTAAATATAAAAGATATTATTCACTGTCCCAAGAAATTATTGTACTTGTTCTGAAGAGATGGAGAGTACTTAGGGGACTGCTCCCTAATACTTCCAGATGATATCGAGACAAAACAACACGTAAAAGTCACCCCTGACCAGATTAATATAAATTAAATATAAAAGATATTATTCACTGTCCCAAGAAATTATTGTACTTGATCTGTAGAGAAGGAATGTACTTAGGGGACTGCGCCCTAATACTTACAGATGATATCGAGACAAAAAAACCCCTAAAAGTTACCCTGATAAGATTAATCCAAATTAAATATAAAAGATATTATTCACTGTACCAAAAATTTTTTGTACTTGTTTTAAAGACATGGAGAGTACTTAGGGAACTGCCCCCTAATACTTCCAGATGATTTTAAGACAAAACAACACCTAAAAGTCACCCTCATCAGATTAATCCAAATTAATATAAAAGATATTATTCACTTTCCCAAAAAAATTTTGTACTTGTTCTGAAGAGATGGAAAGTACTTAGGGGACTGCCCCTTAATACTTTCAGATAATATCGAGACAAAACAACACGTAAAAGTCACCCCTGACCAGATTAATATAAATTAAATATAAAAGATATTATTCACTGTCCCAAGAAATTATTGTACTTGATCTGTAGAGAAGGAATGTACTTAGGGGACTGCGCCCTAATACTTACAGATGATATCGAGACAAAACAACCCCTAAAAGTTACCCTGATAAGATTAATCCAAATTAAATATAAAAGATATTATTCACTGTACCAAAAATTTTTTGTACTTGTTTTAAAGACATGGAGAGTACTTAGGGGACTGCCCCCTAATACTTCCAGATGATTTTAAGACAAAACAACACCTAAAAGTCACCCTCATCAGATTAATCCAAATTAAATATAAAAGATATTATTCACTTTCCCAAAAAATTTTTGCACTTGTTCTGAAAAGATGAAAAGCACTTAGGGGACTGCCCCTTAATACTTTCAGATGATATCAAGACAAAACAACCCCTAAAAGTCACCCCTGATAAGATTAATCCAAATTAAATATAAAAGATATTATTCACTGTCCCAAGACATTATTGCACTTGTTCTGAAGAGATAAAAGGTACTTAGGGGACTGCGCCCTAATACTTACAGATGATATCGAGACAAAATAACCCCTAAAAGTTACCCTGATAAGAATAATCTAATTTAAATATAAAAGATATTATTCACTATCCCAAGACATTATTGTACTTGTTCTGTAGAGATGGAAAGTACTTAGGGGACTGCCCTCTAAGATTTCCAAATGATATCGAGACAAAACAACCCCAAAAAGTTACCCCTGATAAGAATAATCTAAGTTAAATATTAAAGATATTATTCACTTTCCCAAAAAATTTTTGCATTTGTTCTAAAGAGATGAAAAGCACTTAGGGGACTGCCCCCTAATACTTCCAGATGATATTAAGACAAAACAACACCTAAAAGTCACCTTCATCAGATTAATCCAAATTAAATATAAAAGATATTATTCACTTTCCCAAAAAAATTTTGTACTTGTTCTGAAGAGATAGAAAGTACTTAGGGGACTGCCCCTTAATACTTTCAGATAATATCGAGACAAAACAACCCCTAAAAGTTACCCCTGATAAGATTAATGTAAATTAAATATAAAAGATATTATTCACTGTCCCAAGAAATTTTTGTACTTGTTCTGAAGAGATGGAAAGTACTTAGGGGACTGTCCCCTAATACTTTCAGATGATATCGAGACAAAACAACCCCTAAAAGTCACCCCTGATAAGATTAAGCCAAATTAAATATAAAAGATATTATTCACTTTCCCAAGAAATTTTTGTACTTGTTCTGAAGAGATAAAAGGTACTTAGGGGACTGCGCCCTAATACTTTCAGATGATATCAAGACAAAACGACCCCTAAAAGTCACCCCTAATAAGATTAATCCAAATTAAATATAAAAGATATTATTCACTGTCCCAAAAAATTTTTGTACTTGTTCTGAAGAGATGGAGAGTACTTAGGGGACTGCCCCCTAATACTTCCAGATGATATCGAGACAAAACAACACGTAAAAGTCACCCCTGATCAGATTAATATAAATTAAATATAAAAGATATTATTCACTGTCCCAAGGAATTTTATGTACTTGATCTGTAGAGAAGGAATGTACTTAGGGGATTGCGCCCTAATACTTACAGATGATATCGAGACAAAATAACCCCTAAAAGTTACCCTGATAAGAATAATCTAATTTAAATATAAAAGATATTATTCACTATCCCATAAAAATTTTGTACATGTTTTGAAGACATGGAGAGTACTTAGGGGACTGCCCCCTCATACTTCCAGATGATATCGAGAAAAAACAACACCTAAAAGTCACCCCTGATCAGATTAATCCAAATTAAATATAAAAGATATTATTCACTTTCCCAAAAAATTTTTGTACTTGTTCTGAAGAGATGGAAAGTACTAAGGGGACTGTCCCCTAATACTTTCAGATGATATCGAGACAAAACAACTCCTAAAAGTCACCCCTGATAAGATTAAGCCAAATTAAATATAAAAGATATTATTCACTTTCCCAAAAAATTTTTGCACTTGTTCTGAAGAGATGAAAAGCACTTAGGGGACTGCCCCTTAATACTTTCAGATGATATCAAGACAAAACAACCCCTAAAAGTCACCCCTGATAAGATTAATCCAAATTAAATATAAAAGATATTATTCACTGTCCCAAGAAATTTTTGTACTTGTTCTGAAGAGATAAAAGGTACTTAGGGGACTGCGCCCTAATACTTTCAGATGATATCAAGACAAAACGACCCCTAAAAGTCACCCCTGATAAGATTAATCCAAATTAAATATAAAAGATATTATTCACTGTCCCAAAAAATTTTTGTACTTGTTCTGAAGAGATGGAGAGTACTTAGGGGACTGCTCCCTAATACTTCCAGATGATATCGAGACTAAACAACACGTAAAAGTCACCCCTGACCAGATTAATATAAATTAAATATAAAAGATATTATTCACTGTCCCAAGAAATTATTGTACTTGATCTGTAGAGAAGGAATTTACTTAGGGGACTGCGCCCTAATACTTACAGATGATATCGAGACAAAACAACCCCTAAAAGTTACCCTGATAAGATTAATCCAAATTAAATATAAAAGATATTATTCACTGTACCAAAAATTTTTTGTACTTGTTTTAAAGACATGAAGAGTACTTAGGGGACTGCGCCCTAATACTTACAGATGATATCGAGACAAAAAAACCCCTAAAAGTTACCCTGATAAGAATAAGCCAATTTAAATATAAAAGATATTATTCACTCTCCCAAAAAAATTTTGTACTTGTTTTGAAGAGATGGAAAGTACTTAGGGGACTGCCCCCTAATACTACCAGATTATATCGAGACAAAACAACCCCTATAAGTTACCCCCGATAAGATTAATTCAAATTAAATATAAAAGATATTATTCACTGTCCCAAGAAATTTTTGTAAATGTTCTGAAAAGATGAAAAGTACTAAGGGGACTGTCCCTTAATACTTACAAGATGATATCGAGACAAAACAACCCCTAAAAGTTACCCCCGATAAGATTAATCCAAATTAAATATAAAAGATATTATTCACTGTCCCAAGAAATTTTTGTAAATGTTCTGAAAAGATGAAAAGTACTAAGGGGACTGTCCCTTAATACTTACAGATGATATCGAGACAAAACAACCCCTAAAAGTCACCCCTGATAAGATTAATCCAAATTAAATAAAAAAGATATTATTCACTTTCCCAAAAAATTTTTGTACTTGTTCTAAAGAGATGAATTGTACTTAGGGGACTGCCCCTTAATACTTCCAGATGATATCAAGACAAAAAAAACCCCTAAAAGTCACCCCTGATAAGATTAATCCAAATTAAATATAAAAGATATTATTCACTCTCCCAAAAAATTTTTGTAAATGTTCTGAAAAGATGGAAAGTACTAAGGGGACTGACCCTTAATACTTCCAGAAGATATCGAGACAAAACAACACCTAAAAGTTACCCCCGATAAGATTAATCCAAATTAAATATAAAAGATATTATTCACTGTCCCAAGAAATTATTGTACTTGTTCTGAAGAGATGGAAAGTACGTAGGGGACTGCCTCTTAATACTTCCAGATGATATCAAGTCAAAACAACCCCTAAAAGTCACCCCTGATAAGATTAATCCAAATTAAATAAAAAAGATATTATTCACTTTCCCAAAAAATTTTTATACTTGTTCTGAAGAGATGAATTGTACTTAGGGGACTGCCCCTTAATACTTCCAGATGATATCAAGAAAAAAAAACCCCTAAAAGTCACCCCTGATAAGATTAATCCAAATTAAATATAAAAGATATTATTCACTGTCCCGAGAAATTATTGTACTTGTTCTGTAGAGAAAGAATGTACTTAGAGGACTGCGCCCTAATACTTCCAGATGATATCAAGACAAAACAACCCCAAAAAGTCATCCCTGATAAGATTAATCCAAATTAAATATAAAAGATATTATTCACTTTCCCAAAAAATTTTTGTACTTGTTCTGAAGAGATGAAAGGTACTTAGGGGACTGTCCCCTAATACTTTTAGATGATATCGAGACAAAACAACCCCTAAAAGTTACCCCTGATAAGAATAATCTAAGTTAAATATAAAAGATATTATTCACTGTCCCATGAAATTTTTGTACTTGTTCTGAAGAGATGGAAAGTACTAAGGGGACTGCCCCCTAATATTTCCAGATGATATCGACACAAAACAACCCTTAAAAATTACCCCCGATAAGAATAATCTAAGTTAAATGTAAAAGATATTATTCACTTTCCCAAAAAATTTTTGTACTTGTTCTGAAAAGATGAAAGGTAATTAGGGGACTGCCCCCTAATACTTTCAGATGATATCGAGACAAAACAACCCCTAAAAGTTACCCCTGATAAGAATAATCTAAGTTAAATATAAAAGATATTATTCACTGTCCCAAGAAATTTTTGTACTTGTTCTGAAGAGATGGAAAGTACTTAGGGGACTGCCCCCTAATATTTCCAGATAATATCGACACAAAACAACCCCTAAAAATTACCCCCGATAAGAATAATCTAAGTTAAATGTAAAAGATATTATTTACTCTCCCAAAAAAAATTTTGTACTTGTTCTGAAGAGATGGAAAGTACTTAAGGGACTGCCCCCTAATACTTCCAGATGATTTCAAGACAAAACAACCCCTGAAAGTTACCCCTGATAAGAATAATCTAAGTTAAATATTAAAGATATTATTCACTCTTCCAAAAAATTTTTGTACTTTTTCTGAAGAGATGGAAAGTACTTAGGCGACTGCCCCTTAATACTTCCAGATGATATCAAAACAAAACAACCCCTAAAAGTCACCCCTGATAACATAAATCCAAATTAAATATAAAAGATATTATTCACTGTCCACAGAAATTTTTGTACTTGTTCTGAAGAGATGGAAAGTACTTAGGGGACTGCCCTCTATTACTTCCAGATGATATCGAGACAAAATAACCCCTAAAAGTTACCCCTGATAAGAATAGTCTAAGTCAAATATTAAAGATATTATTCACTCTCCCAAAAAATTTTTGTACTTGTTCTGAAGAGATGGAAAGTACTAACGGGACTGCCCTCTAATACTTCCATATGATATCGAGACAAAACAACCCCTAAAAGTTACCCCTGATAAGAATAGTCTAAGTTAAATATAAAAGATATTATTCACTGTCCCAAAAAATTTTTGTACTTGATCTGTAGAGAAGGAATGTACTTAGAGGACTGCGCCCTAATACTTACAGATAATATCGAGACAAAACAACCCCTAAAAGTTACCCTGATAAGAATAATCAAATTTAAATATAAAAGATATTATTCACTCTCCCAAAAAAATTTTGTACTTGTTTTGAAGAGATGGAAAGTACTTAGAAGACTGCCCCCTAATACTTCCAGATGATATCGAGACAAAACAACACGTAAAAGTCACCCCTGATCAGAATAATATAAATTAAATATAAAAGATATTATTCACTGTCCCAAGAAATTCTTGTACTTGTTCTGTAGAGAAGGAATGTACTTAGGGGACTGCGCCCTAATACTTTCAGATGATATCAAGACAAAACGACCCCTAAGTCACCCCTGATAAGATTAATCCAAATTAAAAATAAAAGATATTATTCACTGTCCCAAAAAATTTTTGTACTTGTTCTGAAGAGATGGAGAGTACTTAGGGGACTGCTCCCTAATACTTCCAGACGATATCGAGACAAAACAACACGTAAAAGTCACCCCTGACCAGATTAATATAAATTAAATATAAAAGATATTATTCACTGTCCCAAGAAATTATTGTACTTGATCTGTAGAGAAGGAATGTACTTAGGGGACTGCGCCCTAATACTTACAGATGATATCGAGACAAAACAACCCCTAAAAGTTACCCTGATAAGATTAATCCAAATTAAATATAAAAGATATTATTCACTGTACCAAAAATTTTTTGTACTTGTTTTAAAGACATGGAGAGTACTTAGGGGACTGCCCCCTAATACTTCCAGATGATATTAAGACAAAACAACACCTAAAAGTCACCCTCATCAGATTAATCCAAATTAAATTTAAAAGATATTATTCACTTTCCCAAAAAAATTTTGTACATGTTCTGAAGAGATGAAAAGTACTTAGGGGACTGCTTCTTAATACTTTCAGATAATATCGAGACAAAACAACCCCCAAAAGTTACCCCTGATAAGATTAATGTAAATTAAATAAAAAAGATATTATTCACTGTCCCAAGAAATTTTTGTACTTGTTCTGAAGAGATGGAAAGTACTTAGAGGACTGTCCCCTAATACTTTCAGATGATATCGAGACAAAACAACCCCTAAAAGTCACCCCTGATAAGATTAAGCCAAATTAAATATAAAAGATATTATTCACTTTCCCAAAAAATTTTTGCACTTGTTCTGAAAAGATGAAATGCACTTAGGGGACTGCCCCTTAATACTTTCAGATGATATCAAGACAAAACAACCCCTAAAAGTCACCCCTGATAAGATTAATCCAAATTAAATATAAAAGATATTATTCACTGTCCCAAGACATTATTGTACTTGTTCTGTAGAGATGGATAGTACTTAGGGGACTGCCCCCTAAGATTTCCAAATGATATCGAGACAAAACAACCCCTAAAAGTTACCCCTGATAAGAATAATCTAAGTTAAATATTAAAGATATTATTCACTTTCCCAAAAAATTTTTGCATTTGTTCTGAAGAGATGAAAAGCACTTAGGGGACTGCCCCTTAATACTTTCAGATGATATCAAGACAAAACGACCCCTAAAAGTCACCCCTGATAAGATTAATCCAAAATAAATATAAAAGATATTATTCACTGTCCCAAGAAATTTTTGTACTTGTTCTGAAGAGATAAAAGGTACTTAGGGGACTGCGCCCTAATACTTTCAGATGATATCAAGACAAAACGACCCCTAAAAGTCACCCCTAATAAGATTAATCCAAATTAAATATAAAAGATATTATTCACTGTCCCAAATAATTTTTGTACTTGTTCTGAAGAGATGGAGAGTACTTAGGGGACTGCCCCCTAATACTTCCAGATGATATCGAGACAAAAAACACGTAAAAGTCACCCCTGATCAGATTAATATAAATTAAATATAAAAGATATTATTCACTGTCCCAAGAAATTATTGTACTTGATCTGTAGAGAAGGAATGTACTTAGGGAACTGCGCCCTAATACTTACAGACGATATCGAGACAAAACAACCCCTAAAAGTTACCCTGATAAGAATAATCTAATTTAAATATAAAAGATATTATTCACTATCCCATAAAAATTTTGTACATGTTTTGAAGACATGGAGAGTACTTAGGGGACTGCCCCCTCATACTTTCAGATGATATCGAGACAAAACAACACCTAAAAGTCACCCCTGATCAGATTAATCCAAATTAAATATAAAAGATATTATTCACTTTCCCAAAAAATTTTTGTACTTGTTCTGAAGAGATAGAAAGTACTTAGGGGACTGCCCCTTAATACTTTCAGATGATATCGAGACAAAACAACCCCTAAAAGTCACCCCTGATAAGATTAATCTAAATTAAATATAAAAGATATTATTCACTGTCCCAAGAAATTTTTGTACTTGTTCTGAAGAGATGGAAAGTACTTAGGGGACTGTCCCCTAATACTTTCAGATGATATCGAGACAAAACAACTTCTAAAATTCACCCCTGATAAGATTAAGCCAAATTAAATATAAAAGATATTATTCACTGTCCCAAGACATTATTGTACTTGTTCTGTAGAGATGGAAAGTACTTAGGGGACTGCCCCCTAATACTTCCAGATGATATCAAGACAAAACAACCCCTAAAAGTTACCCCTGATAAGAATAATCTAAGTTAAATATTTAAGATATTATTCACTTTCCCAAAAAATTTTTGCACTTGTTCTGAAGAGATGAAAAGCACTTAGGGGACTGCCCCTTAATACTTTCAGATGATATCAAGACAAAACGACCCCTAAAAGTCACCCCTGATAAGATTAATCCAAATTAAATATAAAAGATACTATTCACTGTCCTAAGAAATTTTTGTACTTGTTCTGAAGAGATAAAAGGTACTTAGGGGACTGCTTTCTAATACTTTCAGATGATATCGAGACAAAACAACCCCTAAAAGTCACCCCCGATAAGATTAATCCAAATTAAATATAAAAGATATTATTCACTGTCCCAAGAAATTATTGTACTTGTTCTGTAGAGAAGGAATGTACTTAGGGGACTGCGCCCCAATAGTTTCAGATGATATCAAGACAAAACAACCCCTAAAAGTCACCCCTGATAAGATTAATCCAAATTAAATATAAAAGATATTATTCACTTTCCCAAAAAATTTTTGAACTTGTTCTGAAGAGATGGAAAGTACTTAGAAGACTGCCCTTTAATACTTCCAGATGATATCAAGTCAAAACAACCCCTAAAAGTCACCCCTGATAAGATTAATCCAAATTAAATAAAAAAGATATTATTCACTTTCCCAAAAAAATTTTGTACTTGTTCTGAAGAGATGAAAAGTACTCAAGGGTCTGCCCCCTAATACTTTCAGATGATATCGAGACAAAACAACCCCTAAAAGTCACCCCTGATAAGATTAATCCAAATTAAATATAATAGATATTATTCACTGTCCCAAAAAACTTTTGTGCTTGTTCTGAAGAGATGGAAAGTACTTAAGGGACTGCCCCCTAATACTTTCAGATGATTTCGAGACAAAACAACCCCTGAAAGTTACCCCTGATAAGAATAATCTAAGTTAAATATTAAAGATATTATTCACTCTTCCAAAAAATTTTTGTACTTTTTCTGAAGAGATGGAAAGTACTTAGGCGACTGCCCCTTAATACTTCCAGATGATATCAAAACAAAACAACCCCTAAAAGTCACCCCTGATAAGATTAATCCAAATTAAATAAAAAAGATATTATTCACTTTCCCAAAAAATTTTTGTACTTGTTTTGAAGAGATAAAAAGTACTTAGGGGACTTCCCCTTAATACTTCCAGATGATATCGACACAAAACAACCCCTAAAAGTCACCCCTGATAAGATTAATCCAAATTAAATATAATAGATATTATTCACTGTCCCAAAAAATTTTTGTACTTGTTCTGAAGAGATAGAAAGTACTTAGGGGACTGCCCCTTAATACTTTCAGATAATATCGAGACAAAAAAACCCCTAAAAGTCACCCCTGATAAGATTAATCTAAATTAAATATAAAAGATATTATTTACTGTCCCAAGAAATTTTTGTACTTGTTCTGAAGAGATGGAAAGTACTTAGGGGACTGTCCCCTAATACTTTCAGATGATATCGAGACAAAACAACTCCTAAAAGTCACCCCTGATAAGATTAAGCCAAATTAAATATGAAAGATATTATTCACTTTCCCAAAAAATTTTTGCACTTGTTCTGAAGAGATGAAAAGCACTTCGGGGACTGCCCCTTAATACTTTCAGATGATATCAAGACAAAACAACCCCTAAAAGTCACCCCTGATAAGATTAATCCAAATTAAATATAAAAGATATTATTCACTGTCCCAAGACATTTTTGTACTTGTTCTGTAGAGATGGAAAGTACTTAGGGGACTGCCCCCTAATACTTCCAGATGATATCAAGACAAAACAACCCCTAAAAGTTACCCCTGATAAGAATAATCTAAGTTAAATATTTAAGATATTATTCACTTTCCCAAAAAATTTTTGCACTTGTTCTGAAGAGATGAAAAGCACTTAGGGGACTGCCCCTTAATACTTTCAGATGATATCAAGACAAAACGACCCCTAAAAGTCACCCCTGATAAGATAAATCCAAATTAAATATAAAAGATATTATTCACTGTCCCAAGAAATTTTTGTACTTGTTCTGAAGAGATGAAAAGCACTTAGGGGACTGCCCCTTAATACTTTTAGATGATATCAAGACAAAACAACCCCTAAAAGTTACCCCTGATAAGAATAATCTAAGTTAAATATTAAAGATATTATTCACTTTCCCAAAAAATTTTTGCACTTGTTCTGAAGAGATGAAAAGCACTTAGGGGACTGCCCCTTAATACTTTTAGATGATATCAAGACAAAACGACCCCTAAAGGTCAGCCCTGATAAGATTAATCCAAATTAAATAAAAAAGATATTATTCACTTTCCCAAAAAAATTTTGTACTTGTTCTGAAGAGATGAAAAGTACTTAAGGGTCTGCCCCCTAATACCTTCAGATGATATCGAGACAAAACAACCCCTAAAAGTCACCCCTGATAAGATTAATCCAAATTAAATAAAAAAGATATTATTCACTTTCCCAAAAAAATTTTGTACTTGTTTTGAAGAGATAAAAAGTACTTAGGGGACTGCCCCTTAATACTTTCAGATGATATCGACACAAAACAACCCCTTAAAGTCACCCCTGATAAGATTAATCCAAATTAAATATAATAGATATTATTCACTGTCCCAAAAAATTTTTGTACTTGTTCTGAAGAGATAGAAAGTACTTAGGGGACTGCTTCCTAATACTTTCAGATGATATCGAAACAAAACAACCCCTCAAAGTCACCCCCGATAAGATTAATCCAAATTAAATATAAAAGATATTATTCACTGTCCCAAGAAATTATTGTACTTGTTCTGTAGAGAAGGAATGTACTTAGGGGACTGCGCCCTAATACTTTCAGATGATATCAAAACAAAACAACCCTTAAAGTCACCCCTGATAAGATTAATCCAAATTAAATATAAAAGATATTATTCACCTTCCCAAAAAATTTTTCTACTTGTTCTGCAGCGATGAAAGGTACTTAGGGGACTGCCCCCTAATACTTTCAGATGATATCGAGACAAAACAACCCCTAAAAGTTACCCCTGATAAGAATAATCCAAATTAAATATAAAAGATATTATTCACTTTCCCAAAAAATTTTTGCACTTGTTCTGAAGAGATGAAAAGCACTTAGGGGACTGCCCCTTAATACTTTCAGATGATATCAAGACAAAACAACCCCTAAAAGTTACCCCTGATAAGAATAATCTAAGTTAAATATTAAAGATATTATTTACTTTCCCAAAAAATTTTTGCACTTGTTCTGAAGAGATGAAAAGCACTTAGGGGACCGCCCCTTAATACTTTCAGATGATATCAAGACAAAACGACCCCTAAAAGTCACCCCTGATAAGATAAATCCAAATTAAATATAAAAGATATTATTCACTGTCCCAAGAAATTTTTGTACTTGTTCTGAAGAGATGAAAAGCACTTAGGGGACTGCCCCTTAATACTTTCAGATGATATCAAGACAAAACAACCCCTAAAAGTTACCCCTGATAAGAATAATCTAAGTTAAATATTAAAGATATTATTCACTTTCCCAAAAAAATTTTGCACTTGTTCTGAAGAGATGAAAAGCACTTAGGGGACTGCCCCTTAATACTTTTAGATGATATCAAGACAAAACGACCCCTAAAAGTCACCCCTGATAAGATTAATCCAAATTAAATAAAAAAGATATTATTCACTTTCCCAAAAAAATTTTGTACTTGTTCTGAAGAGATGAAAAGTACTTAAGGGTCTGCCCCCTAATACTTCCAGATGATATCGAGACAAAACAACCCCTAAAAGTCACCCCTGATAAGATTAATCCAAATTAAATATAATAGATATTATTCACTGTCCCAAAAAACTTTTGTGCTTGTTCTGAAGAGATGGAAAGTACTTAAGGGACTGCCCCCTAATACTTCCAGATGATTTCGAGACAAAACAACCCCTAAAAGTCACCCCTGATAAGATTAATCCAAATTAAATAAAAAAGATATTATTCACTTTCCCAAAAAATTTTTGTACTTGTTTTGAAGAGATAAAAAGTACTTAGGGGACTGCCCCTTAATACTTCCAGATGATATCGACACAAAACAACCCCTTAAAGTCACCCCTGATAAGATTAATCCAAATTAAATATAATAGATATTATTCACTGTCCCAAAAAATTTTTGTACTTGTTCTGAAGAGATAGAAAGTACTTAGGGGACTGCCCCTTAATACTTTCAGATGATATCGAGACAAAAAAACCCCTAAAAGTCACCCCTGATAAGATTAATCTAAATTAAATATAAAAGATATTATTCACTGTCCCAAGAAATTTTTGTACTTGTTCTGAAGAGATGGGAAGTACTTAGGGGACTGTCCCCTAATATTTTCAGATGATATCGAGACAAAACAACTCCTAAAAGTCACCCCTGATAAGATTAAGCCAAATTAAATATATAAGATATTATTCACTTTCCCAAAAACTTTTTGCACTTGTTCTGAAGAGATGAAAAACACTTCGGGGACTGCCCCTTAATACTTTCAGATGATATCAAGACAAAACAACCCCTAAAAGTCACCCCTGATAAGATTAATCCAAATTAAATATAAAAGATATTATTCACTGTCCCAAGACATTATTGTACTTGTTCTGTAGAGATGGAAAGTACTTAGGGGACTGCCCCCTAATACTTCCAGATGATATCAAGACAAAACAACCCCTAAAAGTTACCCCTGATAAGAATAATCTAAGTTAAATATTTAAGATATTATTCACTTTCCCAAAAAATTTTTGCACTTGTTCTGAAGAGATGAAAAGCACTTAGGGGACTGCCCCTTAATACTTTCAGATGATATTAAGACAAAACGACCCCTAAAAGTCACCCCTGATAAGATTAATCCAAATTAAATATAAAAGATACTATTCACTGTCCTAAGAAATTTTAGTACTTGTCCTGAAGAGATGAAAGGTACTTAGGGGACTGCTTCCTAATACTTTCAGATGATATCGAGACAAAACAACCCCTAAAAGTCACCCCCGATAAGATTAATCCAAATTAAATATAAAAGATATTATTCACTGTCCCAAGATATTATTGTACTTGTTCTGTAGAGAAGGAATGTACTTAGGGGACTGCGCCCTAATACTTTCAGATGATATCAAGACAAAACAACCCTTAAAGTCACCCCTGATAAGATTAATCCAAATTAAATATAAAAGATATTATTCACCTTCCCAAAAAATTTTTGTACTTGTTCTGTAGCGATGAAAGGTACTTAGGGGACTGCCCCCTAATACTTTCAGATGATATCGAGACAAAACAACCCCTAAAAGTTACCCCTGATAAGAATAATCCAAATTAAATATAAAAGATATTATTCACTTTCCCAAAAATTTTTTGCACTTGTTCTGAAGAGATGAAAAGCACTTAGGAGACTGCCCCTTAATACTTTCAGATGATATCAAGACAAAACAACCCCTAAAAGTTACCCCTGATAAGAATAATCTAAGTTAAATATTAAAGATATTATTCACTTTCCCAAAAAATTTTTGCACTTGTTCTGAAGAAATGAAAAGCACTTAGGGGACTGCCCCTTAATACTTTCAGATGATATCAAGACAAAACGACCCCTAAAAGTCACCCCTGATAAGATTAATCCAAATTAAATATAAAAGATATTATTCACTGTCCCAAGAAATTTTTGTACTTGTTCTGAAGAGATGAAAGGTACTTAGGGGACTGCTTCCTAATACTTTCAGATGATATCAAGACAAAACAACCCCTAAAAGTCACCCCCGATAAGATTAATCCAAATTAAATATAAAAGATATTATTCACTGTCCCAAGAAATTATTGTACTTGTTCTGTAGAGAAGGAATGTACTTAGGGGACTGCGCCCTAATAGTTTCAGATGATATCAAGACAAAACAACCCCTAAAAGTCACCCCTGATAAGATTAATCCAAATTAAATATAAAAGATATTATTCACTGTCCCAAGACATTATTGTACTTGTTCTGTAGAGATGGAAAGTACTTAGGGGACTGCCCCCTAATACTTCCAGATGATATCAAGACAAAACAACCCCTAAAAGTTACCCCTGATAAGAATAATCTAAGTTAAATATTTAAGATATTATTCACTTTCCCAAAAAATTTTTGCACTTGTTCTGAAGAGATGAAAAGCACTTAAAAGGGGTAAGAGGGGGGGAAGAAGTGGTAGGGGGAATAGTCAGAGTGCGTAAAGTCACCCCTGATAAGATTAATCCAAATTAAATATAAAAGATACTATTCACTGTCCTAAGAAATTTTTGTACTTGTTCTGAAGAGATAAAAGGTACTTAGGGGACTGCTTCCTAATACTTTCAGATGATATCGAGACAAAACAACCCCTAAAAGTCACCCCCGATAAGATTAATCCAAATTAAATATAAAAGATATTATTCACTGTCCCAAGAAATTATTGTACTTGTTCTGTAGAGAAGGAATGTACTTAGGGGACTGCGCCCCAATAGTTTCAGATGATATCAAGACAAAACAACCCCTAAAAGTCACCCCTGATAAGATTAATCCAAATTAAATATAAAAGATATTATTCACTTTCCCAAAAAATTTTTGTACTTGTTCTGAAGAGATGGAAAGTACTTAGGGGACTGCCCTTTAATACTTCCAGATGATATCAAGTCAAAACATCCCCTAAAAGTCACCCCTGATAAGATTAATCCAAATTAAATAAAAAAGATATTATTCACTTTCCCAAAAAAATTTTGTACTTGTTCTGAAGAGATGAAAAGTACTTAAGGGTCTGCCTTCTAATACTTTCAGATGATATCGAGACAAAACAACCCCTAAAAGTCACCCCTGATAAGATTAATCCAAATTAAATATAATAGATATTATTCACTGTCCCAAAAAACTTTTGTGCTTGTTCTAAAGAGATGGAAAGTACTTAAGGGACTGCCCCCTAATACTTCCAGATGATTTCGAGACAAAACAACCCCTGAAAGTTACCCCTGATAAGAATAATCTAAGTTAAATATTAAAGATATTATTCACTCTTCCAAAAAATTTTTGTACTTTTTCTGAAGAGATGGAAAGTACTTAGGCGACTGCTTCTTAATACTTTCAGATGATATCAAAACAAAACAACCCCTAAAAGTCACCCCTGATAAGATTAATCCAAATTAAATAAAAAAGATATTATTCACTTTCCCAAAAAATTTTTGTACTTGTTTTGAAGAGATAAAAAGTACTTAGGGGACTGCCCCTTAATACTTCCAGATGATATCAACACAAAACAACCCCTAAAAGTCACCCCTAATAAGATTAATCCAAATTAAATATAATAGATATTATTCACTGTCCCAAAAAATTTTTGTACTTGTTCTGAAGAGATGGAAAGTACTTAGGGGACTGTCCCCTAATACTTTCAGATGATATCGAGACAAAACAACTCCTAAAAGTCACCCCTGATAAGATTAAGCCAAATTAAATATGAAAGATATTATTCACTTTCCCAAAAAATTTTTGCACTTGTTCTGAAGAGATGAAAAGCACTTTGGGGACTGCCCCTTAATACTTTCAGATGATATCAAGACAAAACGACCCCTAAAAGTCACCCCTGATAAGATAAATCCAAATTAAATATAAAAGATATTATTCACTGTCCCAAGAAATTTTTGTACTTGTTCTGAAGAGATGAAAAGCACTTAGGGGACTGCCCCTTAATACTTTTAGATGATATCAAGACAAAACAACCCCTAAAAGTTACCCCTGATAAGAATAATCTAAGTTAAATATTAAAGATATTATTCACTTTCCCAAAAAATTTTTGCACTTGTTCTGAAGAGATAAAAAGCACTTAGGGGACTGCCCCTTAATACTTTTAGATGATATCAAGACAAAACGACCCCTAAAAGTCACCCCTGATAAGATTAATCCAAATTAAATAAAAAAGATATTATTCACTTTCCCAAAAAAATTTTGTACTTGTTCTGAAGAGATGAAAAGTACTTAAAGGTCTGCCCCCTAATACTTCCAGATGATATCGAGACAAAACAACCCCTAAAAGTCACCCCTGATAAGATTAATCCAAATTAAATATAATAGATATTATTCACTGTCCCAAAAAACTTTTGTGCTTGTTCTGAAGAGATGGAAAGTACTTAAGGGACTGCCCCCTAATACTTCCAGATGATTTCGAGACAAAACAACCCCTAAAAGTCACCCCTGATAAGATTAATCCAAATTAAATAAAAAAGATATTATTCACTTTCCCAAAAAATTTTTGTACTTGTTTTGAAGAGATAAAAAGTACTTAGGGGACTGCCCCTTAATACTTCCAGATGATATCGACACAAAACAACCCCTTAAAGTCACCCCTGATAAGATTAATCCAAATTAAATATAATAGATATTATTCACTGTCCCAAAAAATTTTTGTACTTGTTCTGAAGAGATAGAAAGTACTTAGGGGACTGCCCCTTAATACTTTCAGATGATATCGAGACAAAAAAACCCCTAAAAGTCACCCCTGATAAGATTAATCTAAATTAAATATAAAAGATATTATTCACTGTCCCAAGAAATTTTTGTACTTGTTCTGAAGAGATGGAAAGTACTTAGGGGACTGTCCCCTAATACTTTCAGATTATATCGAGACAAAACAACTCCTAAAAGTCACCCCTGATAAGATTAAGCCAAATTAAATATAAAAGATATTATTCACTTTCCCAAAAAATTTTTGTACTTGTTCTGCAGCGATGAAAGGTACTTAGGGGACTGCCCCCTAATACTTTCAGATGATATCGAGACGAAACAACCCCTAAAAGTTACCCCTGATAAGAATAATCCAAATTAAATATAAAAGATATTATTCACTTTCCCAAAAAATTTTTGCACTTGTTCTGAAGAGATGAAAAGCACTTAGGGGACTGCCCCTTAATACTTTCAGATGATATCAAGACAAAACAACCCCTAAAAGTTACCCCTGATAAGAATAATCTAAGTTAAATATTAAAGATATTATTCACTTTCCCAAAAAATTTTTGCACTTGTTCTGAAGAGATGAAAAGCACTTAGGGGACTGCCCCTTAATACTTTCAGATGATATCAAGACAAAACGACCCCTAAAAGTCACCCCTGATAAGATTAATCCAAATTAAATATAAAAGATATTATTCACTGTCCCAAGAAATTTTTGTACTTGTTCTGAAGAGATGAAAGGTACTTAGGGGACTGCTTCCTAATACTTTCAGATGATATCAAGACAAAACAACCCCTAAAAGTCACCCCCGATAAGATTAATCCAAATTAAATATAAAAGATATTATTCACTGTCCCAAGAAATTATTGTACTTGTTCTGTAGAGAAGGAATGTACTTAGGGGACTGCGCCCTAATAGTTTCAGATGATATCAAGACAAAACAACCCCTAAAAGTCACCCCTGATAAGATTAATCCAAATTAAATATAAAAGATATTATTCACTGTCCCAAGACATTATTGTACTTGTTCTGTAGAGATGGAAAGTACTTAGGGGACTGCCCCCTAATACTTCCAGATGATATCAAGACAAAACAACCCCTAAAAGTTACCCCTGATAAGAATAATCTAAGTTAAATATTAAAGATATTATTCACTTTCCCAAAAAATTTTTGCACTTGTTCTGAAGAGATGAAAAGCACTTAGGGGACTGCCCCTTAATACTTTCAGATGATATCGAGACAAAAAAACCCCTAAAAGTCACCCCTGATAAGATTAATCTAAATTAAATATAAAAGATATTATTCACTGTCCCAAGAAATTTTTGTACTTGTTCTGAAGAGATGGAAAGTACTTAGGGGACTGTCCCCTAATACTTTTAGATGATATCGAGACAAAACAACTCCTAAAAGTCACCCCTGATAAGATTAAGCCAAATTAAATATAAAAGATATTATTCACTTTCCCAAAAAATTTTTGCACTTGTTCTGAAGAGATGAAAAGCACTTCGGGGACTGCCCCTTAATACTTTCAGATGATATCAAGACAAAACAACCCCTAAAAGTCACCCCTGATAAGATTAATCCAAATTAAATATAAAAGATATTATTCACTGTCCCAAGACATTATTGTACTTGTTCTGTAGAGATGGAAAGTACTTAGGGGACTGCCCCCTAATACTTCCAGATGATATCAAGACAAAACAACCCCTAAAAGTTACCCCTGATAAGAATAATCTAAGTTAAATATTTAAGATATTATTCACTTTCCCAAAAAATTTTTGCACTTGTTCTGAAGAGATGAAAAGCACTTAGGGGACTGCCCCTTAATACTTTCAGATGATATCAAGACAAAACGACCCCTAAAAGTCACCCCTGATAAGATTAATCCAAATTAAATATAAAAGATACTATTCACTGTCCTAAGAAATTTTTGTACTTGTTCTGAAGAGATGAAAGGTACTTAGGGGACTGCTTCCTAATACTTTCAGATGATATCGAGACAAAACAACCCCTCAAAGTCACCCCCGATAAGATTAATCCAAATTAAATATAAAAGATATTATTCACTGTCCCAAGAAATTATTGTACTTGTTCTGTAGAGAAGGAATGTACTTAGGGGACTGCCCCTTAATACTTTCAGATGATATCGAGACAAAAAAACCCCTAAAAGTCACCCCTGATAAGATTAATCTAAATTAAATATAAAAGATATTATTCACTGTCCCAAGAAATTTTTGTACTTGTTCTGAAGAGATGGGAAGTACTTAGGGGACTGTCCCCTAATATTTTCAGATGATATCGAGACAAAACAACTCCTAAAAGTCACCCCTGATAAGATTAAGCCAAATTAAATATAATAGATATTATTCACTTTCCCAAAAACTTTTTGCACTTGTTCTGAAGAGATGAAAAACACTTCGGGGACTGCCCCTTAATACTTTCAGATGATATCAAGACAAAACAACCCCTAAAAGTCACCCCTGATAAGATTAATCCAAATTAAATATAAAAGATATTATTCACTGTCCCAAGACATTATTGTACTTGTTCTGTAGAGATGGAAAGTACTTAGGGGACTGCCCCCTAATACTTCCAGATGATATCAAGACAAAACAACCCCTAAAAGTTACCCCTGATAAGAATAATCTAAGTTAAATATTTAAGATATTATTCACTTTCCCAAAAAATTTTTGCACTTGTTCTGAAGAGATGAAAAGCACTTAGGGGACTGCCCCTTAATACTTTCAGATGATATTAAGACAAAACGACCCCTAAAAGTCACCCCTGATAAGATTAATCCAAATTAAATATAAAAGATACTATTCACTGTCCTAAGAAATTTTAGTACTTGTCCTGAAGAGATAAAAGGTACTTAGGGGACTGCTTCCTAATACTTTCAGATGATATCGAGACAAAACAACCCCTAAAAGTCACCCCCGATAAGATTAATCCAAATTAAATATAAAAGATATTATTCACTGTCCCAAGATATTATTGTACTTGTTCTGTAGAGAAGGAATGTACTTAGGGGACTGCGCCCTAATACTTTCAGATGATATCAAGACAAAACAACCCTTAAAGTCACCCCTGATAAGATTAATCCAAATTAAATATAAAAGATATTATTCACCTTCCCAAAAAATTTTTGTACTTGTTCTGTAGCGATGAAAGGTACTTAGGGGACTGCCCCCTAATACTTTCAGATGATATCGAGACAAAACAACCCCTAAAAGTTACCCCTGATAAGAATAATCCAAATTAAATATAAAAGATATTATTCACTTTCCCAAAAATTTTTTGCACTTGTTCTGAAGAGATGAAAAGCACTTAGGAGACTGCCCCTTAATACTTTCAGATGATATCAAGACAAAACAACCCCTAAAAGTTACCCCTGATAAGAATAATCTAAGTTAAATATTAAAGATATTATTCACTTTCCCAAAAAATTTTTGCACTTGTTCTGAAGAAATGAAAAGCACTTAGGGGACTGCCCCTTAATACTTTCAGATGATATCAAGACAAAACGACCCCTAAAAGTCACCCCTGATAAGATTAATCCAAATTAAATATAAAAGATATTATTCACTGTCCCAAGAAATTTTTGTACTTGTTCTGAAGAGATGAAAGGTACTTAGGGGACTGCTTCCTAATACTTTCAGATGATATCAAGACAAAACAACCCCTAAAAGTCACCCCCGATAAGATTAATCCAAATTAAATATAAAAGATATTATTCACTGTCCCAAGAAATTATTGTACTTGTTCTGTAGAGAAGGAATGTACTTAGGGGACTGCGCCCTAATAGTTTCAGATGATATCAAGACAAAACAACCCCTAAAAGTCACCCCTGATAAGATTAATCCAAATTAAATATAAAAGATATTATTCACTGTCCCAAGACATTATTGTACTTGTTCTGTAGAGATGGAAAGTACTTAGGGGACTGCCCCCTAATACTTCCAGATGATATCAAGACAAAACAACCCCTAAAAGTTACCCCTGATAAGAATAATCTAAGTTAAATATTTAAGATATTATTCACTTTCCCAAAAAATTTTTGCACTTGTTCTGAAGAGATGAAAAGCACTTAGGGGACTGCCCCTTAATACTTTCAGATGATATCAAGACAAAACGACCCCTAAAAGTCACCCCTGATAAGATTAATCCAAATTAAATATAAAAGATACTATTCACTGTCCTAAGAAATTTTTGTACTTGTTCTGAAGAGATAAAAGGTACTTAGGGGACTGCTTCCTAATACTTTCAGATGATATCGAGACAAAACAACCCCTAAAAGTCACCCCCGATAAGATTAATCCAAATTAAATATAAAAGATATTATTCACTGTCCCAAGAAATTATTGTACTTGTTCTGTAGAGAAGGAATGTACTTAGGGGACTGCGCCCCAATAGTTTCAGATGATATCAAGACAAAACAACCCCTAAAAGTCACCCCTGATAAGATTAATCCAAATTAAATATAAAAGATATTATTCACTTTCCCAAAAAATTTTTGTACTTGTTCTGAAGAGATGGAAAGTACTTAGGGGACTGCCCTTTAATACTTCCAGATGATATCAAGTCAAAACATCCCCTAAAAGTCACCCCTGATAAGATTAATCCAAATTAAATAAAAAAGATATTATTCACTTTCCCAAAAAAATTTTGTACTTGTTCTGAAGAGATGAAAAGTACTTAAGGGTCTGCCTTCTAATACTTTCAGATGATATCGAGACAAAACAACCCCTAAAAGTCACCCCTGATAAGATTAATCCAAATTAAATATAATAGATATTATTCACTGTCCCAAAAAACTTTTGTGCTTGTTCTAAAGAGATGGAAAGTACTTAAGGGACTGCCCCCTAATACTTCCAGATGATTTCGAGACAAAACAACCCCTGAAAGTTACCCCTGATAAGAATAATCTAAGTTAAATATTAAAGATATTATTCACTCTTCCAAAAAATTTTTGTACTTTTTCTGAAGAGATGGAAAGTACTTAGGCGACTGCTTCTTAATACTTTCAGATGATATCAAAACAAAACAACCCCTAAAAGTCACCCCTGATAAGATTAATCCAAATTAAATAAAAAAGATATTATTCACTTTCCCAAAAAATTTTTGTACTTGTTTTGAAGAGATAAAAAGTACTTAGGGGACTGCCCCTTAATACTTCCAGATGATATCAACACAAAACAACCCCTAAAAGTCACCCCTAATAAGATTAATCCAAATTAAATATAATAGATATTATTCACTGTCCCAAAAAATTTTTGTACTTGTTCTGAAGAGATGGAAAGTACTTAGGGGACTGTCCCCTAATACTTTCAGATGATATCGAGACAAAACAACTCCTAAAAGTCACCCCTGATAAGATTAAGCCAAATTAAATATGAAAGATATTATTCACTTTCCCAAAAAATTTTTGCACTTGTTCTGAAGAGATGAAAAGCACTTTGGGGACTGCCCCTTAATACTTTCAGATGATATCAAGACAAAACGACCCCTAAAAGTCACCCCTGATAAGATAAATCCAAATTAAATATAAAAGATATTATTCACTGTCCCAAGAAATTTTTGTACTTGTTCTGAAGAGATGAAAAGCACTTAGGGGACTGCCCCTTAATACTTTTAGATGATATCAAGACAAAACAACCCCTAAAAGTTACCCCTGATAAGAATAATCTAAGTTAAATATTAAAGATATTATTCACTTTCCCAAAAAATTTTTGCACTTGTTCTGAAGAGATAAAAAGCACTTAGGGGACTGCCCCTTAATACTTTTAGATGATATCAAGACAAAACGACCCCTAAAAGTCACCCCTGATAAGATTAATCCAAATTAAATAAAAAAGATATTATTCACTTTCCCAAAAAAATTTTGTACTTGTTCTGAAGAGATGAAAAGTACTTAAAGGTCTGCCCCCTAATACTTCCAGATGATATCGAGACAAAACAACCCCTAAAAGTCACCCCTGATAAGATTAATCCAAATTAAATATAATAGATATTATTCACTGTCCCAAAAAACTTTTGTGCTTGTTCTGAAGAGATGGAAAGTACTTA
Organism: Ganaspis brasiliensis; assembly: GCA_037103525.1. Taxonomy (NCBI): domain Eukaryota; kingdom Metazoa; phylum Arthropoda; class Insecta; order Hymenoptera; family Figitidae; genus Ganaspis; species Ganaspis brasiliensis. Next base: position 514,499 of record JAZKLR010000669.1, read on the forward strand.
AGGGACTGCCCCCTAATACTTCCAGATGATTTCGAGACAAAACAACCCCTAAAAGTCACCCCTGATAAGATTAATCCAAATTAAATAAAAAAGATATTATTCACTTTCCCAAAAAATTTTTGTACTTGTTTTGAAGAGATAAAAAGTACTTAGGGGACTGCCCCTTAATACTTCCAGATGATATCGACACAAAACAACCCCTTAAAGTCACCCCTGATAAGATTAATCCAAATTAAATATAATAGATATTATTCACTGTCCCAAAAAATTTTTGTACTTGTTCTGAAGAGATAGAAAGTACTTAGGGGACTGCCCCTTAATACTTTCAGATGATATCGAGACAAAAAAACCCCTAAAAGTCACCCCTGATAAGATTAATCTAAATTAAATATAAAAGATATTATTCACTGTCCCAAGAAATTTTTGTACTTGTTCTGAAGAGATGGAAAGTACTTAGGGGACTGTCCCCTAATACTTTCAGATTATATCGAGACAAAACAACTCCTAAAAGTCACCCCTGATAAGATTAAGCCAAATTAAATATAAAAGATATTATTCACTTTCCCAAAAAATTTTTGTACTTGTTCTGCAGCGATGAAAGGTACTTAGGGGACTGCCCCCTAATACTTTCAGATGATATCGAGACGAAACAACCCCTAAAAGTTACCCCTGATAAGAATAATCCAAATTAAATATAAAAGATATTATTCACTTTCCCAAAAAATTTTTGCACTTGTTCTGAAGAGATGAAAAGCACTTAGGGGACTGCCCCTTAATACTTTCAGATGATATCAAGACAAAACAACCCCTAAAAGTTACCCCTGATAAGAATAATCTAAGTTAAATATTAAAGATATTATTCACTTTCCCAAAAAATTTTTGCACTTGTTCTGAAGAGATGAAAAGCACTTAGGGGACTGCCCCTTAATACTTTCAGATGATATCAAGACAAAACGACCCCTAAAAGTCACCCCTGATAAGATTAATCCAAATTAAATATAAAAGATATTATTCACTGTCCCAAGAAATTTTTGTACTTGTTCTGAAGAGATGAAAGGTACTTAGGGGACTGCTTCCTAATACTTTCAGATGATATCAAGACAAAACAACCCCTAAAAGTCACCCCCGATAAGATTAATCCAAATTAAATATAAAAGATATTATTCACTGTCCCAAGAAATTATTGTACTTGTTCTGTAGAGAAGGAATGTACTTAGGGGACTGCGCCCTAATAGTTTCAGATGATATCAAGACAAAACAACCCCTAAAAGTCACCCCTGATAAGATTAATCCAAATTAAATATAAAAGATATTATTCACTGTCCCAAGACATTATTGTACTTGTTCTGTAGAGATGGAAAGTACTTAGGGGACTGCCCCCTAATACTTCCAGATGATATCAAGACAAAACAACCCCTAAAAGTTACCCCTGATAAGAATAATCTAAGTTAAATATTAAAGATATTATTCACTTTCCCAAAAAATTTTTGCACTTGTTCTGAAGAGATGAAAAGCACTTAGGGGACTGCCCCTTAATACTTTCAGATGATATCGAGACAAAAAAACCCCTAAAAGTCACCCCTGATAAGATTAATCTAAATTAAATATAAAAGATATTATTCACTGTCCCAAGAAATTTTTGTACTTGTTCTGAAGAGATGGAAAGTACTTAGGGGACTGTCCCCTAATACTTTTAGATGATATCGAGACAAAACAACTCCTAAAAGTCACCCCTGATAAGATTAAGCCAAATTAAATATAAAAGATATTATTCACTTTCCCAAAAAATTTTTGCACTTGTTCTGAAGAGATGAAAAGCACTTCGGGGACTGCCCCTTAATACTTTCAGATGATATCAAGACAAAACAACCCCTAAAAGTCACCCCTGATAAGATTAATCCAAATTAAATATAAAAGATATTATTCACTGTCCCAAGACATTATTGTACTTGTTCTGTAGAGATGGAAAGTACTTAGGGGACTGCCCCCTAATACTTCCAGATGATATCAAGACAAAACAACCCCTAAAAGTTACCCCTGATAAGAATAATCTAAGTTAAATATTTAAGATATTATTCACTTTCCCAAAAAATTTTTGCACTTGTTCTGAAGAGATGAAAAGCACTTAGGGGACTGCCCCTTAATACTTTCAGATGATATCAAGACAAAACGACCCCTAAAAGTCACCCCTGATAAGATTAATCCAAATTAAATATAAAAGATACTATTCACTGTCCTAAGAAATTTTTGTACTTGTTCTGAAGAGATGAAAGGTACTTAGGGGACTGCTTCCTAATACTTTCAGATGATATCGAGACAAAACAACCCCTCAAAGTCACCCCCGATAAGATTAATCCAAATTAAATATAAAAGATATTATTCACTGTCCCAAGAAATTATTGTACTTGTTCTGTAGAGAAGGAATGTACTTAGGGGACTGCGCCCTAATACTTTCAGATGATATCAAGACAAAACAACCCTTAAAGTCACCCCTGATAAGATTAATCCAAATTAAATATAAAAGATATTATTCACCTTCCCAAAAAATTTTTGTACTTGTTCTGCAGCGATAAAAGGTACTTAGGAGACTGCCCCCTAATACTTTCAGATGATATCGAGACAAAACAACCCCTAAAAGTTACCCCTGATAAGAATAATCCAAATTAAATATAAAAGATATTATTCACTTTCCCAAAAAATTTTTGCACTTGTTCTGAAGAGATGAAAAGCACTTAGGGGACTGCCCCTTAATACTTTCAGATGATATCAAGACAAAACAACCCCTAAAAGTTACCCCTGATAAGAATAATATAAGTTAAATATTAAAGATATTATTCACTTTCCCAAAAAATTTTTGCACTTGTTCTGAAGAGATGAAAAGCACTTAGGGGACTGCCCCTTAATACTTTCAGATGATATCAAGACAAAACAACCCCTAAAAGTTACCCCTGATAAGAATAATCTAAGTTAAATATTAAAGATATTATTCACTTTCCCAAAAAATTTTTGCACTTGTTCTGAAGAGATGAAAAGCACTTAGGGGACTGCCCCTTAATACTTTCAGATGATATCAAGACAAAACGACCCCTTAAAGTCACCCCTGATAAGATTAATCCAAATTAAATAAAAAAGATATTATTCACTTTCCCAAAAAAATTTTGTACTTGTTCTGAAGAGATGAAAAGTACTTAAGGGTCTGCCCCCTAATACTTCCAGATGATATCGAGACAAAACAACCCCTAAAAGTCACCCCTGATAAGATTAATCCAAATTAAATATAATAGATATTATTCACTGTCCCAAAAAACTTTTGTGCTTGTTCTGAAGAGATGGAAAGTACTTAAGGGACTGCCCCCTAATACTTCCAGATGATTTCGAGACAAAACAACCCCTAAAAGTTACCCCTGATAAGAATAATCTAAGTTAAATATTAAAGATATTATTCACTTTCCCAAAAAATTTTTGCACTTGTTCTGAAGAGATGAAAAGCACTTAGGGGACTGCCCCTTAATACTTTCAGATGATATCAAGACAAAACGACCCCTAAAAGTCACCCCTGATAAGATTAATCCAAATTAAATATAAAAGATATTATTCACTGTCCCAAGAAATTTTTGTACTTGTTCTGAAGAGATGAAAGGTACTTAGGGGACTGCTTCCTAATACTTTCAGATGATATCAAGACAAAACAACCCCTAAAAGTCACCCCCGATAAGATTAATCCAAATTAAATATAAAAGATATTATTCACTGTCCCAAGAAATTATTGTACTTGTTCTGTAGAGAAGGAATCTACTTAGGGGACTGCGCCCTAATAGTTTCAGATGATATCAAGACAAAACAACCCCTAAAAGTCACCCCTGATAAGATTAATCCAAATTAAATATAAAAGATATTATTCACTGTCCCAAGACATTATTGTACTTGTTCTGTAGAGATGGAAAGTACTTAGGGGACTGCCCCCTAATACTTCCAGATGATATCAAGACAAAACAACCCCTAAAAGTTACCCCTGATAAGAATAATCTAAGTTAAATATTTAAGATATTATTCACTTTCCCAAAAAATTTTTGCACTTGTTCTGAAGAGATGAAAAGCACTTAGGGGACTGCCCCTTAATACTTTCAGATGATATCAAGACAAAACGACCCCTAAAAGTCACCCCTGATAAGATTAATCCAAATTAAATATAAAAGATACTATTCACTGTCCTAAGAAATTTTTGTACTTGTTCTGAAGAGATGAAAGGTACTTAGGGGACTGCTTCCTAATACTTTCAGATGATATCGAGACAAAACAACCCCTCAAAGTCACCCCCGATAAGATTAATCCAAATTAAATATAAAAGATATTATTCACTGTCCCAAGAAATTATTGTACTTGTTCTGTAGAGAAGGAATGTACTTAGGGGACTGCGCCCTAATACTTTCAGATGATATCAAGACAAAACAACCCTTAAAGTCACCCCTGATAAGATTAATCCAAATTAAATATAAAAGATATTATTCACCTTCCCAAAAAATTTTTGTACTTGTTCTGCAGCGATAAAAGGTACTTAGGAGACTGCCCCCTAATACTTTCAGATGATATCGAGACAAAACAACCCCTAAAAGTTACCCCTGATAAGAATAATCCAAATTAAATATAAAAGATATTATTCACTTTCCCAAAAAATTTTTGCACTTGTTCTGAAGAGATGAAAAGCACTTAGGGGACTGCCCCTTAATACTTTCAGATGATATCAAGACAAAACAACCCCTAAAAGTTACCCCTGATAAGAATAATATAAGTTAAATATTAAAGATATTATTCACTTTCCCAAAAAATTTTTGCACTTGTTCTGAAGAGATGAAAAGCACTTAGGGGACTGCCCCTTAATACTTTCAGATGATATCAAGACAAAACAACCCCTAAAAGTTACCCCTGATAAGAATAATCTAAGTTAAATATTAAAGATATTATTCACTTTCCCAAAAAATTTTTGCACTTGTTCTGAAGAGATGAAAAGCACTTAGGGGACTGCCCCTTAATACTTTCAGATGATATCAAGACAAAACGACCCCTTAAAGTCACCCCTGATAAGATTAATCCAAATTAAATAAAAAAGATATTATTCACTTTCCCAAAAAAATTTTGTACTTGTTCTGAAGAGATGAAAAGTACTTAAGGGTCTGCCCCCTAATACTTCCAGATGATATCGAGACAAAACAACCCCTAAAAGTCACCCCTGATAAGATTAATCCAAATTAAATATAATAGATATTATTCACTGTCCCAAAAAACTTTTGTGCTTGTTCTGAAGAGATGGAAAGTACTTAAGGGACTGCCCCCTAATACTTCCAGATGATTTCGAGACAAAACAACCCCTAAAAGTTACCCCTGATAAGAATAATCTAAGTTAAATATTAAAGATATTATTCACTTTCCCAAAAAATTTTTGCACTTGTTCTGAAGAGATGAAAAGCACTTAGGGGACTGCCCCTTAATACTTTCAGATGATATCAAGACAAAACGACCCCTAAAAGTCACCCCTGATAAGATTAATCCAAATTAAATATAAAAGATATTATTCACTGTCCCAAGAAATTTTTGTACTTGTTCTGAAGAGATGAAAGGTACTTAGGGGACTGCTTCCTAATACTTTCAGATGATATCAAGACAAAACAACCCCTAAAAGTCACCCCCGATAAGATTAATCCAAATTAAATATAAAAGATATTATTCACTGTCCCAAGAAATTATTGTACTTGTTCTGTAGAGAAGGAATCTACTTAGGGGACTGCGCCCTAATAGTTTCAGATGATATCAAGACAAAACAACCCCTAAAAGTCACCCCTGATAAGATTAATCCAAATTAAATATAAAAGATATTATTCACTGTCCCAAGACATTATTGTACTTGTTCTGTAGAGATGGAAAGTACTTAGGGGACTGCCCCCTAATACTTCCAGATGATATCAAGACAAAACAACCCCTAAAAGTTACCCCTGATAAGAATAATCTAAGTTAAATATTAAAGATATTATTCACTTTCCCAAAAAATTTTTGCACTTGTTCTGAAGAGATGAAAAGCACTTAGGGGACTGCCCCTTAATACTTTCAGATGATATCGAGACAAAAAAACCCCTAAAAGTCACCCCTGATAAGATTAATCTAAATTAAATATAAAAGATATTATTCACTGTCCCAAGAAATTTTTGTACTTGTTCTGAAGAGATGAAAAGCACTTAGGGGACTGCCCCCTAATACTTTTAGATGATATCGAGACAAAACAACTCCTAAAAGTCACCCCTGATAAGATTAAGCCAAATTAAATATAAAAGATATTATTCACTTTCCCAAAAAATTTTTGCACTTGTTCTGAAGAGATGAAAAGCACTTCGGGGACTGCCCCTTAATACTTTCAGATGATATCAAGACAAAACAACCCCTAAAAGTCACCCCTGATAAGATTAATCCAAATTAAATATAAAAGATATTATTCACTGTCCCAAGACATTATTGTACTTGTTCTGTAGAGATGAAAAGTACTTAGGGGACTGCCCCCTAATACTTCCAGATGATATCAAGACAAAACAACCCCTAAAAGTTACCCCTGATAAGAATAATCTAAGTTAAATATTTAAGATATTATTCACTTTCCCAAAAAATTTTTGCACTTGTTCTGAAGAGATGAAAAGCACTTAGGGGACTGCCCCTTAATACTTTCAGATGATATCAAGACAAAACGACCCCTAAAAGTCACCCCTGATAAGATTAATCCAAATTAAATATAAAAGATACTATTCACTGTCCTAAGAAATTTTTGTACTTGTTCTGAAGAGATGAAAGGTACTTAGGGGACTGCTTCCTAATACTTTCAGATGATATCGAGACAAAACAACCCCTCAAAGTCACCCCCGATAAGATTAATCCAAATTAAATATAAAAGATATTATTCACTGTCCCAAGAAATTATTGTACTTGTTCTGTAGAGAAGGAATGTACTTAGGGGACTGCGCCCTAATACTTTCAGATGATATCAAGACAAAACAACCCTTAAAGTCACCCCTGATAAGATTAATCCAAATTAAATATAAAAGATATTATTCACCTTCCCAAAAAATTTTTGTACTTGTTCTGCAGCGATGAAAGGTACTTAGGGGACTGCCCCCTAATACTTTCAGATGATATCGAGACAAAACAACCCCTAAAAGTTACCCCTGATAAGAATAATCCAAATTAAATATAAAAGATATTATTCACTTTCCCAAAAAATTTTTGCACTTGTTCTGAAGAGATGAAAAGCACTTAGGGGACTGCCCCTTAATACTTTCAGATGATATCAAGACAAAACAACCCCTAAAAGTTACCCCTGATAAGAATAATATAAGTTAAATATTAAAGATATTATTCACTTTCCCAAAAAATTTTTGCACTTGTTCTGAAGAGATGAAAAGCACTTAGGGGACTGCCCCTTAATACTTTCAGATGATATCAAGACAAAACGACCCCTTAAAGTCACCCCTGATAAGATTAATCCAAATTAAATAAAAAAGACATTATTCACTTTCCCAAAAAAATTTTGTACTTGTTCTGAAGAGATGAAAAGTACTTAAGGGTCTGCCCCCTAATACTTTCAGATGATATCGAGACAAAACAACCCCTAAAAGTCACCCCTGATAAGATTAATCCAAATTAAATATAATAGATATTATTCACTGTCCCAAAAAACTTTTGTGCTTGTTCTGAAGAGATGGAAAGTACTTAAGGGACTGCCCCCTAATACTTCCAGATGATTTCGAGACAAAACAACCCCTAAAAGTCACCCCTGATAAGATTAATCCAAATTAAATAAAAAAGATATTATTCACTTTCCCAAAAAATTTTTGTACTTGTTCTGAAGAGATAGAAAGTACTTAGGGTACTGCCCCTTAATACTTTCAGATGATATCGAGACAAAAAAACCCCTAAAAGTCACCCCTGATAAGATTAATCTAAATTAAATATAAAAGATATTATTCACTTTCCCAAAAACTTTTTGCACTTGTTCTGAAGAGATGAAAAGCACTTCGGGGACTGCCCCTTAATACTTTCAGATGATATCAAGACAAAACAACCCCTAAAAGTCACCCCTGATAAGATTAATCCAAATTAAATAAAAAAGATATTATTCACTTTCCCAAAAAATTTTTGTACTTGTTTTGAAGAGATAAAAAGTACTTAGGGGACTGCCCCTTAATACTTCCAGATGATATCGACACAAAACAACCCCTTAAAGTCACCCCTGATAAGATTAATCCAAATTAAATATAATAGATATTATTCACTGTCCCAAAAAATTTTTGTACTTGTTCTGAAGAGATAGAAAGTACTTAGGGGACTGCCCCTTAATACTTTCAGATGATATCGAGACAAAAAAACCCCTAAAAGTCACCCCTGATAAGATTAATCTAAATTAAATATAAAAGATATTATTCACTGTCCCAAGAAATTTTTGTACTTGTTCTGAAGAGATGGAAAGTACTTAGGGGACTGTCCCCTAATACTTTCAGATGATATCGAGACAAAACAACTCCTAAAAGTCACCCCTGATAAGATTAAGCCAAATTAAATATAAAAGATATTATTCACTTTCCCAAAAAATTTTTGTACTTGTTCTGCAGCGATGAAAGGTACTTAGGGGACTGCCCCCTAATACTTTCAGATGATATCGAGACAAAACAACCCCTAAAAGTTACCCCTGATAAGAATAATCCAAATTAAATATAAAAGATATTATTCACTTTCCCAAAAAATTTTTGCACTTGTTCTGAAGAGATGAAAAGCACTTAGGGGACTGCCCCTTAATACTTTCAGATGATATCAAGACAAAACAACCCCTAAAAGTTACCCCTGATAAGAATAATCTAAGTTAAATATTTAAGATATTATTCACTTTCCCAAAAAATTTTTGCACTTGTTCTGAAGAGATGAAAAGCACTTAGGGGACTGCCCCTTAATACTTTCAGATGATATCAAGACAAAACGACCCCTAAAAGTCACCCCTGATAAGATTAATCCAAATTAAATATAAAAGATATTATTCACTGTCCCAAGAAATTTTTGTACTTGTTCTGAAGAGATGAAAGGTACTTAGGGGACTGCTTCCTAATACTTTCAGATGATATCAAGACAAAACAACCCCTAAAAGTCACCCCCGATAAGATTAATCCAAATTAAATATAAAAGATATTATTCACTGTCCCAAGAAATTATTGTACTTGTTCTGTAGAGAAGGAATGTACTTAGGGGACTGCGCCCTAATAGTTTCAGATGATATCAAGACAAAACAACCCCTAAAAGTCACCCCTGATAAGATTAATCCAAATTAAATATAAAAGATATTATTCACTGTCCCAAGACATTATTGTACTTGTTCTGTAGAGATGAAAAGTACTTAGGGGACTGCCCCCTAATACTTCCAGATGATATCAAGACAAAACAACCCCTAAAAGTTACCCCTGATAAGAATAATCTAAGTTAAATATTAAAGATATTATTCACTTTCCCAAAAAATTTTTGCACTTGTTCTGAAGAGATGAAAAGCACTTAGGGGACTGCCCCTTAATACTTTCAGATGATATCGAGACAAAAAAACCCCTAAAAGTCACCCCTGATAAGATTAATCTAAATTAAATATAAAAGATATTATTCACTGTCCCAAGAAATTTTTGTACTTGTTCTGAAGAGATGGAAAGTACTTAGGGGACTGTCTCCTAATACTTTCAGATGATATCGAGACAAAACAACTCCTAAAAGTCACCCCTGATAAGATTAAGCCAAATTAAATATAAAAGATATTATTCACTTTCCCAAAAAATTTTTGCACTTGTTCTGAAGAGATGAAAAGCACTTCGGGGACTGCCCCTTAATACTTTCAGATGATATCAAGACAAAACAACCCCTAAAAGTCACCCCTGATAAGATTAATCCAAATTAAATATAAAAGATATTATTCACTGTCCCAAGACATTATTGTACTTGTTCTGTAGAGATGGAAAGTACTTAGGGGACTGCCCCCTAATACTTCCAGATGATATCAAGACAAAACAACCCCTAAAAGTTACCCCTGATAAGAATAATCTAAGTTAAATATTTAAGATATTATTCACTTTCCCAAAAAATTTTTGCACTTGTTCTGAAGAGATGAAAAGCACTTAGGGGACTGCCCCTTAATACTTTCAGATGATATCAAGACAAAACGACCCCTAAAAGTCACCCCTGATAAGATTAATCCAAATTAAATATAAAAGATACTATTCACTGTCCTAAGAAATTTTTGTACTTGTTCTGAAGAGATGAAAGGTACTTAGGGGACTGCTTACTAATACTTTCAGATGATATCGAGACAAAACAACCCCTCAAAGTCACCCCCGATAAGATTAATCCAAATTAAATATAAAAGATATTATTCACTGTCCCAAGAAATTATTGTACTTGTTCTGTAGAGAAGGAATGTACTTAGGGGACTGCGCCCTAATACTTTCAGATGATATCAAGACAAAACAACCCTTAAAGTCACCCCTGATAAGATTAATCCAAATTAAATATAAAAGATATTATTCACCTTCCCAAAAAATTTTTGTACTTGTTCTGCAGCGATGAAAGGTACTTAGGGGACTGCCCCCTAATACTTTCAGATGATATCGAGACAAAACAACCCCTAAAAGTTACCCCTGATAAGAATAATCCAAATTAAATATAAAAGATATTATTCACTTTCCCAAAAAATTTTTGCACTTGTTCTGAAGAGATGAAAAGCACTTAGGGGACTGCCCCTTAATACTTTCAGATGATATCAAGACAAAACAACCCCTAAAAGTTACCCCTGATAAGAATAATATAAGTTAAATATTAAAGATATTATTCACTTTCCCAAAAAATTTTTGCACTTGTTCTGAAGAGATGAAAAGCACTTAGGGGACTGCCCCTTAATACTTTCAGATGATATCAAGACAAAACAACCCCTAAAAGTTACCCCTGATAAGAATAATCTAAGTTAAATATTAAAGATATTATTCACTTTCCCAAAAAATTTTTGCACTTGTTCTGAAGAGATGAAAAGCACTTAGGGGACTGCCCCTTAATACTTTCAGATGATATCAAGACAAAACGACCCCTAAAAGTCACCCCTGACAAGATTAATCCAAATTAAATAAAAAAGATATTATTCACTTTCCCAAAAAATTTTTGCACTTGTTCTGAAGAGATGAAAAGCACTTCGGGGACTGCCCCTTAATACTTTCAGATGATATCAAGACAAAACAACCCCTAAAAGTCACCCCTGATAAGATTAATCCAAATTAAATATAAAAGATATTATTCACTGTCCCAAGACATTATTGTACTTGTTCTGTAGAGATGGAAAGTACTTAGGGGACTGCCCCCTAATACTTCCAGATGATATCAAGACAAAACAACCCCTAAAAGTTACCCCTGATAAGAATAATCTAAGTTAAATATTTAAGATATTATTCACTTTCCCAAAAAATTTTTGCACTTGTTCTGAAGAGATGAAAAGCACTTAGGGGACTGCCCCTTAATACTTTCAGATGATATCAAGACAAAACGACCCCTAAAAGTCACCCCTGATAAGATTAATCCAAATTAAATATAAAAGATACTATTCACTGTCCTAAGAAATTTTTGTACTTGTTCTGAAGAGATGAAAGGTACTTAGGGGACTGCTTCCTAATACTTTCAGATGATATCGAGACAAAACAACCCCTCAAAGTCACCCCCGATAAGATTAATCCAAATTAAATATAAAAGATATTATTCACTGTCCCAAGAAATTATTGTACTTGTTCTGTAGAGAAGGAATGTACTTAGGGGACTGCGCCCTAATACTTTCAGATGATATCAAGACAAAACAACCCTTAAAGTCACCCCTGATAAGATTAATCCAAATTAAATATAAAAGATATTATTCACCTTCCCAAAAAATTTTTGTACTTGTTCTGCAGCGATGAAAGGTACTTAGGGGACTGCCCCCTAATACTTTCAGATGATATCGAGACAAAACAACCCCTAAAAGTTACCCCTGATAAGAATAATCCAAATTAAATATAAAAGATATTATTCACTTTCCCAAAAAATTTTTGCACTTGTTCTGAAGAGATGAAAAGCACTTAGGGGACTGCCCCTTAATACTTTCAGATGATATCAAGACAAAACAACCCCTAAAAGTTACCCCTGATAAGAATAATATAAGTTAAATATTAAAGATATTATTCACTTTCCCAAAAAATTTTTGCACTTGTTCTGAAGAGATGAAAAGCACTTAGGGGACTGCCCCTTAATACTTTCAGATGATATCAAGACAAAACAACCCCTAAAAGTTACCCCTGATAAGAATAATCTAAGTTAAATATTAAAGATATTATTCACTTTCCCAAAAAATTTTTGCACTTGTTCTGAAGAGATGAAAAGCACTTAGGGGACTGCCCCTTAATACTTTCAGATGATATCAAGACAAAACGACCCCTAAAAGTCACCCCTGATAAGATTAATCCAAATTAAATAAAAAAGATATTATTCACTTTCCCAAAAAATTTTTGTACTTGTTTTGAAGAGATAAAAAGTACTTAGGGGACTGCCCCTTAATACTTCCAGATGATATCGACACAAAACAACCCCTTAAAGTCACCCCTGATAAGATTAATCCAAATTAAATATAAAAGATATTATTCACCTTCCCAAAAAATTTTTGTACTTGTTCTGCAGCGATGAAAGGTACTTAGGGGACTGCCCCCTAATACTTTCAGATGATATCGAGACAAAACAACCCCTAAAAGTTACCCCTGATAAGAATAATCCAAATTAAATATAAAAGATATTATTCACTTTCCCAAAAAATTTTTGCACTTGTTCTGAAGAGATGAAAAGCACTTAGGGGACTGCCCCTTAATACTTTCAGATGATATCAAGACAAAACGACCCCTAAAAGTCACCCCTGATAAGATTAATCCAAATTAAATAAAAAAGATATTATTCACTTTCCCAAAAAATTTTTGTACTTGTTTTGAAGAGATAAAAAGTACTTAGGGGACTGCCCCTTAATACTTCCAGATGATATCGACACAAAACAACCCCTTAAAGTCACCCCTGATAAGATTAATCCAAATTAAATATAATAGATATTATTCACTGTCCCAAAAAACTTTTGTGCTTGTTCTGAAGAGATGGAAAGTACTTAAGGGACTGCCCCCTAATACTTCCAGATGATTTCGAGACAAAACAACCCCTAAAAGTCACCCCTGATAAGATTAATCCAAATTAAATAAAAAAGATATTATTCACTTTCCCAAAAAATTTTTGTACTTGTTCTGAAGAGATAGAAAGTACTTAGGGTACTGCCCCTTAATACTTTCAGATGATATCGAGACAAAAAAACCCCTAAAAGTCACCCCTGATAAGATTAATCTAAATTAAATATAAAAGATATTATTCACTTTCCCAAAAACTTTTTGCACTTGTTCTGAAGAGATGAAAAGCACTTCGGGGACTGCCCCTTAATACTTTCAGATGATATCAAGACAAAACAACCCCTAAAAGTCACCCCTGATAAGATTAATCCAAATTAAATAAAAAAGATATTATTCACTTTCCCAAAAAATTTTTGTACTTGTTTTGAAGAGATAAAAAGTACTTAGGGGACTGCCCCTTAATACTTCCAGATGATATCGACACAAAACAACCCCTTAAAGTCACCCCTGATAAGATTAATCCAAATTAAATATAATAGATATTATTCACTGTCCCAAAAAACTTTTGTGCTTGTTCTGAAGAGATGGAAAGTACTTAAGGGACTGCCCCCTAATACTTCCAGATGATTTCGAGACAAAACGACCCCTAAAAGTCACCCCTGATAAGATTAATCCAAATTAAATAAAAAAGATATTATTCACTTTCCCAAAAAAATTTTGTACTTGTTCTGAAGAGATGAAAAGTACTTAAGGGTCTGCCCCCTAATACTTCCAGATGATATCGAGACAAAACAACCCCTAAAAGTCACCCCTGATAAGATTAATCCAAATTAAATATAATAGATATTATTCACTGTCCCAAAAAACTTTTGTGCTTGTTCTGAAGAGATGGAAAGTACTTAAGGGACTGTCCCCTAATACTTTTAGATGATATCGAGACAAAACAACTCCTAAAAGTCACCCCTGATAAGATTAAGCCAAATTAAATATAAAAGATATTATTCACTTTCCCAAAACATTTTTGCACTTGTTCTGAAGAGATGAAAAGCACTTCGGGGACTGCCCCTTAATACTTTCAGATGATATCAAGACAAAACAACCCCTAAAAGTCACCCCTGATAAGATTAATCCAAATTAAATATAAAAGATATTATTCACTGTCCCAAGACATTATTGTACTTGTTCTGTAGAGATGGAAAGTACTTAGGGGACTGCCCCCTAATACTTCCAGATGATATCAAGACAAAACAACCCCTAAAAGTTACCCCTGATAAGAATAATCTAAGTTAAATATTTAAGATATTATTCACTTTCCCAAAAAATTTTTGCACTTGTTCTGAAGAGATGAAAAGCACTTAGGGGACTGCCCCTTAATACTTTCAGATGATATCAAGACAAAACGACCCCTAAAAGTCACCCCTGATAAGATTAATCCAAATTAAATATAAAAGATACTATTCACTGTCCTAAGAAATTTTTGTACTTGTTCTGAAGAGATGAAAGGTACTTAGGGGACTGCTTCCTAATACTTTCAGATGATATCGAGACAAAACAACCCCTCAAAGTCACCCCCGATAAGATTAATCCAAATTAAATATAAAAGATATTATTCACTGTCCCAAGAAATTATTGTACTTGTTCTGTAGAGAAGGAATGTACTTAGGGGACTGCGCCCTAATACTTTCAGATGATATCAAGACAAAACAACCCTTAAAGTCACCCCTGATAAGATTAATCCAAATTAAATATAAAAGATATTATTCACCTTCCCAAAAAATTTTTGTACTTGTTCTGCAGCAATGAAAGGTACTTAGGGGACTGCCCCCTAATACTTTCAGATGATATCGAGACAAAACAACCCTTAAAGTTACCCCTGATAAGAATAATCCAAATTAAATATAAAAGATATTATTCACTTTCCCAAAAAATTTTTGCACTTGTTCTGAAGAGATGAAAAGCACTTAGGGGACTGCCCCTTAATACTTTCAGATGATATCAAGACAAAACAACCCCTAAAAGTTACCCCTGATAAGAATAATATAAGTTAAATATTAAAGATATTATTCACTTTCCCAAAAAATTTTTGCACTTGTTCTGAAGAGATGAAAAGCACTTAGGGGACTGCCCCTTAATACTTTCAGATGATATCAAGACAAAACAACCCCTAAAAGTTACCCCTGATAAGAATAATCTAAGTTAAATATTAAAGATATTATTCACTTTCCCAAAAAATTTTTGCACTTGTTCTGAAGAGATGAAAAGCACTTAGGGGACTGCCCCTTAATACTTTCAGATGATATCAAGACAAAACGACCCCTTAAAGTCACCCCTGATAAGATTAATCCAAATTAAATAAAAAAGATATTATTCACTTTCCCAAAAAAATTTTGTACTTGTTCTGAAGAGATGAAAAGTGCTTAAGGGTCTGCCCCCTAATACTTCCAGATGATATCGAGACAAAACAACCCCTAAAAGTCACCCCTGATAAGATTAATCCAAATTAAATATAATAGATATTATTCACTGTCCCAAAAAACTTTTGTGCTTGTTCTGAAGAGATGGAAAGTACTTAAGGGACTGCCCCCTAATACTTCCAGATGATTTCGAGACAAAACAACCCCTAAAAGTCACCCCTGATAAGATTAATCCAAATTAAATAAAAAAGATATTATTCACTTTCCCAAAAAATTTTTGTACTTGTTCTGAAGAGATAGAAAGTACTTAGGGTACTGCCCCTTAATACTTTCAGATGATATCGAGACAAAAAAACCCCTAAAAGTCACCCCTGATAAGATTAATCTAAATTAAATATAAAAGATATTATTCACTTTCCCAAAAACTTTTTGCACTTGTTCTGAAGAGATGAAAAGCACTTCGGGGACTGCCCCTTAATACTTTCAGATGATATCAAGACAAAACAACCCCTAAAAGTCACCCCTGATAAGATTAATCCAAATTAAATAAAAAAGATATTATTCACTTTCCCAAAAAATTTTTGTACTTGTTTTGAAGAGATAAAAAGTACTTAGGGGACTGCCCCTTAATACTTCCAGATGATATCGACACAAAACAACCCCTTAAAGTCACCCCTGATAAGATTAATCCAAATTAAATATAATAGATATTATTCACTGTCCCAAAAAATTTTTGTACTTGTTCTGAAGAGATAGAAAGTACTTAGGGGACTGCCCCTTAATACTTTCAGATGATATCGAGACAAAAAAACCCCTAAAAGTCACCCCTGATAAGATTAATCTAAATTAAATATAAAAGATATTAATCACTGTCCCAAGAAATTTTTGTACTTGTTCTGAAGAGATGGAAAGTACTTAGGGGACTGTCCCCTAATACTTTCAGATGATATCGAGACAAAACAACTCCTAAAAGTCACCCCTGATAAGATTAAGCCAAATTAAATATAAAAGATATTATTCACTTTCCCAAAAAATTTTTGTACTTGTTCTGCAGCGATGAAAGGTACTTAGGGGACTGCCCCCTAATACTTTCAGATGATATCGAGACAAAACAACCCCTAAAAGTTACCCCTGATAAGAATAATCCAAATTAAATATAAAAGATATTATTCACTTTCCCAAAAAATTTTTGCACTTGTTCTGAAGAGATGAAAAGCACTTAGGGGACTGCCCCTTAATACTTTCAGATGATATCAAGACAAAACAACCCCTAAAAGTTACCCCTGATAAGAATAATCTAAGTTAAATATTTAAGATATTATTCACTTTCCCAAAAAATTTTTGCACTTGTTCTGAAGAGATGAAAAGCACTTAGGGGACTGCCCCTTAATACTTTCCGATGATATCAAGACAAAACGACCCCTAAAAGTCACCCCTTATAAGATTAATCCAAATTAAATATAAAAGATACTATTCACTGTCCTAAGAAATTTTTGTACTTGTTCTGAAGAGATGAAAGGTACTTAGGGGACTGCTTCCTAATACTTTCAGATGATATCGAGACAAAACAACCCCTCAAAGTCACCCCCGATAAGATTAATCCAAATTAAATATAAAAGATATTATTCACTGTCCCAAGAAATTATTGTACTTGTTCTGTAGAGAAGGAATGTACTTAGGGGACTGCGCCCTAATACTTTCAGATGATATCAAGACAAAACAACCCTTAAAGTCACCCCTGATAAGATTAATTCAAATTAAATATAAAAGATATTATTCACCTTCCCAAAAAATTTTTGTACTTGTTCTGCAGCGATGAAAGGTACTTAGGGGACTGCCCCCTAATACTTTCAGATGATATCGAGACAAAACAACCCCTAAAAGTTACCCCTGATAAGAATAATCCAAATTAAATATAAAAGATATTATTCACTTTCCCAAAAAATTTTTGCACTTGTTCTGAAGAGATGAAAAGCACTTAGGGGACTGCCCCTTAATACTTTCAGATGATATCAAGACAAAACAACCCCTAAAAGTTACCCCTGATAAGAATAATATAAGTTAAATATTAAAGATATTATTCACTTTCCCAAAAAATTTTTGCACTTGTTCTGAAGAGATGAAAAGCACTTAGGGGACTGCCCCTTAATACTTTCAGATGATATCAAGACAAAACAACCCCTAAAAGTTACCCCTGATAAGAATAATATAAGTTAAATATTAAAGATATTATTCACTTTCCCAAAAAATTTTTGCACTTGTTCTGAAGAGATGAAAAGCACTTAGGGGACTGCCCCTTAATACTTTCAGATGATATCAAGACAAAACAACCCCTAAAAGTTACCCCTGATAAGAATAATCTAAGTTAAATATTAAAGATATTATTCACTTTCCCAAAAAATTTTTGCACTTGTTCTGAAGAGATGAAAAGCACTTAGGGGACTGCCCCTTAATACTTTCAGATGATATCAAGACAAAACGACCCCTTAAAGTCACCCCTGATAAGATTAATCCAAATTAAATAAAAAAGATATTATTCACTTTCCCAAAAAAATTTTGTACTTGTTCTGAAGAGATGAAAAGTACTTAAGGGTCTGCCCCCTAATACTTCCAGATGATATCGAGACAAAACAACCCCTAAAAGTCACCCCTGATAAGATTAATCCAAATTAAATATAATAGATATTATTCACTGTCCCAAAAAACTTTTGTGCTTGTTCTGAAGAGATGGAAAGTACTTAAGGGACTGCCCCCTAATACTTCCAGATGATTTCGAGACAAAACAACCCCTAAAAGTCACCCCTGATAAGATTAATCCAAATTAAATAAAAAAGATATTATTCACTTTCCCAAAAAATTTTTGTACTTGTTCTGTAGAGAAGGAATGTACTTAGGGGTCTGCCCCCTAATACTTCCAGATGATATCGAGACAAAACAACCCCTAAAAGTCACCCCTGATAAGATTAATCCAAATTAAATATAATAGATATTATTTACTGTCCCAAAAAACTTTTGTGCTTGTTCTGAAGAGATGGAAAGTACTTAAGGGACTGCCCCCTAATACTTCCAGATGATTTCGAGACAATACAACCCCTGAAAGTTACCCCTGATAAGAATAATCTAAGTTAAATATTAAAGATATTATTCACTCTTCCAAAAAATTTTTGTACTTTTTCTGAAGAGATGGGACTGCGCCCTAATACTTTCAGATGATATCAAGATAAAACGACCCCTAAAAGTCACCCCTAATAAGATTAATCCAAATTAAATATAAAAAATATTATTCACTTTCCCAAAAAATTTTTGTACTTGTTCTGAAGAGATGGAAAGTACTTAGGGGACTGCCCTTTAATACTTCCAGATGATATCAAGTCAAAACAACCCCTAAAAGTCACCCCTGATAAGATTAATCCAAATTAAATAAAAAAGATATTATTCACTTTCCCAAAAAAATTTTGTACTTGTTCTGAAGAGATGAAAAGTACTTAAGGGTCTGCCCCCTAATACTTCCAGATGATATCGAGACAAAACAACCCCTAAAAGTCACCCCTGATAAGATTAATCCAAATTAAATATAATAGATATTATTCACTGTCCCAAAAAACTTTTGTGCTTGTTCTGAAGAGATGGAAAGTACTTAAGGGACTGCCCCCTAATACTTCCAGATGATTTCGAGACAATACAACCCCTGAAAGTTACCCCTGATAAGAATAATCTAAGTTAAATATTAAAGATATTATTCACTCTTCCAAAAAATTTTTGTACTTTTTCTGAAGAGATGGGACTGCGCCCTAATTCTTTCAGATGATATCAAGACAAAACGACCCCTAAAAGTCACCCCTAATAAGATTAATCCAAATTAAATATAAAAGATATTATTCACTGTCCCAAAAAATTTTTGTACTTGTTCTGAAGAGATGGAGAGTACTTAGGGGACTGCCCCCTAATACTTCCAGATAATATCGAGACAAAACAACACGTAAAAGTCACCCCTGATCAGATTAATATAAATTAAATATAAAAGATATTATTCACTGTCCCAAGAAATTATTGTACTTGATCTGTAGAGAAGGAATGTACTTAGGGGACTGCGCCCTAATACTTACAGATGATATCGAGACAAAACAACCCCTAAAAGTTACCCTGATAAGAATAATCTAATTTAAATATAAAAGATATTATTCACTATCCCATAAAAATTTTGTACATGTTTTGAAGACATGTAGAGTACTTAGGGGACTGCCCCCTCATACTTCCAGATGATATCGAGACAAAACAACACCTAAAAGTCACCCCTGATCAGATTAATCCAAATTAAATATAAAAGATATTGTTCACTTTCCCAAAAAATTTTTGTACTTGTTCTGAAGAGATAGAAAGTACTAAGGGGACTGCCCCTTAATACTTTCAGATGATATGGAGACAAAACAACCCCTAAAAGTCACCCCTGATAAGATTAATCTAAATTAAATATAAAAGATATTATTCACTGTCCTAAGAAATTTTTGTACTTGTTCTGAAGAGATGGAAAGTACTTAGGGGACTGTCCCCTAATACTTTCAGATGATATCGAGACAAAACAACTCCTAAAAGTCACCCCTGATAAGATAAAGCCAAATTAAATATAAAAGATATTATTCACTTTCCCAAAAAATTTTTGCACTTGTTCTGAAGAGATGAAAAGCACTTAGGGGACTGCCCCTTAATACTTTCAGATGATATCAAGACAAAACAACCCCTAAAAGTCACCCCTGATAAGATTAATCCAAATTAAATATAAAAGATATTATTCACTGTCCCAAGACATTATTGTACTTGTTCTGTAGAGATGGAAAGTACTTAGGGGACTGCCCCCTAATACTTCCAGATGATATCAAGACAAAACAACCCCTAAAAGTTACCCCTGATAAGAATAATCTAAGTTAAATATAAAAGATATTATTCACTTTCCCAAAAAATTTTTGTACTTGTTCTGAAGAGATGGAAAGTACTGAGGGGACTGCCCCCTAATACTTCCAGATAATATCGAGACAAAACAACCCCTAAAAGTCACCCCTGATAAGGTTAATCCAAATTAAATATAAAAGATATTATTCACTTTCCCAAAAAATTTTTGTACTTGTTCTGAAGAAATGAAAAGTACTAAGCGGACTGCCCCCTAATACTTCCAGATGATATCGAGACAAAACAACCCCTAAAAGTCACCCCTGATAAGATTAATCCAAATTAAATATAAAAGATATTATTCACTGTCCCAAGAAATTTTTGTACTTCTTCTGAGGAGAAGAAATGTACTTAAGGGACTGCCCCCTAATACTTCCAGATGATATCGAGACAGAACAACCCCTAAAAGTCACCCCTGATAAGATTAATCCAAATTAAATATAAAAAATATTATTCACTGTCCCAAGAAATTTTTGTGCTTGTTCTAAAGAGATGGAAAGTACTTAGGGGACTGCCCCTTAATACTTTAAGATGAAATCAAGACAAAAAAACCCTTAAAAGTCAACCCTGATAAGATTAATCCAAATTAAATATAAAAGATATTATTCATGTGTCTTAAAAAATTTTTGTACATGTTCTGAAAAGATGGAAAGTACTAAGATGACCGTTCCTAAATACTTACAGATGATATCGAGACAAAGCAACCCCTAAAAGTCACACCCGATAAGAATAATCTAAGTTAAATATAAAAGATATTATTCATTCTCCCAAAAAATTTTTGTACATGTTCTGAATAGATGGAAAGTACTAAGGGGACTGTCCCTTAATACTTACAGATGATATCGATACAAAACAACCCCTAAAAGTCACCCCTGATAAGATTAATCCAAATTAAATATAAAAGATATTATTCACTCTCCCAAAAAATTTTTTTACTTGTTCTGAAAAGATGAAAAGTACTAAGGGGACTGTCCTTTAATACTTGCAGATGATATCGAGACAAAACAACCCCTAAAAGTCACCCCTGATAAGATTAATCCAAATTAAATATAAAAGATATTATTCACTGTCCCAAGAAATTTTTGTACTTGTTGTAAAGAGAAGGAATGTACTTAGGGGACTGCGCCCTAATACATCTAGATGATATCGTGACAAAACAACCCCTAAAAGTTACCCCCGATAAGAATAATCTAAGTTAAATATAAAAGATATTATTCACTTTCCCAAAAAATTTTTGTACTTGTTCTGAAGAGATGGAGAGTACTTAGGGGACTCCCCCTAATACTTCCAGATGATATCGAGACAAAACAACCCCTAAAAGTCACCCCTGATAAGATTAATCCAAATTAAATATAAAAGATATTATTCACTGTCCCAAGAAATTTTTGTACTTGTACTGAAGAGATAGAAACTACTAACGGGACTGCCCCCTAATACTTCCAGATGATATCGAGACAAAACAACCCCTAAAAGTTACCCCCGATAAGAATAATCTAAGTTAAATATAAAAGATATTATTCACTTTCCCAAAAAATTTTTGTACTTGTTCTGAAGAGATGGAAAGTACTGAGGGGACTGCCCCCTAATACTTCCAGATGATATCGAGACAAAACAACCCCTAAAAGTCACCCCTGATAAGGTTAATCCAAATTAAATATAAAAGATATTATTCACTTTCCCAAAAAATTTTTGTACTTGTTCTGAAGAAATGAAAAGTACTAAGCGGACTGTTCCCTAATACTTCCAGATGATATCGAGACAAAACAACCCCTAAAAGTCACCCCTGATAAGATTAATCCAAATTAAATATAAAAGATATTATTTACTGTCCCAAGAAATTTTTGTACTTGTTCTGAGGAGAAGGAATGTACTTAAGGGACTGCCCCCTTATACTTCCAGATGATATCAAGACAAAACAACCCCCTAAAAGTCACCCCTGATAAGATTAATCCAAATTAAATATAAAAGATATTATTCACTGTCCCAAGAAATTTTTGTACTTGTTCTGAAGAACAGGAATGTACTTAGGGGACTGCCTCCTAATACTTCCAGATGATTTTGAGACAAAAGAACCCCTAAAAGTTACCCCTGATAAGAATAATCTAAGTTAAATGTAAAAGATATAATTCCCTCACCCAAAAAATTTTTTTACTTGTTCTAAAGAGATGGAAAGTACTTAGGGGACTGCCCCTTAATACTTTCAGATGATACCAAGACAAAAAAACCCCTAAAAGTCACCCCTGATAAGGTTAATCCAAATTAAATATAAAAGATATTATTCACTTTCCCAAAAAATTTTTGTACTTGTTCTGAAGAGATGGAAAGTACTGACGGGACTGCCCCCTAATACTTCCAGATGATATCGAGACAAAACAACCCCTAAAAGTCACCCCTGATAAGGTTAATCCAAATTAAATATAAAAGATATTATTCACTTTCCCAAAAAATTTTTGTACTTGTTCTGAAGAAATGAAAAGTACTAAGGGGACTGCCCCCTAATACTTCCAGATGATATCGAGACAAAACAACCCCTAAAAGTCACCCCTGATAAGATTAATCCAAATTAAATATAAAAGATATTATTCACTGTCCCAAGAAATTTTTGTACTTGTTCTGAGGAGAAGGAATGTACTTAAGGGACTGCCCTCTAATACTTCCAGATGATATCGAGACAAAACAACCCCCTAAAAGTCACCCCTGATAAGATTAATCCAAATTAAATATAAAAGATATTATTCACTGTCCCAAGAAATTTTTGTACTTGTTCTGAAGAAATGGAAAGTACTAAGAAGACTGCCCCCTAATACTTTCAGATGATATCGATACAAAACAACCCCTAAAAGTTACCCCCGATAAGAATAATCTAAGTTAAATATAAAAGATATTATTCACTTTTCCAAAAAATTTTTGTACTTGTTCTGAAGAGATGGAAAGTACTTAGGGGACTGCCTCCTAATACTTCCAGATGATATCGAGACAAAACAACCCCTAAAAGTCACCCCTGATAAGATTATTCCAAATTAAATATAAAAGATATGATTCACTGTCCCAAGAAATTTTTGTACTTGTTCTGAAGAGATGGAAAGTACTAAGGGGACTGCCCCCTAATACTTCCAGATGATATCGAGACAAAACAACCCCTAAAAGTCACCCCTGATAAGATTAATCCAAATTAAATATAAAAGATATTATTCACTGTCCCAAGAAATTTTTGTACTTGTTCTGAGGAGAAGGAATGTACTTAAGGGACTGCCCCCTAATACTTCCAGATGATATCGAGACAGAACAACCCCTAAAAGTCACCCCTGATAAGATTAATCCAAATTAAATATAAAAAATATTATTCACTGTCCTAAGAAATTTTTGTACATGTTCTGAAAAGATGGAAAGTACTAAGGGGACTGTCCCTTAATACTTACAGATGATAACGAGACAAAACAACCCCTAAAAGTCACCCCTGATAAGATTAATCCAAATTAAATATAAAAGATATTATTCGCTGTACCAAGAAATTTTTGTATTTCTTCTATAGAGAAGGAATGTACTTAGCGGCCTGCTTCTAATAATTACAGATGATATCGAGACAAAACAACCCCTAAAAGTCACCCCTGATAAGATTAATCCAAATTAAATATAAAAGATATTATTCACTCTCCCAAAAAATTTTTTTACTTGTTCTGAAAAGATAAAAAGTACTAAGGGGACTGTCCCTTAATACTTGCAGATGATATCGAGACAAAACAACCCCTAAAAGTCACCCCTGATAAGATTAATCCAAATTAAATATAAAAGATATTATTCACTGTCCCAAGAAATTTTTGTACTTGTTCTAAAGAGAAGGAATGTACTTAGGGGACTGCGCCCTAATACATCCAGATGATATCAAGACAAAACAACCCCTAAAAGTCACCCCTGATAAGGTTAATCCAAATTAAATATAAAAGATATTATTCACTTTCCCAAAAAATTTTTGTACTTGTTCTGAAGAGATGGAAAGTACTAAAGGGACTGCCCCCTAATACTTCCAGATGATATCGAGACAAAACAACCCCTAAAAGTCACCCCTGATAAGGTTAATCCAAATTAAATATAAAAGATATTATTCACTTTCCCAAAAAATTTTTGTACTTGTTCTGAAGAAATTAAAAGTACTAAGCGGACTGCCCCCTAATACTTCCAGATGATATCGAGACAAAACAACACCTAAAAGTCACCCCTGATAAGATTAATCCAAATTAAATATAAAAGATATTATTCACTGTCCCAAGAAATTCTTGTACTTGTTCTGAGGAGAAGGAATGTACTTAAGGGACTGCCCCCTAATACTTCCAGATGATATCGAGACAAAACAACCCCCTAAAAGTCACCCCTGATAAGATTAATCCAAATTAAATATAAAAGATATGATTCACTGTCCCAAGAAATTTTTGTACTAGTTCTAAAGAGATGGAAAGTCCTAAGGGGACTGCCCCCTAATACTTCTAGATGATATCGAGACAAAACAACGCCTAAAAGTCACCCCTGATAAGATTAATCCAAATTAAATATAAAAGATATTATTCACTGTCCCAAGAAATTTTTGTACTTCTTCTGATGAGAAGAAATGTACTTAAGGGACTGCCCTCTAATACTTCCAGATGATATCGAGACAGAACAACCCCTAAAAGTCACCCCTGATAAGATTAATCCAAATTAAATATAAAAGATATTATTCACTGTCCCAAGAAATTTTTGTACTTGTTCTAAAGAGAAGGAATGTACTTAGGGGACTGCGCCCTAATACATCCAGATGATATCAAGACAAAACAACCCCTAAAAGTCACCCCTGATAAGGTTAATCCAAATTAAATATAAAAGATATTATTCACTTTCCCAAAAAATTTTTGTACTTGTTCTGAAGAGATGGAAAGTACTAAAGGGACTGCCCCCTAATACTTCCAGATGATATCGAGACAAAACAACCCCTAAAAGTCACCCCTGATAAGGTTAATCCAAATTAAATATAAAAGATATTATTCACTTTCCCAAAAAATGTTTGTACTTGTTCTGAAGAAATTAAAAGTACTAAGCGGACTGCCCCCTAATACTTCCAGATGATATCGAGACAAAACAACACCTAAAAGTCACCCCTGATAAGATTAATCCAAATTAAATATAAAAGATATTATTCACTGTCCCAAGAAATTTTTGTACTTGTTCTGAGGAGAAGGAATGTACTTAAGGGACTGCCCCCTAATACTTCCAGATGATATCGAGACAAAACAACCCCCTAAAAGTCACCCCTGATAAGATTAATCCAAATTAAATATAAAAGATATGATTCACTGTCCCAAGAAATTTTTGTACTTGTTCTAAAGAGATGGAAAGTCCTAAGGGGACTGCCCCCTAATACTTCTAGATGATATCGAGACAAAACAACCCCTAAAAGTCACCCCTGATAAGATTAATCCAAATTAAATATAAAAGATATTATTCACTGTCCCAAGAAATTTTTGTACTTCTTCTGATGAGAAGAAATGTACTTAAGGGACTGCCCCCTAATACTTCCAGATGATATCGAGACAGAACAACCCCTAAAAGTCACCCCTGATAAGATTAATCCAAATTAAATATAAAAAATATTATTCACTGTCCCAAGAAATTTTTGTACATGTTCTGAAAAGATGGAAAGTAATAAGGGGACTGTCCCTTAATACTTACAGATGATAACGAGACAAAACAACCCCTAAAAGTCACCCCTGATAAGATTAATCCAAATTAAATATAAAAGATATTATTCGCTGTACCAAGAAATTTTTGTATTTCTTCTAAAGAGAAGGAATGTACTTAGCGGACTGCCCCCTAATAATTACAGATGATATCGAGACAAAACAACCCCTAAAAGTTACCCCCGATAAGAATAATCTAAGTTAAATGTAAAAGACATTATTCAGTCTCTCAAAAAATTTTTTTACTTGTTCTGAAAAGCTGAAAAGTACTAAGGGGACTGTCCCTTAATACTTCCAGATGATATTGAGAAAAAACAACCCCTAAAAGTCACCCCTGATAAGATTAATCCAAATTAAATATAAAAAATATTATTCACTCTCCCAAGAAATTTTTGTACTTGTTCTGAAGAGAAGGAATGTACTTAGCGGACTGCCCCCTAATACTTTCAGATGATATCGAGACAAAACAACCCCTAAAAGTCACCCCTGATAAGATTAATCCAAATTAAATATAAAAGATATTATTCACTGTCCCAAGAAATTTTTGTACTTGTTCTGAAGAGAAGGAATGTACTTAACGGACTGCCCCCTAATACTTCCAGATGATATTGAGAAAAAACAACCCCTAAAAGTCACCCCTGATAAGATTAATCCAAATTAAATATAAAAAATATTATTCACTGTCCCAAGAAATTTTTGTACTTGTTCTAAAGAGCAGGAATGTACTTAGCGGACTGCCCCTTAATACTTCCAGATGATATCGAGACAAAACAACCTTTAAAAGTCACCCCTGATAAGATTAATCCAAATGAAATATAAAAGATATTATTCACTCTCCCAAGAAATTTTTGTACTTGTTCTGAAGAGAAGGAATGTACTTAGCGGACTGCCCCCTAATACTTTCAGATGATATCGAGACAAAACAACCCCTAAAAGTCACCCCTGATAAGATTAATCCAAATTAAATATAAAAGATATTATTCACTGTCCCAAGAAATTTTTGTACTTGTTCTGAAGAGAAGGAATGTACTTAACGGACTGCCCCCTAATACTTCCAGATGATATTGAGAAAAAACAACCCCTAAAAGTCACCCCTGATAAGAATAATCCAAGTTAAATATAAAAGATATTATTCACTTTCCCAAAAAATTTTTGTACTTGTTCTGAAGAGAAGGAATGTACTTAACGGACTGCCCCCTAATACTTTCAGATGATATCCAGACAAAACAACCCCTAAAAGTCACCCCTGATAAGATTAATCCAAATTAAATATAAAAGATATTATTCACTGTCCCAAGAAATTTTTGTACTTGTTCTGAAGAGAAGGAATGTACTTAACGGACTGCCCCCTAATACTTCCAGATGATATTGAGAAAAAACAACCCCTAAAAGTCACCCCTGATAAGAATAATCCAAGTTAAATATAAAAGATATTATTCACTTTCCCAAAAAATTTTTGTACTTGTTCTAAAGAGATGGAAAGTACTTAGGGGACTGCCCCCTAATACTGCCAGATGATATCGAGACAAAACAACCCCTAAAAGTTACCCCTGATAAGATTAATCCAAATTAAATATAAAAGATATTATTCACTGTCCCAAGAAATTTTTGTACTTGTTCTGAAGAGAAGGAATGTACTTAGGGGACTGCCCCCTAATAGTTCCAGATGATATTGAGAAAAAGCAACCCCTAAAAGTTACCCCTGATAAGAATAATCCAAGTTAAATATAAAAGATATTATTCACTTTCCCAAAAAATTTTTGTACTTGTTCTGAAGAGAAGGAATGTACTTAACGGACTGCCCCCTAATACTTTCAGATGATATCCAGACAAAACAACCCCTAAAAGTCACCCCTGATAAGAATAATCCAAGTTAAATATAAAAGATATTATTCACTTTCCCAAAAAATTTTTGTACTTGTTCTAAAGACATGGAAAGTACTAAGGGGACTGCCCCCTAATACTTCCAGATGATATCGAGACAAAACAACCCCTAAAAGTTACCCCTGATAAGATAAATCCAAATTAAATATAAAAGATATTATTCACTGTCCCAAGAAATTTTTGTACTTGTTCTAAAGACATGGAAAGTACTAAGGGGACTGCCCCCTAATACTTTCAGATGATATCGATACAAAACAACCCCTAAAAGTTACCCCCGATAAGAAAAACCTAAGTTAAATGTAAAAGATATTATTCACTCTCCCAAGAAATTTTTGTACTTGTTCTGAAGAGAAGGAATGTACTTAACGGACTGCCCCCTAATACTTTCAGATGATATCGAGACAAAACAACCCCTAAAAGTCACCCCTGATAAGATTAATCCAAATTAAATATAAAAGATATTATTCACTGTCCCAAGAAATTTTTGTACTTGTTCTGAAGAGAAGGAATGTACTTAACGGACTGCCCCCTAATACTTCCAGATGATATTATGAAAAAACAACCCCTAAAAGTCACCCCTATAAGATTAATCCAAATTAAATATAAAAAATATTATTCACTGTCCCAAGAAATTTTTGTACTTGTTCTAAAGAGAAGGAATGTACTTAGGGGACTGCCCCCTAATACGTCCAGATGATATTGAGAAAAAACAACCCCTAAAAGTTACCCCTGATAAGAATAATCCAAGTTAAATATAAAAGATATTATTCACTTTCCCAAAACATTTTTGTCCTTGTTCTGAAGAGAAGGAATGTACTTAGGGGACTGCCCCCTAATACTTTCAGATGATATCGAGACAAAACAACCTTTAAAAGTCACCCCTGATAAGATTAATTCAAGTTAAATATAAAAGATATTATTCACTTTCCCAAAACATTTTTGTCCTTGTTCTGAAGAGAAGGAATGTACTTAGGGGACTGCCCCCTAATACTTCCAGATGATATCGAGACAAAACAACCTTTAAAAGTCACCCCTGATAAGATTAATCCAAATTAAATATAAAAAATATTATTCACTGTCCCAAGAAATTTTTGTACTTGTTCTGAAGAGCTGGAATGTACTTAGGGGACTGCCCCCTAATACTTCCAGATGATATCGAGACAAAACAACCTTCAAATGTCACCCCTGATAAGATTAATCCAAATTAAATATAAAAGATATTATTCACTGTCCCAAGAAATTTTTGTACTTGTTTTGAAGAGAAGGAATGTACTTAGGGGACTGCCCTCTAATACTTCCAGATGATATTGAAAAAAAACAACCCCTAAAAGTTACCCCTGATAAGAATAATCCAAGTTAAATATAAAAGATATTAATCACTTTCCCAAAACATTTTTGTCCTTGTTCTGAAGAGAAGGAATGTACTTAGGGGACTGCCTTCTAATACTTTCAGATGATATCGAGACAAAACAACCTTTAAAAGTCACCCCTGATAAGATTAATCCAAATTCAATATAAAAAATATTATTCACTGTCCCAAGAAATTTTTTACTTGTTCTGAAGAGATGGAAAGTACTAAGGGGACTGCCCCCTAATACTGTCAGATGATATCGATACAAAACAACCCCTAAAAGTTACCCCCGATAAGAAAAACCTAAGTTAAATGTAAAAGATATTATTCACTCTCCCAAGAAATTTTTGTACTTGTTCTGAAGAGAAGGAATGTACTTAGCGGACTGCCCCCTAATACTTTCAGATGATATCGAGACAAAACAACCCCTAAAAGTCACCCCTGATAAGATTAATCCAAATTAAATATAAAAGATATTATTCACTGTCCCAAGAAATTTTTGTACTTGTTCTGAAGAGAAGGAATGTACTTAACGGACTGCCCCCTAATACTTCCAGATGATATTGAGAAAAAACAACCCCTAAAAGTCACCCCTGATAAGATTAATCCAAATTAAATATAAAAAATATTATTCACTGTCCCAAGAAATTTTTGTACTTGTTTTAAAGAGCAGGTATGTACTTAGCGGACTGCCCCTTAATACTTCCAGATGATATCGAGACAAAACAACCTTTAAAAGTCACCCCTGATAAGATTAATCCAAATGAAATATAACAGATATTATTCACTCTCCCAAGAAATTTTTGTACTTGTTCTGAAGAAAAGGAATGTACTTAACGGACTGCCCCCTAATACTTTCACATGATATCCAGACAAAACAACCCCTAAAAGTCACCCCTGATAAGATTAATCCAAATTAAATATAAAAGATATTATTCACTGTCCCAAGAAATTTTAGTACTTGTTCTGAAGAGAAGGAATGTACTTAGGGGACTGCCCCCTAATACTTCCAGATGATATCGAGACAAAACAACCCCTAAAAGTTACCCCTGATAAGATAAATCCAAATTAAATATAAAAGATATTATTCACTGTCCCAAGAAATTTTTGTACTTGTTCTGAAGAGATGGAAAGTACTTAGGGGACTGCCCCCTAATACTGCCAGATGATATCGAGACAAAACAACCCCTAAAAGTTACCCCCGATAAGAATAATCTAAGTTAAATATAAAAGATATTATTCACTTTCCCAAAAAATTTTTGTACTTGTTCTGAAGAAATGAAAAGTACTAAGGGGACTGCCCTCTAATACTTCCAGATGATATCAAGACAAAACAACCCCTAAAAGTCACCCCTGATAAGATTAATCCAAATTAAATATAAAAGATATTATTCACTGTCCCAAGAAATTTTTGTACTTGTTCTAAAGAGCAGGAATGTACTTAGCGGACTGCCCCTTAATACTTCCAGATGATATCGAGACAAAACAACCTTTAAAAGTCACCCCTGATAAGATTAATCTAAATTAAATATAAAAGATATTATTCACTTTCCAAAAAAATTTTTGTACTTGTTCTGAAGAGAAGGAATGTTTTTAGGAGACTGCCCCCTAATACTTCCAGATGATATTGAGAAAAAACAACCCCTAAAAGTCACCCCTGATAAGATTAATCCAAATTAAATAAAAAAAATATTATTCACTGTCCCAAGAAATTTTTGTACTTGTTCTAAAGAGCAGGAATGTACTTAGCGGACTGCCCCTTAATACTTCCAGATGATATCGAGACAAAACAACCTTTAAAAGTCACCCCTGATAAGATTAATCCAAATTAAATATAAAAGATATTATTCACTGTCCCAAGAAATTTTTGTACTTGTTCTGAAGAGAAGGAATGTACTTAGGGGACTGCCCCCTAATACTTCCTGATGATATTGAGAAAAAACAACCCCTAAAAGTTACCCCTGATAAGAATAATCCAAGTTAAATGTAAAAGATATTATTCACTTTCCCAAAAAATTTTTGTACTTGTTCTGAAGAGATGGAAAGTACTTACGGGACTAACCTTTAATACTTCCAGATGATATCAAGACAAAACAACCCCTAAAAGTCACCCCTGATAAGATTAATCCAAATTAAATATAAAAGATATTATTCACTTTCCAAAAATATTTTTGTCCTTGTTCTGAAGAGAAGGAATGTACTTAGGGGACTGCCCCCTAATACTTTTAGATGATATCGAGACAAAACAAGCCCTAAAAGTCACCCCTGATAAGAATAATCCAAATTAAATATAAAAGATATTATTTACTCTCCCAAGAAATTTTTGTACTTGTTCTGAAGAGAAGGAATGTACTTTAAGGGACTGCCCCCTAATACTTCCAGATGATATTGAGAAAAAACAACCCCTAAAAGTTACCCCTGATAAGAATAATCTAAGTTAAATATAAAAGATATTATTCACTTTCCCAAAAAATTTTTGAACTTATTCTGAAGAGAAGGAATGTACTTAGGGGACTGCCCCCAAATACTTCCAGATGATATTGAGAAAAAACAACCCCTAAAAGTCACCCCTGATAAGATTAATCCAAATTAAATATAAAAGATATTATTCACTTTCCCAAAAAATTTTTGTACTTGTTCTGAAGAGAAGGAATGCTTTTAGGAAACTGCCCCCTAATACTTTCAGATAATATCGAGACAAAACAACCCCTAATAGTCACCCCTGATAAGATTAATCCAAATTACATATAAAAAATATTATTCACTGTCCCAAGAAATTTTTGTACTTGTTCTGAAGAGCTGGAATGTACTAAGGGGACTGCCCCCTAATACTTCCAGATGATATCGAGAAAAAACAACCCCTAAAAGTTACACCTGATAAGAATAATCCAAGTTAAATATAAAAGATATTATTCACTTTCCCAAAAAATTTTTTGTACTTGTTCTAAAGAGATAAAAAGTACTAAGGGGACTGTCCCTTAATACTTACAGATGATATCGAGACAAAACAAACTCTAAAAGTTACCCCTGATAAAAATAATCCAAGTTAAATATAAAAGATATTATTCACTTTCCCAAAAAATTTTTGAACTTTTTCTGAAGAGAAGGAATGTACTTAGGGGACTGCTCCCTAATACTTCCAGATGATATTGAGAAAAAACAACCCCTAAAAGTTACCCCTGATAAGAATAATCCAAGTTAAATATAAAAGATATTATTCACTTTCCCAAAAAATTTTTGAACTTATTCTGAAGAGAAGGAATGTACTTAGGGGACTGCCCCCAAATACTTCCAGATGATATTGAGAAAAAACAACCCCTAAAAGTCACCCCTGATAAGATTAATCCAAATTAAATATAAAAAATATTATTCACTGTCCCAAGAAATTTTTGTACTTGTTCTGAAGAGCTGGAATGTACTAAGGGGACTGCCCCCTAATACTTGCAGATGATATCGAGACAAAACAACCTTTAAAAGTCACCCCTGATAAGATTAATCCAAATTAAACATAAAAGATATTATTCACTGTCCCAAGAAATTTTTGTACTTGTTCTGAAGAGAAGGAATGTACTTAGGGGACTGCCCCCTAATACGTCCAGATGATATTGAGAAAAAACAACCCCTAAAAGTTACCCCTGATAAGAATAATCCAAGTTAAATATAAAAGATATTATTCACTTTCCCAAAACATTTTTGTCCTTGTTCTGAAGTGAAGGAATGTACTTAGGGGACTGCCCCCTAATACTTCCAGATGATATCGAGACAAAACAACCTTTAAAAGTCACCCCTGATAAGATTAATTCAAGTTAAATATAAAAGATATTATTCACTTTCCCAAAACATTTTTGTCCTTGTTCTGAAGAGAAGGAATGTACTTAGGGGACTGCCCCCTAATACTTCCAGATGATATCGAGACAAAACAACCTTTAAAAGTCACCCCTGATAAGATTAATCCAAATTAAACATAAAAGATATTATTCACTGTCCCAAGAAATTTTTGTACTTGTTCTGAAGAGAAGGAATGTACTTAGGGGACTGCCCCCTAATACGTCCAGATGATATTGAGAAAAAACAACCCCTAAAAGTTACCCCTGATAAGAATAATCCAAGTTAAATATAAAAGATATTATTCACTTTCCCAAAACATTTTTGTCCTTGTTCTGAAGTGAAGGAATGTACTTAGGGGACTGCCCCCTAATACTTCCAGATGATATCGAGACAAAACAACCTTTAAAAGTCACCCCTGATAAGATTAATTCAAGTTAAATATAAAAGATATTATTCACTTTCCCAAAACATTTTTGTCCTTGTTCTGAAGAGAAGGAATGTACTTAGGGGACTGCCCCCTAATACTTCCAGATGATATCGAGACAAAACAACCTTTAAAAGTCACCCCTGATAAGATTAATCCAAATTAAATATAAAAAATATTATTCACTGTCCCAAGAAATTTTTGTACTTGTTCTGAAGAGCTGGAATGTACTTAGGGGACTGCCCCCTAATACTTCCAGATGATATCGAGACAAAACAACCTTTAAATGTCACCCCTGATAAGATTAATCCAAATTAAATATAAAAGATATTATTCACTGTCCCAAGAAATTTTTGTACTTGTTTTGAAGAGAAGGAATGTACTTAGGGGACTGCCCTCTAATACTTCCAGATGATATTGAAAAAAAACAACCCCTAAAAGTTACCCCTGATAAGAATAATCCAAGTTAAATATAAAAGATATTAATCACTTTCCCAAAACATTTTTGTCCTTGTTCTGAAGAGAAGGAATGTACTTAGGGGACTGCCTTCTAATACTTTCAGATGATATCGAGACAAAACAACCTTTAAAAGTCACCCCTGATAAGATTAATCCAAATTCAATATAAAAAATATTATTCACTGTCCCAAGAAATTTTTTACTTGTTCTAAAGAGATGGAAAGTACTAAGGGGACTGCCCCCTAATACTTTCAGATGATATCGATACAAAACAACCCCTAAAAGTTACCCCCGATAAGAAAAACCTAAGTTAAATGTAAAAGATATTATTCACTCTCCCAAGAAATTTTTGTACTTGTTCTGAAGAGAAGGAATGTACTTAGCGGACTGCCCCCTAATACTTTCAGATGATATCGAGACAAAACAACCCCTAAAAGTCACCCCTGATAAGATTAATCCAAATTAAATATAAAAGATATTATTCACTGTCCCAAGAAATTTTTGTACTTGTTCTGAAGAGAAGGAATGTACTTAACGGACTGCCCCCTAATACTTCCAGATGATATTGAGAAAAAACAACCTCTAAAAGTCACCCCTGATAAGATTAATCCAAATTAAATATAAAAAATATTATTCACTGTCCCAAGAAATTTTTGTACTTGTTCTAAAGAGCAGGAATGTACTTAGCGGACTGCCCCTTAATACTTCCAGATGATATCGAGACAAAACAACCTTTAAAAGTCACCCCTGATAAGATTAATCCAAATGAAATATAAAAGATATTATTCACTCTCCCAAGAAATTTTTGTACTTGTTCTGAAGAAAAGGAATATACTTAACGGACTGCCCCCTAATACTTTCAGATGATATCCAGACAAAACAACCCCTAAAAGTCACCCCTGATAAGATTAATCCAAATTAAATATAAAAGATATTATTCACTGTCCCAAGAAATTTTTGTACTTGTTCTGAAGAGAAGAAATGTACTTAGGGGACTGCCCCCTAATACTTCCAGATGATATTGAGAAAAAGCAACCCCTAAAAGTTACCCCTGATAAGAATAATCCAAGTTAAATATAAAAGATTTTATTCACTTTCCCAAAAAATTTTTGTACTTGTTCTGAAGACATGGAAAGTACTAAGGGGACTGCCCCCTAATACTTCCAGATGATATCGAGACAAAACAACCCCTAAAAGTTACCCCTGATAAGATAAATCCAAATTAAATATAAAAGATATTATTCACTGTCCCAAGAAATTTTTGTACTTGTTCTAAAGACATGGAAAGTACTAAGGGGACTGCCCCCTAATACTTTCAGATGATATCGATACAAAACAACCCCTAAAAGTTACCCCCGATAAGAAAAACCTAAGTTAAATGTAAAAGATATTATTCACTCTCCCAAGAAATTTTTGTACTTGTTCTGAAGAGAAGGAATGTACTTAACGGACTGCCCCCTAATACTTTCAGATGATATCGAGACAAAACAACCCCTAAAAGTCACCCCTGATAAGATTAATCCAAATTAAATATAAAAGATATTATTCACTGTCCCAAGAAATTTTTGTACTTGTTCTGAAGAGAAGGAATGTACTTAACGGACTGCCCCCTAATACTTCCAGATGATATTATGAAAAAACAACCCCTAAAAGTCACCCCTATAAGATTAATCCAAATTAAATATAAAAAATATTATTCACTGTCCCAAGAAATTTTTGTACTTGTTCTAAAGAGCAGGAATGTACTTAGCGGACTGCCCCTTAATACTTCCAGATGATATCGAGACAAAACAACCTTTAAAAGTCACCCCTGATAAGATTAATCCAAATGAAATATAAAAGATAATATTCACTCTCCCAAGAAATTTTTGTACTTGTTCTGAGAAGAAGAAATGTACTTAAGGGACTGCCCCCTAATACTTCCAGATGATATCGAGACAAAACAACCCCTAAAAGTCACCCCTGATAAGATTAATCCAAATTAAATATAAAAGATATTATTCACTGTCCCAAGAAATTTTTGTACTTCTTCTGAGGAGAAGAAATGTACTTAAGGGACTGCCCCCTAATACTTCCAGATGATATCGAGACAGAACAACCCCTAAAAGTCACCCCTGATAAGATTAATCCAAATTAAATATAAAAAATATTATTCACTGTCCCAAGAAATTTTTGTGCTTGTTCTAAAGAGATGGAAAGTACTTAGGGGACTGCCCCCAAATACTTCCAGATGATATTGAGAAAAAACAACCCCTAAAAGTCACCCCTGATAAGATTAATCCAAATTAAATATAAAAAATATTATTCACTGTCCCAAGAAATTTTTGTACTTGTTCTGAAGAGCTGGAATGTACTAAGGGGACTGCCCCCTAATACTTGCAGATGATATCGAGACAAAACAACCTTTAAAAGTCACCCCTGATAAGATTAATCCAAATTAAACATAAAAGATATTATTCACTGTCCCAAAACATTTTTGTCCTTGTTCTGAAGAGAAGGAATGTACTTAGGGGACTGCCCCCTAATACTTCCAGATGATATCGAGACAAAACAACCTTTAAAAGTCACCCCTGATAAGATTAATCCAAATTAAATATAAAAAATATTATTCACTGTCCCAAGAAATTTTTGTACTTGTTCTAAAGAGCTGAAATGTACTTAGGGGACTGCCCCCTAATACTTCCAGATGATATCGAGACAAAACAACCTTTAAATGTCACCCCTGATAAGATTAATCCAAATTAAATATAAAAGATATTATTCACTGTCCCAAGAAATTTTTGTACTTGTTTTGAAGAGAAGGAATGTACTTAGGGGACTGCCCTCTAATACTTCCAGATGATATTGAAAAAAAACAACCCCTAAAAGTTACCCCTGATAAGAATAATCCAAGTTAAATATAAAAGATATTAATCACTTTCCCAAAACATTTTTGTCCTTGTTCTGAAGAGAAGGAATGTACTTAGGGGACTGCCCCCTAATACTTCCAGATGATATCGAGACAAAACAACCTTTAAAAGTCACCCCTGATAAGATTAATTCAAGTTAAATATAAAAGATATTATTCACTTTCCCAAAACATTTTTGTCCTTGTTCTGAAGAGAAGGAATGTACTTAGGGGACTGCCCCCTAATACTTCCAGATGATATCGAGACAAAACAACCTTTAAAAGTCACCCCTGATAAGATTAATCCAAATTAAATATAAAAAATATTATTCACTGTCCCAAGAAATTTTTGTACTTGTTCTAAAGAGCTGGAATGTACTTAGGGGACTGCCCCCTAATACTTCCAGATGATATCGAGACAAAACAACCTTTAAATGTCACCCCTGATAAGATTAATCCAAATTAAATATAAAAGATATTATTCACTGTCCCAAGAAATTTTTGTACTTGTTTTGAAGAGAAGGAATGTACTTAGGGGACTGCCCTCTAATACTTCCAGATGATATTGAAAAAAAACAACCCCTAAAAGTTACCCCTGATAAGAATAATCCAAGTTAAATATAAAAGATATTAATCACTTTCCCAAAACATTTTTGTCCTTGTTCTGAAGAGAAGGAATGTACTTAGGGGACTGCCTTCTAATACTTTCAGATGATATCGAGACAAAACAACCTTTAAAAGTCACCCCTGATAAGATTAATCCAAATTCAATATAAAAAATATTATTCACTGTCCCAAGAAATTTTTGTACTTCTTCTGAGGAGAAGAAATGTACTTAAGGGACTGCCCCCTAATACTTCCAGATGATATCGAGACAGAACAACCCCTAAAAGTCACCCCTGATAAGATTAATCCAAATTAAATATAAAAAATATTATTCACTGTCCCAAGAAATTTTTGTGCTTGTTCTAAAGAGATGGAAAGTACTTAGGGGACTGCCCCCAAATACTTCCAGATGATATTGAGAAAAAACAACCCCTAAAAGTCACCCCTGATAAGATTAATCCAAATTAAATATAAAAAATATTATTCACTGTCCCAAGAAATTTTTGTACTTGTTCTGAAGAGCTGGAATGTACTAAGGGGACTGCCCCCTAATACTTGCAGATGATATCGAGACAAAACAACCTTTAAAAGTCACCCCTGATAAGATTAATCCAAATTAAACATAAAAGATATTATTCACTGTCCCAAAACATTTTTGTCCTTGTTCTGAAGAGAAGGAATGTACTTAGGGGACTGCCCCCTAATACTTCCAGATGATATCGAGACAAAACAACCTTTAAAAGTCACCCCTGATAAGATTAATCCAAATTAAATATAAAAAATATTATTCACTGTCCCAAGAAATTTTTGTACTTGTTCTAAAGAGCTGAAATGTACTTAGGGGACTGCCCCCTAATACTTCCAGATGATATCGAGACAAAACAACCTTTAAATGTCACCCCTGATAAGATTAATCCAAATTAAATATAAAAGATATTATTCACTGTCCCAAGAAATTTTTGTACTTGTTTTGAAGAGAAGGAATGTACTTAGGGGACTGCCCTCTAATACTTCCAGATGATATTGAAAAAAAACAACCCCTAAAAGTTACCCCTGATAAGAATAATCCAAGTTAAATATAAAAGATATTAATCACTTTCCCAAAACATTTTTGTCCTTGTTCTGAAGAGAAGGAATGTACTTAGGGGACTGCCCCCTAATACTTCCAGATGATATCGAGACAAAACAACCTTTAAAAGTCACCCCTGATAAGATTAATTCAAGTTAAATATAAAAGATATTATTCACTTTCCCAAAACATTTTTGTCCTTGTTCTGAAGAGAAGGAATGTACTTAGGGGACTGCCCCCTAATACTTCCAGATGATATCGAGACAAAACAACCTTTAAAAGTCACCCCTGATAAGATTAATCCAAATTAAATATAAAAAATATTATTCACTGTCCCAAGAAATTTTTGTACTTGTTCTAAAGAGCTGGAATGTACTTAGGGGACTGCCCCCTAATACTTCCAGATGATATCGAGACAAAACAACCTTTAAATGTCACCCCTGATAAGATTAATCCAAATTAAATATAAAAGATATTATTCACTGTCCCAAGAAATTTTTGTACTTGTTTTGAAGAGAAGGAATGTACTTAGGGGACTGCCCTCTAATACTTCCAGATGATATTGAAAAAAAACAACCCCTAAAAGTTACCCCTGATAAGAATAATCCAAGTTAAATATAAAAGATATTAATCACTTTCCCAAAACATTTTTGTCCTTGTTCTGAAGAGAAGGAATGTACTTAGGGGACTGCCTTCTAATACTTTCAGATGATATCGAGACAAAACAACCTTTAAAAGTCACCCCTGATAAGATTAATCCAAATTCAATATAAAAAATATTATTCACTGTCCCAAGAAATTTTTTACTTGTTCTGAAGAGATGGAAAGTACTAAGGGGACTGCCCCCTAATACTTTCAGATGATATCGATACAAAACAACCCCTAAAAGTTACCCCCGATAAGAAAAACCTAAGTTAAATGTAAAAGATATTATTCACTCTCCCAAGAAATTTTTGTACTTGTTCTGAAGAGCTGGAATGTACTTAGGGGACTGACCCCTAATACTTCCAGATGATATCGAGACAAAACAACCTTTAAATGTCACCCCTGATAAGATTAATCCAAATTAAATATAAAAGATATTATTCACTGTCCCAAGAAATTTTTGTACTTGTTTTGAAGAGAAGGAATGTACTTAGGGGACTGCCCTCTAATACTTCCAGATGATATTGAAAAAAAACAACCCCTAAAAGTTACCCCTGATAAGAATAATCCAAGTTAAATATAAAAGATATTAATCACTTTCCCAAAACATTTTTGTCCTTGTTCTGAAGAGAAGGAATGTACTTAGGGGACTGCCTTCTAATACTTTCAGATGATATCGAGACAAAACAACCTTTAAAAGTCACCCCTGATAAGATTAATCCAAATTCAATATAAAAAATATTATTCACTGTCCCAAGAAATTTTTTACTTGTTCTAAAGAGATGGAAAGTACTAAGGGGACTGCCCCCTAATACTTTCAGATGATATCGATACAAAACAACCCCTAAAAGTTACCCCCGATAAGAAAAACCTAAGTTAAATGTAAAAGATATTATTCACTTTCCCAAAAAATTTTTGAACTTATTCTGAAGTGAAGGAATGTACTTAGGGGACTGCCCCCTAATACTTCCAGATGATATTGAGAAAAAACAACCCCTAAAAGTTACCCCTGATAAGAATAATCTAAGTTAAATATAAAAGATATTATTCACTTTCCCAAAAAATTTTTGAACTTATTCTGAAGAGAAGGAATGTACTTAGGGGACTGCCCCCAAATACTTCCAGATGATATTGAGAAAAAACAACCCCTAAAAGTCACCCCTGATAAGATTAATCCAAATTAAATATAAAAAATATTATTCACTGTCCCAAGAAATTTTTGTACTTGTTCTGAAGAGCTGGAATGTACTAAGGGGACTGCCCCCTAATACTTGCAGATGATATCGAGACAAAACAACCTTTAAAAGTCACCCCTGATAAGATTAATCCAAATTAAACATAAAAGATATTATTCACTGTCCCAAAACATTTTTGTCCTTGTTCTGAAGAGAAGGAATGTACTTAGGGGACTGCCCCCTAATACTTCCAGATGATATCGAGACAAAACAACCTTTAAAAGTCACCCCTGATAAGATTAATCCAAATTAAATATAAAAAATATTATTCACTGTCCCAAGAAATTTTTGTACTTGTTCTAAAGAGCTGAAATGTACTTAGGGGAC
The DNA here is from genome assembly GCA_037103525.1 of Ganaspis brasiliensis. NCBI lineage: Eukaryota > Metazoa > Arthropoda > Insecta > Hymenoptera > Figitidae > Ganaspis > Ganaspis brasiliensis. Next base: position 555,509 of record JAZKLR010000669.1, read on the forward strand.
TGCCCCCTAATACTTCCAGATGATATCGAGACAAAACACCCTTTAAATGTCACCCCTGATAAGATTAATCCAAATTAAATATAAAAGATATTATTCACTGTCCCAAGAAATTTTTGTACTTGTTTTGAAGAGAAGGAATGTACTTAGGGGACTGCCCTCTAATACTTCCAGATGATATTGAAAAAAAACAACCCCTAAAAGTTACCCCTGATAAGAATAATCCAAGTTAAATATAAAAGATATTAATCACTTTCCCAAAACATTTTTGTCCTTGTTCTGAAGAGAAGGAATGTACTTAGGGGACTGCCCCCTAATACTTCCAGATGATATCGAGACAAAACAACCTTTAAAAGTCACCCCTGATAAGATTAATTCAAGTTAAATATAAAAGATATTATTCACTTTCCCAAAACATTTTTGTCCTTGTTCTGAAGAGAAGGAATGTACTTAGGGGACTGCCCCCTAATACTTCCAGATGATATCGAGACAAAACAACCTTTAAAAGTCACCCCTGATAAGATTAATCCAAATTAAATATAAAAAATATTATTCACTGTCCCAAGAAATTTTTGTACTTGTTCTAAAGAGCTGGAATGTACTTAGAAGACTGCCCCCTAATACTTCCAGATGATATCGAGACAAAACAACCTTTAAATGTCACCCCTGATAAGATTAATCCAAATTAAATATAAAAGATATTATTCACTGTCCCAAGAAATTTTTGTACTTGTTTTGAAGAGAAGGAATGTACTTAGGGGACTGCCCTCTAATACTTCCAGATGATATTGAAAAAAAACAACCCCTAAAAGTTACCCCTGATAAGAATAATCCAAGTTAAATATAAAAGATATTAATCACTTTCCCAAAACATTTTTGTCCTTGTTCTGAAGAGAAGGAATGTACTTAGGGGACTGCCTTCTAATACTTTCAGATGATATCGAGACAAAACAACCTTTAAAAGTCACCCCTGATAAGATTAATCCAAATTCAATATAAAAAATATTATTCACTGTCCCAAGAAATTTTTGTACTTCTTCTGAGGAGAAGAAATGTACTTAAGGGACTGCCCCCTAATACTTCCAGATGATATCGAGACAGAACAACCCCTAAAAGTCACCCCTGATAAGATTAATCCAAATTAAATATAAAAAATATTATTCACTGTCCCAAGAAATTTTTGTGCTTGTTCTAAAGAGATGGAAAGTACTTAGGGGACTGCCCCCAAATACTTCCAGATGATATTGAGAAAAAACAACCCCTAAAAGTCACCCCTGATAAGATTAATCCAAATTAAATATAAAAAATATTATTCACTGTCCCAAGAAATTTTTGTACTTGTTCTGAAGAGCTGGAATGTACTAAGGGGACTGCCCCCTAATACTTGCAGATGATATCGAGACAAAACAACCTTTAAAAGTCACCCCTGATAAGATTAATCCAAATTAAACATAAAAGATATTATTCACTGTCCCAAAACATTTTTGTCCTTGTTCTGAAGAGAAGGAATGTACTTAGGGGACTGCCCCCTAATACTTCCAGATGATATCGAGACAAAACAACCTTTAAAAGTCACCCCTGATAAGATTAATCCAAATTAAATATAAAAAATATTATTCACTGTCCCAAGAAATTTTTGTACTTGTTCTAAAGAGCTGAAATGTACTTAGGGGACTGCCCCCTAATACTTCCAGATGATATCGAGACAAAACAACCTTTAAATGTCACCCCTGATAAGATTAATCCAAATTAAATATAAAAGATATTATTCACTGTCCCAAGAAATTTTTGTACTTGTTTTGAAGAGAAGGAATGTACTTAGGGGACTGCCCTCTAATACTTCCAGATGATATTGAAAAAAAACAACCCCTAAAAGTTACCCCTGATAAGAATAATCCAAGTTAAATATAAAAGATATTAATCACTTTCCCAAAACATTTTTGTCCTTGTTCTGAAGAGAAGGAATGTACTTAGGGGACTGCCCCCTAATACTTCCAGATGATATCGAGACAAAACAACCTTTAAAAGTCACCCCTGATAAGATTAATTCAAGTTAAATATAAAAGATATTATTCACTTTCCCAAAACATTTTTGTCCTTGTTCTGAAGAGAAGGAATGTACTTAGGGGACTGCCCCCTAATACTTCCAGATGATATCGAGACAAAACAACCTTTAAAAGTCACCCCTGATAAGATTAATCCAAATTAAATATAAAAAATATTATTCACTGTCCCAAGAAATTTTTGTACTTGTTCTAAAGAGCTGGAATGTACTTAGGGGACTGCCCCCTAATACTTCCAGATGATATCGAGACAAAACAACCTTTAAATGTCACCCCTGATAAGATTAATCCAAATTAAATATAAAAGATATTATTCACTGTCCCAAGAAATTTTTGTACTTGTTTTGAAGAGAAGGAATGTACTTAGGGGACTGCCCTCTAATACTTCCAGATGATATTGAAAAAAAACAACCCCTAAAAGTTACCCCTGATAAGAATAATCCAAGTTAAATATAAAAGATATTAATCACTTTCCCAAAACATTTTTGTCCTTGTTCTGAAGAGAAGGAATGTACTTAGGGGACTGCCTTCTAATACTTTCAGATGATATCGAGACAAAACAACCTTTAAAAGTCACCCCTGATAAGATTAATCCAAATTCAATATAAAAAATATTATTCACTGTCCCAAGAAATTTTTTACTTGTTCTGAAGAGATGGAAAGTACTAAGGGGACTGCCCCCTAATACTTTCAGATGATATCGATACAAAACAACCCCTAAAAGTTACCCCCGATAAGAAAAACCTAAGTTAAATGTAAAAGATATTATTCACTCTCCCAAGAAATTTTTGTACTTGTTCTGAAGAGCTGGAATGTACTTAGGGGACTGACCCCTAATACTTCCAGATGATATCGAGACAAAACAACCTTTAAATGTCACCCCTGATAAGATTAATCCAAATTAAATATAAAAGATATTATTCACTGTCCCAAGAAATTTTTGTACTTGTTTTGAAGAGAAGGAATGTACTTAGGGGACTGCCCTCTAATACTTCCAGATGATATTGAAAAAAAACAACCCCTAAAAGTTACCCCTGATAAGAATAATCCAAGTTAAATATAAAAGATATTAATCACTTTCCCAAAACATTTTTGTCCTTGTTCTGAAGAGAAGGAATGTACTTAGGGGACTGCCTTCTAATACTTTCAGATGATATCGAGACAAAACAACCTTTAAAAGTCACCCCTGATAAGATTAATCCAAATTCAATATAAAAAATATTATTCACTGTCCCAAGAAATTTTTTACTTGTTCTAAAGAGATGGAAAGTACTAAGGGGACTGCCCCCTAATACTTTCAGATGATATCGATACAAAACAACCCCTAAAAGTTACCCCCGATAAGAAAAACCTAAGTTAAATGTAAAAGATATTATTCACTTTCCCAAAAAATTTTTGAACTTATTCTGAAGTGAAGGAATGTACTTAGGGGACTGCCCCCTAATACTTCCAGATGATATTGAGAAAAAACAACCCCTAAAAGTTACCCCTGATAAGAATAATCTAAGTTAAATATAAAAGATATTATTCACTTTCCCAAAAAATTTTTGAACTTATTCTGAAGAGAAGGAATGTACTTAGGGGACTGCCCCCAAATACTTCCAGATGATATTGAGAAAAAACAACCCCTAAAAGTCACCCCTGATAAGATTAATCCAAATTAAATATAAAAAATATTATTCACTGTCCCAAGAAATTTTTGTACTTGTTCTGAAGAGCTGGAATGTACTAAGGGGACTGCCCCCTAATACTTGCAGATGATATTGAGACAAAACAACCTTTAAAAGTCACCCCTGATAAGATTAATCCAAATTAAACATAAAAGATATTATTCACTGTCCCAAGAAATTTTTGTACTTGTTCTGAAGAGAAGGAATGTACTTAGGGGACTGCCCCCTAATACGTCCAGATGATATTGAGAAAAAACAACCCCTAAAAGTTACCCCTGATAAGAATAATCCAAGTTAAATATAAAAGATATTATTCACTTTCCCAAAACATTTTTGTCCTTGTTCTGAAGAGAAGGAATGTACTTAGGGGACTGCCCCCTAATACTTCCAGATGATATCGAGACAAAACAACCTTTAAAAGTCACCCCTGATAAGATTAATTCAAGTTAAATATAAAAGATATTATTCACTTTCCCAAAACATTTTTGTCCTTGTTCTGAAGAGAAGGAATGTACTTAGGGGACTGCCCCCTAATACTTCCAGATGATATCGAGACAAAACAACCTTTAAAAGTCACCCCTGATAAGATTAATCCAAATTAAATATAAAAAATATTATTCACTGTCCCAAGAAATTTTTGTACTTGTTCTGAAGAGCTGGAATGTACTTAGGGGACTGCCCCCTAATACTTCCAGATGATATCGAGACAAAACAACCTTTAAATGTCACCCCTGATAAGATTAATCCAAATTAAATATAAAAGATATTATTCACTGTCCCAAGAAATTTTTGTACTTGTTTTGAAGAGAAGGAATGTACTTAGGGGACTGCCCTCTAATACTTCCAGATGATATGGAAAAAAAACAACCCCTAAAAGTTACCCCTGATAAGAATAATCCAAGTTAAATATAAAAGATATTAATCACTTTCCCAAAACATTTTTGTCCTTGTTCTGAAGAGAAGGAATGTACTTAGGGGACTGCCTTCTAATACTTTCAGATGATATCGAGACAAAACAACCTTTAAAAGTCACCCCTGATAAGATTAATCCAAATTCAATATAAAAAATATTATTCACTGTCCCAAGAAATTTTTTACTTGTTCTAAAGAGATGGAAAGTACTAAGGGGACTGCCCCCTAATACTTTCAGATGATATCGATACAAAACAACCCCTAAAAGTTACCCCCGATAAGAAAAACCTAAGTTAAATGTAAAAGATATTATTCACTCTCCCAAGAAATTTTTGTACTTGTTCTGAAGAGAAGGAATGTACTTAGCGGACTGCCCCCTAATACTTTCAGATGATATCGAGACAAAACAACCCCTAAAAGTCACCCCTGATAAGATTAATCCAAATTAAATATAAAAGATATTATTCACTGTCCCAAGAAATTTTTGTACTTGTTCTGAAGAGAAGGAATGTACTTAACGGACTGCCCCCTAATACTTCCAGATGATATTGAGAAAAAACAACCCCTAAAAGTCACCCCTGATAAGATTAATCCAAATTAAATATAAAAAATATAATTCACTGTCCCAAGAAATTTTTGTACTTGTTCTAAAGAGCAGGAATGTACTTAGCGGACTGCCCCTTAATACTTCCAGATGATATCGAGACAAAACAACCTTTAAAAGTCACCCCTGATAAGATTAATCCAAATGAAATATAAAAGATATTATTCACTCTCCCAAGAAATTTTTGTTCTTGTTCTGAAGAAAAGGAATGTACTTAACGGACTGCCCCCTAATACTTTCAGATGATATCCAGACAAAACAACCCCTAAAAGTCACCCCTGATAAGATTAATCCAAATTAAATATAAAAGATATTATTCACTGTCCCAAGAAATTTTTGTACTTGTTCTGAAGAGAAGGAATGTACTTAGGGGACTGCCCCCTAATACTTCCAGATGATATCGAGACAAAACAACCCCTAAAAGTTACCCCTGATAAGATAAATCCAAATTAAATATAAAAGCTATTATTCACTGTCCCAAGAAATTTTTGTACTTGTTCTGAAGAGATGGAAAGTACTTAGGGGACTGCCCCCTAATACTGCCAGATGATATCGAGACAAAACAACCCCTAAAAGTTACCCCTGATAAGATTAATCCAAATTAAATATAAAAGATATTATTCACTGTCCCAAGAAATTTTTGTACTTGTTCTAAAGACATGGAAAGTACTAAGGGGACTGCCCCCTAATACTTTCAGATGATATCGATACAAAACAACCCCTAAAAGTTACCCCCGATAAGAAAAACCTAAGTTAAATGTAAAAGATATTATTCACTCTCCCAAGAAATTTTTGTACTTGTTCTGAAGAGAAGGAATGTACTTAACGGACTGCCCCCTAATACTTTCAGATGATATCGAGACAAAACAACCCCTAAAAGTCACCCCTGATAAGATTAATCCAAATTAAATATAAAAGATATTATTCACTGTCCCAAGAAATTTTTGTACTTGTTCTGAAGAGAAGGAATGTACTTAACGGACTGCCCCCTAATACTTCCAGATGATATTATGAAAAAACAACCCCTAAAAGTCACCCCTATAAGATTAATCCAAATTAAATATAAAAAATATTATTCACTGTCCCAAGAAATTTTTGTACTTGTTCTAAAGAGCAGGAATGTACTTAGCGGACTGCCCCTTAATACTTCCAGATGATATCGAGACAAAACAACCTTTAAAAGTCACCCCTGATAAGATTAATCCAAATGAAATATAAAAGATAATATTCACTCTCCCAAGAAATTTTTGTACTTGTTCTGAGGAGAAGAAATGTACTTAAGGGACTGCCCCCTAATACTTCCAGATGATATCGAGACAAAACAACCCCTAAAAGTCACCCCTGATAAGATTAATCCAAATTAAATATAAAAGATATTATTCACTGTTCCAAGAAATTTTTGTACTTCTTCTGACGAGAAGAAATGTACTTAAGGGACTGCCCCCTAATACTTCCAGATGATATCGAGACAGAACAACCCCTAAAAGTCACCCCTGATAAGATTAATCCAAATTAAATATAAAAAATATTATTCACTGTCCCAAGAAATTTTTGTGCTTGTTCTAAAGAGATGGAAAGTACTTAGGGGACTGCCCCCAAATACTTCCAGATGATATTGAGAAAAAACAACCCCTAAAAGTCACCCCTGATAAGATTAATCCAAATTAAATATAAAAAATATTATTCACTGTCCCAAGAAATTTTTGTACTTGTTCTGAAGAGCTGGAATGTACTAAGGGGACTGCCCCCTAATACTTGCAGATGATAGCGAGACAAAACAACCTTTAAAAGTCACCCCTGATAAGATTAATCCAAATTAAACATAAAAGATATTATTCACTGTCCCAAGAAATTTTTGTACTTGTTCTGAAGAGAAGGAATGTACTTAGGGGACTGCCCCCTAATACGTCCAGATGATATTGAGAAAAAACAACCCCTAAAAGTTACCCCTGATAAGAATAATCCAAGTTAAATATAAAAGATATTATTCACTTTCCCAAAACATTTTTGTCCTTGTTCTGAAGAGAAGGAATGTACTTAGGGGACTGCCCCCTAATACTTCCAGATGATATCGAGACAAAACAACCTTTAAAAGTCACCCCTGATAAGATTAATTCAAGTTAAATATAAAAGATATTATTCACTTTCCCAAAACATTTTTGTCCTTGTTCTGAAGAGAAGGAATGTACTTAGGGGACTGCCCCCTAATACTTCCAGATGATATCGAGACAAAACAACCTTTAAAAGTCACCCCTGATAAGATTAATCCAAATTAAATATAAAAAATATTATTCACTGTCCCAAGAAATTTTTGTACTTGTTCTGAAGAGCTGGAATGTACTTAGGGGACTGCCCCCTAATACTTCCAGATGATATCGAGACAAAACAACCTTTAAATGTCACCCCTGATAAGATTAATCCAAATTAAATATAAAAGATATTATTCACTGTCCCAAGAAATTTTTGTACTTGTTTTGAAGAGAAGGAATGTACTTAGGGGACTGCCCTCTAATACTTCCAGATGATATTGAAAAAAAACAACCCCTAAAAGTTACCCCTGATAAGAATAATCCAAGTTAAATATAAAAGATATTAATCACTTTCCCAAAACATTTTTGTCCTTGTTCTGAAGAGAAGGAATGTACTTAGGGGACTGCCTTCTAATACTTTCAGATGATATCGAGACAAAACAACCTTTAAAAGTCACCCCTGATAAGATTAATCCAAATTCAATATAAAAAATATTATTCACTGTCCCAAGAAATTTTTTACTTGTTCTGAAGAGAAGGAATGTACTTAGCGGACTGCCCCCTAATACTTTCAGATGATATCGAGACAAAACAACCCCTAAAAGTCACCCCTGATAAGATTAATCCAAATTAAATATAAAAGATATTATTCACTGTCCCAAGAAATTTTTGTACTTGTTCTGAAGAGAAGGAATGTACTTAACGGACTGCCCCCTAATACTTCCAGATGATATTGAGAAAAAACAACCCCTAAAAGTCAACCCTGATAAGATTAATCCAAATTAAATATAAAAAATATTATTCACTGTCCCAAGAAATTTTTGTACTTGTTCTAAAGAGCAGGTATGTACTTAGCGGACTGCCCCTTAATACTTCCAGATGATATCGAGACAAAACAACCTTTAAAAGTCACCCCTGATAAGATTAATCCAAATGAAATATAAAAGATATTATTCACTCTCCCAAGAAATTTTTGTACTTGTTTTGAAGAAAAGGAATGTACTTAACGGACTGCCCCCTAATACTTTCAGATGATATCCAGACAAAACAACCCCTAAAAGTCACCCCTGATAAGATTAATCCAAATTAAATATAAAAGATATTATTCACTGTCCCAAGAAATTTTTGTACTTGTTCTGAAGAGAAGGAATGTACTTAGGGGACTGCCCCCTAATACTTCCAGATGATATCGAGACAAAACAACCCCTAAAAGTTACCCCTGATAAGATAAATCCAAATTAAATATAAAAGATATTATTCACTGTCCCAAGAAATTTTTGTACTTGTTCTGAAGAGATGGAAAGTACTTAGGGGACTGCCCCCTAATACTGCCAGATGATATCGAGACAAAACAACCCCTAAAAGTTACCCCTGATAAGATTAATCCAAATTAAATATAAAAGATATTATTCACTGTCCCAAGAAATTTTTGTACTTGTTCTGAAGAGAAGGAATGTACTTAGGGGACTGCCCCCTAATACTTCCAGATGATATTGAGAAAAAGCAACCCCTAAAAGTTACCCCTGATAAGAATAATCCAAGTTAAATATAAAAGATATTATTCACTTTCCCAAAAAATTTTTGTACTTGTTCTGAAGAGAAGGAATGTACTTAACGGACTGCCCCCTAATACTTTCAGATGATATCCAGACAAAACAACCCCTAAAAGTCACCCCTGATAAGAATAATCCAAGTTAAATATAAAAGATATTATTCACTTTCCCAAAAAATTTTTGTACTTGTTCTAAAGACATGGAAAGTACTAAGGGGACTGCCCCCTAATACTTCCAGATGATATCGAGACAAAACAACCCCTAAAAGTTACCCCTGATAAGATAAATCCAAATTAAATATAAAAGATATTATTCACTGTCCCAAGAAATTTTTGTACTTGTTCTAAAGACATGGAAAGTACTAAGGAAACTGCCCCCTAATACTTTCAGATGATATCGATACAAAACAACCCCTAAAAGTTACCCTCGATAAGAAAAACCTAAGTTAAATGTAAAAGATATTATTCACTCTCCCAAGAAATTTTTGTACTTGTTCTGAAGAGAAGGAATGTACTTAACGGACTGCCCCCTAATACTTTCAGATGATATCGAGACAAAACAACCCCTAAAAGTCACCCCTGATAAGATTAATCCAAATTAAATATAAAAGATATTATTCACTGTCCCAAGAAATTTTTGTACTTGTTCTGAAGAGAAGGAATGTACTTAACGGACTGCCCCCTAATACTTCCAGATGATATTATGAAAAAACAACCCCTAAAAGTCACCCCTATAAGATTAATCCAAATTAAATATAAAAAATATTATTCACTGTCCCAAGAAATTTTTGTACTTGTTCTAAAGAGCAGGAATGTACTTAGCGGACTGCCCCTTAATACTTCCAGATGATATCGAGACAAAACAACCTTTAAAAGTCACCCCTGATAAGATTAATCCAAATGAAATATAAAAGATAATATTCACTCTCCCAAGAAATTTTTGTACTTGTTCTGAGGAGAAGAAATGTACTTAAGGGACTGCCCCCTAATACTTCCAGATGATATCGAGACAAAACAACCCCTAAAAGTCACCCCTGATAAGATTAATCCAAATTAAATATAAAAGATATTATTCACTGTCCCAAGAAATTTTTGTACTTCTTCTGAGGAGAAAAAATGTACTTAAGGGACTGCCCCCTAATACTTCCAGATGATATCGAGACAGAACAACCCCTAAAAGTCACCCCTGATAAGATTAATCCAAATTAAATATAAAAAATATTATTCACTGTCCCAAGAAATTTTTGTGCTTGTTCTAAAGAGATGGAAAGTACTTAGGGGACTGCCCCTTAATACTTTCAGATGAAATCAAGACAAAAAAACCCCTAAAAGTCACCCCTGATAAGATTAATCCAAATTAAATATAAAAGATATTATTCATGTGTCTTAAAAAATTTTTGTACATGTTCTGAAAAGATGGAAAGTACTAAGATGACCGTTCCTAAATACTTACAGATGATATCGAGACAAAGCAACCCCTAAAAGTCACACCCGATAAGAATAATCTAAGTTAAATATAAAAGATATTATTCATTCTCCCAAAAAATTTTTGTACATGTTCTGAATAGATGGAAAGTACTAAGGGGACTGTCCCTTAATACTTACAGATGATAACGAGACAATACAACCCCTAAAAGTCACCCCTGATAAGATTAATCCAAATTAAATATAAAAGATATTATTCGCTGTACCAAGAAATTTTTGTACTTGTTCTAAAGAGAAGGAATGTACTTAGCGGACTGCCCCCTAATAATTACAGATGATATCGAGACAAAACAACCCCTAAAAGTTACCCCCGATAAGAATAATCAAAGTTAAATGTAAAAGACATTATTCAGTCTCCCAAAAAATTTTTTTACTTGTTCTGAAAAGCTGAAAAGTACTAAGGGGACTATCCCTTAATACTTACAGATGATATCGATACAAAACAACCCCTAAAAGTCACCCCTGATAAGATTAATCCAAATTAAATATAAAAGATATTATTCACTGTCCCAAGAAATTTTTGTACTTGTTCTAAAGAGAAGGAATGTACTTAGGGGACTGCGCCCTAATACATCTAGATGATATCGTGACAAAACAACCCCTAAAAGTTACCCTCGATAAGAATAATCTAAGTTAAATATAAAAGATATTATTCACTTTCCCAAAAAATTTTTGTACTTGTTCTGAAGAGATGGAGAGTACTTAGGGGACTCCACCTAATACTTCCAGATGATATCGAGACAAAACAACCCCTAAAAGTCACCCCTGATAAGATTAATCCAAATTAAATATAAAAGATATTATTCACTGTCCCAAGAAATTTTTGTACTTGTACTGAAGAGATAGAAACTACTAACGGGACTGCCCCCTAATACTTCCAGATGATATCGAGACAAAACAACCCCTAAAAGTTACCCCCGATAAGAATAATCTAAGTTAAATATAAAAGATATTATTCACTTTCCCAAAAAATTTTTGTACTTGTTCTGAAGAGATGGAAAGTACTGAGGGGACTGCCCCCTAATACTTCCAGATAATATCGAGACAAATCAACCCCTAAAAGTCACCCCTGATAAGGTTAATCCAAATTAAATATAAAAGATATTATTCACTTTCCCAAAAAATTTTTGTACTTGTTCTGAAGAAATGAAAAGTACTAAGCGGACTGCCCCCTAATACTTCCAGATGATATCGAGACAAAACAACCCCTCAAAGTCACCCCTGATAAGATTAATCCAAATTAAATATAAAAAATATTATTCACTGTCCCAAGAAATTTTTGTACTTGTTCTAAAGAGCAGGAATGTACTTAGCGGACTGCCCCTTAATACTTCCAGATGATATCGAGACAAAACAATCTTTAAAAGTCACCCCTGATAAGATTAATCCAAATGAAATATAAAAGATATTATTCACTCTCCCAAGAAATTTTTGTACTTGTTCTGAAGAGAAGGAATGTACTTAACGGACTGCCCCCTAATACTTTCAGATGATATTGAGACAAAACAACCCCTAAAAGTTACCCCTGATAAGATTAATCCAAATTAAATATAAAAGATATTATTCACTGTCCCAAGAAATTTTTGTACTTGTTCTGAAGAGAAGGAATGTACTTAGGGGACTGCCCCCTAATACTTCCAGATGATATTGAGAAAAAGCAACCCCTAAAAGTTACCCCTGATAAGAATAATCCAAGTTAAATATAAAAGATATTATTCACTTTCCCAAAAAATTTTTGTACTTGTTCTAAAGACATGGAAAGTACTAAGGGGACTGCCCTCTAATACTTCCAGATGATATCGAGACAAAACAACCCCTAAAAGTTACCCCTGATAAGATAAATCCAAATTAAATATAAAAGATATTATTCACTGTCCCAAGAAATTTTTGTACTTGTTCTAAAGACATGGAAAGTACTAAGGGGACTGCCCCCTAATACTTTCAGATGATATCGATACAAAACAACCCCTAAAAGTTACCCCCGATAAGAAAAACCTAAGTTAAATGTAAAAGATATTATTCACTCTCCCAAGAAATTTTTGTACTTGTTCTGAAGAGAAGGAATGTACTTAACGGACTGCCCCCTAATACTTTCAGATGATATCGAGACAAAACAACCCCTAAAAGTCACCCCTGATAAGATTAATTTAAATTAAATATAAAAGATATTATTCACTGTCCCAAGAAATTTTTGTACTTGTTCTAAAGAGAAGGAATGTACTTAACGGACTGCCCCTTAATACTTCCAGATGATATCGAGACAAAACAACCTTTAAAAGTCACCCCTGATAAGATTAATCCAAATGAAATATAAAAGATATTATTCACTCTCCCAAGAAATTTTTGTACTTGTTCTGAAGAGAAGGAATGTACTTAACGGACTGCCCCCTAATACTTCCAGATGATATTGAGAAAAAGCAACCCCTAAAAGTTACCCCTGATAAGAATAATCCAAGTTAAATATAAAAGATATCATTCACTTTCCCAAAAAATTTTTGTACTTGTTCTAAAGACATGGAAAGTACTAAGGGGACTGCCCTCTAATACTTCCAGATGATATCGAGACAAAACAACACCTAAAAGTTACCCCTGATAAGATAAATCCAAATTAAATATAAAAGATATTATTCACTGTCCCAAGAAATTTTTGTACTTGTTCTAAAGACATGGAAAGTACTAAGGGGACTGCCCCCTAATACTTTCAGATGATATCGATACAAAACAACCCCTAAAAGTTACCCCCGATAAGAAAAACCTAAGTTAAATGTAAAAGATATTATTCACTCTCCCAAGAAATTTTTGTACTTGTTCTGAAGAGAAGGAATGTACTTAACGGACTGCCCCCTAATACTTTCAGATGATATCGAGACAAAACAACCCCTAAAAGTCACCCCTGATAAGATTAATCCAAATTAAATATAAAAGATATTATTCACTGTCCCAAGAAATTTTTGTACTTGTTCTAAAGAGAAGGAATGTACTTAACGGACTGCCCCCTAATACTTCCAGATGATATTATGAAAAAACAACCCCTAAAAGTCACCCCTATAAGATTAATCCAAATTAAATATAAAAAATATTATTCACTGTCCCAAGAAATTTTTGTACTTGTTCTAAAGAGCAGGAATGTACTTAGCGGACTGCCCCTTAATACTTCCAGATGATATCGAGACAAAACAACCTTTAAAAGTCACCCCTGATAAGATTAATCCAAATGAAATATAAAAGATAATATTCACTCTCCCAAGAAATTTTTGTACTTGTTCTGAGGAGAAGAAATGTACTTAAGGGACTGCCCCCTAATACTTGCAGATGATATCGAGACAAAACAACCCCTAAAAGTCACCTCTGATAAGATTAATCCAAATTAAATATAAAAGATATTATTCACTGTCCCAAGAAATTTTTGTACTTCTTCTGAGGAGAAAAAATGTACTTAAGGGACTGCCCCCTAATACTTCCAGATGATATCGAGACAGAACAACCCCTAAAAGTCACCCCTGATAAGATTAATCCAAATTAAATATAAAAAATATTATTCACTGTCCCAAGAAATTTTTGTGCTTGTTCTAAAGAGATGGAAAGTACTTAGGGGACTGCCCCTTAATACTTTCAGATGAAATCAAGACAAAAAAACCCCTAAAAGTCACCCCTGATAAGATTAATCCAAATTAAATATAAAAGATATTATTCATGTGTCTTAAAAAATTTTTGTACATGTTCTGAAAAGATGGAAAGTACTAAGATGACCGTTCCTAAATACTTACAGATGATATCGAGACAAAGCAACCCCTAAAAGTCACACCCGATAAGAATAATCTAAGTTAAATATAAAAGATATTATTCATTCTCCCAAAAAATTTTTGTACATGTTCTGAATAGATGGAAAGTACTAAGGGGACTGTTTCTTAATACTTACAGATGATAACGAGACAATACAACCCCTAAAAGTCACCCCTGATAAGATTAATCCAAATTAAATATAAAAGATATTATTCGCTGTACCAAGAAATTTTTGTACTTGTTCTAAAGAGAAGGAATGTACTTAGCGGACTGCCCCCTAATAATTACAGATGATATCGAGACAAAACAACCCCTAAAAGTTACCCCCGATAAGAATAATCAAAGTTAAATGTAAAAGACATTATTCACTGTCCCAAGAAATTTTTGTACTTGTTCTAAAGAGAAGGAATGTACTTAGGGGACTGCGCCCTAATACATCTAGATGATATCGTGACAAAACAACCCCTAAAAGTTACCCTCGATAAGAATAATCTAAGTTAAATATAAAAGATATTATTCACTTTCCCAAAAAATTTTTGTACTTGTTCTGAAGAGATGGAGAGTACTTAGGGGACTCCCCCTAATACTTCCAGATGATATCGAGACAAAACAACCCCTAAAAGTCACCCCTGATAAGATTAATCCAAATTAAATATAAAAGATATTATTCACTGTCCCAAGAAATTTTTGTACTTGTACTGAAGAGATAGAAACTACTAACGGGACTGCCCCCTAATACTTCCAGATGATATCGAGACAAAACAACCCCTAAAAGTTACCCCCGATAAGAATAATCTAGGTTAAATATAAAAGATATTATTCACTTTCCCAAAAAATTTTTGTACTTGTTCTGAAGAGATGGAAAGTACTGAGGGGACTGCCCCCTAATACTTCCAGATAATATCGAGACAAAACAACCCCTAAAAGTCACCCCTGATAAGGTTAATCCAAATTAAATATAAAAGATATTATTCACTTTCCCAAAAAATTTTTGTACTTGTTCTGAAGAAATGAAAAGTACTAAGCGGACTGCCCCCTAATACTTCCAGATGATATCGAGACAAAACAACCCCTCAAAGTCACCCCTGATAAGATTAATCCAAATTAAATATAAAAAATATTATTCACTGTCCCAAGAAATTTTTGTACTTGTTCTAAAGAGCAGGAATGTACTTAGCGGACTGCCCCTTAATACTTCCAGATGATATCGAGACAAAACAATCTTTAAAAGTCACCCCTGATAAGATTAATCCAAATGAAATATAAAAGATATTATTCACTCTCCCAAGAAATTTTTGTACTTGTTCTGAAGAGAAGGAATGTACTTAACGGACTGCCCCCTAATACTTTCAGATGATATCCAGACAAAACAACCCCTAAAAGTCACCCCTGATAAGATTAATCCAAATTAAATATAAAAGATATTATTCACTGTCCCAAGAAATTTTTGTACTTGTTCTAAAGAGAAGGAATGTACTTAGGGGACTGCCCCCTAATACTTCCAGATGATATCGAGACAAAACAACCCCTAAAAGTTACCCCTGATAAGATAAATCCAAAATAAATATAAAAGATATTATTCACTGTCCCAAGAAATTTTTGTACTTGTTCTGAAGAGATGGAAAGTACTTAGGGGACTGCCCCCTAATACTGCCAGATGATATCGAGACAAAACAACCCCTAAAAGTTACCCCTGATAAGATTAATCCAAATTAAATATAAAAGATATTATTCACTGTCCCAAGAAATTTTTGTACTTGTTCTGAAGAGAAGGAATGTACTTAGGGGACTGCCCCCTAATACTTCCAGATGATATCGAGACAAAACAACCCCTAAAAGTTACCCCTGATAAGATTAATCCAAATTAAATATAAAAGATATTATTCACTGTCCCAAGAAATTTTTGTACTTGTTCTGAAGAGAAGGAATGTACTTAGGGGACTGCCCCCTAATACTTCCAGATGATATTGAGAAAAAGCAACCCCTAAAAGTCACCCCTGATAAGGTTAATCCAAATTAAATATAAAAGATATTATTCACTTTCCCAAAAAATTTTTGTACTTGTTCTGAAGAAATGAAAAGTACTAAGCGGACTGCCCCCTAATACTTCCAGATGATATCGAGACAAAACAACCCCTCAAAGTCACCCCTGATAAGATTAATCCAAATTAAATATAAAAAATATTATTCACTGTCCCAAGAAATTTTTGTACTTGTTCTAAAGAGCAGGAATGTACTTAGCGGACTGCCCCTTAATACTTCCAGATGATATCGAGACAAAACAATCTTTAAAAGTCACCCCTGATAAGATTAATCCAAATGAAATATAAAAGATATTATTCACTCTCCCAAGAAATTTTTGTACTTGTTCTGAAGAGAAGGAATGTACTTAACGGACTGCCCCCTAATACTTTCAGATGATATCCAGACAAAACAACCCCTAAAAGTCACCCCTGATAAGATTAATCCAAATTAAATATAAAAGATATTATTCACTGTCCCAAGAAATTTTTGTACTTGTTCTAAAGAGAAGGAATGTACTTAGGGGACTGCCCCCTAATACTTCCAGATGATATCGAGACAAAACAACCCCTAAAAGTTACCCCTGATAAGATAAATCCAAAATAAATATAAAAGATATTATTCACTGTCCCAAGAAATTTTTGTACTTGTTCTGAAGAGATGGAAAGTACTTAGGGGACTGCCCCCTAATACTGCCAGATGATATCGAGACAAAACAACCCCTAAAAGTTACCCCTGATAAGATTAATCCAAATTAAATATAAAAGATATTATTCACTGTCCCAAGAAATTTTTGTACTTGTTCTGAAGAGAAGGAATGTACTTAGGGGACTGCCCCCTAATACTTCCAGATGATATCGAGACAAAACAACCCCTAAAAGTTACCCCTGATAAGATTAATCCAAATTAAATATAAAAGATATTATTCACTGTCCCAAGAAATTTTTGTACTTGTTCTGAAGAGAAGGAATGTACTTAGGGGACTGCCCCCTAATACTTCCAGATGATATTGAGAAAAAGCAACCCCTAAAAGTTACCCCTGATAAGAATAATCCAAGTTAAATATAAAAGATATTATTCACTTTCCCAAAAAATTTTTGTACTTGTTCTAAAGACATGGAAAGTACTAAGGGGACTGCCCTCTAATACTTCCAGATGATATCGAGACAAAACAACCCCTAAAAGTTACCCCTGATAAGATAAATCCAAATTAAATATAAAAGATATTATTCACTGTCCCAAGAAATTTTTGTACTTGTTCTAAAGACATGGAAAGTACTAAGGGGACTGCCCCCTAATACTTTCAGATGATATCGATACAAAACAACCCCTAAAAGTTACCCCCGATAAGAAAAACCTAAGTTAAATGTAAAAGATATTATTCACTCTCCCAAGAAATTTTTGTACTTGTTCTGAAGAGAAGGAATGTACTTAACGGACTACCCCCTAATACTTTCAGATGATATCGAGACAAAACAACCCCTAAAAGTCACCCCTGATAAGATTAATTTAAATTAAATATAAAAGATATTATTCACTGTCCCAAGAAATTTTTGTACTTGTTCTAAAGAGAAGGAATGTACTTAACGGACTGCCTCTTAATACTTCCAGATGATATCGAGACAAAACAACCTTTAAAAGTCACCCCTGATAAGATTAATCCAAATGAAATATAAAAGATATTATTCACTCTCCCAAGAAATTTTTGTACTTGTTCTGAAGAGAAGGAATGTACTTAACGGACTGCCCCCTAATACTTTCAGATGATATCCAGACAAAACAACCCCTAAAAGTCACCCCTGATAAGATTAATCCAAATTAAATATAAAAGATATTATTCACTGTCCCAAGAAATTTTTGTACTTGTTCTAAAGAGCAGGAATGTACTTAGCGGACTGCCCCTTAATACTTCCAGATGATATCGAGACAAAACAACCTTTAAAAGTCACCCCTGATAAGATTAATCCAAATGAAATATAAAAGATATTATTCACTCTCCCAAGAAATTTTTGTACTTGTTCTGAAGAGAAGGAATGTACTTAACGGACTGCCCCCTAATACTTTCAGATGATATCCAGACAAAACAACCCCTAAAAGTCACCCCTGATAAGATTAATCCAAATTAAATATAAAAGATATTATTCACTGTCCCAAGAAATTTTTGTACTTGTTCTGAAGAGATGGAAAGTACTTAGGGGACTGCCCCCTAATACTGCCAGATGATATCGAGACAAAACAACCCCTAAAAGTTACCCCTGATAAGATAAATCCACATTAAATATAAAAAATATTATTCACTGTCCCAAGAAATTGTTTACTTGTTCTGAAGAGATGGAAAGTACTAAGGGGACTGCTACCTAATACTTTCAGATGATATCGATACAAAACAACCCCTAAAAGTTACCCCTGATAAGATTAATCCAAATTAAATATAAAAGATATTATTCACTGTCCCAAGAAATTTTTGTACTTGTTCTGAAGAGAAGGAATGTACTTAGGGGACTGCCCCCTAATACTTCCAGATGATATTGAGAAAAAGCAACCCCTAAAAGTTACCCTTGATAAGAATAATCCAAGTTAAATATAAAAGATATTATTCACTTTCCCAAAAAATTTTTGTACTTGTTCTAAAGAGAAGGAATGTACTTAACGGACTGCCCCCTAATACTTTTTAGATGATATCCAGACAAAACAACCCCTAAAAGTCACCCCTGATAAGAATAATCCAAGTTAAATATAAAAGATATTATTCACTTTCACAAAAAATTTTTTGTACTTGTTCTAAAGAGATGGAAAGTACTAAGGGGACTGTTCCTTAATACTTACAGATGATATCGAGACAAAACAACCTCTAAAAGTTACCCCTGATAAGAATAATCCAAGTTCAATATAAAAGATATTATTCACTGTCCCAAGAAATTTTTGTACTTGTTCTGAAGAGAAGGAATGTACTTAGGGGACTGCCCCCTAATACGTCCAGATGATATTGAGAAAAAACAACCCCTAAAAGTTACCCCTGATAAGAATAATCCAAGTTAAATATAAAAGATATTATTCACTGTCCCAAGAAATTTTTGTACTTGTTCTGAAGAGCTGGAATGTACTAAGGGGACTGCCCCCTAATACTTCCAGATGATATCGAGACAAAACAACCTTTAAAAGTCACCCCTGATAAGATTAATCCAAATTAAATATAAAAGATATTATTCACTGTCCCAAGAAATTTTTGTACTTGTTCTGAAGAGAAGGAATGTACTTAGGGGACTGCCCCCTAATACGTCCAGATGATATTGAGAAAAAACAACCCCTAAAAGTTACCCCTGATAAGAATAATCCAAGTTAAATATAAAAGATATTATTCACTTTCCCAAAACATTTTTGTCCTTGTTCTGAAGAGAAGGAATGTACTTAGGGGACTGCCCCCTAATACTTCCAGATGATATCGGGACAAAACAACCTTTAAAAGTCACCCCTGATAAGATTAATCCAAGTTAAATATAAAAGATATTATTCACTTTCCCAAAACATTTTTGTCCTTGTTTTGAAGAGAAGGAATGTACTTAGGGGACTGCCCCCTAATACTTCCAGATGATATCGAGACAAAACAACCTTTAAAAGTCACCCCTGATAAGATTAATCCAAATTAAATATAAAAAATATTATTCACTGTCCCAAGAAATTTTTGTACTTGTTTTGAAGAGAAGGAATGTACTTAGGGGACTGCCCCCTAATACTTCCAGATGATATTGAAAAAAAACAACCCCTAAAAGTTACCCCTGATAAGAATAATCCAAGTTAAATATAAAAGATATTATTCACTTTCCCAAAACATTTTTGTCCTTGTTCTGAAGAGAAGGAATGTACTTAGAGGACTGCCCCCTAATACTTCCAGATGATATCGGGACAAAACAACCTTTAAAAGTCACCCCTGATAAGATTAATCCATGTTAAATATAAAAGATATTATTCACTTTCCCAAAACATTTTTGTCCTTGTTTTGAAGAGAAGGAATGTACTTAGGGGACTGCCCCCTAATACTTCCAGATGATATCGAGACAAAACAACCTTTAAAAGTCACCCCTGATAAGATTAATCCAAATTAAATATAAAAATATTATTCACTGTCCCAAGAAATTTTTGTACTTGTTTTGAAGAGAAGGAATGTACTTAGGGGACTGCCCCCTAATACTTCCAGATGATATTGAAAAAAAACAACCCCTAAAAGTTACCCCTGATAAGAATAATCCAAGTTAAATATAAAAGATATTAATCACTTTCCCAAAACATTTTTGTCCTTGTTCTGAAGAGAAGGAATGTACTTAGGGGTCTGCCTTCTAATACTTCCAGATGATATCGAGACAAAACAACCTTTAAAAGTCACCCCTGATAAGATTAATCCAAATTCAATATAAAAAATATTATTCACTGTCCCAAGAAATTTTTTACTTGTTCTGAAGAGATGGAAAGTACTAAGGGGACTGCCACCTAATACTTTCAGATGATATCGATACAAAACAACCCCTAAAAGTTACCCCCGATAAGAAAAACCTAAGTTAAATGTAAAAGATATTATTCACTCTCCCAAGAAATTTTTGTACTTGTTCTGAAGAAAAGGAATGTACTTAACGGACTGCCCCCTAATACTTTCAGATGATATCGAGACAAAACAACCCCTAAAAGTCACCCCTGATAAGATTAATCCAAATTAAATATAAAAGATATTATTCACTGTCCCAAGAAATTTTTGTACTTGTTCTGAAGAGAAGGAATGTACTTAACGGACTGCCCCCTAATACTTCCAGATGATATTGAGAAAAAACAACCCCTAAAAGTCACCCCTGATAAGATTAATCCAAATTAAATATAAAAAATATTATTCACTGTCCCAAGAAATTTTTGTACTTGTTCTAAAGAGCAGGAATGTACTTAGCGGACTGCCCCTTAATACTTCCAGATGATATCGAGACAAAACAACCTTTAAAAGTCACCCCTGATAAGATTAATCCAAATGAAATATAAAAGATATTATTCACTCTCCCAAGAAATTTTTGTACTTGTTCTGAAGAGAAGGAATGTACTTAACGGACTGCCCCCTAATACTTTCAGATGATATCCAGACAAAACAACCCCTAAAAGTCACCCCTGATAAGAATAATCCAAGTTAAATATAAAAGATATTATTCACTTTCCCAAAAAATTTTTGAACTTTTTCTGAAGAGAAGGAATGTACTTAGGGGACTGCTCCCTGATACTTCCAGATGATATTGAGAAAAAACAACCCCTAAAAGTTACCCCTGATAAGAATAATCCAAGTTAAATATAAAAGATATTATTCACTTTCCCAAAAAATTTTTCAACTTGTTCTGAAGAGAAGGAATGTACTTTGGGGACTGCCCCCTAATACTTCCAGATGATATTGAGAAAAAACAACCCCTAAAAGTTACCCCTGATAAGAATAATCTAAGTTGAATATAAAAGATATTATTCACTTTCCCAAAAAATTTTTGAACTTATTCTGAAGAGAAGGAATGTACTTAGGGGACTGCCCCCAAATACTTCCAGATGATATTGAGAAAAAACAACCCCTAAAAGTCACCCCTGATAAAATTAATCCAAATTAAATATAAAAAATATTATTCACTGTCCCAAGAAATTTTTGTACTTGTTCTGAAGAGCTGGAATGTACTAAGGGGACTGCCCCCTAATACTTCCAGATGATATCGAGACAAAACAACCTTTAAAAGTCACCCCTGATAAGATTAATCCAAATTAAATATAAAAGATATTATTCACTGTCCCAAGAAATTTTTGTACTTGTTCTGAAGAGAAGGAATGTACTTAGGGGACTGCCCCCTAATACGTCCAGATGATATTGAGAAAAAACAACCCCTAAAAGTTACCCCTGATAAGAATAATCCAAGTTAAATATAAAAGATATTATTCACTTTCCCAAAACATTTTTGTCCTTGTTCTGAAGAGAAGGAATGTACTTAGGGGACTGCCCCCTAATACTTCCAGATGATATCGAGACAAAACAACCTTTAAAAGTCACCCCTGATAAGATTAATCCAAGTTAAATATAAAAGATATTATTCACTTTCCCAAAACATTTTTGTCCTTGTTCTGAAGAGAAGGAATGTACTTAGGGGACTGCCCCCTAATACTTCCAGATGATATCGAGACAAAACAACCTTTAAAAGTCACCCCTGATAAGATTAATCCAAATTAAATATAAAAAATATTATTCACTGTCCCAAGAAATTTTTGTACTTGTTTTGAAGAGAAGGAATGTACTTAGGGGACTGCCCCCTAATACTTCCAGATGATATTGAAAAAAAACAACCCCTAAAAGTTACCCCTGATAAGAATAATCCAAGTTAAATATAAAAGATATTAATCACTTTCCCAAAACATTTTTGTCCTTGTTCTGAAGAGAAGGAATGTACTTAGGGGACTGCCTTCTAATACTTCCAGATGATATCGAGACAAAACAACCTTTAAAAGTCACCCCTGATAAGATTAATCCAAATTCAATATAAAAAATATTATTCACTGTCCCAAGAAATTTTTTACTTGTTCTGAAGAGATGGAAAGTACTAAGGGGACTGCCACCTAATACTTTCAGATGATATCGATACAAAAGAACCCCTAAAAGTTACCCCCGATAAGAAAAACCTAAGTTAAATGTAAAAGATATTATTCACTCTCCCAAGAAATGTTTGTACTTGTTCTGAAGAGAAGGAATGTACTTAACGGACTGCCCCCTAATACTTCCAGATGATATCGAGACAAAACATCCTTTAAAAGTCACCCCTGATAAGATTAATCCAAATGAAATATAAAAGATATTATTCACTCTCCCAAGAAATTTTTGTACTTGTTCTGAAGAGAAGGAATGTACTTAACGGACTGCCCCCTAATACTTTCAGATGATATCCAGACAAAACAACCTCTAAAAGTCACCCCTGATAAGATTAATCCAAATTAAATATAAAAGATATTATTCACTGTCCCAAGAAATTTTTGTACTTGTTCTGAAGAGAAGGAATGTACTTAGGGGACTGCCCCCTAATACTTCCAGATGATATCGAGACAAAACAACCCCTAAAAGTTACCCCTGATAAGATAAATCCAAATTAAATATAAAAGATATTATTCACTGTCCCAAGAAATTTTTGTACTTGTTCTAAAGACATGGAAAGTACTAAGGGGACTGCCCCCTAATACTTTCAGATGATATCGATACAAAACAACCCCTAAAAGTTACCCCCGATAAGAAAAACCTAAGTTAAATGTAAAAGATATTATTCACTCTCCCAAGAAATTTTTGTACTTGTTCTGAAGAAAAGGAATGTACTTAACGGACTGCCCCCTAATACTTTCAGATGATATCGAGACAAAACAACCCCTAAAAGTCACCCCTGATAAGATTAATCCAAATTAAATATAAAAGATATTATTCACTGTCCCAAGAAATTTTTTACTTGTTCTGAAGAGATGGAAAGTACTAAGGGGACTGCCACCTAATACTTTCAGATGATATCGAGACAAAACAACCCCTAAAAGTCACCCCTGATAAGATTAATCCAAATTAAATATAAAAGATATTATTCACTGTCCCAAGAAATTATTGTACTTGTTCTGAAGAGAAGGAATGTACTAAACGGACTGCCCCCTAATACTTCCAGATGATATTGAGAAAAAACAACCCCTAAAAGTCACCCCTGATAAGATTAATCCAAATTAAATATAAAAAATATTATTCACTGTCCCAAGAAATTTTTGTACTTGTTCTAAAGAGCAGGAATGTACTTAGCGGACTGCCCCTTAATACTTCCAGATGATATTGAGACAAAACAACCTTTAAAAGTCACCCCTGATAAGATTAATCCAAATGAAATATAAAAGATATTATTCACTCTCCCAAGAAATTTTTGTACTTGTTCTGAAGAGAAGGAATGTACTTAACGGACTGCCCCCTAATACTTCCAGATGATATTGAGAAAAAGCAACCCCTAAAAGTTACCCCTGATAAGAATAATCCAAGTTAAATATAAAAGATATTATTCACTTTCCCAAAAAATTTTTGTACTTGTTCTGAAGAGAAGGAATGTACTTAACGGATTGCTCCCTAATACTTTCAGATGATATCCAGACAAAACAACCCCTAGAAGTCACCCCTGATAAGAATAATCCAAGTTAAATATAAAAGATATTATTCACTTTCCCAAAAAATTTTTGTACTTGTTCTAAAGACATAGAAAGTACTAGAGGGACTGTCCCTTAATACTTACAGATGATATCGAGACAAAACAACCCCTAAAAGTCACCCCCGATAAGAATAATCTAAGTTAAATATAAAAGATATTATTCACTCTCTCAAAAAATTTTTGTACATGTTCTGAAAAGATGGAAAGTACTAAGGGGACTGCCTCCTAATACTTCTGAATGATATTAAGAAAAAACAACCTCTAAAAGTTACCCCTGATAAGAATAATCCAAGTTAAATAAAAAAGATATTATTCACTTTCCCAAAAAATTTTTGAACTTTTTCTGAAGAGAAGGAATGTACTTAGGGGACTGCTCCCTAATACTTCCAGATGATATTGAGAAAAAACAACCCCTAAAAGTTACCCCTGATAAGAATAATCCAAGTTAAATAAAAAAGATATTATTCACTTTCCCAAAAAATTTTTGAACTTGTTCTGAAGAGAAGGAATGTACTTAGGGGACTGCCCCCTAATACTTCCAGATGATATTGAGAAAAAACAACCCCTAAAAGTTACCCCTGATAAGAATAATCCAAGTTAAATATAAAAGATATTATTCACTCTCCCAAGAAATTTTTGTACTTGTTCTGAAGAGAAGGAATGTACTTAACGGACTGCCCCCTAATACTTTCAGATGATATCGAGACAAAACAACCTTTAAAAGTCACCCCTGATAAGATTAATCCAAATTAATTATAAAAGATATTATTCACTGTCCCAAGAAATTTTTGTACTTGTTCTGAAGAGAAGGAATGTACTTAGGGGACTGCCCCCTAATACTTCCAGATGATATTGAGAAAAAACAACCCCTAAAAGTTACCCCTGATAAGAATAATCCAAGTTAAATGTAAAAGATATTATTCACTTTCCCAAAAAATGTTTGTTCTTGTTCTAAAGAGATGGAAAGTACTTACGGGACTAACCTTTAATACTTCCAGATGATATCAAGACAAAACAACCCCTAAAAGTCACCCCTGATAAGATTAATCCAAATTAAATATAAAAGATATTATTCACTTTCCAAAAACATTTTTGTCCTTGTTCTGAAGAGAAGGAATGTACTTAGGGGACTGCCCCCTAATACAGCCAGATGATATCGAGACAAAACAACCCCTAAAAGTTACCCCTGATAAGATTAATCCAAATTAAATATAAAAGATATTATTCACTGTCCCAAGAAATTTTTGTACTTGTTCTGAAGAGAAGGAATGTACTTAGGGGACTGCCCCTAATACTTCCAGATGATATTGAGAAAAAACAACCCCTAAAAGTTACCCCTGATAAGAATAATCCAAGTTAAATATAAAAGATATTATTCACTTTCCCAAAAAATTTTTGAACTTTTTCTGAAGAGAAGGAATGTACTAAGGGGACTGCTCCCTAATACTTCCAGATGATATTGAGAAAAAACAACCCCTAAAAGTTACCCCTGATAAGAATAATCCAAGTTAAATATAAAAGATATTATTCACTTTCCCAAAAAATTTTTGAACTTGTTCTGAAGAGAAGGAATGTACTTAGGGGACTGCCCCCTAATACTTCCAGATGATATTGAGAAAAAACAACCCCTAAAAGTCACCCCTGATAAGATTAATCCAAATTAAATATAAAAGATATTATTCACTTTCCAAAAAAATTTTTGTACTTGTTCTGAAGAGAAGGAATGTTTTTAGGAGACTGCCCCCTAATACTTCCAGATGATATTGAGAAAAAACAACCCCTAAAAGTCACCCCTGATAAGATTAATCCAAATTAAATATAAAAAATATTATTCACTGTCCCAAGAAATTTTTGTACTTGTTCTAAAGAGCAGGAATGTACTTAGCGGACTGCCCCTTAATACTTCCAGATGATATCGAGACAAAACAACCTTTAAAAGTCACCCCTGATAAGATTAATCCAAATTAAATATAAAAGATATTATTCACTGTCCCAAGAAATTTTTGTACTTGTTCTGAAGAGAAGGAATGTACTTAGGGGACTGCCCCCTAATACTTCCAGATGATATTGAGAAAAAACAACCCCTAAAAGTTACCCCTGATAAGAATAATCCAAGTTAAATGTAAAAGATATTATTCACTTTCCCAAAAAATTTTTGTACTTGTTCTAAAGAGATGGAAAGTACTTACGGGACTAACCTTTAATACTTTCAGATGATATCAAGACAAAACAACCCCTAAAAGTCACCCCTGATAAGATTAATCCAAATTAAATATAAAAGATATTATTCACTTTCCAAAAACATTTTTGTCCTTGTTCTGAAGAGAAGGAATGTACTTAGGGGACTGCCCCCTAATACTTTAAATGATATCGAGACAAAACAAGCCCTAAAAGTCACCCCTGATAAGAATAATCCAAATTAAATATAAAAGATATTATTTACTCTCCCAAGAAATTTTTGTACTTGTTCTGAAGAGAAGGAATGTACTTTAAGGGACTGCCCCCTAATACTTCCAGATGATATTGAGAAAAAACAACCCCTAAAAGTTACCCCTGATAAGAATAATCTAAGTTAAATATAAAAGATATTATTCACTTTCCCAAAAAATTTTTGAACTTATTCTGAAGAGAAGGAATGTACTTAGGGGACTGCCCCCAAATACTTCCAGATGATATTGAGAAAAAACAACCCCTAAAAGTCACCCCTGATAAGATTAATCCAAATTAAATATAAAAGATATTATTCACTTTCCCAAAAAATTTTTGTACTTGTTCTGAAGAGAAGGAATGTTTTTAGGAAACTGCCCCCTAATACTTTCAGATGATATCGAGACAAAACAACCCCTAATAGTCACCCCTGATAAGATTAATCCAAATTAAATATAAAAAATATTATTCACTGTCCCAAGAAATTTTTGTACTTGTTCTGAAGAGCTGGAATGTACTAAGGGGACTGCCTCCTAATACTTCCAGATGATATCGAGACAAAACAACCTTTAAAAGTCACCCCTGATAAGATTAATCCAAATTAAATATAAAAGATATTATTCACTGTCCCAAGAAATTTTTGTACTTGTTCTGAAGAGAAGGAATGTACTTAGGGGAATGCCCTCTAATACTTCCAGATGATATTGAGAAAAAACAACCCCTAAAAGTTACCCCTGATAAGAATAATCCAAGTTAAATGTAAAAGATATTATTCACTTTCCCAAAAAATTTTTGTACTTGTTCTAAAGAGATGGAAAGTACTTACGGGACTAACCTTTAATACTTCCAGATGATATCAAGACAAAACAACCCCTAAAAGTCACCCCTGATAAGATTAATCCAAATTAAATATAAAAGATATTATTCACTTTCCAAAAACATTTTTGTCCTTGTTCTGAAGTGAAGGAATGTACTTAGGGGACTGCCCCCTAATACTTTTAGATAATATCGAGACAAAACAAGCCCTAAAAGTCACCCCTGATAAGAATAATCCAAATTAAATATAAAAGATATTATTTACTCTCCCAAGAAATTTTTGTACTTGTTCTGAAGAGAAGGAATGTACTTTAAGAGACTGCCCCCTAATACTTCCAGATGATATTGAGAAAAAACAACCCCTAAAAGTTACCCCTGATAAGAATAATCTAAGTTAAATATAAAAGATATTATTCACTTTCCCAAAAAATTTTTGAACTTATTCTGAAGAGAAGGAATGTACTTAGGGGACTGCCCTCTAATACTTCCAGATGATATTGAGAAAAAACAACCCCTAAAAGTTACCCCTGATAAGAATAATCCAAGTTAAATGTAAAAGATATTATTCACTTTCCCAAAAATTTTTGTACTTGTTCTAAAGAGATGGAAAGTACTTACGGGACTAACCTTTAATACTTCCAGATGATATCAAGACAAAACAACCCCTAAAAGTCAACCCTGATAAGATTAATCCAAATTAAATATAAAAGATATTATTCACTTTCCAAAAACATTTTTGTCCTTGTTCTGAAGTGAAGGAATGTACTTAGGGGACTGCCCCCTAATACTTTTAGATAATATCGAGACAAAACAAGCCCTAAAAGTCACCCCTGATAAGAATAATCCAAATTAAATATAAAAGATATTATTTACTCTCCCAAGAAATTTTTGTACTTGTTCTGAAGAGAAGGAATGTACTTTAAGAGACTGCCCCCTAATACTTCCAGATGATATTGAGAAAAAACAACCCCTAAAAGTTACCCCTGATAAGAATAATCTAAGTTAAATATAAAAGATATTATTTACTCTCCCAAGAAATTTTTGTACTTGTTCTGAAGAGAAGGAATGTACTTTAAGGGACTGCCCCCTAATACTTCCAGATGATATTGAGAAAAAACAACCCCTAAAAGTTACCCCTGATAAGAATAATCTAAGTTAAATATAAAAGATATTATTCACTTTCCCAAAAAAATTTTGAACTTATTCTGAAGAGAAGGAATGTACTTAGGGGACTGCCCCCAAATACTTCCAGATGATATTGAGAAAAAACAACCCCTAAAAGTCACCCCTGATAAGATTAATCCAAATTAAATATAAAAGATATTTTTCACTTTCCCAAAAAATTTTTGTACTTGTTCTGAAGAGAAGGAATGTTTTTAGGAAACTGCCCCCTAATACTTTCAGATGATATCGAGACAAAACAACCCCTAATAGTCACCCCTGATAAGATTAATCCAAATTAAATATAAAAAATATTATTCACTGTCCCAAGAAATTTTTGTACTTGTTCTGAAGAGCTGGAATGTACTAAGGGGACTGCCCCCTAATACTTCCAGATGATATCGAGACAAAACAACCTTTAAAAGTCACCCCTGATAAGATTAATCCAAATTAAATATAAAAGATATTATTCACTGTCCCAAGAAATTTTTGTACTTGTTCTGAAGAGAAGGAATGTACTTAGGGGACTGCCCTCTAATACTTCCAGATGATATTGAGAAAAAACAACCCCTAAAAGTTACCCCTGATAGGAATAATCCAAGTTAAATGTAAAAGATATTATTCACTTTCCCAAAAAATTTTTGTACTTGTTCTAAAGAGATGGAAAGTACTTACGGGACTAACCTTTAATACTTCCAGATGATATCAAGACAAAACAACCCCTAAAAGTCACCCCTGATAAGATTAATCCAAATTAAATATAAAAGATATTATTCACTTTCCAAAAACATTTTTGTCCTTGTTCTGAAGTGAAGGAATGTACTTAGGGGACTGCCCCCTAATACTTTTAGATAATATCGAGACAAAACAAGCCCTAAAAGTCACCCCTGATAAGAATAATCCAAATTAAATATAAAAGATATTATTTACTCTCCCAAGAAATTTTTGTACTTGTTCTGAAGAGAAGGAATGTACTTTAAGAGACTGCCCCCTAATACTTCCAGATGATATTGAGAAAAAACAACCCCTAAAAGTTACCCCTGATAAGAATAATCTAAGTTAAATATAAAAGATATTATTCACTTTCCCAAAAAATTTTTGAACTTATTCTGAAGAGAAGGAATGTACTTAGGGGACTGCCCCTAAATACTTCCAGATGATATTGAGAAAAAACAACCCCTAAAAGTCACCCCTGATAAGATTAATCCAAATACAATATAAAAGATATTATTCACTTTCCAAAAAAATTTTTGTACTTGTTCTGAAGAGAAGGAATGTTTTTAGGAGACTGCCCCCTAATACTTCCAGATGATATCGAGACAAAACAACCCCTAAAAGTCACCCCTGATAAGATTAATCCAAATTAAATATAAAAGATATTATTCACTGTCCCAAGAAATTATTGTACTTGTTCTGAAGAGAAGGAATGTACTAAACGGACTGCCCCCTAATACTTCCAGATGATATTGAGAAAAAACAACCCCTAAAAGTCACCCCTGATAAGATTAATCCAAATTAAATATAAAAAATATTATTCACTGTCCCAAGAAATTTTTGTACTTGTTCTAAAGAGCAGGAATGTACTTAGCGGACTGCCCCTTAATACTTCCAGATGATATTGAGACAAAACAACCTTTAAAAGTCACCCCTGATAAGATTAATCCAAATGAAATATAAAAGATATTATTCACTCTCCCAAGAAATTTTTGTACTTGTTCTGAAGAGAAGGAATGTACTTAACGGACTGCCCCCTAATACTTCCAGATGATATTGAGAAAAAGCAACCCCTAAAAGTTACCCCTGATAAGAATAATCCAAGTTAAATATAAAAGATATTATTCACTTTCCCAAAAAATTTTTGTACTTGTTCTGAAGAGAAGGAATGTACTTAACGGATTGCTCCCTAATACTTTCAGATGATATCCAGACAAAACAACCCCTAGAAGTCACCCCTGATAAGAATAATCCAAGTTAAATATAAAAGATATTATTCACTTTCCCAAAAAATTTTTGTACTTGTTCTAAAGACATAGAAAGTACTAGAGGGACTGTCCCTTAATACTTACAGATGATATCGAGACAAAACAACCCCTAAAAGTCACCCCCGATAAGAATAATCTAAGTTAAATATAAAAGATATTATTCACTCTCTCAAAAAATTTTTGTACATGTTCTGAAAAGATGGAAAGTACTAAGGGGACTGCCTCCTAATACTTCTGAATGATATTAAGAAAAAACAACCTCTAAAAGTTACCCCTGATAAGAATAATCCAAGTTAAATAAAAAAGATATTATTCACTTTCCCAAAAAATTTTTGAACTTTTTCTGAAGAGAAGGAATGTACTTAGGGGACTGCTCCCTAATACTTCCAGATGATATTGAGAAAAAACAACCCCTAAAAGTTACCCCTGATAAGAATAATCCAAGTTAAATAAAAAAGATATTATTCACTTTCCCAAAAAATTTTTGAACTTGTTCTGAAGAGAAGGAATGTACTTAGGGGACTGCCCCCTAATACTTCCAGATGATATTGAGAAAAAACAACCCCTAAAAGTTACCCCTGATAAGAATAATCCAAGTTAAATATAAAAGATATTATTCACTCTCCCAAGAAATTTTTGTACTTGTTCTGAAGAGAAGGAATGTACTTAACGGACTGCCCCCTAATACTTTCAGATGATATCGAGACAAAACAACCTTTAAAAGTCACCCCTGATAAGATTAATCCAAATTAATTATAAAAGATATTATTCACTGTCCCAAGAAATTTTTGTACTTGTTCTGAAGAGAAGGAATGTACTTAGGGGACTGCCCCCTAATACTTCCAGATGATATTGAGAAAAAACAACCCCTAAAAGTTACCCCTGATAAGAATAATCCAAGTTAAATGTAAAAGATATTATTCACTTTCCCAAAAAATGTTTGTTCTTGTTCTAAAGAGATGGAAAGTACTTACGGGACTAACCTTTAATACTTCCAGATGATATCAAGACAAAACAACCCCTAAAAGTCACCCCTGATAAGATTAATCCAAATTAAATATAAAAGATATTATTCACTTTCCAAAAACATTTTTGTCCTTGTTCTGAAGAGAAGGAATGTACTTAGGGGACTGCCCCCTAATACAGCCAGATGATATCGAGACAAAACAACCCCTAAAAGTTACCCCTGATAAGATTAATCCAAATTAAATATAAAAGATATTATTCACTGTCCCAAGAAATTTTTGTACTTGTTCTGAAGAGAAGGAATGTACTTAGGGGACTGCCCCTAATACTTCCAGATGATATTGAGAAAAAACAACCCCTAAAAGTTACCCCTGATAAGAATAATCCAAGTTAAATATAAAAGATATTATTCACTTTCCCAAAAAATTTTTGAACTTTTTCTGAAGAGAAGGAATGTACTAAGGGGACTGCTCCCTAATACTTCCAGATGATATTGAGAAAAAACAACCCCTAAAAGTTACCCCTGATAAGAATAATCCAAGTTAAATATAAAAGATATTATTCACTTTCCCAAAAAATTTTTGAACTTGTTCTGAAGAGAAGGAATGTACTTAGGGGACTGCCCCCTAATACTTCCAGATGATATTGAGAAAAAACAACCCCTAAAAGTCACCCCTGATAAGATTAATCCAAATTAAATATAAAAGATATTATTCACTTTCCAAAAAAATTTTTGTACTTGTTCTGAAGAGAAGGAATGTTTTTAGGAGACTGCCCCCTAATACTTCCAGATGATATTGAGAAAAAACAACCCCTAAAAGTCACCCCTGATAAGATTAATCCAAATTAAATATAAAAAATATTATTCACTGTCCCAAGAAATTTTTGTACTTGTTCTAAAGAGCAGGAATGTACTTAGCGGACTGCCCCTTAATACTTCCAGATGATATCGAGACAAAACAACCTTTAAAAGTCACCCCTGATAAGATTAATCCAAATTAAATATAAAAGATATTATTCACTGTCCCAAGAAATTTTTGTACTTGTTCTGAAGAGAAGGAATGTACTTAGGGGACTGCCCCCTAATACTTCCAGATGATATTGAGAAAAAACAACCCCTAAAAGTTACCCCTGATAAGAATAATCCAAGTTAAATGTAAAAGATATTATTCACTTTCCCAAAAAATTTTTGTACTTGTTCTAAAGAGATGGAAAGTACTTACGGGACTAACCTTTAATACTTTCAGATGATATCAAGACAAAACAACCCCTAAAAGTCACCCCTGATAAGATTAATCCAAATTAAATATAAAAGATATTATTCACTTTCCAAAAACATTTTTGTCCTTGTTCTGAAGAGAAGGAATGTACTTAGGGGACTGCCCCCTAATACTTTTAGATGATATCGAGACAAAACAAGCCCTAAAAGTCACCCCTGATAAGAATAATCCAAATTAAATATAAAAGATATTATTTACTCTCCCAAGAAATTTTTGTACTTGTTCTGAAGAGAAGGAATGTACTTTAAGGGACTGCCCCCTAATACTTCCAGATGATATTGAGAAAAAACAACCCCTAAAAGTTACCCCTGATAAGAATAATCTAAGTTAAATATAAAAGATATTATTCACTTTCCCAAAAAATTTTTGAACTTATTCTGAAGAGAAGGAATGTACTTAGGGGACTGCCCCCAAATACTTCCAGATGATATTGAGAAAAAACAACCCCTAAAAGTCACCCCTGATAAGATTAATCCAAATTAAATATAAAAGATATTATTCACTTTCCCAAAAAATTTTTGTACTTGTTCTGAAGAGAAGGAATGTTTTTAGGAAACTGCCCCCTAATACTTTCAGATGATATCGAGACAAAACAACCCCTAATAGTCACCCCTGATAAGATTAATCCAAATTAAATATAAAAAATATTATTCACTGTCCCAAGAAATTTTTGTACTTGTTCTGAAGAGCTGGAATGTACTAAGGGGACTGCCTCCTAATACTTCCAGATGATATCGAGACAAAACAACCTTTAAAAGTCACCCCTGATAAGATTAATCCAAATTAAATATAAAAGATATTATTCACTGTCCCAAGAAATTTTTGTACTTGTTCTGAAGAGAAGGAATGTACTTAGGGGAATGCCCTCTAATACTTCCAGATGATATTGAGAAAAAACAACCCCTAAAAGTTACCCCTGATAAGAATAATCCAAGTTAAATGTAAAAGATATTATTCACTTTCCCAAAAAATTTTTGTACTTGTTCTAAAGAGATGGAAAGTACTTACGGGACTAACCTTTAATACTTCCAGATGATATCAAGACAAAACAACCCCTAAAAGTCACCCCTGATAAGATTAATCCAAATTAAATATAAAAGATATTATTCACTTTCCAAAAACATTTTTGTCCTTGTTCTGAAGTGAAGGAATGTACTTAGGGGACTGCCCCCTAATACTTTTAGATAATATCGAGACAAAACAAGCCCTAAAAGTCACCCCTGATAAGAATAATCCAAATTAAATATAAAAGATATTATTTACTCTCCCAAGAAATTTTTGTACTTGTTCTGAAGAGAAGGAATGTACTTTAAGAGACTGCCCCCTAATACTTCCAGATGATATTGAGAAAAAACAACCCCTAAAAGTTACCCCTGATAAGAATAATCTAAGTTAAATATAAAAGATATTATTCACTTTCCCAAAAAATTTTTGAACTTATTCTGAAGAGAAGGAATGTACTTAGGGGACTGCCCTCTAATACTTCCAGATGATATTGAGAAAAAACAACCCCTAAAAGTTACCCCTGATAAGAATAATCTAAGTTAAATATAAAAGATATTATTCACTTTCCCAAAAAAATTTTGAACTTATTCTGAAGAGAAGGAATGTACTTAGGGGACTGCCCCCAAATACTTCCAGATGATATTGAGAAAAAACAACCCCTAAAAGTCACCCCTGATAAGATTAATCCAAATTAAATATAAAAGATATTTTTCACTTTCCCAAAAAATTTTTGTACTTGTTCTGAAGAGAAGGAATGTTTTTAGGAAACTGCCCCCTAATACTTTCAGATGATATCGAGACAAAACAACCCCTAATAGTCACCCCTGATAAGATTAATCCAAATTAAATATAAAAAATATTATTCACTGTCCCAAGAAATTTTTGTACTTGTTCTGAAGAGCTGGAATGTACTAAGGGGACTGCCCCCTAATACTTCCAGATGATATCGAGACAAAACAACCTTTAAAAGTCACCCCTGATAAGATTAATCCAAATTAAATATAAAAGATATTATTCACTGTCCCAAGAAATTTTTGTACTTGTTCTGAAGAGAAGGAATGTACTTAGGGGACTGCCCTCTAATACTTCCAGATGATATTGAGAAAAAACAACCCCTAAAAGTTACCCCTGATAGGAATAATCCAAGTTAAATGTAAAAGATATTATTCACTTTCCCAAAAAATTTTTGTACTTGTTCTAAAGAGATGGAAAGTACTTACGGGACTAACCTTTAATACTTCCAGATGATATCAAGACAAAACAACCCCTAAAAGTCACCCCTGATAAGATTAATCCAAATTAAATATAAAAGATATTATTCACTTTCCAAAAACATTTTTGTCCTTGTTCTGAAGTGAAGGAATGTACTTAGGGGACTGCCCCCTAATACTTTTAGATAATATCGAGACAAAACAAGCCCTAAAAGTCACCCCTGATAAGAATAATCCAAATTAAATATAAAAGATATTATTTACTCTCCCAAGAAATTTTTGTACTTGTTCTGAAGAGAAGGAATGTACTTTAAGAGACTGCCCCCTAATACTTCCAGATGATATTGAGAAAAAACAACCCCTAAAAGTTACCCCTGATAAGAATAATCTAAGTTAAATATAAAAGATATTATTCACTTTCCCAAAAAATTTTTGAACTTATTCTGAAGAGAAGGAATGTACTTAGGGGACTGCCCCTAAATACTTCCAGATGATATTGAGAAAAAACAACCCCTAAAAGTCACCCCTGATAAGATTAATCCAAATACAATATAAAAGATATTATTCACTTTCCAAAAAAATTTTTGTACTTGTTCTGAAGAGAAGGAATGTTTTTAGGAGACTGCCCCCTAATACTTCCAGATGATATCGAGACAAAACAACCCCTAAAAGTCACCCCTGATAAGATTAATCCAAATTAAATATAAAAAATATTATTCACTGTCCCAAGAAATTTTTGTACTTGTTCTGAAGAGCTGGAATGTACTAAGGGGACTGCCCCCTAATACTTCCAGATGATATCGAGACAAAACAATTTTTAAAAGTCACCCCTGATAAGATTAATCCAAATTAAATATAAAAGATATTATTCACTGTCCCAAGAAATTTTTGTACTTGTTCTGAAGAGAAGGAATGTACTTAGGGGACTGCCCCCTAATACTTCCAGATGATATTGAGAAAAAACAACCCCTAAAAGTCACCCCTGATAAGAATAATCCAAGTTAAATATAAAAGATATTATTCACTTTCCCAAAAAATTTTTTGTACTTGTTCTAAAGAGATGGAAAGTACTAAGGGGACTGTCCCTTAATACTTACAGATGATATCGAGACAAAACAAACTCTAAAAGTTACCCCTGATAAGAATAATCCAAGTTAAATATAAAAGATATTATTCACTTTCCCAAAAAATTTTTGAACTTTTTCTGAAGAGAAGGAATGTACTTAGGGGACTGCTCCCTAATACTTCCAGATGATATTGAGAAAAAACAACCCCTAAAAGTTACCCCTGATAAGAATAATCCAAGTTAAATATAAAAGATATTATTCACTTTCCCAAAAAATTTTTGAACTTGTTCTGAAGAGAAGGAATGTACTTTGGGGACTGCCCCCTAATACGTCCAGATGATATTGAGAAAAAACAAACCCTAAAAGTTACCCCTGATAAGAATAATCTAAGTTAAATATAAAAGATATTATTCACTTTCCCAAAAAAATTTTGAACTTATTCTGAAGAGAAGGAATGTACTTAGGGGACTGCCCCCAAATACTTCCAGATGATATTGAGAAAAAACAACCCCTAAAAGTCACCCCTGATAAGATTAATCCAAATTAAATATAAAAGATATTTTTCACTTTCCCAAAAAATTTTTGTACTTGTTCTGAAGAGAAGGAATGTTTTTAGGAAACTGCCCCCTAATACTTTCAGATGATATCGAGACAAAACAACCCCTAATAGTCACCCCTGATAAGATTAATCCAAATTAAATATAAAAAATATTATTCACTGTCCCAAGAAATTTTTGTACTTGTTCTGAAGAGCTGGAATGTACTAAGGGGACTGCCCCCTAATACTTCCAGATGATATCGAGACAAAACAACCTTTAAAAGTCACCCCTGATAAGATTAATCCAAATTAAATATAAAAGATATTATTCACTGTCCCAAGAAATTTTTGTACTTGTTCTGAAGAGAAGGAATGTACTTAGGGGACTGCCCTCTAATACTTCCAGATGATATTGAGAAAAAACAACCCCTAAAAGTTACCCCTGATAGGAATAATCCAAGTTAAATGTAAAAGATATTATTCACTTTCCCAAAAAATTTTTGTACTTGTTCTAAAGAGATGGAAAGTACTTACGGGACTAACCTTTAATACTTCCAGATGATATCAAGACAAAACAACCCCTAAAAGTCACCCCTGATAAGATTAATCCAAATTAAATATAAAAGATATTATTCACTTTCCAAAAACATTTTTGTCCTTGTTCTGAAGTGAAGGAATGTACTTAGGGGACTGCCCCCTAATACTTTTAGATAATATCGAGACAAAACAAGCCCTAAAAGTCACCCCTGATAAGAATAATCCAAATTAAATATAAAAGATATTATTTACTCTCCCAAGAAATTTTTGTACTTGTTCTGAAGAGAAGGAATGTACTTTAAGAGACTGCCCCCTAATACTTCCAGATGATATTGAGAAAAAACAACCCCTAAAAGTTACCCCTGATAAGAATAATCTAAGTTAAATATAAAAGATATTATTCACTTTCCCAAAAAATTTTTGAACTTATTCTGAAGAGAAGGAATGTACTTAGGGGACTGCCCCTAAATACTTCCAGATGATATTGAGAAAAAACAACCCCTAAAAGTCACCCCTGATAAGATTAATCCAAATACAATATAAAAGATATTATTCACTTTCCAAAAAAATTTTTGTACTTGTTCTGAAGAGAAGGAATGTTTTTAGGAGACTGCCCCCTAATACTTCCAGATGATATCGAGACAAAACAACCCCTAAAAGTCACCCCTGATAAGATTAATCCAAATTAAATATAAAAAATATTATTCACTGTCCCAAGAAATTTTTGTACTTGTTCTGAAGAGCTGGAATGTACTAAGGGGACTGCCCCCTAATACTTCCAGATGATATCGAGACAAAACAATTTTTAAAAGTCACCCCTGATAAGATTAATCCAAATTAAATATAAAAGATATTATTCACTGTCCCAAGAAATTTTTGTACTTGTTCTGAAGAGAAGGAATGTACTTAGGGGACTGCCCCCTAATACTTCCAGATGATATTGAGAAAAAACAACCCCTAAAAGTCACCCCTGATAAGAATAATCCAAGTTAAATATAAAAGATATTATTCACTTTCCCAAAAAATTTTTTGTACTTGTTCTAAAGAGATGGAAAGTACTAAGGGGACTGTCCCTTAATACTTACAGATGATATCGAGACAAAACAAACTCTAAAAGTTACCCCTGATAAGAATAATCCAAGTTAAATATAAAAGATATTATTCACTTTCCCAAAAAATTTTTGAACTTTTTCTGAAGAGAAGGAATGTACTTAGGGGACTGCTCCCTAATACTTCCAGATGATATTGAGAAAAAACAACCCCTAAAAGTTACCCCTGATAAGAATAATCCAAGTTAAATATAAAAGATATTATTCACTTTCCCAAAAAATTTTTGAACTTGTTCTGAAGAGAAGGAATGTACTTTGGGGACTGCCCCCTAATACTTCCAGATGATATTGAGAAAAAACAACCCCTAAAAGTTACCCCTGATAAGAATAATCTAAGTTAAATATAAAAGATATTATTCACTTTCCCAAAAAATTTTTGAACTTATTCTGAAGAGAAGGAATGTACTTAGGGGACTGCCCCCAAATACTTCCAGATGATATTGAGAAAAAACAACCCCTAAAAGTCACCCCTGATAAGATTAATCCAAATTAAATATAAAAAATATTATTCACTGTCCCAAAAAATTTTTGTACTTGTTCTGAAGAGCTGAAATGTACTAAGGGGACTGCCCCCTAATACTTGCAGATGATATCGAGACAAAACAACCTTTAAAAGTCACCCCTGATAAGATTAATCCAAATTAAACATAAAAGATATTATTCACTGTCCCAAGAAATTTTTGTACTTGTTCTGAAGAGAAGGAATGTACTTAGGGGACTGCCCCCTAATACGTCCAGATGATATTGAGAAAAAACAAACCCTAAAAGTTACCCCTGATAAGAATAATCCAAGTTAAACATAAAAGATATTATTCACTTTCCCAAAACATTTTTGTCCTTGTTCTGAAGAGAAGGAATGTACTTAGGGGACTGCCCCCTAATACTTCCAGATGATATCGAGACAAAACAACCTTTAAAAGTCACCCCTGATAAGATTAATTCAAGTTAAATATAAAAGATATTATTCACTTTCTCAAAACATTTTTGTCCTTGTTCTGAAGAGAAGGAATGTACTTAGGGGACTGCCCCCTAATACTTCCAGATGATATCGAGACAAAACAACCTTTAAAAGTCACCCCTGATAAGATTAATCCAAATTAAATATAAAAAATATTATTCACTGTCCCAAGAAATTTTTGTACTTGTTCTGAAGAGCTGGAATGTACTTAGGGGACTGCCCCCTAATACTTCCAGATGATATCGAGACAAAACAACCTTTAAATGTCACCCCTGATAAGATTAATCCAAATTAAATATAAAAGATATTATTCACTGTCCCAAGAAATTTTTGTACTTGTTTTGAAGAGAAGGAATGTACTTAGGGGACTGCCCTCTAATACTTCCAGATGATATTGAAAAAAAACAACCCCTAAAAGTTACCCCTGATAAGAATAATCCAAGTTAAATATAAAAGATATTAATCACTTTCCCAAAACATTTTTGTCCTTGTTCTGAAGAGAAGGAATGTACTTAGGGGACTGCCTTCTAATACTTTCAGATGATATCGAGACAAAACAACCTTTAAAAGTCACCCCTGATAAGATTAATCCAAATTCAATATAAAAAATATTATTCACTGTCCCAAGAAATTTTTTACTTGTTCTGAAGAGATGGAAAGTACTAAGGGGACTGCCCCTAATACTTCCAGATGATATTGAGAAAAAACCACCCCTAAAAGTTACCCCTGATAAGAATAATCCAAGTTAAATATAAAAGATATTATTCACTTTCCCAAAAAATTTTTGAACTTTTTCTGAAGAGAAGGAATGTACTTAGGGGACTGCTCCCTAATACTTCCAGATGATATTGAGAAAAAACAACCCCTAAAAGTTACCCCTGATAAGAATAATCCAAGTTAAATATAAAAGATATTATTCACTTTCCCAAAAAATTTTTGAACTTGTTCTGAAGAGAAGGAATGTACTTAGGGGACTGCCCCCTAATACTTCCAGATGATATTGAGAAAAAACAACCCCTAAAAGTCACCCCTGATAAGATTAATCCAAATTAAATATAAAAGATATTATTCACTTTCCAAAAAAATTTTTGTACTTGTTCTGAAGAGAAGGAATGTTTTTAGGAGACTGCCCCCTAATACTTCCAGATGATATTGAGAAAAAACAACCCCTAAAAGTCACCCCTGATAAGATTAATCCAAATTAAATATAAAAAATATTATTCACTGTCCCAAGAAATTTTTGTACTTGTTCTAAAGAGCAGGAATGTACTTAGCGGACTGCCCCTTAATACTTCCAGATGATATCGAGACAAAACAACCTTTAAAAGTCACCCCTGATAAGATTAATCCAAATTAAATATAAAAGATATTATTCACTGTCCCAAGAAATTTTTGTACTTGTTCTGAAGAGAAGGAATGTACTTAGGGGACTGCCCCCTAATACTTCCAGATGATATTGAGAAAAAACAACCCCTAAAAGTTACCCCTGATAAGAATAATCCAAGTTAAATGTAAAAGATATTATTCACTTTCCCAAAAAATTTTTGTACTTGTTCTAAAGAGATGGAAAGTACTTACGGGACTAACCTTTAATACTTTCAGATGATATCAAGACAAAACAACCCCTAAAAGTCACCCCTGATAAGATTAATCCAAATTAAATATAAAAGATATTATTCACTTTCCAAAAACATTTTTGTCCTTGTTCTGAAGAGAAGGAATGTACTTAGGGGACTGCCCCCTAATACTTTTAGATGATATCGAGACAAAACAAGCCCTAAAAGTCACCCCTGATAAGAATAATCCAAATTAAATATAAAAGATATTATTTACTCTCCCAAGAAATTTTTGTACTTGTTCTGAAGAGAAGGAATGTACTTTAAGAGACTGCCCCCTAATACTTCCAGATGATATTGAGAAAAAACAACCCCTAAAAGTTACCCCTGATAAGAATAATCTAAGTTAAATATAAAAGATATTATTCACTTTCCCAAAAAATTTTTGAACTTATTCTGAAGAGAAGGAATGTACTTAGGGGACTGCCCCTAAATACTTCCAGATGATATTGAGAAAAAACAACCCCTAAAAGTCACCCCTGATAAGATTAATCCAAATACAATATAAAAGATATTATTCACTTTCCAAAAAAATTTTTGTACTTGTTCTGAAGAGAAGGAATGTTTTTAGGAGACTGCCCCCTAATACTTCCAGATGATATCGAGACAAAACAACCCCTAAAAGTCACCCCTGATAAGATTAATCCAAATTAAATATAAAAAATATTATTCACTGTCCCAAGAAATTTTTGTACTTGTTCTGAAGAGCTGGAATGTACTAAGGGGACTGCCCCCTAATACTTCCAGATGATATCGAGACAAAACAATTTTTAAAAGTCACCCCTGATAAGATTAATCCAAATTAAATATAAAAGATATTATTCACTGTCCCAAGAAATTTTTGTACTTGTTCTGAAGAGAAGGAATGTACTTAGGGGACTGCCCCCTAATACTTCCAGATGATATTGAGAAAAAACAACCCCTAAAAGTTACACCTGATAAGAATAATCCAAGTTAAATATAAAAGATATTATTCACTTTCCCAAAAAATTTTTTGTACTTGTTCTAAAGAGATGGAAAGTACTAAGGGGACTGTCCCTTAATACTTACAGATGATATCGAGACAAAACAAACTCTAAAAGTTACCCCTGATAAGAATAATCCAAGTTAAATATAAAAGATATTATTCACTTTCCCAAAAAATTTTTGAACTTTTTCTGAAGAGAAGGAATGTACTTAGGGGACTGCTCCCTAATACTTCCAGATGATATTGAGAAAAAACAACCCCTAAAAGTTACCCCTGATAAGAATAATCCAAGTTAAATATAAAAGATATTATTCACTTTCCCAAAAAATTTTTGAACTTGTTCTGAAGAGAAGGAATGTACTTTGGGGACTGCCCCCTAATACTTCCAGATGATATTGAGAAAAAACAACCCCTAAAAGTTACCCCTGATAAGAATAATCTAAGTTAAATATAAAAGATATTATTCACTTTCCCAAAAAATTTTTGAACTTATTCTGAAGAGAAGGAATGTACTTAGGGGACTGCCCCCAAATACTTCCAGATGATATTGAGAAAAAACAACCCCTAAAAGTCACCCCTGATAAGATTAATCCAAATTAAATATAAAAAATATTATTCACTGTCCAAAAAATTTTTGTACTTGTTCTGAAGAGCTGGAATGTACTAAGGGGACTGCCCCCTAATACTTGCAGATGATATCGAGA
Organism: Ganaspis brasiliensis; assembly: GCA_037103525.1. Taxonomy (NCBI): domain Eukaryota; kingdom Metazoa; phylum Arthropoda; class Insecta; order Hymenoptera; family Figitidae; genus Ganaspis; species Ganaspis brasiliensis. Next base: position 598,400 of record JAZKLR010000669.1, read on the forward strand.
CAAAACAACCTTTAAAAGTCACCCCTGATAAGATTAATCCAAATTAAACATAAAAGATATTATTCACTGTCCCAAGAAATTTTTGTACTTGTTCTGAAGAGAAGGAATGTACTTAGGGGACTGCCCCCTAATACGTCCAGATGATATTGAGAAAAAACAAACCCTAAAAGTTACCCCTGATAAGAATAATCCAAGTTAAATATAAAAGATATTATTCACTTTCCCAAAACATTTTTGTCCTTGTTCTGAAGAGAAGGAATGTACTTAGGGGACTGCCCCCTAATACTTCCAGATGATATCGAGACAAAACAACCTTTAAAAGTCACCCCTGATAAGATTAATTCAAGTTAAATATAAAAGATATTATTCACTTTCCCAAAACATTTTTGTCCTTGTTCTGAAGAGAAGGAATGTACTTAGGGGACTGCCCCCTAATACTTCCAGATGATATCGAGACAAAACAACCTTTAAAAGTCACCCCTGATAAGATTAATCCAAATTAAATATAAAAAATATTATTCACTGTCCCAAGAAATTTTTGTACTTGTTCTGAAGAGCTGGAATGTACTTAGGGGACTGCCCCCTAATACTTCCAGATGATATCGAGACAAAACAACCTTTAAATGTCACCCCTGATAAGATTAATCCAAATTAAATATAAAAGATATTATTCACTGTCCCAAGAAATTTTTGTACTTGTTTTGAAGAGAAGGAATGTACTTAGGGGACTGCCCTCTAATACTTCCAGATGATATTGAAAAAAAACAACCCCTAAAAGTTACCCCTGATAAGAATAATCCAAGTTAAATATAAAAGATATTAATCACTTTCCCAAAACATTTTTGTCCTTGTTCTGAAGAGAAGGAATGTACTTAGGGGACTGCCTTCTAATACTTTCAGATGATATCGAGACAAAACAACCTTTAAAAGTCACCCCTGATAAGATTAATCCAAATTCAATATAAAAAATATTATTCACTGTCCCAAGAAATTTTTTACTTGTTCTGAAGAGATGGAAAGTACTAAGGGGACTGCCCCCTAATACTTTCAGATGATATCGATACAAAACAACCCCTAAAAGTTACCCCCGATAAGAAAAACCTAAGTTAAATGTAAAAGATATTATTCACTCTCCCAAGAAATTTTTGTACTTGTTCTGAAGAGAAGGAATGTACTTAGCGGACTGCCCCCTAATACTTTCAGATGATATCGAGACAAAACAACCCCTAAAAGTCACCCCTGATAAGATTAATCCAAATTAAATAAAAAAGATATTATTCACTGTCCCAAGAAATTTTTGTACTTGTTCTGAAGAGAAGGAAAGTACTTAACGGACTGCCCCCTAATACTTCCAGATGATATTGAGAAAAAACAACCCCTAAAAGTCACCCCTGATAAGATTAATCCAAATTAAATATAAAAAATATTATTCACTGTCCCAAGAAATTTTTGTACTTGTTCTAAAGAGCAGGAATGTACTTAGCGGACTGCCCCTTAATACTTCCAGATGATATCGAGACAAAACAACCTTTAAAAGTCACCCCTGATAAGATTAATCCAAATGAAATATAAAAGATATTATTCACTCTCCCAAGAAATTTTTGTACTTGTTCTGAAGAAAAGGAATGTACTTAACGGACTGCCCCCTAATACTTTCAGATGATATCCAGACAAAACAACCCCTAAAAGTCACCCCTGATAAGATTAATCCAAATTAAATATAAAAGATATTATTCACTGTCCCAAGAAATTTTTGTACTTGTTCTGAAGAGAAGGAATGTACTTAGGGGACTGCCCCCTAATACTTCCAGATGATATCGAGACAAAACAACCCCTAAAAGTTACCCCTGATAAGATAAATCCAAATTAAATATAAAAGATATTATTCACTGTCCCAAGAAATTTTTGTACTTGTTCTGAAGAGATGGAAAGTACTTAGGGGACTGCCCCCTAATACTGCCAGATGATATCGAGACAAAACAACCCCTAAAAGTTACCCCTGATAAGATTAATCCAAATTAAATATAAAAGATATTATTCACTGTCCCAAGAAATTTTTGTACTTGTTCTGAAGAGAAGGAATGTACTTAGGGGACTGCCCCCTAATACTTCCAGATGATATTGAGAAAAAGCAACCCCTAAAAGTTACCCCTGATAAGAATAATCCAAGTTAAATATAAAAGATATTATTCACTTTCCCAAAAAATTTTTGTACTTGTTCTGAAGAGAAGGAATGTACTTAACGGACTGCCCCCTAATACTTTCAGATGATATCCAGACAAAACAACCCCTAAAAGTCACCCCTGATAAGAATAATCCAAGTTAAATATAAAAGATATTATTCACTTTCCCAAAAAATTTTTGTACTTGTTCTAAAGACATGGAAAGTACTAAGGGGACTGCCCCCTAATACTTCCAGATGATATCGAGACAAAACAACCCCTAAAAGTTACCCCTGATAAGATAAATCCAAATTAAATATAAAAGATATTATTCACTGTCCCAAGAAATTTTTGTACTTGTTCTAAAGACATGGAAAGTACTAAGATGACTGCCCCCTAATACTTTCAGATGATATCGATACAAAACAACCCCTAAAAGTTACCCCCGATAAGAAAAACCTAAGTTAAATGTAAAAGATATTATTCACTCTCCCAAGAAATTTTTGTACTTGTTCTGAAGAGAAGGAATGTACTTAACGGACTGCCCCCTAATACTTTCAGATGATATCGAGACAAAACAACCCCTAAAAGTCACCCCTGATAAGATTAATCCAAATTAAATATAAAAGATATTATTCACTGTCCCAAGAAATTTTTGTACTTGTTCTGAAGAGAAGGAATGTACTTAACGGACTGCCCCCTAATACTTCCAGATGATATTATGAAAAAACAACCCCTAAAAGTCACCCCTATAAGATTAATCCAAATTAAATATAAAAAATATTATTCACTGTCCCAAGAAATTTTTGTACTTCTTCTGAGGAGAAGAAATGTACTTAAGGGACTGCCCCCTAATACTTCCAGATGATATCGAGACAGAACAACCCTTAAAGTCACCCCTGATAAGATTAATCCAAATTAAATATAAAAGATATTATTCACTGTCCCAAGAAATTTTTGTACTTCTTCTGAGGAGAAGAAATGTACTTAAGGGACTGCCCCCTAATACTTCCAGATGATATCGAGACAGAACAACCCTTAAAGTCACCCCTGATAAGATTAATCCAAATTAAATATAAAAAATATTATTCACTGTCCCAAGAAATTTTTGTACTTCTTCTGAGGAGAAGAAATGTACTTAAGGGACTGCCCCCTAATACTTCCAGATGATATCGAGACAGAACAACCCTTAAAGTCACCCCTGATAAGATTAATCCAAATTAAATATAAAAGATAATATTCACTCTCCCAAGAAATTTTTGTACTTGTTCTGAGGAGAAGAAATGTACTTAAGGGACTGCCCCCTAATACTTCCAGATGATATCGAGACAAAACAACCCCTAAAAGTCACCCCTGATAAGATTAATCCAAATTAAATATAAAAGATATTATTCACTGTCCCAAGAAATTTTTGTACTTCTTCTGAGGAGAAGAAATGTACTTAAGGGACTGCCCCCTAATACTTCCAGATGATATCGAGACAGAACAACCCTTAAAGTCACCCCTGATAAGATTAATCCAAATTAAATATAAAAAATATTATTCACTGTCCCAAGAAATTTTTGTGCTTGTTCTAAAGAGATGGAAAGTACTTAGGGGACTACCCCTTAATACTTTCAGATGAAATCAAGACAAAAAAACCCCTAAAAGTCACCCCTGATAAGATTAATCCAAATTAAATATAAAAGATATTATTCATGTGTCTTAAAAAATTTTTGTACATGTTCTGAAAAGATGGAAAGTACTAAGATGACCGTTCCTAAATACTTACAGATGATATCGAGACAAAGCAACCCCTAAAAGTCACACCCGATAAGAATAATCTAAGTTAAATATAAAAGATATTATTCATTCTCCCAAAAAATTTTTGTACATGTTCTGAATAGATGGAAAGTACTAAGGGGACTGTCCCTTAATACTTACAGATGATAACGAGACAAAACAACCCCTAAAAGTCACCCCTGATAAGATTAATCCAAATTAAATATAAAAGATATTATTCGCTGTACCAAGAAATTTTTGTACTTGTTCTAAAGAGAAGGAATGTACTTAGCGGACTGCCCCCTAATAATTACAGATGATATCGAGACAAAACAACCCCTAAAAGTTACCCCCGATAAGAATAATCAAAGTTAAATGTAAAAGACATTATTCAGTCTCCCAAAAAATTTTTTTACTTGTTCTGAAAGGCTGAAAAGTACTAAGGGGACTGTCCCTTAATACTTACAGATGATATCGAGACAAAACAACCCCTAAAAGTCACCCCTGATAAGATTAATCCAAATTAAATATAAAAGATATTATTCACTGTCCCAAGAAATTTTTGTACTTGTTCTAAAGAGAAGGAATGTACTTAGGGGACTGCGCCCTAATACATCTAGATGATATCGTGACAAAACAACCCCTAAAAGTTACCCCCGACAAGAATAATCTAAGTTAAATATAAAAGATATTATTCACTTTCCCAAAAAATTTTTCTACTTGTTCTAAAGAGATGAAAAGTACTGAGGGGACTGCCCTCTAATACTTCCAGATGATATCGAGACAAAACAACCCCTAAAAGTCACCCCTGATAAGATTAATCCAAATTAAATATAAAAGATATTATTCACTGTCCCAAGAAATTTTTGTACTTGTACTGAAGAGATAGAAACTACTAACGGGACTGCCCCCTAATACTTCCAGATGATATCGAGACAAAACAACCCCTAAAAGTCACCCCTGATAAGATTAATCCAAATTAAATATAAAAGATATTATTCACTGTCCCAAGAAATGTTTGTACTTGTACTGAAGAGATAGAAACTACTAACGGGACTGCCCCCTAATACTTCCAGATGATATCGAGACAAAACAACCCCTAAAAGTTACCCCCGATAAGAATAATCTAAGTTAAATATAAAAGATATTATTCACTTTCCCAAAAAATTTTTGTACTTGTTCTGAAGAGATGAAAAGTACTGAGGGGACTGCCCTCTAATACTTCCAGATGATATCGAGACAAAACAACCCCTAAAAGTCACCCCTGATAAGATTAATCCAAATTAAATATAAAAGATATTATTCACTGTCCCAAGAAATTTTTGTACTTGTACTGAAGAGATAGAAACTACTAACGGGACTGCCCCCTAATACTTCCAGATGATATCGAGACAAAACAACCCCTAAAAGTCACCCCTGATAAGATTAATCCAAATTAAATATAAAAGATATTATTCACTGTCCCAAGAAATTTTTGTACTTGTACTGAAGAGATAGAAACTACTAACGGGACTGCCCCCTAATACTTCCAGATGATATCGAGACTAAACAACCCCTAAAAGTCACCCCTGATAAGGTTAATCCAAATTAAATATAAAAGATATTATTCACTTTCCCAAAAAATTTTTGTACTTGTTCTGAAGAAATGAAAAGTACTAAGCGGACTGCCCTCTAATACTTCCAGATGATATCGAGACAAAACAACCCCTAAAAGTCACCCCTGATAAGATTAATCCAAATTAAATATAAAAGATATTATTTACTGTCCCAAGAAATTTTTGTACTTGTTCTGAAGAACAGGAATGTACTTAGGGGACTGCCTCCTAATACTTCCAGATGATTTTGAGACAAAAGAACCCCTAAAAGTTACCCCCGATAAGAATAATCTAAGTTAAATATAAAAGATATTATTCACTTTCCCAAAAAATTTTTGTACTTGTTCTGAAGAAATGAAAAGTACTAAGGGGACTGCCCTCTAATACTTCCAGATGATATCGAGACAAAACAACCCCTAAAAGTCACCCCTGATAAGATTAATCCAAATTAAATATAAAAGATATTATTCACTGTCCCAAGAAATTTTTGTACTTGTTCTGAGGAGAAGGAATGTACTTAAGGGACTGCCCCCTAATACTTCCAGATGATATCGAGACAAAACAACCCCCTAAAAGTCACCCCTGATAAGATTAATCCAAATTAAATATAAAAGATATTATTCACTGTCCCAAGAATTTTTTGTACTTGTTCTGAAGAAATGGAAAGTACTAAGAAGACTGCCCCCTAATACTTTCAGATGATATCGATACAAAACAACCTTTAAAAGTCACCCCTGATAAGATTAATCCAAATTAAATATAAAAGATATTATTCACTGTCCCAAGAAATTTTTGTACTTGTTCTGAAGAGAAGAAATGTACTTAGGGGACTGCCCCCTAATACGTCCAGATGATATTGAGAAAAAACAACCCCTAAAAGTTACCCCTGATAAGAATAATCCAAGTTAAATATAAAAGATATTATTCACTTTCCCAAAACATTTTTGTCCTTGTTCTGAAGAGAAGGAATGTACTTAGGGGACTGCCCCCTAATACTTCCAGATGATATCGAGACAAAACAACCTTTAAAAGTCACCCCTGATAAGATTAATCCAAGTTAAATATAAAAGATATTATTCACTTTCCCAAAACATTTTTGTCCTTGTTCTGAAGAGAAGGAATGTACTTAGGGGACTGCCCCCTAATACTTCCAGATGATATCGAGACAAAACAACCTTTAAAAGTCACCCCTGATAAGATTAATCCAAATTAAATATAAAAAATATTATTCACTGTCCCAAGAAATTTTTGTACTTGTTCTGAAGAGCTGGAATGTACTTAGGGGACTGCCCCCTAATACTTCCAGATGATATCGAGACAAAACAACCTTTAAATGTCACCCCTGATAAGATTAATCCAAATTAAATATAAACGATATTATTCACTGTCCCAAGAAATTTTTGTACTTGTTTTGAAGAGAAGGAATCTACTTAGGGGACTGCCCTCTAATACTTCCAGATGATATTGAAAAAAAAACAACCCCTAAAAGTTACCCCTAATAAGAATAATCCAAGTTAAATATAAAAGATAATAATCACTTTCCCAAAACATTTTTGTCCTTGTTCTGAAGAGAAGGAATGTACTTAGGGGACTGCCTTCTAATACTTTCAGATGATATCGAGACAAAACAACCTTTAAAAGTCACCCCTGATAAGAATAATCTAAGTTAAATATAAAAGATATTATTCACTTTCCAAAAAATTTTTGAACTTATTCTGAAGAGAAGGAATGTACTTAGGGGACTGCCCCAAATACTTCCAGATGATATTGAGAAAAAACAACCCCTAAAAGTCACCCCTGATAAGATTAATCCAAATTAAATATAAAAAATATTATTCACTGTCCAAAAAATTTTTGTACTTGTTCTGAAGAGCTGGAATGTACTAAGGGGACTGCCCCCTAATACTTGCAGATGATATCGAGACAAAACAACCTTTAAAAGTCACCCCTGATAAGATTAATCCAAGTTAAATATAAAAGATATTATTCACTTTCCCAAAAAATTTTTGAACTTGTTCTGAAGAGAAGGAATGTACTTTGGGGACTGCCCCCTAATACTTCCAGATGATATTGAGAAAAAACAACCCCTAAAAGTTACCCTGATAAGAATAATCTAAGTTAAATATAAAAGATATTATTCACTTTCCCAAAAAATTTTTGAACTTATTCTGAAGAGAAGGAATGTACTTAGGGGACTGCCCCCAAATACTTCCAGATGATATTGAGAAAAAACAACCCCTAAAAGTCACCCCTGATAAGATTAATCCAAATTAAATATAAAAAATATTATTCACTGTCCAAAAAATTTTTGTACTTGTTCTGAAGAGCTGGAATGTACTAAGGGGACTGCCCCCTAATACTTGCAGATGATATCGAGACAAAACAACCTTTAAAAGTCACCCCTGATAAGATTAATCCAAATTAAACATAAAAGATATTATTCACTGTCCCAAGAAATTTTTGTACTTGTTCTGAAGAGAAGGAATGTACTTAGGGGACTGCCCCCTAATACGTCCAGATGATATTGAGAAAAAACAAACCCTAAAAGTTACCCCTGATAAGAATAATCCAAGTTAAATATAAAAGATATTATTCACTTTCCCAAAACATTTTTGTCCT